>JAQPZY010001323.1:1405000-2107248 GCA_029931535.1 Margaritifera margaritifera
TCAGTCACAGTGACATTGACCTTCAACCTTTCGACTCTGAAACTGATAGGCTTCTTCCTTGCCCAAAAAGCAAGCCATTTACAAAGTTTGGAAACGGCTTATGGTAGAGAATTAAAATTATTGTGCACAAATGAAAAAAGGAAGAGACGGTCATCCTAACATAATATGCACTGCCTTATGGTGGGTGTATAAAAAAACTCCTACAATTTGCAAAGGACGAAGATCATAGACTACTCTTATCAAATACAAAAGAAAGGAAATGCCGCTGAATGAATTGTTTTTGTATGACACAATTATTGAGATCACATCAGTTTTCTGCAACAGAAAGCTACCAGGGCTGTATTACAAAGGTCATAAATTGCAACAGATTTCCAGAGGTCTCATACTTTTTGTTGGGTTTCTCCTTTGTATCACAGGACTGTATTGCATCATCAAAATTGAATAAGAACTTGTATTTTTCATTATTTAATAAAAGACAGAAGTCACAACCATATAATTTTACATCCAAACTCGCCCAGAGTTCATAGTGCTGTGATAAACCTAGGTAAAAGGTGATATAATATTGATGATATCATAATGTAATCACATCATTCTGAGCTGAGCAGTAAACATTAATTTTACAAACGTGAACTGCCTTCAAGTCTTTTCTTCATGTCCCATCCAAAATTGAACTTTGCAAACCATGTAACAATGATAGTTATTTTTACATTATCGATTATGAAATGAATTAATTATTTACAAAAAAAAAAGAGTTAATAAATATGAAAATAATTCTCAATCAGCACAAGCAATCGTTATGTTCCACCACAGGTGACAAATCTCACACATCATACTAGTTGGAACTGGTCATGAGGATATCATTAATTTTTATAAGCAGAAGTGGAATTGGGGTGGGTGAGGTCAGATAAATTATTAGAATCAACATCTCCCATTACAACAGCTGTGGGTGATCATGATTCCCATGCCCAACTAGTCCTGACAACTAAAATGCAACTAACCCAATTTTTACATATAAAAAAAGAATCAAATTCAAACTGAGAGACCATTTTCCCCACACATTATTTGCCAGGCTACTAGGTCAAAATCTGAACTGTCGCCCCCTGCAGCTGGGGTAAGAAGTCAAACTAGCATGCAAAAATCCCAGGCCCTGGCTTTTAATAACACTCCCATTGCCATATAAGAATAAGTTGTTTGAACTTACCTCATGCATTTCACCCACTCTTCCTGTGTAGAACAGCAACCTCTCAGTAAGAGTTGTCTTCCCTGAGTCTATATGTGCGGAGATTCCAATGTTCCGTATCTTTGACACATCTTCCATTACAATCTGAAACAAGAAAAAGAATTAAAATATGTGGCTTAGTAAGAGTTCCTTTGATTTTTTGTGTTCCTTTTTTTTCCCCAAGTGACCCTTTCTACCATCCCAGATCTCCACATCCTGCCTCAAGGAGCTTGATTATAATTTCTTCTTTTATAAAAACTATTACATCATTCACAACAGATTCCCAAGACTGGAGGTCTCTCTTTCTTACATGGCATATAAATACTTATTAGCATACTTAATACAGATTTTTATATACAGTTTTGTAATATGAAGACAAAAGTATACAAGAAATAAGAATTTATCCTCACATCTCAATTTACTGAAAATGAAGATACAATGAAGATTATGATACTACTCCAGAAACAAAAATTGAACTGAATTGAAAAATGTCAAAACAATCTTATTAGACGTGGAAGGTAAAATTATTTTAAAAAGTATCTAAAGTTTTCAACATGCTGTTAGTTCAAATTCCTAAAAATGCTTACCCCTATTTTCTTTGTTGAGTAGTTACAACACTTGTAAGTGACGGGTGTAGCCTGCAAAAGAGATAACAAAATGATGAAATATAGCAACCAGAGATGAATTGTTTAATTTACCTTTCAAGCTGTATTTTAATTATAATCATTCACCACTATACAGTATGCAAAAGTAGCACTAATTAAAAACAAAATACCGTATTTGATGCAATACCTGAAATGTACTTAAAAATTAATATATCTTGTATCTCACTCAAGCACTATTGGGCCCTTGATTTCTCTACCTATACCCTTTTTGTTCCCCCACCCTACAATATATCTGATATCTCACTCAAGCACTAATGGGCCCTTGATTTCTCTACCTATACCCTTTTTGTCCCCCCACCCTACAAAATATCTGATATCTCACTTGAACATACTGTCTATAGTTGTTCGTAAATAGTCTGAAATCTTCTGTGATAATTTACGTTCATTTGCCATTTTTTTTGAGTAATAAGCATGACATACATAAATAAAACATATATACAATCTTTAGGCAATGTAATAACCTGGAAATGTTAGCCTTGGTAGGATTACACTGTATTTCTGATAGTCTACAAGAAAAACCATGATGACAGATTGCAAGTGGGTATTCCAGTTGCAATGCATGGTATGACATATTTTTGGTCTTGCCACCTCCTGGTACAACCCCTTCAGTCAAAAGTTATGCTCCAAAAATTACTCAGATGAAAGTTATGCAGACAACAAGAGCGCATGATTGATAAAGGTTTACCACCCTTCCAGGGTCATGCCAACTTCTGACCACAATTTTCAAGTACCAACAGTTTTCCTGGACCCTCCTTCATAAAACTTTACTCAACTCCAAATCTTACTCAAAAATATTCTGAACAATCAAAATGGCTGCATTTATCAATTCTGAGTAATATTTCCATGGCTGGAGTAATATTTTTTACTCAAAATGTTGAGTAATTTTATGATGAGAGTGAATCATATGCATACTGTATGGGTTAAATGAAAGGTAAGAAGTCCATTTGAAAGAAACTCTTTTTAGCAATTTTCAAGCTGTTGGCATTAATACATTTTCAGATGCAGCACCAGATATCGTTTGTAATGTCATTTGAAACCAATCATCTCTTTCCAGGATACATGCATCCCCACAAATTTAAGGAATCCTCCTTTAAAACTGAATGAGTGTGTGACAATCATGCAGTCAGTTTTCCATCAGTGTAATGAAACCTGTAACATTCATTAATATTAACAAAGTTCAATCTGATCATGTAAGTGATGACTTCTAGATCAAGTGCCATAATCGAGTTATAAGTGACTTTTTCAAATTAATGTATGGAATGCTTTCATTATATTGTTATTAAATGTTTTTCTAACCGCACTTAGTGATGTGACGTTGTACAATGGCAGACATGTAGTTTTTGATATTTTGGTGATGCATGCTGATAAATGCAGTTTTAATGCATTAAATGTAGTACCCTTGTCTTAACACACAATCACTGCCACTGTGCTATTAATTAAGACAAACAACTGTAATATTTGGTGGTAACGTCTCTGCTGTTACATGCAGTTCATACGCATACGACGTATTGCCATAAGACGCAGTCACTGCCATTGTGCTGATAATTCAGACAAACAACTGTAATATTTGTACTGTTACATGCAGTTCTAACACATACGACAGTGAAATTTCCATAACACAATCACTGCCACTGTGTTTAACTGTGCAGATAATGAAGATAAACAATTGTAAGCTTCATCTTTATCAAGTTGAAAGTTATTTATCACAACATACTAGAAAGGGGTCTATTCATAGATACTGTTCTAATATAAAACTGCCTACCCCCCCCCCCCCCCTAAAAATTTAAAATTCGCCCTCGGGTGTGAAAATCCTTGAGAAATCAGTGTACTTGGATACTGTACTATATATGTCGAGTACTTCTTATTTGTTACTATGACATTGGGTTTAATTTTACCTGTTTAGCCCAGAACAAACACACCCTTTTAAGGGACATGGGTGATCCCTTAAAGATATGCATACTAGTTTTGCAACAGTGGGCTTTAATCGACTAAAAAATATGCGGTATTTGATGTCAATGTCAAACTTTTAGCAGTCGACTGTCCCACATGGCGGAAGTGGAATATTTAGTAACCGTTTTCAGTTGTCGTGATATGGTGTTCTTTCGCAATAAAATTAAGCAAGATAAGTGCATAAATAATGTCAGCATAAATTATGTTCTAACTCTTTAATCTTTGCACAAAACATTCATTCTTAATGGCGGTGTTTAGCGAGCAGTCACATTTTACAGCAACCGTAATTTGACCTGAAAAGTAAGTTGAAAGTGTCGTTACCTCTGGATTTAGTGGAGAATTCATTTACTGATCAGTAATTACCAAATAATAGCTTTAGTTTTGACTGAATTCGATAAAAAATATTTTATTGGAATACATTATCATATTTTTGAGAAAGAAACCATAGCAGATGGTTATTTAGTAACATACATATTTTTTAACATCCAGTTGCCGATAAGTAAGAATTTGGTGCATTTTTCTATGAATAGGTGAGATCATACTCCAAGCCACCAACGTACCAATGCAGGATGGTAGCTGATTTATTTGGACTATAGGCACATCTGAGTATCTACAAACGATCATTGTAGACATATATATTAGACGTACAAAAAGAGCACCACAGTGAATGAGATGTTAGGAGCTACTGAGTATGATCAAGGTATTTAGAAATATTTGGTTCCATGAGTAATATATACATTTTTGAATTTATTGCATCCACAATATTACATATTTATAATTTTTTCAACCATACACCTAGCATATTACAGCAGGAGGCCCCCCCCCCCCCAAAAAAAAAAAAAAACCTAGCAGATTCACTATTTCCAAAATTTGGCTATCAACGGTTTTCTCTTCAGCAATGGGACGATTCCATACAACTCTAATATAAAAACATTTTTTTAATACCTTCAAACAAAGAAACTAGGTGATATTCAGGCATTGCAATATTTGAATAAAAAATGGGAACAAAACATTTTTCATATGTATGGCCAATTGTGTCCTTGATGGTAAATTAGAGTTTGCCTGATTTTGATTTACTCCTAAACATAAACATAATTCAGGAGAATCAAATTATAGCAACATGTTATAATGATCATTTTCACAATTATAAGCATTATTGTCCCAGAAAACTGTACTAAATTTAAAAAGGCAAAATACTTAACAACACTTGCCAAAAATGGCACATGGGTGACTGTGTTTTCAAAACTTTGTAAGTGGCACTAGCAATTATCAAAATCACCAAAAAGTTTAAGACTATTAAGTTGTGAAATTGTGCTGGTGCCTGTCAATTTTGACCTGAAACTTGACAGACTTTTTTGCTTGCTGCCAATGACATGCACCATAAGTAGTCATGTTGGCAATGTGTATTCCAGTTTGGATGACATGAATGGTCCATTTAATTCAAAACTCAATTTCAGGCAAGCCACATCAGTTACAATTTTGAAAATTTTCTTAAAAGGGTTTCAAATGTTGCTCTTTATGAAAATGTTTGTGTTGAGTGTGTATTTTACATAATAAGCGGATCATCTGCAATTTGGACACTTTGTCTTTCCTTTACTCACATCAAAATGCACATTAAAATTATATTAAGGTCAAATACGCAATATATGGGGCTTTCACTTTGCATAAATACCCATAATTTCATGCAAGAAGCAATCATGTGACTACAAACTATGGTGCAAAAATAGATCCATATTGGAAACTGGGTCCAATGCTATTTTGGAAAAGTTGTTTAGAGTTACTCCCCCATTGCTTGAGTAGAGCTAATGTTAGATAAAACAATAAAGGGGGCCCTCTACAGATAATACGTGCTTCTGAGAGACTGACAGGTGTAAGACGAAGATGTTTGCATTTGCAACATGCACAATGGAGAGAATGTTGGCATACCTCTATGCTACTATCATGTACTGTGGCTGAAATTTCTTTACATATTGTACTTGTGGAAATTATACATGATCTAAGCACACAGCAGACAGAAATGGCCGCTCCAAAGTACTAAAAAAATCAGCCTGAATTAGTCAAAAGTACACTATTTTCAGCAGTTATTAAAATAGGGAAACAAGTTTTGTCAGAGTCTGCAATACCAGCCTCTGAAAGTACCATGAATGAATTACAAAATACATAAAAAGTAAAAAAAGTTATGAGCTCTTTTTTTAAAAATTTACCTTTGAAGTCCAGGAAGTGAAAATGATCAAGCAGAGCTAGCAGTTTTTTTGAGAGGTGCACATCTTAAATAAGACCAAGCTGTATACTCTACAACCCAACTTTCACCCATCAATCATACACCAAAATAAAGGGAATTAAAAGTTCTTTTTAACACTACCTAAGATATACAAGGTCTTTTTTAAATAGCCAGAACAACCAGTGAGGAAAACGTGGGTTATTCTTTTTCTTTAAAAATTTTACATGCAAAGTACAAAACTGGAGAGTGCCACCAAAACAAAAAACATGATAAATGTAAATCTTCATAAAATATAGGAAAATATCTAATTGGATGTAGAATTATTTCAGCTGATTATAATAATAATTTGAATAATTAAAAGACTGGCATGATTATGTCATGCCACTAAGTACATGAAGCATCTGATTGTCTAGGAAATTCATTTGAAGAGACTGAAAAATCAATTATCTGTAATAATGCAGGGTTTCCCATGGGATTTTCAATTGAAGGGTCATTGTCTCATGGACTGAAATTTGCAAGAGTCAAAATTTGAAGACTAAGAGTCAAAATAAAGTCTTAAACCTGAGAGTCATGAGAATGACATGGAGAAAGAAAACATACTTTTAAAACTCACTTATGTCAACAAACTACCTATGTAGACAAAAAAGCTATGCCCCGATCCCCTGGTCAATTGTTACTATCAAATTTGTCATGCTTATGTCGACGTCAAGAAAAATATAAATGTATATGTCGACAGAAACCCAAGGTCCCAGCTTGAAAAAATTCTTTGTTTTCTGATCATCTATGTTGACAAGCTGCCAGTTCTGACTCATACTTTATTCTACAATTATTTGATGTTGCAGCCAGGCGTTAATGTTGCCGTTGGATTAACAAACAGGCATTTGTTTGGTCCTCCAAAGTTGGCCTTTCACAGCAACTTCAATAATGCATGCACCCTTCATCAAAGCAGGCCAGCTACAATCTTCAATAAAAACATTACACCCTTCATCAAAGGAAGTCATCATCAAACTTCAATAAAAGCAATGGAATCTGATCGATTGTTGCATTTTCCAAAGTGATCGGTGACTGAAATATGCTTATTGTGCCATGAACATTTCCTTTTCTGCAGGAACAATAGTAACTTTATTTATGCTTATTATAGCTACCAACGGCAACATAAAATGCAAATTCTACTTGTTGTTTATTAAACCTTTTTTTTAAAAATGTCATTGAATGTTTAGCAATCAGAGAGAATTCATAACTTGTTGATGGGTTTTCATTTCCCAATGAATAGCCTCATTCCCTTGGTAGCATCAGTAAGATGATTACATTTGTTGCCTTAAGCTGACCAAAATCTAGGCCAATTTAAGTACATGTAGCATGTAAATAACAACTATACAGCCACATGCTACTGGCAACAATGAATATCGTAGTGAATTGTTTAGTCACATGTTGGTTGACAATGGGATATAGATCAAATGAGGACTACCATTTTTTTATACATTTGTTTTCTAACAGGATGTGACTGATGCATGAATTTTCTAACATGTAACCTATGCTTGAATTCATGGATTTTTCTTATACATGTACTTAACACATTATGGATTACAAAAATGTAAGTTGTCAATATACAAGTGTATTTCACACTGGCTTTGTCTTCATTTACTCAAAATTTCCATTGTTTATTTTCTCAAAGTGTAAATCCTACTCACCGATGACAGATCACCCCTTTACAGACGAATTTCACTTGTATGCGGTTCAAAGAGAAATTTGCTTTTTTCAGCCCCCCAACACTTATCTCGACATCCGCTTATGTTGACAATATTGCCTTGAACCCGAGAATGTCGACATGAACGGGTAGGACTGTAATGGGTTAGCTCAAGTTCTGCTTGATACAGCATAATATTTGCTTTATACAGCATAATCTGTATATCACTATTCACAAGACAATACACTAAGATCACTCATCAATTTACAGTTACTTCACAAAAGGATTAACTTCCTTCACTGTTTTTTTCAGTTCAGATTGTTTAAAAACTTTCTTCACATTGATGTCACTCTAATCTGGACCATCCTCCATTATTCAAATCAATTTGCACAAATTGGCATGATCCATTCTTAATCTAGATTTAGTTTTCAGGTGATTTTGGCTAGAAAACTCCCTTTCATAAGCAACACTGGTAAGTGGAGTAGTAGGCATATATTATTCTAGAACACAAAAATCAGGGAACATATCATCAGTGTTTTCAGTAAGCTCATGACACACAATAAGTCAAAATATTCCTATGAGGCAGTGTATTTATATACTTGAAAATCAAATTTGATACAACACAATGTCGTACAGCCAACAACAGAACGATGTACACAATGTAACAGTAATGTTAGAAATAATCAAATAGGAAATAATTCACTTATATATCAGTAGTGTTACCAATTAATAGAGAATCAATTGAAATCATGAATTACAAACAGTTTTTTGTGGATAGTATCGCATCATCAAAACAAACATAGTACTTACATGTTCTGTTTGATTTCTGTGTTCCATTTTTAATTTCTAGTCATCATGGCTAATTTGCCTTGCTTTATAAATAGGTGTTAAATTCCAATTATCTCAATCAGTGTCACTCTAACAATCTGTTTTTCTTCTCTAAACAAAAGATCAAAGTTGAAATCAATGTCAGTTATTGGACAGTACCATGTGACTTACAACTTCTCATGATAACAATGCCAGTTGATCAGCAGGCAATGCAAGTGCATAGGCTTGGTCATTCAAACAGCAAAAATGTCCAAGATTATTATATGGTACTGATTATAGCGTTTGACATGCAAGACCAACATTATGACCGTGATTCCTCTTCACGCATTGAAGAGCTTCAAATGTCAGAGATCATTCAAGGTAGAAGAAACTTCATTTAAAAGTGATTTCAGCAATTACATACTCAAATAAAGCATAATATTAGGAATGTTGTGAAAAAGTTTATGTCCACCATGAAATAATGCTAAATCCTTGCATTTTTTGTGCAGCACATCCATGTTATGTACTGAACCACAGTATTGTGAGGATGATTGAAAGTACGATGAGTGTGTATATGTGTTGGTGGGGGGTGGGGTGGTGGCATTAAAATGCCAGTAATAATTTTATTTAAATTAAATATATGTTTTCACTTCATGATATTTGTGCATTTTGTCAAGTAATATTGTTTTAAAAAGGAATTAAAGTTATAATACTAAGCTTTGTGTTGTTTTCTTTCAGCCCATATTGTCCTACAATTGATAGGCTAGTTCTAGTACAATGGTTTAAACATGGTCACAGAGTCCATTGTTGTACTGCATTATATCCCAAATCATGCTGTAATGAAGGGCATTATAAGGAGGGAGAGCTGTAATAATAATCAGCAGCTTTAGTAAAATGATGATTAATTTATGGAGTCTTCATAAAGGGTGCTAGCTTCTTCTTTGGCCAGGAGAGAGAAGTGATTTTTCCCACTTCTGGGGACCCAAGATGGTCACTGTAGGTTCATTCTAAACCTGTAGTGTCTTCTGCATTTTAATGTAACATTAGCAAATAAGAAAGACACATGACTAACGTTTAGATAATCTTTTGCCCTCTATGATTATAGGGTATTTAGTATAAGTTCATATAAATTTCCTTTGCAGATGAACTAATTTTTAAACAGATATTTTTGTATTAATCAGCAATTAAATATTGGAAAGAATTGACTGGCTTGCAGTTATTTATGAGCTTGAACAAGTCTGTCTTTGCAATTCAGCACTAAAAACTTCTGTTCAAAACATCAGTCTTGAAATAAGTAACACAAAATTAAATGACATATACTAAATACTAGGGGTGAAACGATTCGTCGATATATCGATGCATGGATACTTTTGCCATATCGATACACGTATCGATACAAGAGGTGAAGAATCGATACAAAACGATATCTACCCTATATAAGTTACTTTAATCTTCAGCAGTCATGAATAATTATTAGTCATTTGCCTTCTTATTCTTTAAACTGAGAATCGATAATGTATCGTATCATAGGCTGTGTATCGTATCGATACGCGGTACAGGTGTATCGTTTCACCCCTACTAAATACCTGGCGATCATAGAGGACAAAAGACTTCTTGAGGGTTTGTCATGTTTACTTCTTATTCTCCATTGGTATATTTGTTGCAGTGTTTTAAAATAACCTCTATGCTGCAGGTTTGGGGTACACATTTTTTACTATCATGAAGCAATCTCCAGTGCTAAATACATGTAGCTGCTGTATTTGAAGTATAGAAAATAAAGGTTTTGCCTGCATTCTGAAGAATCTTAGAGTTATCAAAGGTATCCAAAATTTAGTTTCTAGTAACAGTTGATACATTCGAATTTGGGATAGCAGTACTTCAATAGAATTGTAGAATTTACAAATTTGATTTTTGGGGGGTTTCAAAATACTTATACGGTATGTATTTGATAATATGAAATAGGCAAAGCCTTAAGAGTGAGTGCCATCAACTTCTCATTAGGTCTTATGTATACTGCTTGACGTCACATGAGAGCATTAAGATTTTTGGCACAGTGGCACTTGCATGTTATTAGCCATTTTGCCTGCCGAGGGTTATTCATCCATTTCTTTCCACATTGATGTCGAATATAGTGGATCAACAGCCCTTGGCTAGCAAAAGATGGTTATTAACCAGTGCAAAGAAAATGATATTGTGTTGAAACAAGAATCTATTGATAATCCTTTTTAATTGGTACCCATTTTATTGTATTTCACAAGTGATTACCTATTTGTTTATTTCAAGCTGTTAGACTGATTTCAAAAATATGTCTGTATAGTTGTGTCTTTACAGTGAAGAAATTGGGATCAGTCTAATTCATTTGAATTATTTAGCTGTTTTCCATAATAAGTTAATTTTGAGGTCATTTGGCTTTTCTAACACTGGCTCAAAATCATTTCCAATTTCACGTTCATGGAAACTTCTGGTTGGCAAACAATTTCCAAGCATCCCACAATGCAGATCTTATCCTTGATATATTACAATAAGAGTTCACTATTAATTAAACTTCTAATGAATGATTGATTTAACAAATACTGAAATAAGTAAATCAGCACTTAAGATATAATGCTGGTGTCAAAGGATACCTCTACTCGCGTATAAGTCAAGTCCAGTTGCAAACAACATAGATTCTGATCTGCCGGCACATTATGCGATGGCAGATCTGGGTTTGTGCAATTTGCTGATGGATCTAACTTATACGAAAGTATAGATGTTACAAAGAGTGCATTCCAAAGCACTTTGATTCAAATATTGTAAATGCTGGGTTAGTCTATAGCAAAATAGAAAAACAAAACAAAACAGATGCATGTATGTCATCAGACTGACATCAGTTACCATAAACTTTTAGAAATGTTTCAGGCTAATTGAACACCTGAAAATTATGGGACTTCAGTTTCCTTTTTATTTTTCCTTTTTTATTTCTTGAAGGAGTCTTGTTAACTGTTTTAATAAAATCAGTTCTTTTCTCATTTCAGCTGACTGACATTAGCCAGATCTGATGCATGTTACAGGTGAGCTGTTTATTCAGTGCAGCTTCTTAGTGATGCAGTGATAAAATGGTGGTCAGAAAAGCATTATCAGATTCTTTTCTTCTTCAAATACGTTACCTGATCATAATACCTTAGGAGAACTACTACTACATTGCAAATCCAGCCCTCCCAGGCTAAAACTTTTTAGCTAAGAAGCTAAAAGTTATCTGCCCACCTAGGTTGCAGTTGGATAGAGTGCTCTCCCCTTGATACAGGGATTGGTGCCAAATCCAGTGAATACGCCAGTTACTACTTCTGCTCTTGCCAAGTCGCATGCTCTCTACAGACAGAGGGGTCTCGCAATCTACTATAAAGGATTCTGTAAGTTTTCTACCTTAAAATAAGTTGGAGGAGTTTTCTCTTCGAAGGGGAGTATACTCCATCTCAGATTTTCAAACTTTTTCTTTCTTTTTTGGACGATAAGTTCTGTCCTTTTAGTCTCATAACATTGCCATCTTCACACAGTTAGGCGCCCTCGGTATGTACCTGCTCGGGTTGCTAGTGCATCCCCTCACATTGCTGTAGTTGTATTTATGTGCAGGTCTGGTGTGTGCTATGGAAAACTCATATAATATTACTGTATAATTTTCCGCTGTGTTCGAATACATACAGGTAAGTTTTCTATACTAATCTAGTCTTAGCATCCACTTTGTAGTTATATACACGATCCTTTACTGATTTACCTGTATAGGCTGTCATTGGGCCTGTTCCTACAGGTAACATTATCTTAGAATTGATATTAAAGCATCCACTTCGTAAGTATCAAAAGTGATGCGTCAGTGCTTTCACTGTATTAACTGACATGTGCACCATTTTTACAGGTAATGGTTATATAGCATATAGCTCTGTACGACAGTGAGTTCATAAATTAAAAGTAGGATGCATGCAGGGCTACACCTGTTTATATTATCTGCTCTATTTTGTCTTACAGATTTAGACCATGGGCAGAACCAAATGTAAGCTGTGTAAAAATTGGAATAATGTAATGGACAACCACCCTATATGTGTAGATTGCTCCGGTTGCCAGTCTATGAACACATGTCAGCTCTGCTCTGCATGGACAGAATGCCAATGGGCTGCAGTCCAAGGAACAGAACCGCACTTTAAAGGACAATGATGCGCTAAGTATACATGTTGACATGGCCTTGGTATTGGATTTCCTTTCTGAGGAGTATTGCACTCCACACGGTTCATAAGCATCACAGACCATCATGCTCAGTAACAGTTCCGGCTCTGGCTCCTCCTTCACTGTCTCAATATGATAAACCTTTCTTGGCAGAACCAGTGGGACATTTCTCACACAGGTTCGACACCATTTGACTGGCTATGTAGCAAGATCAAGATTAGAACAAACCACCTCAGTTACCATCTCACACTTTAGATTTATGGACCAACTTCACGAACTGGACAACATCATGCTAACTAAGATGGCCCTGTTCCGTCACTACCGGACTCTGCCATATGGCTCTAATGGCCATGGATCACTACCACAGTTGATTTGTCTATTTTCCGCCACCAGAAGAATGATCTTTGTCCAGTTTGCTGAACCCATGTTATACAGGCACTCTCATGGATCAGTCTAACCCACATAGTGCCACAGGGCACTCACTTCCAACTATGCCCAGCTTAGTGCCATAGTACATTCGGGCTTTTGCCACACAAAAGGAGCCTTTACTTAGCAACCATCAGCAATAAACAGTATCCCACTCAGGGTGTTCTGCTAGCTTCGTGAACCACCACCTTTGCCATTCCTCTCCAGCTACATCGCAGGTAGCTCAAGATACATCAACATCACCACCTTTATACAGAAACGACGAAACCTGCTCTCAGGCCCCCTCTTCCTTGTTGGACCTCACTATGACGCGCAAAGATTCAACCTTCTGGGCTTCAATCATGGAAGTATTCTGCTTACTGCCACCAGATCTTTGTCCTCCTCCTCCCTCTCCGTCAACAGCCTGGTCGAACATCTGTTGATTTACTGACCAAACAAGATGAACCAATGTTCAGATTACTCCCCCAGTCTTGCAGAGTTATGAACCTTTTGGGCTGCCTACATCGTCAGTTACAGGATCCAAGTGTCAACTGACTCTTTTTCTCACAATGATGCCTTCCCTCAAACTTTAGTTGGTGGTTCTATAAGACCCATTCTCCAGTTTTCCAAATGGAAACCCCAGCAGTCGACCGAGACATTGCAGCTTGAGGATGCCAAAACCATGCTCAGTCCAATGGACTGGAAATCTATTAACGACACCCGGCAGTTGGTGTGCAACGTCATTGCCATGGGCTCTATGTTGGACCTGGTATCCATGGCGATCTTACAACAGCTTATCACCTACCCCAAATCCCACAGACCATGCATGGGAATCCTTTTCCAGAATTACCTGCGTCTTGAACAGAGCTGCCCAACATACCTTGGCCAATGCCGTGACAGCAGCTACTGATTTACAGAATGAGATATTGTGCTCTCTACGTACACTTTCCTTAAAGATCACCATAAGACCAAGCTTCGCTTGCAACCTTTATCATCTAATCTCTTTACTGGTCAGGTTGATGAAATCTGCAAGCAAGCCACCAAGGAGACCAATTTCTCTCACCCACAGTCTCAGCCACAGCGGAAAGATTTGATGGGAAATCAACAAAAGGATCGCAAGGACTTCCCTAAGACACAGCCCCTGGCTAGCAGTTCTACCGAACATACAACCGATGAAGACCACCGTTCTCCCAAACAAAAGTGGACAAGAGGCAGAGTGAAGGCAATCATTTTTACCTGCATTTCTCTCCACACCAGCCTCCCTATAAAAAAATTACATTGTCTTCATGCAGTCCTTATCACAGATTCCGGTAGGGGGAAGGCTCCAATTCTTCACTGCCAAATGGGACAGTATTTTCAACCACTCTGCAGCAAGAAATCAACGACCGTCTCTGGAAAAGGATGGTAGAAATCATTTGCAATGTAAATTCTCCGGGTTTTTATTCAAGGCTGTTCCTGGTACCAAAGGCAAATGGCACCCTTCACCCTGTCATTGACCTAAGTACCCTCAATCAATCCATTTGCACCCCATGTTCAAGATGGAAATGCCATGACTGGTTCTAAATACCATCTAGGACGGATACAATGCAATCGGTGTGGACTTACAAGATGCATATCTACACATCCCCATTCACCAGGCTTCCAGGAAGTTCCTGCGGTTCTCCTACAAAGACATCATTTACCAGTTCAGGGCACTCTTGTTTGGACTCAACATCAGTCCCTGGGTTTTCACACGACTGATGGACCGAGTAATGGCCCATGTCAAGATCACCTCCATGGCGGCATCATCAAACTACCTGGATGACATTCTACAAAAACATCTGGTGAGTTATATATTGGAGCAAGACATGATATCCTTTGTTACTCTCCTTCTCAACCTTGGCTTCCTTGTCAAGAAGGACAAATCCGACCTCATACCATCTCAACATTTTGTCCATCTTGGAATGGAGTTCAACACTCAGGTAAACCAGAGTAAGTCTCCTTCATGAACGAGATTTGAAAATCAGTACAATGATGGCTTCCTTGCTGATACAGGACAGTCTTTCCACCTGAGAATTCCTTTGCCTGCAGGGTTTACTCAGTGTGGCAGTAGACCTCATTGTCCTAGGTCTTGTTTTTATGCGCCAATTACAAATTATTCTGTTGTCCCAATGGATGCAGAGACATTACCCTGTGGACCAGCCTCACACAATCTGCACAAATATGCGGTCCCATCTCAGAAGATGGGGCAACCTCACTTGGCATACGTCAGGTGTACCTTTGCATGTGCAACCTCTGGAAATCACTGGATGGATGCGAGCACAGAGGGCTGGGAGGCACACCTGTTTCCATCATTCCAGGAGGCCAGTGGAGTGTGACCCCTATGGATCATCATTTACATATCAGCATCCTCGAGATGAAAGCTATCTTGAAAGCCTTTCATTGGCAGCAGGAGGATCGACATGGGAAGGGAGTTCTCATTCTGTCCGACAACTCCACTGTGGTGACTTATCTCAAATCTCAAGGTGGAACCAAGTCCCCAGACCTTTATGTTCTTGTTTTGTGATTTTCTAAAGTGATGTCTTCAGTGACAAATCCATGTTCAAATTCGTCATATTCCGGGCAGACTAAATGTATTAGTGGACTCACTGTCCTGGAAGAATCAACTAATACAAATGGAATGGTCTCTTCATCCCTCAGTTTTCACTCGCATATGTGCCCTCTGGGATCGAACAGTGGTGGATCTATTTGCTACAAGGTGGAATACCAAACTCCCAACCTTTGTCTCACCAGTCCTGGTTCCAAAGGCCTGGGCAGTCAATGCTCTTTCCATATATTGGAATAGTCTGGACAGATATGCTTACCATCCAACACCTCTGATTCCGAAGGTGATACAGAAAGCAAGAGAATCAGATTGTCGTCTCATCCTGATTGCTTCACTCAAATGGGAAAAATCGTAGATCAACAACCTCATCAATATTGCAGCGGAAATCCTCAGGAAAATCGAAATATTTCCTCATCTGCTCAAGCAACCACGATGGCAGATGTTTCATCCCAACCCAGAGTTGCTGAACCTGCATATCTGGCTCATATTAAACAAGCCTTCATGAACAAACAGTTTTCTCAACCAGTGGTAGAGAGAATCACTTGAGCAAGAAGGCCCTCCACTTTTAAAGCGTACGAGAATCTTCATCCAATGGTGTGCCCAAGAACACATTGCACTGCTGCAGGCATCAATACCTCAAATAGCTAACTTCCTACTATGGCTCTTTGATGAGAAACATTTAGCACCAATCACAATCAAAGGCTACTGTTCCGTGATCTCCGACACGCTGCATCATCATGGAAGAGAGGATATTGGACTAAACAAAGACCTATATAGTCTTCTGTCCAATTTGAATTTCACATGTCCAAAAACTTTGGCTCTGTGCCTAAAGTCGAATCTATCATGGGTACTAACCTGGCTGAATAAGACACCGTTTGAACCACCCTGGAGGGCCTCATTGGTTCACCTCTCATATAAGACCTGCTTCCTCATCGCATTAACGCCAGAACGCAGAATCATTGAAATATATGCTCTATCAGTTGACCCGAGCTACTTGCAGTTCCAACAGGATGTGTCAGTATCACTTATGATGGCTTCACTTTTATTGCCAAGAACAGGCTCCCTTTCATGGGAATCAGACTTTTGTAGTGAAATCCCTGTCTACTCTGGACACTTCATCTCGAGGTCCTCTACCAGACCCAGTGCAAGCTCTGAAGTGGTACTTGAAAAGGACAGATCCAGTGCGTCAAGGGAGATCCTGCCTCTTCCTAGAGAGGGAAAGAAATATATATCAGTACAGGCACTTTCATTCTAGATAAAATGGGTTATTCACTCCGCATATTGGGAAATAACCCCATCCTTCATCTGTCCATCCATCTGTCTGTTACCACATGTCCTTAAAAGCTGCTCAGTGAAAATTCACAAAACTTTGCAGATTTGTTACCCTTGTGGTAACCATCTGCAAGAGGGGTGTCGTCCATGGGTTCCATGGATATATGTGATGGATTTGGAATTTTAATCTGTGTGTCACGTGGGTGGGGGGTTTGAAGTTGGAAAAAGCACAGGGATTACAGAGTGACAGTTAGTGTATACTATTATAGAAAAAATAGGTCTCTTTAATTGTACAATTATTGAATCATATCTTTCCAGATGATAGAAATAATTTTAAACGTTTCAGGTTTGTTAAATTGTCAGCAGAAATCTGAGTTCTCTTGCTCTGAAGATGCTACTTAACACAAATTAAAATTTTTAAAAAAATCTATTGCTTTCTTTGTCCCAACCATGACAATCTCAGCTAATTTACACCAGGCCTTGAGAACAATGTCTTTTGAGCACAAGTACCATATCTATATACTTGCATATAAGTTGAGTCCAACTGCAAACAGTGCGCAGGCAGATGAGGGTCTATGTTGTTTGTTATATTGATTAGTCCTAACAAACTGCATAGACCCAGATATGCCAACTCATTGTGTGATGGCAGATCTGGGTCTATGCAATTATATCCAACTTATATGCAAGTATATACAGTCCTGTAAATTGTCTTAAGGATGTCTGCTTTTGTAAAATCAACGCTTACTGCACAGCCTGAAATGATGTGATTATTACATTATGATGTCACTTGTTACTAAGTGTACTGTGGCTGTATGAATTCTGTGAGAGATTGGC
This sequence comes from Margaritifera margaritifera, assembly GCA_029931535.1. Lineage (NCBI taxonomy): Eukaryota > Metazoa > Mollusca > Bivalvia > Unionida > Margaritiferidae > Margaritifera > Margaritifera margaritifera. The sequence continues at coordinate 1,422,839 of JAQPZY010001323.1, forward strand.
TGTAAAATGACATGGTTGTGACTTATGTCTCTATTAAATAATGAAAATGAAAAATGCTTGACACAATTTTTATAAAATTTTCCAATTTCATATTCGCACAGTGATACAAATAAAACCTGCCTTAAGGAACACACCTCTATGTTGGACACTTGTTTAGAAGGATACTTTTAAGAAAGCATCAATGAAAATGCTGCCTTTCAAGTGTCATAACAATTTTCAAGGTTTACATTAAAACTTCTTATAAAGGACACCTCAATACTTTGAAAACCTGCTTACAGAAGATTCATTCAGAAATAACCACTGCAAATTTCTATTAGATTGTCTTTTATATAACATTTATCTGACTAACAGGTGACATATTTTTGGGGAAAAAAGTCCATTCATAATGTATGGATATGACATTTATTATTATGTCACAAAAATACATCCCCATAGAACATTTTGATTTTGCACATGCATATCATAATGTTACCAAAATGTATTTGCATTCTGTATACCTTCCTACTATTAAAATAACTGCTCAGCAAACAGCTTTAAGAGATATAAATATTTGGTCTGTTTTTCAACAGCATCTTTAGAATCAGAGTGAAGGAGAATCGAATGCAGTGATCATTTGTAACTCATGCTGCATCGTTCACATCTTGCATCAAACTAGAATGTGTTTTATAGATCATATCTAAAAGTAATTTCACAACTGTCATAATGTACCTAAAAGTTGTGTCCTCTGGATCATATTTCCCAAAGTAAACTGTTCCTTCAGACCAAAATATTATAATTGTGTAAAATTACCTATGATAGCATAAATAAATGCAGATAGGTGACAACTGAAACTTTATTAGCTATCTGACTATTAAAATTATGAAAACTGCTAGTCTGACAGGAAGTATTATTAGCCTCAGGCTAGCAGATTACTGCTAATTTTGAGCACTGCATTTGGTTATAATTCTGGCATCTTGACTATTACCAGATACAATACAATGCCAGGATACCAATGTACCATTCCATAAAGGTTTTTGCCATAATTTCTGGCAGAAAGGCAAAAAAACATATACAATTTCTTGACTTCCCTGTATGGGTGACAATTGATTTAAAGCTGTATTGGTAACATTAATTTAAAGATATATTGAATGCTGAGAGTATGTCGAATTTTAGCTCACCTGACTGTAAGGCCAAGTGAGCTTATGGTATGGCCCAGTGTCCATCGTCCATCAATCTGTCAACAATTGCTTGTTACAACTCTGGAGGACTAATTTTGATCAAACTTACAATGTTGGCTTGGATTATGAGTCCAGCACTCTACCAACTGAACTAGTAAGAAATTGTGCTGTGTATTTTTGTCTACCTGTGCTGGGTATTTTTTTAATGCATTTTGGATGATCAGGGTGTGTTGATGAGTGACAATCATTGCAGACAAGACTGTACATTTTGAATTATGAAATGTTTCTTATTTCAGATTGGAGTTCATAAAAATGAGGAAGATGGACTAAAATTAGCTGGTTTGGATGTTATGTTATAGAATAGTCAAAATAGCCTCACATTTACTTTTCAGTGGACCAAGATTGTATTCTCTTTTATGAATAGAAAACACAGAGGATAAGGAGGAAACAATTTTAATTTCAGTATGTTTTTACAGGCTCCATTTTAATAAACTTAATCCATATAAAATCAAATTGAGATGGGAAACTTCAGTTCCAAATCCAGAAAGAACAAGCGACCAAATGTCATTCAAAAAGAGCTATTCCAGGCTGTGAAAGATGGCAACTTGAAATTGCTGATGGATTACAATGCAGAGTTTGACCTCACAAAGTTTGCAAATAAGGACGGGCAATCGATTTTGCATGAGGCTGTTATAGCTTGCCAACTTGATTGCTTGAAATTTATGCTTTCTCTTGGCATTCCAGTGGATGACATTGACAGTGTGTTAAATACTCCACTGCTGTGTGCAGCTAGCACTAAATCCTCAAAGTCCAAGTTAGAGTTGATTGAGTATCTGCTAAAACTGAAGGCAGACATCAATGCCCGGAATATATGGAAGAGGACTCCATTGCTGGAATCGATAATCAGTTTCCAGGACAATGTAACCCAGATGTTGATCAAGGAAGGAGCTAATACAGATATAGGAGACAATGATGGACTCTTGCCCATCCATGTGTGTGTTTCTTACAGAAAGCCGGAGCTGTTAAAAATCCTTCTTGAGGCAGGTGCCTCAGTTGATGGGCAAGATACCAAGGGTAGGACAGCACTTTATTTTTCAGTGCTCTATGGATACACAGAAATGTTGCCACTGTTATTCCAGTATTGTTGTGATGTCAATTTACCCTCCTCTTTTGGAACACCACTGCAGACTGGTATTGTCAAATGTAATGGAGATGTAGTTAAGTTGCTTCTTGAATATGGTGCTAATACTACAAATAAAATTACAGAGAAAAGGGCTGCCTATTCCAAGGCGTCCAACTACCTTGAGTTGGCTATCTTGATTTTTCATCAAACAATCATTGATGGACGTCCCTTAAACTCGGTTAGTAATTTCCAGCATAGCCTTAGGGTCTTGTATCTTCTTTTGAAGGCTCATGGAAAGGAGTACCAGATTCGACCAAAATTTCTTCAACCCTTGTTTCACTCTCTGCACCAGCTTGTCGTATCAGAGCCCAAGTCTTTCAGCATGGGAAAACAAATACCTCGCATTAAAAAGTTACTGCAGGATTTGATAAACAAACTCTGGTTACAAGGTTCAGTAGAAATCAGGGACTCAGTTCGAGACTTCATCAAGACACTGCCAGAGGGCAGCACTTTCACTGTAGGCGAGAAAGGCTCTCTTCAGGAGCTTTGCTCTCTAAAGGTTAGATCAATCCTTATGCATAATGGAAAAAATGTGATTTGCAACCTTAGTAGGTTGGATATTGTTCCTGTTCTGAAAGGAGTTTTGCTTTTGAATGAGTGAGGTCTTTTTTAACTGTGGTTAGTAAACCAAAGTTGAGCCATGTATATTTATCAAAGTATGTTTTATAGTAAGTGATGGGAACCAAAAATGATCTGTTAAAAGTGCAAGCCATTTTGAGTAAGTGAATTTATTATAGATATATTCTGTAACTTAAAGAATGTGAAACATTTAAAGAGTCAGTCAGTACTAGATATGTCTTGCAACCATAGGAAAAGCTGAAAATTAGTCTGACTTGTCTTGCACTTTCAGAGTACATATATTGATCACAAATTGAAGTCCTGCAAGTCAAAGGCAGCATGTGCAAGAAATACACTACAACTTTATGTATCTATGTATGTATGTACGTACATACGTATGTATGTATGTATGTATGTATGTATGTATGTATGTATGTATGTATGTATGTATGTATGTATGTATGTATGTATGTATGTATGTATGTATGTATGTATGTATGTATGTATGTATGTATGTATGTACGAGTTTAACAACACATCAACACAATTCTGCCTATATGGTGCTGGGTAAGTTAAGATATTCCAAACAGGGCAATTAGAACAAAGATAAAGGAAAAAAATGGTAAAATCTTTAAATTACAAAACTTTAAGTTGAATTTTTTTATATAAAACACACTCATTAAAAAGTCAAGACATTCTTAGCTGGAACATCATCACATAATGCATCCTGAGTCCAGGACTAATGTACATCACTGTGCCCGCAGAAAGGGGGGGTGGCAACAGGTGTCAACATTTGTTTCGTGGGTTCAGAATTAGACTTACCATCTTTAACCAGTAAAGCTTTTTACCCAACTGCAGACATGGTAGAGCAAGATCTATTCTCACATAATGCACTGGCAGATCATGATTGGTGCCTTCACTTTAAACTATAGATAGAGCTAACAAAGAAGACGGGTCTGATAGCACTCTATGAGACAGCCAAACTGAGTTTATCCAGTCAGCAGGTGGGTGCACTTTACAGAAAGTACTGTAAATACAGTACTTATTTAGTGAATTGAACATCTTTCACTTGTGCTTGTGTAGTGGTCACCTAATTATGCCCCACTTCCCAGTGTAACATCTAGGTGTTACATGTGAAGTATGGCCTGTGCTCCACTGTGGTGTGTATATCAGCTTGTGATTGATTTGCTGCATGCTGTTTTATCACTTGCATTGAGGCCATTGAAGATGGAGTCAAATAAACAAGGTAATCCACTAACTGGCCAGGTTGACCCTAATTTGGTCTGGAATTCAAGAGGAATTTACACCCTTTGAATGAAGTACAAGTATTGCCTGAATTACGCCAGCATTTCACTGAACTTTACTTGAGATCACTTTCCAACAGTACTAGTGTGGCATGGTCAGTCCACTTTGCATGTACTCTAGGTTTGTTAGGAATGCACATTCCACAGCATAATTCACTACCTAAACAAACAAATTATTATGTATTTGTATTCCTTTAGCTACAATGCAAATAATGAAGGATCTTTTCTAGACAACCTTTTGAATCAGGCTTTAAAAAAAAATAATTTAAATTTGATTGCTGACTTAGATAGCAAACTCAGTGATGATAATGTAAAGACTATGATGATGATAATTTATTTGATAATAATGTATTTTAGGCCTCCTGCTCTTAGTATAATCATACATTATATATAGATTTACATGTAACAGAGTACCAATGCATGGAGGCCAAACGAATGCTATAACAATGTTATTGCATTATGAATCCTTTACATAATTACCTAGTATGCAATATACCAATTTGAAATACTGTATATACTCGCTTATAAGTTGGGTCGAACTGCAAACTGTACAGGCCCAGATCTGTCATCACATAATCCACCGGCAGATCTGGGTCTATGCAGTTTGTTAGGAATAATCAGTAGAACAAACAACATGGGCCCTGATCTGCTGGTTCTTTATGTTGTTTGCATTTAGACTCAACTTTTAAGCGAGTACATGTACAATAATGTGTGCTGTGTATGTAGTCAGTAAATTGTGATGTTGCACAGAATCAAAATCTTTGGAAAAATCAATATAAATGCATTTCACTTATACATTTCTTCTTAAGATAAATTACCTGATCATAATACCTTAGAGAGTACTACCACTACCTCGGAAATCAACCCCCCCCCCCCCCCCCCCCCGACTAAAATTTTTATCTTTGAAAGCTTAAAGTTGTCTGCCCACATAGGTGGCAGTTAGAGTGATCTCCCCTTGGTATAGGGATTAGTGCCAAATCCTGTGAATACTCCAGTTACTACTTCCGCTTATGCCGAGTAGCACGCTGTCTCCTGGTGAGACAGCTCACAAACCATCTTCAAGAAATTTGAGGAAAGATATTTGACCTTAGAGCAAGTTGGAGGAGTTTCTCTTCTCAGGGAAGTATACTCATGCTCCTTTCTTTTAAAGACAAAGTCTTTCTGGCTATTGTAGAATTACAGCTTTGTCATAAACGTATACACATAGGCACCCTTTGGGACTTAACTGCATGGGTCACTAGTGCATCCTCTTGCCTTGGGACATTGGGAATATGTTTAATAGCTTTATTTTCTTGTGAAGGTAAAGTTTGTGCTATAGAAAATTTAGGGTTGCAGCAGTTATTTTAGTCAATGCTGCACATTTATCACTGTATAATTTCCACTTCAGTGGATACATACAAGTATATAGAGAGTTTATAGTCTTAGTGTCCTCTTCATAGTTATTAAAAATGATGCTTCAATGACCTTACCTATATAGGCCTTTCCTACAGGTAAGTTGATACCAGATAATTTATATAGTGTCCAGTCTGTACATATTAAAAGTGACACTTCAATGTCTTTACCAGTATAGCCTGCCACATGGGCCCTTTGTTACAGGTGACTTTCCAAAATATTGTGTAGTAGCCCAGTAACGTCCACTCTTGGAGTTCATAAAGCAGAATGTGTGGCTGGCTACACTTGTATAATATCATATGCTGTAGTTTTCGTCTGACATATTTTAGATTATGGGCAGCACTAAGTGTAAACAATGTTAACACTGGAAAGGTGTTCAAGACAACCATAGTATATGTCTAGCATGCGTGGGCTGCTACTCCAGATATTCATGTAACATATGCACTGGTTGGACCAAAAGTCAGTGGGCCCCAGTACTAGGAGCACTATCAAAACAGAAAGGGAAAGCACCCAAGTGCACTCTGAGGGATGAGGCTGCCATAAATCATCATGCTGATGTCACCTCAGTCAATGACTTCCTGTTGGTGGGGTATCGCAATTTAGAAGGCTTACCAGCCAAGAAGTGATCCCTTTTGATGGCAACTACAGCCCCAGCTCCTCCCTCGCCACCTCAACTTGACAAACCACTTTTTGCGTAACACATAGGCCTGATACCGCATGGGTTCGATGGCCAGTCATCTCTACTGACTTCATATGAGCAAGATTGAGATCAAATCAAGCCAACTCAGATACTGTCTCGCACAAAAGCAAGGACTGGTTCTGTGGATCAAATATCCCATAACCCATCCCATCATAAAGATCTGACAACAGCATGGGAGATAAATGGCACTGTTACACCACAATCAGACTCTGCCATATGTATCAGATTGCAACAGGTCAATACCACAATCAATCCTACACAAGCTCCATCATCTTTGCTAAACCTAATGATGACAAGAGAGGACTCTGCCTTCCAGGCATCAACAGGGCATCGATTGAAGATCGCTTTATCACCAGAGTTTAATCCACCTCGTCTTCTGTCAACAGCTTGGTTCAGAGATCCAGCATCAGTTAGCTTGCTAATCAATAAAGGCAAACCAGCGTTCAAGCTGCTACCACAGTCTGATTGAATCACTGACTTGTTGGGTTGCTTACACAGACAATTGCATGACCCTAGTGTCAATACACTTTTCTTTTTGCAGTGACTCCTACAATCAAATTTTAGTAGGAGATTCTACAAAATACACATGCCAGTGTTTCACATAGACACCCCAGCAGTAGACAGAGACATTGCAGACCTGGTAATGTCAAAACCCTCCTCAGTACAAATGAACTATATATACTTTAATGACACACAAAAGTTGGACTGGAATGTCGTGTTGTAGACTCCATGTTGGACTTGGTTTCAATGGCAATCTTCCAACAAGTAGAAAACAGTTTATCCTCTCCCACCGGACATGCATGGGAGTCTGTCTCCCACATGGCATGAGTACTAAATAGAGCTGCACAGCACACACTGGCCAGTGCCTTAACAGCTGTGACAAATTTACGACTGGTGGAAAGAGATGCAGTGCTCTTATCTTCCACTTTTTAAAAGACCACCGCAAAGTTAAGCTAAGATTACAGCCATTCTCTTCTAACCTCCTCTTCAATAGCTAGGTAGAGGAAATACGTAAGCAGTCCACCAAAGAAGCAAATCTCCCACAGATACAGCCTCAGAGGCTGAGGAGATATTTTCAGGGAAGTAATCAAAAGAATAGAAAGGACACCCCCAGGACAGAACAGACAGGGAAACAGTCCTACTGATCCTATACACATAGAAGGGCACAGTTTTCAAGAACAAAGGTGGACAAGAAGCAGAGAGAAGGCAACCGTTTTTGCCCCCGTTTCTCTTCATGACAGCCACCATGTAACATGAAATGATGATATTCTCACACCACCCTTATCATATATCCCAGTGGGGGAAAGACTCCTATTCTTCGCTGTTGAATCGGAAAGAATTTGTCACAACAACTAATGGACCTGGCAAGTGGTTTCAGAGGACCTTCTCTGTTGTCCTGTGTCGCTTCAGCTACAGATGTTCCCAAAGACCCATTCAAGGCAGATGTCCTGCAGTGAGAAATAAACAATTTTCTCCAGAAAAGGGCAGTAGAGATTGTTCAGAAAGTAAAATCACCGGGCTTTTTACTTAAGACTGTTCTTGGTCCCAAAAGACAACAGCACTCTTCGACCATTCAGAGACCTAAGCAATCTCAATCATTTCATATGTGCACCATGGTTCAAAATGGAAAAAACCAAGGCAGGTTTTAAATGCCATTCAGGAGGGAGACTTCGCTATCAGTGTATATTTGCAAGATGCGTATCTACATGTCCCAATTCACAAATCTTCCAGGAAGTTCATGTGGTTCACCTTCGGGAAAACAGTTTACCAGTACAGGGCACTCTCCCTTTCTGACTCAACATCAGTCTCTGGGTCTTCACTCATATTATGGACAGAGTAATGGCTCACTTCAGGACCATCTCCATGTCCATGACATTCAACTACCTGGATGACATCCTTCAAAAACACCAGGTGAGTTATATTTTGAGTCAAGACACGAAATCCCTTGTTACACTCCTCCTCAGCCTTGGATTTCTTGTCAACATGGAAAAATCTCATACAAACTCAGTATTTCATCCACTTGGGCATGGAGTTCAAAACACATCTGAACCAAGTTTGTCTCCTCTCAGGAACGCGCATTGAAAATCAGTTGATACAATGGCTTCAATTCTGGCACCAAACAGCCTCTCAGTCCGAGAAATCCTTCGCTTACTTGGTTTGCTCATTGCGGCAGCGGACCTCATTGTCCTAGGTCGCCTGTTTTCAAGACCATTACATATGATAATGTTGTTCCAATGGAGACTGAAACTTTGCCCCTTGGAACAAACAATGACAGTCTCGATACATATGAAGCCCCATCTAAGAAAATGGGAGAACCTCACTTTGCTTACGGCAGGGGTTCCCTTGTAGGTACAACCTCTGAAGTTGACTATGTGTATGAATGTGAGAACAGTGGGTTAGGTGCACATCTCCTTCCATCATTCCAGGAAGCCAGCAGAGTGTGGCCCACTAAGGATCGTCTATTGCATATCAATATCCTAGATGAAGGCCATACCGAAAACATTTAATTGGTGGCAGGAGAAGCTACATGGGAAGGGCATTCTCATTCAATCACACAATTCCACTGTCACAGTGGTGACTTATCTCAGAAGACAAGGAGGAACCAAATCCCCAGACCTCTGCATTGTTTGGGATTTCCTAAGGCGGTGTCTTCAATGACAAATCCACATACAAGATCATTATATTACGGGCAGACTAAATAGTCAATAGTCTTTCTATAGATTGGAATGGCTTGGACATATGCTTACCTGCCATCACCTCTGATTCCATAGGTGCTACAAAAAGCAAGAGAATCCGAGAGTTGCCTCATCCTGATTGCTCCACTCAGGTAGGAATAATCATGGATAAATGACCTTATAAATCTGGCAGTGGAAGTCCCAAGGAAAAAAGATATTTCCTCATTTCCTCAAGCAACCACAATGGCAGGCATTTCATCCAAATCCAGAGCTGTTGAACCTGCATGTCTGGATCATATTAAACAAGCCCTCAAGAACAAATAGTTCACACAAGTGGTGGAGAGAATCGCTGAAGAGAGAATGCCCTTGACTTTGAGGGGAAATGGAGAATTTTCTCACAATGGTGAGTGTGAACACATTTCTCCACTTTAGGCATCAACACCCAAAAAATAGCTAACTTCCTACTTTGGCACTTTGAACAGAGAGAGTTAGCTCATATCATGATAAAAGGCTACCGTTCCACAATCTCTGGCATGTTATGTCATCACAGAAGAGAGGACAAAGAACAAAACAAGGATAGATCATCTGTCAAACTTTGATTTCAATTGCCCAAAGGCATTGGCTTAGTACCCAATATAGAATCTATCATGGGTTCTAACCTGGCTGAATGAGGCACTGTTTGAACTGCTCTCAAGAATTTCAATGGTTAACCTCTTGTATAAGACCTGCTTCCTACTCATACTAGCTGCGGCATGCAGAATCAGCGTAATTCATGCTTTGTCTGTTGACCCGAATTACTTACAGTTCTGACAGGATGAGTCAGTATCACTCATGATGGCCGCCTGCCTTCATTCCAAGAACAGGCTCCAGCTCATGGGCAGTCAGTCTTTTGTGGTGAAACCTCTTTCTAGCCTGGACCCTACAACTCAAGGTCATCTACAGGACCAGGTGGGAGCTTTGAAGTGGTACCTGAAAAGAACTGAGCCAGTGTGAAGAGGGAGATCCCATCTATTCTTACCTCTAAAAGAGGGAATGACGATATCTCAGCGCAGGCTGTATCATCCTGGATAAAATGGGTTATCCACTCTGCATACAGAGAGTTAACCCAAGACCAAATGAACTTGCTACTCATTTTGGATCATGAAGTTAGGGCAGTCGTGACAAGTATTGCATTTGAGTGAAACTGCTCTGTAGCTGACATTATACAAGCTGTGGGATGGAGGTCAGAGTCGACTTTCTCCAGCTTCTGACTTAGGGATCTTTCATCTCAGAAGGTTAAATTAGATCTGGTGGGAGCTATCGCCGCAGCGCAACAGGTTACCTTCCTAGGTCTTTGGCAGGTTCTTAAGGACACTGCATGATGACTTCCGCTGGATTTGCATGAGGAAATTTTCCCACGTCCTGAAGCCGCATCTCAGCATGTGGAGTCAATGCTTCAGCCGGGTTCTTGATCTAGAAGCTGCCTTGCATACCTTAGGGGACTGGAAATGGCCTCTCCAGGATAAGGGATGTAACTCCTTCCAATTCTTACCTATTCTCCTAAAGTGTTATGATCGGGTGACATATATGAAGAGGAAACCAATTGTTTTATTAAAATGTTTCTTCGATAATACTTAACCAGTCATAATGCAGATACACCCTTCCAGTCTTCCCACAGTTACATCATACTAAGAGAGCGTTCACTCCGCTCCAGTAGTAACTGAAGCATTCAAGAGTTTTTGTGCCAATCCCTGTACCAAGAGGAGATCATTCTAACTGACACCTATGTGGGCAGACAATTTTTAGCTTTCACAGCTAAACATTTAAGCCTGGGATGGCTGGATTTGTGAGGTAGTGGTAGTACTCCCTAAGGTATTATGATCGGGTAAGTATTATCAAAGAAACATATTTTACTCAAAAAATTTGTTTCTTTCACACAGCAAATCGGTAAGTCAAACTTAATGTTTGATACAATTTATATAAATATGACTCAATATTCTATACACTCTTGAAAACAACAAATTCGTACCAGGTTGTGACAAATCTTGTGCGGGGAGCCCAGGGGCTACTAAAGTACTGTGTCTGACTACCATATATTTGTCCAGTGGTCATTGGGCTAGTGTGTGATATCATGAATGGTTTTATCTTTTTTCAAAACATATCTACAAAAGTAGTTTTCAAAAGATAAACTATGTCAGTGATATATAGGAAGATAAAAGAAGTCATGAAGCTAACTGTTTCATTTTCAAGTGCAATCTTTGCTTTTGGACAGCATACATGTGACAGAACTTGGATTTCAAACCAGTAGATTTGCAAATTTTGATCAGTAGATTGGCCTCTAAACCAGTATATTTTTTATCGGCATAAATTTTACGTTTCAAGGGGATGGAAAACAAAACAAGTGCTTTATTGTGCCATAATATGTATTCTCTTCATACTATAATAAAATAGCAAGTTTGAACATGAATCAGATTCGGATTCTGATTGAAAATTTTACAATAATAATTAATTATTATGAGTCAATATACGGTCGAATAATGAAAAAGGAAGTGTTGTTTATCTGATAGTTCAGTGCAAAGATTTTTCTTTTATAAAATCCAATAGCATTTTTAGTTTCCTTCACAAGATCACTGTCTAGTGACCACTGATGACATTCATTGTGATTATTAAGCTTCACACTTAACAGTCTTTCAATAGTTCTCTGGTCCAGATTTCCCTTTGAATCTCTTTGCATTTTGCGAAGGGAGAATGTCCTCTCTGTATCGGGATTATAATATTGTAACGACAGGACAACCACGCTTAGCCTGCAAAGAAGTTTTAATTTCAGTTTTCCTGTTGCTGGGTTTGTAAGGTTGCTGACTACTCTCCAATACTTATCCAAGCCATGTTCACCCCAAGGAGGAAGTTCCTAACTTGGACTTAAGATGTATTCCTAAGCCTCATCCTCAAGGGCTTCTTTCTCTTCATGGCTCAGATCCAAAAATCTGTTGGCAAGTTTCACCACTGTAAATTAAAAAAATAAAGATTGATTTAGACTTGAAATAAAAATGAAAAAATACATGATTTATTTATGCTTTTATGAATAATTTATCCAAACTTTAAATTAATTATCTTGTAATATATTTTATCTAGGGTTTGAACTAAATTTATGTGCTTGAAAACTTCAAATAGTTTATGAAATGCAAAAGATGCATACATTCGAAACACAGTGCAAACTCTGGACCTTTGCTGCTCACCTGCACACATTTAAACTCTGATATCCAAGCACTGTTGAACTTGTAATATGTCTTAGCATGGGAGAAAGCACACATTTAGAATTGAACGAAAAATATAAGAGCTGTCCTCTTAAAACATCTGGAACAATACAATACCAATTAAACAGAACTTAAATCAAAATACGTAATCTAGTCGGCCGATTTTTATCAAAGGCTCAGAAGACATCATGGACCACCTTTGATCCCTTTATTACTTATAACACCTCAAAAAACATCCCACATTTGGCCTAAACTCCTCAAATTCCAACAGTAAGGTAATCAATTAGCAGCTTGCTGTGTACATGTCAGCTGTTCTTTAACAATTTGAATCCTATTACTCGGCAACATTTCATCGCACCGGTCGTTGTACTGGTGGAACATTTCCGGTCCCCAATAAACTGGTTCTGGCTGGTTTCTCTAATGTGTTAACAGAACGTGTGAAAATACCGTGTTTGGGTATTTTTATTAAAAAAATTTTAAAAATTCTTTTAATTTTTAAAGCGGTAGATTTTAACTACTAAACGGTATGTGCAATAGACGGCCTTTAAAACGGTATTTTTGGCCTACAGCCGGTAGAATCACATGTATGGGACAGCTACTAGTTTCTTTAGTTGCCTGCTGGACTACCATCTGATTTTGAAATTTGTTAGACCCTGCAGTACTCAAGCAAACAGGTTGTTTTTTTATTTGTTGTAAGATAAATATTCTTTTAAAATGTTGAATGAATGTTTAAGGAGTTGAATTGGGTTAGAATTTAAGTTTATTCTTTCCTTAAGACTTAGAATATTATGGATCATTCTGTATCAATAAAATTGTCTTGACTCCAACTAGTTATCAGGACTCTTAGGCTCAAAATTATCTGAAAACAAAAATATATCTTGTACACAAGACTCCTAAAATAGAAACCATGCCTAACAAGTTTTTTAACATCTGTGAAAGTTAATTTTTTTTTTATAGAAAACAATATTAAGCTAATTCTTAAATTTAGGGTATGCTACATGTACTCTAATTACATTGAAATTTATTGAAAATAAAATACTGTATTTTGAAATCTGAGTCGTAGGTTAGATTTTATGCTCAAGTGATTTTTTCATGACTGCTACCTGATTTTTTTCCTATGCTTAAAGAGAGAATTGTATCGAAGTTTATGATTTTAATTATGTTTAATAAATTTTCTCAAATTCACAACAAAATAAAAAAATGGCATGTTGGAGAGTTATGTGGAACATGATGTTTCCTTTGATGTTATAAAAATTTTGTTAAGTTTTTCAGATGTTTATTCCGAGAATGATAATGTGCTATCATGGGAAATGGTCCCAGTCTAGTGTATATTGAGAATGGTAAATGTCTTTAGTGACCAAGTTCATCCTTTGGTGTTTATAGAAAAATTTATTGTGTAATTGTGTAACAGTTTTGTCAGAAAGCTTTTCTTATTAATTTTATGTACCACTGTTGGTGACTTAATAAGTTTTTTGCTAATTTATCATTAATCTGTGGAAAAATCCTCATTTTATTCTTTGTAAACAAAGTCCTCCAAATATTTTTTTTTTTTGGAAGACACTAGTCAGGCACTTGTTTTACTTTTTGAAAGAGGTGCTTGATAGGAGAATTAGAGTCAAATTGTATGCTTTACGAAATCAAAATACAAGTTGGCTATTTATTCCAATTTATTCATGAACTTTTTCAAACTTTTGGGAAAAGATGAAGTATTTCCAAGATTTTAAAAGTTGCACAATAATCAAACTTGTTATACTTTTCAAACACCAGATAACATTTTTTAGTAGTCCATATGTGCCTAACTGGGCTTGCTAGTGACATGCCTTTGGATCAGCATCATTTTAAGGCTCAAATTAACTGACATGTAATGTACATCGTTATGTAAAAACAAAATGTTGTGAATTTTAAGAGATGATCTAATATATATCTGTCGAGCCTGCCTTGATAGAAGCTCAACATAGCTATCACTTTGGCATCTGTGTGCATGCCTGTCAATCCGTCCACACCCTAGATTAAGGTAAAAGGTAAAGTTTTTTACTTTCTAGCTTAATAAAAAAGGTGGGCCCAACAAAAAAAAGAGACTTTTGTTTGAATTGTGAATTCAGTGTACAGTGAATATATTTTGCATCACTGTCAGTTTTTTTTATTGTTTTTTTCTGCTGTTTTAATAGCATAAATAACAGTATACTTCTAGTATAAGGTTTTAAAAATCAGTGATATGCTTTTTATGACCCATAAGTAGTATAGTAATATGAGAGTTCTGGCTCACAAAAATATAGAATCTTACAATCATTACAATGTGATACCAGGATGAGAACAACGAAATTAGTGTTTATTTCAACTCTAGCATTTATTGTACGCATGTTTACATCATGGCGTCACCACGTGTACATTGAAGATTTTACTTGTGATGAATGAAGTACATACATTTGATTCGAATCATAGGCACCACTGCACAAAACTTAAATAATATCTTTAAAATACGATAAAGAAGTTTAAGAAATAATGCTTTTAAAATAAAAACTCTGTGGTAGTTTGCTTTGATGTAAGCGACCTTACATAAGTTCCTGTCTACTCAGCTACGGTAATCGTGCTAATATTACTCAGTAAAAGCCAATCACACATCAAAGTACCGGCATTGCCGCCGGACAAAATTCCTCTTTACCCAAGCCAATTTCAGGGTTTTAACAATTAACTGGCCTAGATTGCTGTCGGAAAACAAAACACAAATCCGCCAATTATAAACAAAGGAGACGCCAAAACAACCAGCTTGCCAAAATCAAAAGTGGAATGATAATGCGTGGAAAATTATCATTTTGTGAAGCCGAAACACAAAACTAAAATGGATCAATGATGCTCTTAATCGATCTATATTCAGAATTTTAACATATATTATGATCATACTTTCATGAATATATGAGAGTTATTTGATTTTATGCTGGTTATGTGCTTTATAAAATTAAACACGCATGCATTTTCATATAGATTACATCACTTTGTAGGATCGCTTATACCACTGAAAAACAGTAACTGTTGAGCGCGTGAATCCAAATAAATGAAACAGCAATGAACGTGTAGCTGAAATGTAATCTGGAAGAATGCGATTTGGTAAAAATGATGAATAAAGCAAAATCTGCATCGAATATTTTTGGGAATAAACAAGGATATAAGTGACGCCAAGTACGATTTGCACTGTGTAAGTACTGTACACTATAGTACATGTCTTCCTTTATATATAAGCGGCCCGTGAATTATGAAGTCTTTATTTACCTTTATTTTAAATCATGTTGGAGAAATCGGAAAATATGCACATGCAGAATAATAACATAAAACAATCATAGTAGTTTATAACAGTTTATTGACGAATGACGTGGTAATTGAACGAGCTGGTCACTGTTGTGTGACGTATCGCGATCCTCCCAATTTTGTCTTTACATTTTTTTGTGTCTACAAGTTTTGGGAAACCGAAAATTTTATATATTTTACATGCATACAAGTCTTGGGACACGAAAAAAAATTATTATTTTTTCGTGTGCCAAGACTTACCGTGATTACGGTATACACAGTATAGATGATAATAATAGTACCTATGGGATATAACTCTTCCAGGATACTATTATAATAAACTCCCCTTGCACATTGTCTACAAGATGTTCTTCAGTTTAAGCTTGAACAAAAAACACCAACAAGGATGCTTGCATTTGTAAGGGAGGGATGGGAGTGTTTTAATCGTAATGTGATTGATTAAGTATTATTGGCCAATGTATAATGCATTCATTGTACTTGTGATTTCAAGTGAAAAGTATAGGCCCTGACCATCTGTCACAATATGGGGAAAATATGGAGTAGTATAGTAATATGAGAGTTCTGGCTCACAAACGATAGAATCTTTTTTTCAATTTTGAAAGCATCAAATAAGGATTGATAATCCTGGAAACCTCAAAAATACCAACTAATGATTAATAATGAGAGATTAATAACGTTTTATTTTCGATAAATGAACCTTATTTGAAATTTCGTTTGAGCCATATCCGAACATCTTTAAACATTGAAAAACACTTTTATCAATATGAGAATGAAATGTATTATCTTATTTATTAAAATACCACTTAATCAATGATATTACATTGTACAGTGCTCGATACGTCATCTAAGATTAAAAAACTGAATCAGAAATAATTATTAATAATTTTCAGAAATTTTCAATCATAATATAATGCCCGTAAAAAAGACAGAATTATCCGATGAAGATATTGCGTTTATTATCGAGAATAAGGGGAAGAAATCGGTAAAGGAATTGACATCTACATTTAAGATAGGAACAGGACGATTATACAAAATATGGGGTGGAAAGGTTGAACATACTGATACTACTGATAATAATGATCGACGCGAACAAATCGCGTACACAAAAAAAGTTACAAAAAGCCTTGATAAACATTGGCCTGTTGGACGCGCACATAGTGATAATCCACAGATGGATAAAAATGTCAGAAAGTTACAAAAGGCGATAACTAAACTCGAAGAAGATAATAAGAGAATGAAAGACCAAGCAGATCAGTATAAAGTATTATCTGAGACAAGCCAAGAACGAGCGAGATTGTTAAATACAAAGGTGAATTTACTGAGAGCATTCTACAAACACCCACAGAATGAAATATCTGCAAAAGACATAGAAATATGATTATTCACCAAAAATATCACCAAGTGGATTAATCGGGATGGAATAATGACCGTGTGCTAGTGTATTGATCCCATCTTGACAATATCTCTTATCGTCGAAATTATTTAACCCTTTCTTGTGTACCTCATTTGATACCACATTATGTTTGTATGATCGAATACCGTGGGTGATCACAGTTTGCACACACTCTTGTGGCACTCAAAACAGTGCTTCTCTGTAACTATCAAGTTTTAACTTATTTTTCACATACGCTTCAGGAATACCCTTAGCTTTATTTTTTTCCTGTCCTTTATCGGTTAACACCGCGTACATCTTCCATCTAAGGCCAACAAACTCAACAATAGGATCCATATTGAATTCCTCTTTCATCTTGCCGATTACTTTCTTATTAGTTACATCATAGAATTGATTATCTTTAGCAACCTCAGATAAATCAAAGAGCTCTTTATTATCATAAATGTCCTAGAAAGCGTATTCAGCATCAACCTCATATACCAAGGAATCAGTATCAGTGAGAAGCAATTTTGCTGATGGCCATTGTTTCTTAATAAATCCATAATGGAATTCATACATTAACCACTTCGAAAGATCCAACACTGATGCTCCAACGTATATTGGTTTATCCAACACTAAGTTAGATTGGTGACGTTCAACCAGCACAAGGTTCTCATTAATTGTGATTGTTCTAATGAAAGCATTTGATGCAACCTGTTTTCGACACTGTTGTTTATTGTTTACGATTTTAATATTAATCCGCTTGCGAATATTTTCCATGGTTTTACCAAAAACTGAATTAATCATCAATTTATAAAACTCTTTCTCAAACTCTGTGTTAGAAACCGCTCGACGACGAGTGTTAGAATCGATGTAATCACTCATCCAACGTGAATGTTTAAACTTTAAAACCTTGTGGACTTTTACAACCACTAATCCCGCATCAACCGCCTGTTTCAAGCTCTTATAATGACAGACATATTTCTTCTTATCACAAAGGTTAGGCACAAGTTTTGCGAACTTACACGGAAGGGAATAACGAAGCAATCTTTGATTATTCGATAATAGTGAATCTGTTATCACCTTTTTTTCTGCCAGGTACGGATAATCATTGTGATGATCATGGATGTCACTTGGATATACAATATCAGCTTCCACATAATAACTGTAATCATCGTGCATTTCTACGGTGATATTATCTGTTTCTTCCATAAACTTCTCAGGAGTAATCCACTCAAAACCCCCATAAGGCATCGGTTGTGACATGGCATATTCATAAAGGTTATTTGCACCAAAATAAAGTATAAACTTAGAAGGTTTCGAAGGGTCATAATTTTTCATATACTTGTTATTTGCCACCGCATGTTTCTTACTTATTACGCTTACTCCACCTCGTATTGCTAGCTCCATGAACTGGTACATGTCAACGTCTGTCAGCAATTCCAAATCCTGTTTACTCTGCTTGAGAAGAGAATGAAAAGCCAGATTCGGAGCTGAGAAATCCCAACAGGGATCCAACTTATAACTCTCAAAACTTGTAACTCTAAACTGTCCGCGAGTAACAGCGTATCAGTTTTTAAATAAAGATCATGATAATCCGCAAACGATGTGCAACCGAACTCGTTCCACACCTTAACTGCGTGATCGTACTTATCATCATCAATATCCTTATCATTAAGTGTCGAATGGAATTGACTCGGGGATGGCAAGGATGTTTCTGTGAAACGATTGGGGCCATCAAAATATTCATATGGGAAGACACCTTTAACCTTTATCAACGCTGATTTCGATCCAAACTCGCGATCAATATTATCGAAGCGGTTGCAGTTTTTTGCTAACTTATCCAATCCAAACTTCAGGAATTGTATACTATCGATAAATCTAAGATTGTTGAATGTAATTGACATAAAACGCTCTGTGTTTGTTGATATTACACTAAACGTGGATGGTTTACCATTATTCAAATACCCTACAATATCAGGATGTCCAAGAGCTTGTAGTATGAAATGACTATCATATCCTCGAAAATTATGAGCAATAACCGGAATAAACTTTGGAGGTAAGAGCTTCTTCTTACACTCAGCATGAACCCACCAAAGAACACACCAGTAAAGCTATCAAAATGCTTCACACAATCGGTGGAACCGATCGCATCAATATTTTTAAACGCCCTATCACATACACAACAACATTTTGCATCAGCGAACTCAGTCTCCTGCGCTAATGTCATTGGTTTAGGAGGAACATTTCTACTAAGTACTCTGCTAATTCGTTTTGATTCCGTCAACAAGTGTTTAATCAAATGGACTTCAGGGGGTTCCGATTGGTCATCCTTGACACGATACAATGTCAACGGACTGGAATAACGAGGATCCTTGCAAACCGTCACAACAGAATATGACGCCGCAATGTGCTTTGTCTTCCTAATAGTCTTACACGTGCATGCATCGCGACATGACTTCTTATCACACTTACGACAATCCGGAACATTGAAACATTCAAAGTCATAATATATTACGAAAGGTATTGTCTGAGTGCGCTCAACATTCTTAAATCTAAGTATAGAATGATCATTATTAGGCATTGATGTTTTTTGCACATATTGACAGTACTTTTTGTGTTCATCCAATTTATCCTTTGTTTGATAACCATGAATACAGTTGTAACAGTAGTACACCTTTCCATGATGTCCTGAAGACGAAGAGGAAGCGAATCTGCTGAAATCTTTAATCCATACATAATGGTTTTTATGACGAAGCAAATTAATCGGATCGTGGTTAACATTGAGTTTACTCGAGATAAGCAGGGGAAATGGCTTACAAGATTCATTAATCGAAAACACATTAACACCTCCTGGCAATAACTCCGCATTCTGTTTCTCAATCTTTTTGATTTGTGTGATCTTAGTTGGAAATTCTATTCCCTCCAAATTTAATCTGTCCACGTACGGCAAATAATTTGATAAACGATCCGAGTTTTTTTCTGGCTGGGAATAACGCTGATAACAACGCCCATCGAATACACTCATTATCATTGTTTTTAACATTAATTCACGGCTTTTTATCCAGGATTGCTTTCGGTAATTGTTCAAGACTTCCAGCGGAAATTGGATCAAGTTGATGAACATGAACATAAATACGGCGAACAGAATCAAGAACCCACCCAGACCCTCCTGAAGTATACACATCAAGCACAGATATAACACCCCTTAAATATTTTCAATGATTTCAGTTAGATCACTACCCTTAAACACTGATTGAACCTTTGAACGTATAAACACTTCTTGCAACTCAGATGCATCAACAGCTTTGTACATTAATACCTCAACGTGAACAGCAATCTTTACAGCGTTCTTTTCTGTAAATTCCCTCTCAAGGACAATCCGCACAATCTTATCAATATCATCAGCGTTAATTTCCTCAACGAAAATGTTCTTGAACGAGTACATACGATTAAAACCTTCAAACGAAGATTCCTTCACATTAATTTCACTTTCTAACCGGCTCTGTTGCTGGATATCAACAATCTGTTCAGCGAGTTTCTGCAATCCCTCGTTTGATCGCTTGTAACCTGGGTCTACTCCAGTGAGTGATTGATATTCCTTTCGCAGATTCTCAGCAATCTTCGAGTGCGGAATTTTAATCCGTGCCACTAAATCATCAAATTCATCGTTGATCCTCCTTTGATCCAACCTTGAGAAGTTAGGTAAATTGGAAATCTGACCTTCTATCAGGCTAAGAAGCTTTTTTGTTGTCAATTTCTCATCAGGGTTATTGTTGAATAATTCGATAAAAAGGCGTTTTACACGATCAATAACATCTAATCCAAGCAAGCGTCTGATTTCTGAGGTTTTAGAAAGGGCGCTCATGATTTTCTATATAATTATATTCTTCCAATTATAAAAACTTTTTCAAAAAATATTTCATTTTAAAATTAATATATTTATCATAATATAATGCCCCAAATTGCCCACAACAAGTGTTCATGGTTCTGCGTTAACAACAATAAAATCTGTGATAAATCCTGAATAAATCAATATTGCAGCATCCACAACCAGCGTATGAAGCAAGATATAAAACCAACAATAGCATGTCTCTGTTGTCAAAGAGGTGTACGAAGTGTTTATCCAATCTGCAGACATTGTGGTGGTGATGAGTACAAAAGCATAATGTACTACTACCGGCGAAGAAAACCTAAAACTGGAATCCTCAAACGAGATCCACCAACTCCAGAGGAATTTCTTGAGAAAAACTCGAAATGCTCACCAATCCATCAAGATGGATCGGCAGTGTCAAAGACATCGCAAAAACCGCCAACAATTCTTGAAGAACACTCGAAATGCTCACCAATCCATCAAGATGGATCGGCAGTGTCAAAGACCCTAACAACACCAGAAACACTGTCAAAGACAGTACTTGAAGAACACTCATTGGTAACCCCAACATCATTTCTTGAAGAACATGCGGAATTCAACCCCCAAGGTGACTTTAAATTAATAATATTTAAAAAAAAAATTTTTTATAATATATATGAAACGAAGAAGTAAACGGTGTGGTAAAACCCCACCATCAACACCCAATCAGTGTAATAACACCGAGTACACCGCCGATTCAATGATGGAAAAGTTTTATTCGATATATCCACCATGTCCACGGATGTGCAAAGGTTGTATGAAGGTAATAGTCAATTCAGTACCTCTATGTGTTGATTGTGGGTTTGCAGATTATTTTGAAATATTAATTTTCTATTTATTTACAGCACGACGAATGGGTGGTACTGAAATATCTCCACCATCCATCGACGACTTTCTCACACTAACCCCTGAACAAATCATTGATAGGACACATAGTGAGTTTATAGATTGTCGTAAAATATCAAGATTCATAGAAAATCATCCAATATTAACACAATGTTCATAACACCCCCCGTTGTCAAAGACAACGCCGTTAGCACTGCTGTTGGTGTCAAAAACACTAATCATCAATTATTATTTTTTTACTCACCCAGTGCCGTTGGCACCGACTTCATCATCATCTTCAACACTGATTATCATAAATCATCGAAGAAAGATTCAAAACAAGAAATCAACCTTATCTTTGATAACATTGTCAACATCCTCCGAAGAAAGATTCAAAATAAGAAATCAACATGATCATCATCAATCACATTAGAAATATCAGAAAAAATGAAATCAACATAATCATCATCAATCACATGAGAAAGATTCGAAACAAGAAATCAACATGATTATCAACAATCCTCGAAACAAGATCTGAAAAATGAAATCAACATGATTATCAACAATCCTCGAAACAAGATCTGAAAGTTGTCATTATTGAAAATAATGTGATTATCGATAATGAAGAAATTTTTGATTTTTTCTTGGAAATTTTTTCATCAATAAAATAAATCATCGTTTGTAAAAATTATCGAACTAGTACTAGACCGTAAGTACTTAACATAGTACTATGTAAGTAATACCTATGTACTTCGATAATTTTTTACAAACGATGATATCTTTCTTCTGTGATTGATGATAATCATGTTTATTTCATTTTTCAGATCTTGTTTCGAGGATTGTTGACAATGTTATCAAAGATAAGGTTGATTTCTTGTTTTGAATCTTTCTGGAGTTGGTGGATCTCGTTTTAAGATTCCAGTTTTAGGTTTTCTTCGCCGGTAGTAGTACATTATGCTTTTGTACTCATCACCACCACAATGTCTGCAGATTGGATAAACACTTCGTACACCTCTTTGACAACAGAGACATGCTATTGTTGGTTTTATATCTTGCTTCATACGCTGGTTGTGGATGCTGCAATATTGATTTATGCAGGATTTATCACAGATTTTATTGTTGTTAACGCAGAACCATGAACACTTGTTGTGGGCAATTTGGGGCATTATATTATGATAAATATATTAATTTTAAAATGAAATATTTTTTGAAAAAGTTTTTATAATTGGAAGAATATAATTATATAGAAAATCATGAGCGCCCTTTCTAAAACCTCAGAAATCAGACGCTTGCTTGGATTAGATGTTATTGATCGTGTAAAACGCCTTTTTATCGAATTATTCAACAATAACCCTGATGAGAAATTGACAACAAAAAAGCTTCTTAGCCTGATAGAAGGTCAGATTTCCAATTTACCTAACTTCTCAAGGTTGGATCAAAGGAGGATCAACGATGAATTTGATGATTTAGTGGCACGGATTAAAATTCCGCACTCGAAGATTGCTGAGAATCTGCGAAAGGAATATCAATCACTCACTGGAGTAGACCCAGGTTACAAGCGATCAAACGAGGGATTGCAGAAACTCGCTGAACAGATTGTTGATATCCAGCAACGGAGCCGGTTAGAAAGTGAAATTAATGTGAAGGAATCTTCGTTTGAAGGTTTTAATCGTATGTACTCGTTCAAGAACATTTTCGTTGAGGAAATTAACGCTGATGATATTGATAAGATTGTGCGGATTGTCCTTGAGAGGGAATTTACAGAAAAGAACGCTGTAAAGATTGCTGTTCACGTTGAGGTATTAATGTACAAAGCTGTTGATGCATCTGAGTTGCAAGAAGTGTTTATACGTTCAAAGGTTCAATCAGTGTTTAAGGGTAGTGATCTAACTGAAATCATTGAAAATATTTATGGGGGTGTTATATCTGTGCTTGATGTGTATACTTCAGGAGGGTCTGGGTGGGTTCTTGATTCTGTTCGCCGTATTTATGTTCATGTTAATCAACTTGATCCAATTTCCGCTGGAAGTTTTGAACAATTACCGAAAGTAATCCTGGATAAAAAGGCGTGAATTAATGTTAAAAACAATGATAATGAGTGTATTTGATGGACGTTGTTATCAGCGTTATTCCCAGCCAGAAAAAACTCGGATCGTTTATCAAATTATTTGCCGTACGTGGACAGATTAAATTTGGAGGGAATAGAATTTCCAACTAAGATCACACAAATCAAAAAGATTGAGAAACAAAATACAAAATGCGGAGTTATTGCCAGGAGGTGTTAATGTGTTTTCGATTAATGAATCTTGTAAGCCATTTCCCCTGCTTATCTCGAGTAAACTCAATGTTAACCACGATCCGATTAATTTGCTTCGTCATAAAAACCATTATGTATGGATTAAAGATTTCAGCAGATTCGCTTCCTCTTCGTCTTCAGGACATCATGGAAAGGTGTACTACTGTTACAACTGTATTCATGGTTATCAAACAAAGGATAAATTGGATGAACACAAAAAGTACTGTCAATATGTGCAAAAAACATCAATGCCTAATAATGATCATTCTATACTTAGATTTAAGAATGTTGAGCGCACTCAGACAATACCTTTCGTAATATATTATGACTTTGAATGTTTCAATGTTCCGGATTGTCGTAAGTGTGATAAGAAGTCATGTCGCGATGCATGCACGTGTAAGACTATTAGGAAGACAAAGCACATTGCGGCGTCATATTCTGTTGTGACGGTTTGCAAGGATCCTCGTTATTCCAGTCCGTTGACATTGTATCGTGTCAAGGATGACCAATCGGAACCCCCTGAAGTCCATTTGATTAAACACTTGTTGACGGAATCAAAACGAATTAGCAGAGTACTTAGTAGAAATGTTCCTCCTAAACCAATGACATTAGCGCAGGAGACTGAGTTCGCTGATGCAAAATGTTGTTGTGTATGTGATAGGGCGTTTAAAAATATTGATGCGATCGGTTCCACCGATTGTGTGAAGCATTTTGATAGCTTTACTGGTGTGTTCTTTGGTGGGTTCATGCTGAGTGTAAGAAGAAGCTCTTACCTCCAAAGTTTATTCCGGTTATTGCTCATAATTTTCGAGGATATGATAGTCATTTCATACTACAAGCTCTTGGACATCCTGATATTGTAGGGTATTTGAATAATGGTAAACCATCCACGTTTAGTGTAATATCAACAAACACAGAGCGTTTTATGTCAATTACATTCAACAATCTTAGATTTATCGATAGTATACAATTCCTGAAGTTTGGATTGGATAAGTTAGCAAAAAACTGCAACCGCTTCGATAATATTGATCGCGAGTTTGGATCGAAATCAGCGTTGATAAAGGTTAAAGGTGTCTTCCCATATGAATATTTTGATGGCCCCAATCGTTTCACAGAAACATCCTTGCCATCCCCGAGTCAATTCCATTCGACACTTAATGATAAGGATATTGATGATGATAAGTACGATCACGCAGTTAAGGTGTGGAACGAGTTCGGTTGCACATCGTTTGCGGATTATCATGATCTTTATTTAAAAACTGATACGCTGTTA
This sequence comes from Margaritifera margaritifera, assembly GCA_029931535.1. Lineage (NCBI taxonomy): Eukaryota > Metazoa > Mollusca > Bivalvia > Unionida > Margaritiferidae > Margaritifera > Margaritifera margaritifera. Next base: position 1,448,023 of record JAQPZY010001323.1, read on the forward strand.
CTCGCGGACATCTTTGAACAGTTTAGAGTTACAAGTTTTGAGAGTTATAAGTTGGATCCCTGTTGGTATTTCTCAGCTCCGAATCTGGCTTTTGATTCTCTTCTCAAGCAGAGTAAACAGGATTTGGAATTGCTGACAGACGTTGACATGTACCAGTTCATGGAGCAAGCAATACGAGGTGGAATAAGCGTAATAAGTAAGAAACATGCGGTGGCAAATAACAAGTATATGAAAAACTATGACCCTTCGAAACCCGCTACGTTTATACTTTATTTTGATTTAAATAATCTTTATGGATATGCCATGTCACAACCGATGCCTTATGGAGGTTTTGAATGGATTACACCTGAGAAGTTTATGGCAGAAACAAATAATATCACCGCAGAAATGCATGATGATTATAGCTACTATGTGGAAGCTGATATTGTATATCCAAGTGACATCCATGATCATCACAATGATTATCCGTACCTGGCAGAAAAAAAGGTGATAACAAATTCACTATTATCGAATAATCAAAGATTGCTTCGTGATTCCCTTCCGTCAAAGTTCGCAAAACTTGTACCTAACCTTATGGATAAAAAGAAATATGTCTGTCATTATAAGAGTTTGAAACAGGCAGTTGATGCGGGATTAGTGGTTGTAAAAGTTCACAAGGTTTTAAAGTTTAAACATTCACGTTGGATGAGTGATTACATCGATTCTAACACTCGACGAAGAGCGGTTGCTAACACAGAGTTTGAGAAGGAGTTTTATAAATTGATGAATAATTCAGTTTTTGGTAAAACCATGGAAAATATTCGCAAGCGGATTAATATTAAAATCGTAAACAATAAACAACAGTGTCGAAAACAGGTTGCATCAAATGCTTTCGTTAGAACAATCACAATTAATGAAAACCTTGTGTTGGTTGAACGTCACCAATCTAACTTAGAGTTGAATAAACCAATATACGTTGGCGCATCAGTGTTGGATCTTTCGAAGTGGTTAATGTATGAATTCCATTATGGATTTATTAAGAAACAATTTCCATCAGCGAAATTGCTTCTCACTGACACTGATTCTTTGGTACATGAGGTTGATGCTGAAGACACCTTCCAAGACATTTATGATAATAAGGAGCTCTTTGATTTATCTGAAGTTGCTAAAGATAATCCATTCTATGATGTAACCAATAAGAAAGTAATCGGCAAGATGAAAGAGGAATTCAATATGGATCCTATTGTTGAGTTTGTTGGCCTTAGATCGAAGATGTACGCGGTGTTAACCGATAAAGGACAGGAAAAAAATAAAGCTAAGGGTATTCCTGAAGTGTATGTGAAAAATAAGTTAAACTTGATAGTTACAGAGAAGCACTGTTTCGAGCACCACAAGAGCGTGTGCAAACTGTGATCACCCACGGCATTCGCTCATACAAACATAATGTGGTATCAAATGAGGTACACAAGAAAGGATTAAATAATTTCGACGATAAGAGATATTGTCAAGATGGGATCAATACATTAGCACACGGCCATTATTCCATCCCGATTAATCCACTTGGTGACATTTTTGGTGAATAATCATATTTCAATATCTTTTGCAGATACTTCATTCTGCGGGTGTTTGTAGAATGCTCTCAGTAAATTCACCTTTGTATTTAACAATCTCGCTCGTTCTTGGCTTGTTTCAGATAGTACTTTATACTGACCTGCTTGGTCTTTCATTCTCTTATTATCTTCTTCGAGTTTAGTTATGGCCTTTTGTAACTTTTTGACATTCTTTTCCATCTGTGGATTATCACTATGTGCGCGTCCAACAGGCCAATGTTTATCAAGGCTTTTTGTAACTTTTTTTGTGTACGCGATTTGTTCGCGTCGATCATTATTATCAGTAGTATCAGTATGTTCAACCTTTCCACCCCATATTTTGTATAATCGTCCTGTTCCTATCTTAAATGTAGATGTCAATTCCTTTACCGATTTCTTCCCCTTATTCTCGATAATAAACGCAATATCTTCATCGGATAATTCTGTCTTTTTTACGGGCATTATATTATGATTGAAAATTTCTGAAAATTATTAATAATTATTTCTGATTCAGTTTTTTAATCTTAGATGACGTATCGAGCACTGTACAATGTAATATCATTGATTAAGTGGTATTTTAATAAATAAGATAATACATTTCATTCTCATATTGATAAAAGTGTTTTTCAATGTTTAAAGATGTTCGGATATGGCTCAAACGAAATTTCAAATAAGGTTCATTTATCGAAAATAAAACGTTATTAATCTCTCATTATTAATCATTAGTTGGTATTTTTGAGGTTTCCAGGATTATCAATCCTTATTTGATGCTTTCAAAATTGAAAAAAAGATTCTATCGTTTGTGAGCCAGAACTCTCATATTACTATACTACTCCATATTTTCCCCATATTGTGACAGATGGTCAGGGCCTATACTTTTCACTTGAAATCACAAGTACAATGAATGCATTATACATTGGCCAATAATACTTAATCAATCACATTACGATTAAAACACTCCCATCCCTCCCTTACAAATGCAAGCATCCTTGTTGGTGTTTTTTGTTCAAGCTTAAACTGAAGAACATCTTGTAGACAATGTGCAAGGGGAGTTTATTATAATAGTATCCTGGAAGAGTTATATCCCATAGGTACTATTATTATCATCTATACTGTGTATACCGTAATCACGGTAAGTCTTGGCACACGAAAAAATAATAATTTTTTTTCGTGTCCCAAGACTTGTATGCATGTAAAATATATAAAATTTTCGGTTTCCCAAAACTTGTAGACACAAAAAAATGTAAAGACAAAATTGGGAGGATCGCGATACGTCACACAACAGTGACCAGCTCGTTCAATTACCACGTCATTCGTCAATAAACTGTTATAAACTACTATGATTGTTTTATGTTATTATTCTGCATGTGCATATTTTCCGATTTCTCCAACATGATTTAAAATAAAGGTAAATAAAGACTTCATAATTCACGGGCCGCTTATATATAAAGGAAGACATGTACTATAGTGTACAGTACTTACACAGTGCAAATCGTACTTGGCGTCACTTATATCCTTGTTTATTCCCAAAAATATTCGATGCAGATTTTGCTTTATTCATCATTTTTACCAAATCGCATTCTTCCAGATTACATTTCAGCTACACGTTCATTGCTGTTTCATTTATTTGGATTCACGCGCTCAACAGTTACTGTTTTTCAGTGGTATAAGCGATCCTACAAAGTGATGTAATCTATATGAAAATGCATGCGTGTTTAATTTTATAAAGCACATAACCAGCATAAAATCAAATAACTCTCATATATTCATGAAAGTATGATCATAATATATGTTAAAATTCTGAATATAGATCGATTAAGAGCATCATTGATCCATTTTAGTTTTGTGTTTCGGCTTCACAAAATGATAATTTTCCACGCATTATCATTCCACTTTTGATTTTGGCAAGCTGGTTGTTTTGGCGTCTCCTTTGTTTATAATTGGCGGATTTGTGTTTTGTTTTCCGACAGCAATCTAGGCCAGTTAATTGTTAAAACCCTGAAATTGGCTTGGGTAAAGAGGAATTTTGTCCGGCGGCAATGCCGGTACTTTGATGTGTGATTGGCTTTTACTGAGTAATATTAGCACGATTACCGTAGCTGAGTAGACAGGAACTTATGTAAGGTCGCTTACATCAAAGCAAACTACCACAGAGTTTTTATTTTAAAAGCATTATTTCTTAAACTTCTTTATCGTATTTTAAAGATATTATTTAAGTTTTGTGCAGTGGTGCCTATGATTCGAATCAAATGTATGTACTTCATTCATCACAAGTAAAATCTTCAATGTACACGTGGTGACGCCATGATGTAAACATGCGTACAATAAATGCTAGAGTTGAAATAAACACTAATTTCGTTGTTCTCATCCTGGTATCACATTGTAATGAATTAGGTATTTCCATTTTCAGGGAAAAAAAAAACTCCCCACTAATTACTGGTGACTTTCGACAATTTTAATACAATAATGCATAAACTGACAATAGTAAACTCTAGCACAATAGGGAGAAGTTAATGTTGAATGGGTATAACATACCGCTAATGCTCAATTCTTGTCATCGTCTGATTAAATTATACATATTTTAATTTGATAGGAATAATAAGAAAACAGAGAAAATTCATTGTATTTATTGACTCTTAAAACAAATAATAAAATATGTATAATATTTCCATGTAATAATTCATAATGAGAGTCCCTTAACAACCACGAAGTCCTGTTTATTTTACATGAGGTTACGATCGATAAAATACGCCGGTCGATCAGTAGAAAAAAAAAGTGTTTTAGGTGTCCCAAGACTTATAGTACATGAAAAAATTGCTTTAACTTCGTGTCCCAACTTTTATAGGTCATACAAAAATTACTTTTGAAAATAATTAAGGGTGTCCCAAGACTTATGGTGTCCCAAGACTTACCGTGATTACGGGTAGACAGGATAGACAAATTATCTCATCTTTATTCAGCTGGATTCTGGAGGTAGTGGGAGTTATTTTTTTTCCTAATGTTAATTTGATCGGGTAAGTATTCTCAGAAAAACATGATTTACTATAAAATTTCCTTTCACTTGAAATCACAAGTTAAATGAACGATGTATGCAAGGACTGATATAGGCCAATATTTTCAAGAGTTGAGAGCATGTTATACAAGAGAAAATTTGTAGGTCTGAAAAATTGTAATAGGATGCTTCCTTTAAATGATTATCTCTACATTATTTAATAGGCATTTTAATACATGTTGGGCATTTTAATAGATAAAGTGTTTTGTTTGATTCGTATTTCTGATAAACTAATCGATTCAGAAAAGTCCAAAACCAGAGTACCTCAGTTCTTGAATAGTACATAAATCGTGCTTATGGACAAGAATACTTGCGTACAACTACCAGTCATGGGACCATCAAAAAGTGGTCTTCCTGGGCAGATGGTCTTTGTATACGGGTAAAAGTTAACTGATTTATGTATAAATTGCATTATTTAAACCAGGCCTTTATATACAGCCAGTCCTTATATGGAGATGGTCAGTAGAGCAGGGTTGACTACATTTCACTAAGTAATAAAACTTGTACAAAAGTAAAATATCCCCCACACCCACAATATTTTGTTTTAGACACTCAACTCTTTCATGAAAAAATGGCTGAAAGGAAAAGTTTCTTTCTTTGTGCAGGGTGTATTGATTCAGAAATAAAACTAAATTTAATGTGAATTGATATCCATACTGCATTGATAGAGAGAGAGAAAAAAATTGTTTTGTTTCTGAAAATTGCACATATTAGGTAGGATATGTATGTGAATTACTCAGTTCTAATAGATTACCTGCTATTAATGGATTACCCAATATTTGTAATTTTAGAGTAGCTGAGAGCCCTTGATATTGCCGTACAGCTTTAAGTGAATATGTGAAATACCAGAATGGTGGGGTACAATTGTTTATTCATTGAAAATGTGAATGAATAGGCTATAACTATATTTTTGTAGCAATTTTTTGTGTTTAAAAGTTGCCTTATCTGTTATTATACTCCACTGAGGTGGGGTGGGTGGGTCATATATTGGAATCCTTATGTCAATTCTTCTAGTTGGCCATTCTTCAATCCATCACACAATCTTGTGAATGCAACTAGTCCTGCAGTTTTTAGCTCACCTGGCTGTAAGGCCAAGTGTTTAAGGCTGCACCATTTACACATGTAAATGGCTTAGTTTAGTTTACTGCCTGTAAATGTTTACAAAATTGGCAAATGTGTAAACGAACATGCATGTGGCTGTAAGTGATTCAGAAACTGCCTGTTCCAGTTAAATTATATATTTCTACATCTCTGCATAACAGGGCTGTTTAGTAGGACATTTCTGTTAATTCTTTTCTTAAAGTATGTATTATTTTCACATCAAATGTGCCATCACTAGGAAACAGTTGAAGTTGATGAGAATTGGTTGTAGCGCACATTATACATCAGATTCATTTACCTTCAAAAGTATATTTGTTAACAGAACCTTTGATTAGTAACATTTTGTTTGAAAGAAATGCCATTTCTAGTTTCAAGTCATTGTAGATCGTTCAAAAGCAACCCATGCACATATCCACACAATACACCCAGCTGCATTTATTTATTGACTTTTTTCATCATGTAAATATATGTAGCAGTACAAAACAATATCACCACAATCCTAAGGAGTTTATACCTAAAATGTCAGATATATTCAACAAAGTCATATCTTACACACTGAAATCCAGTCATATAAGAGGTAAAAGACGTACAGCAAATAAAACAATTGCAAGTTGAGTGAGGTACCATATGCACGTTATAATAGCTGTCAGTTGTTCAGTGACCTTAGTGGGTAGATGCGGGGGTGCGAGGGGGGGGGGGGGATAGTATAATAGCTGTCAGTTGTCTAGTAGGTCTAATGGTTAGTATATGGGGGAGGAGTTTCTAATTGTTTTGATTAAAAGGTATTATTTGGTTATTGTAAACCTTGTAAAAAAGTTGGTAAATGTTGCAGCCTTACTTATGACATGGCCCTGCTTTGGTCATCCATTTCTTTTTCATCCTTCAACAATTGCTTGTTGCACTTCTGGAAGCTGTATTTTTTTATCAAATTTTAATCAAACTTGAAATATAAGCTGATGTTATCAATGTCTTGGACAGTATTGATAAAGAGTAAGATTCAATGATAATAATGAGGTAATATTGCATCAGATTGACTGAGCCTGCTACCACTCTTAAAGCCACATTAATTTTCTTGTCTGATTTTGATCATACATTGAATATAGACTAAAATCATCAAGATCTTGGTTGTGTTTGATAATGAGCAAGATTCACACATATGAACAAGGTAATCTTGCATATGAATTTCACTGAGTTTGTTATCACTTTGAAAGCCATATTTCTTATCGGTTTTTAATTAAACTTGGAATATAGGCTTATAAGATCAAGATCTCTTATGAATTTTATAATGAGTTGGATCCATGCATATTAATGAGGTGATCTTGCATGTTATTGGCTGAGCTTGTTACCATTCTAGAAACTTTCTTTTTTAATTTTGTTAATACCTAATAATTAGATATAAATCATCAATATCTCAGATGAAACAATTATGAGCAAGAGTTATGCTTCTTAATGAGCTGATCTTGCATCTGATTGGCTGAGCTTGTTAACACTTTAGTGACTCTATTTCTGATCAGATTTTTGTCAATCTTTGTAAGTAGGTTTATATCATCAAGATACCCAACAAGTTTTATTATGAGTGAGATCTACACATATTAATAAGGTGATCTTGCATCTGATTGGCTGAACTTTTTACCCCTGGAGATATGGTATTTCTGTCCTGATTTTTATCAAACTTGGTAAATAGATTAATATCATCAAGATGTTGGATGATCTTTATTATGAACCAGACCCATATATATCGGGTGATCTTGCATCTGATTGACTGTGGGGTTTTTTACAACTAGAGACTGTATATTTCATAGGATATTGATCAAATTGGTAAATGGGCTCAGTTGAGTATGATTATGAGTGAGATCCGCACATATTAATGATGTGATCTTGCATCTGATTGGCTGAGCTTGTCAGCACTCTGCCAACTATATTTCTAATGAGATTTTGATCAATCTTGTTAAATAGTCTAATATTATCAAGATGTTGGATGAGTTTGATTTTGAGCAAGATCTACACATATTAATGAGATAATCTTGTACCTTTTGACTTTGCTTGATACCACTCTAGAAACTGAATATCAATGGGATTTTGCTTCAACTTGGTAAATAAGTTTATATCATCTTTGTCTTAGACAGGTTCTAAAATAAATGAGAGATGTGCATATTAATGAGATGATCTTGTATCCGATTGTCTGAGCTTCTGACCTCACTAGATTTAGATACTATATTTCTCATCCAATTTGGATAAAATAAATAGGTTTATATCATCATGATCTTGGATGTCTTCAAGTTTGAGCTAGAGACTATGCATATTAGTTGTGTCTTTGTCTTTTGTAAATAATTTTATGAGACTATAGTAAAATAGGTAAAATCAACATGATATAAGGTTTGGGAGATAGTTTACATAAATTGTATTCTTACATTACTACATAATCCTGCTTAATGAAATGGTCAACTGGGCCTTTTGTTGATGGATTGCCATGAAACTTTGAGACTATTATGGTCATCACCTGAAGATGCAGATGTTGACAAATCACCATGCCCTCGTAATTTTGGTTAGATTTATTGCCCTTTTTGACTGATTGTGTGTAATGTATGACAATCTTGTGAATGCAGCTGGTGTCATAGATTTCAGTGGATTGCCATGAAACTTGGAAAATAGTATGGTTATCACGTAAAGATGCGCATATTGGTAAATCACTCAGATCTTGCAATTTTTGTAAGCAGTATTGCCCATTTTGTCTTGGAGCCTGATGTAGTGTGTAACAGAATCTTGTGACTGCATCTAGTCTGAGTTTTCAGTTGATTGACATAAAACTTGTACATGTTTTGGTCATCATTTGAAGAAGCACATATTGACCAATCACTGTGCTCTCACAGTTTTTGTATAGAGTTATTGCCCTTTGTCTTGCAGTTGAATGCTATGTAAGACTGAACTTTGTTGACACAACTTGTCTTGCAGTTTTTACAGATCATTGTAAAACTTGCTACATATTATGTCCATCAGCTAAAGATATGCATATGAACAAATCTTTGTGCTTCTGCAATGTTTATAAGAGTTATGGCCTTTTTTTACTTAAAGCTGAATGCAGTATATGTCAGTATTTTATCAATGCAACTACTTTCACAGTTTCCAGTGGATTGCCATGAATCGTAGTATTTACATGTATTTATGGTCATCGTCATCAGATTATATGCATGTTCACAAATCATGGTGCTCTCACTATTTTTGGAAGTTCTGCGCTTTTTTAAAAACTTGGGCTCATCTCCATCTCGAGGGGTAATAGTGGGATGTGGAAAAGGTAAGGGTATATTTTTGTAAGCAATTAATCAACTATTCTCTAATTGTTGTATTTGTACAAGTAATATTTCAAAAATGCTGTTGATGTAGCATGTGCCTGATATTTATTTTCGATGTATTTTGGTTGAGTTTAATTATTAATAATACAATTACAGGACCATTGGTGTTAAGTCACCAAAAACACATGCAAGCATTAAAAACCTAAAATAAATGTTCATATTAAACTGAGTATCCTATTTGATAAATAGATACATATTTATTATATAGAATAGTTGATTTCATATAGACATTGTTTAATTGAAGTTTTGAATGCTTGCACATGTTTTTGGTGACCAAACACAAGTGCAGTGTGGATGCATCATGATTAATTTAATCCAATTAAATCCAGTCAAATTAATTTACATATCTTTTATACAGGTAATTGTTATGTGTTTTTTCTCCTCCTTTATTCTTTTTTTTTATCATCTACAGTGATGTCATTTTTATAAATAAATCTGCTGTCATATATCTGACAAAATCTGTTGCATACAATTTGTGAACTGTTTGATTAACAAATATTAAATAAAGACTTAAACTATACATTTATATACCTAAGTGTGCAGTATATTACAATGTTGTGAATATGCATTAAAGGTTGCTGACCTGAATTAATTAAAGTATTCCATCACCCACCTGACATTTTGTACCCCCCCCCCCCCTTGCAATTTTAAAAACAAAAAGAATCAAGGATATAAAAAATGCAAAACACTTAGTCATTTAATTTATAATTTCTAACCTGATTGTTATCAGGGGGTCTCTAGCACTGTCATCTTGTTCGCGCTTCAAACCAAATGGGAGTTTTCAGTGTAAACAATGAGCTTGCTATCTGTCCTTTTCCAGTTCCTGGAAAAGTCCATTTTCAGTGAAGGGGTGAGGTTTCTAGGATGACACACACATTGAAGGTAAAAATGGTGTCACCTGCATCCAATATTTGCAATGTCTAGTTTTAATATTTCTCAACAAAATTGAACAAAGTGAAAAGGGCAAATTTTTTAACTCTTATATACATGGGTTCAAAGGAATGTAACTCCCAAAGTGACAGAAATATACAGAATTATTCGGATTTTATTGAAGACATTGAACTACATCGCTCCTGTTGTATGAAAAAATAGACCCGCCCATGCAAATATGGATGCTGTTTTAGTAAAAAAACTCCTGCTTGGTTTGAAATGCAAACAACATGACAGTGTTAAGGACCCCCTGGCAACAATCGGGTTAGAAATTATAAAATGAATGAAATGACTACGTTTTGTGCATTTTGAAGCTTTTCATTTTTAAAATTGGTAAGGGGTACAAACAGCTGATGGGGGGTAGGCAAATATTATAATATTATGTAACATTCTAAAGTATTGTGTGTCATATAATTTTGGCAATTTATGTTGGTGATCTAAATGTATGATCTATCAACTTACTCAGTGGCACTTCTGTTAGACAGTGAAGCAGTAGACAGTAGTGTCCAGTTATTGAAAAGATAATGTGTATTTCCAACATTTTGTATTGAAATGAAGATCTTAAAGCCAGAACATGAGACTATTGGTTGAAAAGCACTGTTGCTTGATATTTCATTATATAAGCATGATGGTTGTGAAAAGGAGGTTAGAATAGTCAAGCAGACTGTATAATGTTAACAAAATAATTGTAACAAAAACTGTTCACTTTCACAACACATTACAGGTATACCACAGTTAAGAGCTGATAAATCTGCATAGAATTTGAACAAAATTATTTATATACTGTATAGATATGAATTGGTGAAAATTATTCCATTCTATAAAGTCACTCCCTCACAATAATGCATTTCATTATAAAAGAGTTCCTGTTATAAGGCATGTATGGTCATGGATCCCATTTCTTTATGTGGTAGTTAAATTATATGTATCATGTACTTCATTATAAGAACCTCATCTATAAGACAGTATACTCTATGGTTCCCATGTATAGCATTATAATGAGGGAGTACCGTAATCATTCTTTAAGTTTATTTCTCTTATATTCATCTCAGTTTATAGTATTTATACAATGTTATTTATGCAAGAATGTATTTTTTGTTTTTGAAAACTATACGCTGCTTTACAATGGATATTGTAGTGTATCGATATTAAATATTCTTAATGTCTTTTACTTTTAATGCATGCTTAAAGTTTTAATGATGCAGATTTGCGTTAGGTCTTCAGAATTTCTATTCCTTTAGAGGTCTTTAAATTGTAGTTTTACCTGCCCAAAATCATACGCAAAAAATATCGTGTTTCATTTAGAAGAGTTTAAATTCAAAGTGAGTGGTTTTTAAATGTGATATTAAGTGCTGTTAATGTTCTTGTAATGACAGAATAATACTGCATAATTTTGGGGGGTGATTTAGATAAGTATTTATATTGTATATGAATCATTAAGTGGCTTTAATCGCTGATGAAATGCAGTTTGTCACTTTGTCAATATAATTTAAAAAACATGTATCATCATTTAACATCATTTTAAATCAGTATGTCATAATTTATTTTAAAACTAGTTTGTGTCAGTCAATGAGATTTAAGGTTTTGTTGAGTTCATTAAAATAATCAGTGTAATAAAGGTCTTAGTTGTTACTTGTATAACTTCTCTTTCTTTGCAACTTGTATATGCCTGCCATAAGGTGGAACATTTCATGTTATGATGTTGTCCATCCACCTATTACCAATTTTGTTTCCACACAAAAGCTTGAGTTGTCCACCATCTACAGTTATTAAGCTTTGTGGATGGCTTGCACTTGGATTAGGAAAGAATCCATATCGTTTTCAGGGTCAAAAACTCAAAGTTAATGTGACTGAAAGAAGTAAAATAGTTTTTGCACAATAAATTGAGTTGGCCACCATCAACAGTTACCAAACTTTGTGGGTAACTTGCACTTGGGGTCAGGAATAACCCTGTTGATTTTGAAGTCAAAAGATAAAAGGTCAAGGTCACTGTGACTGAAAGAACAATAGTTTCTGCACAATAACTCAAGTTCTCCACTGTCTGCAGTTTCCAGACTTTGTGGATGGTTTGCACTTGGGGTAAGGAAGAACCCTATTTAGTTTGGCATCAAAAGGTGAAAGGTCAAGGTAATTGTGACTGAAAGAAGGAAAAATGTTTCTGCATACAAATTTCAATTCTCAAACATGTACCTTCACCAAAGTTTCTGGATGACTTACACATTTTATAAGAAAGAAGCCTGTTCACATTACTTTTGCTATTTGTTTAGATACAGTATCTTGCAGATTTTGTAGATTCAAATTATTCATCACTTTTCTTTTCTTTCCTTCAATAAGAATTTGCTAAATGTAAAGATTTGGTGCCTATATTTCATGCGAAATACCGTGATGTCTGTTAGATTATGCATGGGAGTTGAGGTATTAGATTTACATATTTGGTTGCACACATGCATATTCAATCAAATATGACTTTACTTCTCAAAAACTATTGGCACAAAATTCTCACATTTGTAAATTATTTTAGAGATGACAGAAGAAAAGTGATGAACTACAGGAATCAGATTTATAGATTTTAGAAACTTGGTAGGTATAAGGTGGGAAAATTAAATGTTTCGTCTGCAGTTTGAGATCCCACTTGCACATAACTGAAAGATCCCTCTCACAGTTTTCTCATCATTGTCTTCTTCTTCCGACCCTCCCCACCCGTGAAGGAGACATATTAGTTTTGTTCTCTCTGTCCGTCACATTTGTTTCTATCCTTGGATATTTTGAAACCTTGAGTGGTTTCTGAGACTGACTAGATTATGGTGACTTATTTTCAAAGCCACATAGTGATTCTTTGTATTAGGTGAAGGAGATGGTTGGGAAGGAGTAAGATGTGTTTTTGCTTTCAAAAACAAATTCCTTATTGTATCATTTTGTGGTGCATGAGAGAGAATGGAGGCAGTGCTACAGTTAGTGCAAAATACTTTACATGTAAGTTTCGTTGGACCTTATATTGCTATGCTTCATAAGTAAAATTACGTTAAAGAAGTGATGTAAGTTTATGGCATGACCCTGTGTCTGCCCTGGGTCAATTATACGTTGTACATCTATCTGCAACATTATCTATTTTTGACCTAAAAAAAAAACTTTGACTAATTTTGATCAAACATGGTAGAAACGCCTCTTAGACATACTTTACCCAAAAAATTCTTGTAACTCTAGCAACCATGTGGCTTCCAGAGCAACCAGTTGGAAGACATATTTTCAACTTTTGCAGAACATCTGAACCAATATTTGATCAAACTTAGTCAGAATGTTCTACAAAAATTGTGATCGGTTGTTTCCCTAGCAACATTGTCAATTCCATAGCAACCAGTAGCAGCATAGTGCCAAGCCAACTCCAGAAAACCATGTAAAAACCTTCTCTACATGTTCCCCAAAAAGCTATTTTGTAAACCCCCCCCCCCTCCTCTTACCCCATGATCAATAATGGCAACCTCTCTGAGAATATCTTTATGCATATGTGTTGTACGATTTTTCTGCGATCTGATTGGTGTGCATATGCTGGTGAAATGAAAAGAAAATTTGCACACAAAATGTTTAAAAAAAATTGAATAGTAAATAATATAACATATTATATATGATTGGAAAAATATATAAGATGAAACAGGATAACTTCATGGAATTGATTTATGAGCTCGACATGAATTTTACAAAACTTCATGATGATATTGTTTGCAAAGGTCTTGGCGATGTTAATCATGTATATCACAAGAAGGTTTTAACAAATTTGCCAACCACATTGCCAATATGCACACAGTAAAAGTTTTTGCAATTCAAAGATGATTTTGAGCAGTCACTCTTCAATAATCCATACATTGTGGGATCTGAATAACTAGAGAATTTTTCAATACTTTTTGAAAAGATATCACCAGGGCTAATTGTTCAACACTTTTCACTAGTGAATTGCTCGGGTATCGCCTGTATGCTGAAAAATACAAGTATAAACCTGGGTGACTTATTATCTGCGTTCCGCATGAGAGTTTCGCTGTTACATTATCAATCTGCCTTAAACCGATCAGCGCAGACTCATAAGTTTTGCGTTTTTGAATGGTATAATTCAAGTCAACAAAGGAGATCTGCGTGCCTTTAATTCTCAAAGAGGAATACATTTTTTTAATTGAACTGTCCCCAATAGTCAAACTTAATCACTGCCAACATAAAATGAATCAAATTATTGTTGGTTAACTCTTTACCTACGACTGATGTGTATATCCACTGCATACATGTACCTTCCCTCCAATTTGGAATCGTAATTTTCAGGTTTTTCAGAGGACGAAATTGATGATATTGATTTAGGAAGTGTTGGCAGTGACATTGAATTAATATCTTGTCCAGTCAGTCAGAAATTGAGATAGAATCAGATGATGAAGACAGTACAGTGTGGACAAAAGAGCCCGTGCTCTGAAGTCACTGAGTTTGCTGGAAGTGTTGGTCCTACTTTCATTTTGGATGAGGAGAAAAAAAAAACAAAGAGATAGATTTCTTCTTTAAATATTTACCCCTGGTATTAAATGAAAGACCTGTGGCTGAAACTTACAACTATGCAGCAAAATGTATGAAAGAGAAGCCAATGTTTAACAGAAAAAAAGCAGCATGAGGTGTCCATTATGTGCAAGCAGTGTGACATTCCTCTTTGTGTAAAAGATAACTGCCTTTACAAATATCACCAACAGCAGTGTTGATCGAGACATTTTAAGTTTGAATCACTCTTGCTGAAAAATAAAGTTTTCCTTATTAATTGAGCAGACAGTCGAACCTAAGTTGAATTGCATAGAATATGAAAGTCAAATCTGAAGATGGTACATTCAGTGTTAATTACCTAAATGGCACGCATAATTCTTCGAGAGGTAGTTGAATTGCATAGAATATGAAAGTCAAATCTGAAGATGGTACATTCAGTGTTAATTACCTAAATGGCACGCATAATTCTTCGAGAGGTAGTTGAATTGCATAGAATATGAAAGTCAAATCTGAAGATGGTACATTCAGTGTTAATTACCTAAATGGCACGCATAATTCTTCGAGAGGTAGTTGAATTGCATAGAATATGAAAGTCAAATCTGAAGATGGTACATTCAGTGTTAATTACCTAAATGGCACGCATAATTCTTCGAGAGGTAATTGGGTTTGATACAACCTCTGAGCCTTTTACAATGTTATTTGGCACCCTAGGGGTTCATTTAGGGCTGCAAATTCAAACTGCTATAATTAACACTGACCAGAACATATCTGTTGACTGTAAGAAATTATGTTCAACAGCTTAAGATAGCAGCATGCCTATCTCAAAGAAATACTGTCGACATGAACAGCTTTAGCAAAACTATTTCCTTTTGCGTGAGAATATCACAATAAAATACCACGGGTATTTTCCAAAATTTATAACTTAGCGATTGAAAAAATGTATTTAAATAACGAATATTAAAGAAACATAAAATATATCAAACATGAACACTGACAATATGGTGATGATACCTCATGAAATAGAAAATCTGGAAAATGGTAATTATAAAATTTCATCCAGAATTGAGCAGCAAATCCATAGAAGAAAAATTTGATGCAATACGATGATGATGTGAAGAAGGACGATATACGCCTTCGTCTGAATATAGACTTGTCAATGAGTTACAATCTTACAGGCAGCGTCAGACATCCCAGTGAGAGATTTGTTACCACTGGGAACACTTGTGGAACATATTTGTGTTTCTCTTCCAGAACAATACAATTGACCAAATATTACACATCAACGATCCAAGCAACTGTGAGATCTTGTTACTGCTATGATGTTGGATAATGCATTTGATGAGAAGGCGCATCAAGCACAAGAACACAAAGATTATTTGACAAAACAATTAACTTTGATCATGGAGTATGAGAACAAAGCTGCAGGTGATGATGATGAAGAAAAGTAACAACAACAACAACAAAAATACCTCAACAATTCACTTGTAAACATGCTAGTGAGTCGCAGACACTGATTTTTTTTTTTTTTTTTACCTTAGTGTGAACACACCATTACATCGACATGGAATCAGAATCTTGTTTAAGCCTGATCTGGTTCTTCAACATGTTACAATTTTCCATCTTGGAAAAGACCAAATCAAGTTCGTCTGTGGTGATCGTGCTGTCGTCCAACGCGTTCGAATATAACAGTGATGGTCAACAAAGTACTCTCTGCTGTTGTCACAATTTGTATGTGTTTTCTCGTGAGTGCATGTAGTTATGACGAAAAAAATTTACACGCTGCAGAGACAATACTGGATGTGATCGAAATGGTACTGACAGCGATCCCGACCAGGCCACCGCAATTGGTTGCAGATCCCAAGATCAAATGCTGCAGCTGCAGCAATTCCACAAGCGATGTCAACAATTGCGTTCAGTCGTTTGTATCTATGTAGGAAGCTAACACGTTTGTTTATCTCAGTATGCAACTGCGCTTCAGCATCTTTGATCTTATCACATTGGTAGCATTGAGGATCAATGCTGCGTTCTTGTCCTCGGACGAGGGGATCAACTTCCAGTGTTTTCATTATTATATTTCAATACTTTCGCGGAAGATTAATTGTGGTGTGTTTACACTCTGCGTAAGGTTTATTGTAGTTTTTCTATCAATATTGTCACCGAACAGTATACGGGCACGGGTTCATTATCACCCTCTGGTATAAACATTGATTGTAATTCCATCCAGCTATTTCTTTTCACTGGAAATATCGTAACATTAAATCTAGGTCCTTTTTGCAGATCAAAAGCTAAGGATCCCTCGATGGTAGACATACCCTGTTTAGCACTACGTTCTCCTATGATTGTTCGGACAAGACATCCACCTTTACTACCACTATCATTTGTTGTTGCTGCAAAAATGTATATTTTAACAAGTACACATTGTTCGTTAAATATTATCCTGTTCCAGTCGCTTGACAATCGAGTTAATGCTGGTTTAACGTGCTTGTCTTGAAATGAAATTACCATATATTTTGGTACTTCCTCAAATGCCATGCGGGGATTAATATAACAATAGTTTTTTAGCTTCTGTTCTCTGGCAGCATTGGTTGGTTTTGTTTGTGCAAGCGCTATGATTCCTTGTTGACCACGAGGGGATGATTCCATTTAATTGTTTTACCTCTCTGGTCATTGAATCATATGATATTGTATACGATGGTCTGTTAACTCCATTTTGGCACAGATGTTCATCTACAAGTGGCACAAAATTTTTGTCTATGTCGGTGCGTCCCCCCAACTGATCCAAGACTTTGTCATCATCGTAATCAGCTCCACCCAACAAGTTTATCATCATTGGGGATTTCATCGCAAGTTATTTCATAGCTTGTCATTGTAATATAAAACACCTTGTGTTCAAACACAAGTGTCATCAAATACAAATTGCAACCAAGTCAAGGTGTAACTTGGTGTGTGTATTTATTCCGTAAATTTTATCTTGTGCAGTTAATTTTACAGGTATGCTAAGCAAAAAATATTTCATTGTGTTTTCAGGTGGACCAGGCGAACGATAATTAAAATTATGCGAATCATCGTCTGTTATCTTGATCTTAATTCATCCCCCTTCAGTATCAGTTTTTTCGCTTGAAAAATATACAAGTTCCAGGCAGCTGTGCAGTGTGGACCTCCTGGGCACTGGCTAGGATTATACCATCAAATTCTGCGCCAGATTCAAATATATAATTACCAGACATTACTTTACCATGTATGAAGGTTTGTCCATCAGACATTAGTTCAAACTGTATTCTGTCGTGCATGACTCTAATGTCATTTATGTATTCGATAACGTTATTGCGGACAACCACAGGTCTCCTGTCTCTACCCACAAGTTTCTCTACCGGATCAACAGTTAGCGCAGGGTCTGGCATTCTGTTATTGATATTTTTTTGTCGCGTCTTGACCATCGCGCATTAAATTTTTAATCCGGCAATGTGATTGTTGCCCATGTCAAGGATACCTGCTGTCATGTCACCGGTTTTAGCTACTCGTTTGCATATTTCATCGCTGACAGTCTTACTAGATACACCAGAATCTTTGAGCTTACCAACTCGATTTTATATCGGGAAATTTTGTTCCATCAAACCTAAAATCCTGATAACTATGTCGGTCCATTTTATGTTCCTGGTTTTTAGCTGCCCAAACCTGTTTTGAAATACAAGAAGTTCATATGTATAACTCCCGTAAGATTGATCAAACGAGCTAAATCATCTTTGGTAGCAAATTTTGATGCGTCTATGATCACACCATCGCGCTCGTGCTTCGAGCGATTTTTCTTGATTGTCCATAAATAAATATTTCTTTAACATATAATCTAACAGTTTACTGGCTGTCTTACCTCGATTTTTTATGACCGCGAGTAAAGCTCCTATTGCTTCTGGTGCATCGGAGTGTGTTTGCACTGGAAGCATTGAAAAAAGTAACTGATGTGAATGATGTGCTTGCACATTGTTGATATATTCCAAAATTCCACTGGAGGTGCCAATCCATAGGAATCAATAAAATACGCCGTCAGGTAAAATTGCATATGAAACCCAATGAGTACCTGGCCCAGATGACTTATCTAAGTTTATTATCCCAGTTTCAGGTAAGTTTGCACATGCAGGTAGTTGATCATGCATGAAAACTCCTCTGAAATATTTTATTTTATATTTTTTGTCAACTCAGTCAAGTTTGATAACAGCAATGTGATGGTATCGCATCGCTTCAGTACCTTGCCAGTCTTAGCCCCCGTCTGTAAATGGACCGGCCTTGGATTGATAGACGACGCCCCTGTCCGCAGACAGGGCGACTATTTTTTTAATTGCTAACCTAACTATATTTTTAGAGCCATTCCGGAAGCTGTTCCGATTGCACCCAAAGCTGCTGTTTTAGCAACTGCAGGAGCTGCCACGGCCAACAATGCAGGAATTGCCGTGAGAAATGGAAATATTCCACCACGTCACTCCATTGTGGCAACTTCAGACGTTTAGAATTCAAGAGTTACTCCATGCCCACTAAATTTAGCTTTATAGATTTGATTCACCTGGGCGTTTGTCAGCTGCAACGGGTGAGGTCTAGCGTGTTTCACTATTGCACGTTTTATTTTCCCACGTTGGCCTTCTGTCAACATCACTGATACATTTAGATGTGACATGATTTATGTTTAAATGTGCCTGGGTCTAAAATGAAAAGCCAATTCGCTAGCACATGTGTTTGCACAAGTCATCAATCATATATTTGTGGAGAACTATATGGGTTCTCTATCTTCCTCCTGCCGCAGCACCTTCCAACTGCAAAATCTTCTCAGAAAGAATCACTGCGATACATCTATACATTGGAACCACACCCCAGTGTACATGAGGCTTGAAATACATGTCGACCACTGACTTTCTAAACAAATCAAGATGCTCAAGTGAAAAGTAATAACTCAGATACAACAACGTGAAATCTTTTTGAGAAATTTGCAAACCGCTTTC
Organism: Margaritifera margaritifera; assembly: GCA_029931535.1. Lineage (NCBI taxonomy): Eukaryota > Metazoa > Mollusca > Bivalvia > Unionida > Margaritiferidae > Margaritifera > Margaritifera margaritifera. The sequence goes on from JAQPZY010001323.1 coordinate 1,467,518, forward strand.
AATGTTTTGATCACGTCCCATAAACAACAAATAACCTATGATATGCTCGTACGACTTGATTATTGTCAGAATGCCAAAATGCTTCGTTGTCGTCACAGCATCGTGTTAGCACAACTGTGTGTTTTGCGCCAAAAATAACGTTCTGACTCCTCTGCAAAACCCAAAGATGCATGACAGTGGGATTTTGCACGAAAATTCACCTCTGGTGTTAAGCTGTAATTGGCGCATTGCAAATTCCAAGTTGAAATATGGATTGGAGTCATACACGGCTCCAAAATTAAAAGCTGGTCTGGGTTCAATATCGAGCGGCAATACAGCAGAGGGATCTACAGTGGAATGATCCGGATTAATTATAAATTTACGATACTGTATATGATCAGCATTGTCTGTGATATTCTTGGAAAATATCATGGATTGACCAGCGCAACAAGCATAGCCATTGCTGTATCTTGCCAATTCCAAAACTGTCTTAGCAACTTCAACGTTGTCCAGGCATGCTTAAATTTCTTTTCCTTAGACGAGATATCGTGCACTGTTATAAAGAGCCACTATTCTGGTGTTGACTTTGATAAAAGCCTCACTTGGCAGAAAATAACGACTTATATATTGAACTTGTAATTCTATTCATCCCCGATCAGTGGGCACTTGTGCACCATAAGAATAAGATAAGAATAAAATTGATAATCTCATACAGATAGATCTCTCAACACGGGAGCATCCATGTCAAATGCGGTGTTAGATACATCCTTGAATCTAGCCATGTTTTTGTTGTTTAATACCTGTGTCTAACACACAGTTCTTACTAGTGTTGTTCAAATATGGTTGTTGTCATTGACGCTCTTGCGCTTCCGCGTCAAGGTAGAGCCTGCGGTGGGCTAGCCCACTTCCCGCTACTAAATTAGCGATTATATTGTTGGACAATTTATTGTCTGGTTGATTTGCTGCCAAGCCACTAGAGGGCAGGTAGCGACAAAGTCGCCCGCAGTGGAGCTGCCGCAAGGTTGCTAGCAATCAGCACTTGCAAATACTGTTGTGCAGCATCATTTATTATTTTGTTTAACCTCTGAAGGCATATTAGATGTTGCTGACGGTAAAACAAGTTTACGCCTCACAAACTGCGCAAATCTTTTTCTTATCGATGAAAATGCTTTACTAGCCAAGTTACCGACAGTGGCCAGGGTTTTGTCTTTAACGACGTCAATGGCTTTCATCGAAACTTGTTTTGCAAACGGTTTTCCCTAACACCTTTGGTGCTGCTGTTCTGAAAAGACCAGTAATAATATCACCAAGTTCATCCCCGTAATATGCACTGTATTCAGGTAGTGGACGTACGATAGTCCTGTTTATTTTCTAACCCGGTCACAGTCAATTGAATGGCCTCTAGCCGTCGTGACCACCACGAGGTCAAAAATAAATATGCCATAGCGATCCCGATCGGGCGACTTTGTTGTGAGAGCGCTTGCGCTCCGCTAGTGGATTGAGTGGATCGTTGTCGCAGTCTGGCGACTTTGTCGCAGGAGTGTTTGCACCCCACTAGCACGATCCGTTAGTGCAGCGCACTATCGATCCACTGGTTGATCGTCAATGGCACATCACGTCCATACAATTCTATCGCGAGGGTTTCTCCGCGCAAATGAAGTAAATGTCAATCTTGATTTGTCAGAGAAAATCTCAAATGAGAAAGCTGTGTATTAATACAGGGCAAATAAACATGATTGGTTGGCGCGAATGAAATAAGGTCACCCGGGGAAGCATCAGGAGCAAAACTGTATCAAATATAACCTTACGTTGCTGGTCGCAGATTGATAACTGCCGCTAATTGCGTTTCAAGTCAAATTTACCACGATCGTCGAAGTAACATTGACTATCCCAGGAGCGCTGTGGAAAGCGCTGTAACTGCATATGAAAGTATTTATTTTATGTTTTTTATCATCATCGACTACTTCTGGCCATCACAAAACAGTCCTGACACTAGACTGTGAAATAGCAACTCTATATCCTTCAGTGGATATTTCAATTGCAGAACTTAATGTTGGTTCATGAACTTTTATTGCAATCTTGGATTCTTTTCCCGTGACCACCTTGATTCATCATTGAATTTCATCGTTGATGGTTCCTATTTCATATATACCAGTAGGTATATTAACTACCTGCCATGAATTACCACGGTCGCTAGAAAATACCAGAGATGCATTTTCACGAAGACCACCAAATGATTCTCTGCAAATATTTGGCCAGCTGGAATACACACGCAATGGTACCAGTGCTATTTCAAGATTTCATCCCAATCCACTAGTGGATATCATGTTGAGGAAAATAACCTCAAATTCAGTCTTAGTTGTACTCGCGAAAATCATCGTAATGGTACTCAGTGTGGTATTGATTGCTCATTGTTGCATTGCAACGTTAATTTGTCCGAGGAACTTCGTTGCTTGGGTTGCCTCACTTGCAGTCATGCTTTAATCACTGTAGTAAACTCCATCGATTAATTCGTGCATCAAACACCAGTATCTATTTTTTGTCCATGATGTTGTCGACTAGTAATCGCTGACAAATTCCAGTTTGCTTCGTTGATTACATCTGCGGAATTATTTCCTGCGCGAAGTGATCCAACCAAAATTTCCAATCTACTTGTTCATCTGCGGTTGTGCATGAAGCCCGAGGGCCTTGGGTGCGTGGATGCAATGCCGTCTTGGACCTAATGTCCAGAGACTGAGGTGACAGCCCCAAAATACCTTCTCCAGATGATTCCTCTGATCTGCTTACGGATTGGGATGGTTGTGACCTTGACGCTTCCTCTTTGACACATTGTTGTTTCTATTTCCTACGTTTTTGTTCTTCAGTAAGTTTATCTCTGCGATCTCTAAGTTGATTAAAAATATCCACAAACTCAGGGTTATCATCACGTACTTGTCGAAAGCTGGTTCCTTTTTCAGAAAATCTACATTATCCAAGTTTCATTGGAAATTCGTTTATTTGTTTTTGGATTTAAATATCTTGCCCTGTTACCATGTTCCCCAAAGTAAAGTCTAACACTTTTGTTCCACTGATCGCCCTGATTCCTGCCTCGTTAAAAGGTCCAGTTGTGTATCCTGGTTTTGGTTTGTCTTCAAGAAGTTCAATGACGTCTTCGATTTCCTCACGTCCTCCTTGTGCAGCAGTTTCTGCCTGTTTTGCTGCATCAATCGCTTCTTGAACTTGTTCTGGTAATTCGCTAGAGAATTTTCCAAGTGTTTTTCCTGTCGCAGTTGTTGCAGATGCGATTTCTTTCGTTGGTTTAGTAAGCATACACGACAAGATTATTCACAGACGCATCAAGATCATCTATCAAATGTGCTTCGCTGATGTATGTGATAAAGTTAAGTGAAAGGTTAACGATTGCATTGTTGGTCATAACATCGCTACCCTGCATACATCATTAATATCTTTCAACACGCCATAATGTGATTGATCATTCGCTGACGGTGCTACTAAATATAATTTATCCCTGCTAAGCCACGAAAAGATTAAAAAAACAGCTGAAATTTTCCTGATCCCGACAGACCTATGATGATCGTCCTGATGGAATTTGGAAATGAATCATGGTGCTTTCGCTGTTGCTTTTTGTACTTGCTGAAAAATCTCCTACAATATGTAAGTTCTTGTTTTCTTCTGACATGTTTTAGACATTAGGGCTATGAAACTTTTATAAATACAAGTAATATGACTTCATATTGTGTGCGATGTCGTGCGTGTACAGATATAATCGGAGAAACACAGGTTACTATGACAAATGGCAGACAAGCAGTAAAACAGGAAAGTGTGCCCGCTGTGGTACAAAGAAATTTAGGTTTGTAGCAAGCAAGCATGCCCCAAACAAGTTTGTAAAAAGATATACACATCCGGTCCACTCGCGGCAACTTGTTTGTGGTCACATAGCATCTGCGTTGGGTAAACTACCAGGGTTACCAGGTGCAAAATATCCAGGAGAAAAATATATTCCCGGATATAGTTACCAAGGACCTGGAACGCGACTGGATATACGTTTAGACGAGCATGGCCAACTACGACCTGGTGACAATCCAATAAATCGAGTTTATATTACTTGCTACCGACACGACCTTGGAAGACAGACAAATTGCTGACGTAAACCTTATCCATGAACTAAACGCGAGTGTAGGTCCTAAATGGGGTGAACGAATCGCCAGATAGTTTATCAAAGCTGCCATGAAAGGAAAACTTTTAGTTGGCGGACAAGCCATTACATGAATGCAAGACTGAGGTGATTCGCTAATTTGACGGCAAATCTCTATAGGATAAGACACATGGATTATCCTAAATTATCTTCTGAGCGGACCTTGTCCGCCACATATTACAGTCCGCGTGGTTTTTGGAAAGGTGTCGCAGCCGTTAGCAAATTAGCAAACGCAGCTCATGCATGGCTGGCAAGACAAGTATTGTGGCAGATTTATTTACCAGCACCAAAGAAAATTCCACGAAGATGGTTTAATGTTAAAATACCAAATGAAGTTCACCAGGGTGATATATTTTTTTTTACCGCACGATAGCCTCGAGAATCGAAGATGCCGTGTGCAATACAAATACGCGTTAACCATAGGCAACGTCGCCAGCCAATACAAACAAGCTGAACTGATCACATCCAAAGATTCAATAAGTGTCGCAGACGCGTTTAAACGTATCTACGCGCGAGGACCACTAACATGGCCTAACATGGCCCAAACTTTTACAGATGGATCCTGGCAAAGAATTTTCCGGAGCAGTGTTGACGTTAATGGAACAACAACAAGTGCAAATTCATCGTGGACATGTCAGCGTCCATCGCGATCAGGTCATCGTTGAACGATTTAACCATACACTCGCGGAACGATTATTTGGACATCAGTATGCGCAGGAAATGTTGATACAGGCCTGGGAACACAAGCGTCCCAGCGCTAGCACTCAGGGTACTAGCACCCTAGAGCGGTCTTGCGAATGGGTAACAAGACTTCCCGCGTTAAATATTAAAATTACACGCACGACCGGGTTAAAACCCGCTGGTGCAATCAAAACCAAATCAATAGAACCTGTACCTTTACACACACCATATAACCTGTACCTGTACATACACCAGGTTGTAATATAGTTGGGAAAAATGAACCTATATTAGGACATAGCGCCGTCGTAAGATACCTGTACACACCTGGAGAACTCGAAGGTTGAGTTCAGAGAACTATTGATCATATTTGGAGCCTAACTACACATAAAATCTCACACGTGATTCGTCATAGTAATACGCCTGCGATATATTATCTTGCACGATCCACTAGTGGATCGGGACACTAACGCTGTTTTGTCCGTGAGGAATTACAGATAGTGGCCGCGGACACGCAATTACTATCTCGTAAAATACTAACAAAGTTAATTTCCAGTACCTTTACCATGATTGCATTCAAGGCATGTCAACACGACATTACCACGCTGATGACCTCGTTGATTATCAATGCAGTCGATGGTGAACTGCCGAGAATCTCCAGGGGTGTAACTCCATGTAAGCTCAACATTACATTTGACACAACTATTGTTGTGTACACGCGCCAATACAAGAATATCGTCGACGGTCAGATCACAATGACGCACTTGTGCGTTGTCGCTGCATTTGTTCGAAACTATTTTTTAAACAATTTTTTGTTGTTGCTATCAGTGAACGAATTTGTTGCGATTACATATTTTTGGGAGGGTCTGGAGGAGGTATATTCGCAACAACTTTCTTGTAAAAAAACAACTCTGGACAACTGTGACATGCATTCCACATGAGAGTCTGCAAGGTACGCAAGATGTTACCACTCGATACGATCGTCAAAGATCCAGACATGTTTTGGATGAGGTGTTGTTAATCCTTGAGAACTATATACCGTGACTGCGTAGCCGAGACGCCAATTGTTGGATGCGATTGTGGGTCCGACCACGTTTGAGTTGACGTGCACAATATCGTTCAGCACGAGAATCTCAGTGCGGGGATGTCCTTGGATATCAGTACCGGATATAGGCACGAATATATTGTCCTTGATCACCACATGCGATCACGTGGGCGCTTTTCTGTATCAACCACGTGATAAAAGTTTCTAGAGTATTTCGTGGGACAGTACAAATTTCATCCCAGATGATTACTCTGGGATTATATTTTTGTCCCATGCGGGCTGGTGTCCATGTGTCACCGTTCCATCTAAAGAAACTATGATATGTTTGTAAATTGACACTTTGTCCTCGGACGAGGCGGGTTTTCGTTTCCGTGGCAAGTCTGTATGTTGGTGTTAGCACAATCAGATCACATTCTCGTACATGATCCTTGAATAAATTGATCGGCTTGGTGGTTTTACCAGATCCTCCACCCCCATTAAGATAACACAGTTTATGACCTTCAAGTGGGTCTTGTATTGACGGTACATTTGACATTGGTGCTAGATCTAGCAACGCAGTGTGCGCTGCTGATTCCTGACTTGCGTGAAGAGATTCTTGTTTGATTCTCCAATGACCGTGTGGAATACCAGGCGTGATATTATTTTGTGTTCGCATGTGTGGTTATGTCCTTGCCTGAGGAAACAACATTGTTTGACTAACACTGAGAAAATAGGAATGTCTTCTAGCGTGGATAGGTGTCTTCGGTCGATGTAAAATGAATTAGTTGCAACGCGGACAGCATCGTTGGGAAATCTGTTTATCATTGACAACAAGTTGATACTGACATATCCGAGTATAGAAGATCGCAGATGAGTATACTGAGGTTGTTCTCCCTCCCGGTAAATAATAATACACCCCTGCATGTATGCCTGAATAAATGCAGAATTACTTAATTTGGTTCTGGAAAGATATGTACCCTTTTGTGTACAATCTCGGATGAGGAAATCTAGCTCGTCTGGGTCTGTGACTAATCGTCTACACAAACGCGTACAATCGCTAGATGCTCCTGCGGTAAATGTACCTATTATCTTTTGCCCTATGTCCTTTACATGTCCTAATGCATCCGGAGTTGAATCCGGAAATGGTTGTGGAAGCCAGGCTTGTTTTGGGGCATTGTACATGATGATAACTTCTGCGACTGTGAGACTGATTCATATATTTTTTTTTGTCAATCATAAAACGCAAAATTACAATAGGAGCCTATCATTTCGTGATCGTGCATGTCGTCCATTTGCATTTCTGCGTGGAGAAAGTAAACATGGGAGCAGTATAGGGACAAAGGGGCCGGTATGGGGATAAATGGGATAATTACACTCTCCGTCCCGCTAGGATTGAGCCGGTATATGGATGTATGTCAATCTAATGTTAAAAACTTCCATATGATTCCCATTTGCCCGGTATGGGACAATCTGCTGACAAAAAATATTAAAGAAAATGATACTTAAAAATCAAATACTTGGTAATGAAACCTTTGGTTCTTACCACAGCATGTAATCGCGTAGTTATGGACTCTTAAAGTCCTCTAATGTAAGAATGATTGAGAGAGACTCAGATGTCAAGAACAACACAAATGAGATCAGCGCTAGATTTATTTCATGTAGTCCTTTTTCAAGCTTGAATTTAATTGTCTGCCATATATCCTGACAAATATTGAGACTGAGGTCCGGGGTCTGTGATGGCCAAGTTAAGGATTCAGTATACATTTTCCATCCTTTGTTCTCTTAAGAATATGGTCCGTACAGTTATCCTCCTAGAAGGATAATTTCTCATTGGAAATTATGTTGCAATAACTGGCCACAAAGTTTCATCAAAGATGCTGATATACTTGTCAGAATCAATGTTGCCTTCAACTGGGGTCCGATTTCTAACACCGTTGAAGGTAACGCACTCCAAATACATTGCCAAAATATTTTTTAATATCGAGTATATTCTGAACAAACTTAAACACTTTGCTTGCCATTCTTTATTGGATTTTCTCTAAACATAAACTTGAGATCTTTGTCCAAAACAACTTTAGTTTCATTGCTAAAAACACTGGTTTTCAACTGTTTGGTCACGCCTCTGTTGACACTATGAAACACATGATGCACGATTCTGTTGAGAATCGTAGTTTGCTTCCGTTCACCGAATCTCCAGAAACCCAAACACTTTCATTTTTGTTCAGACAGTGCTTCTAGAAACATTAACATCGACAGACTCATTAAAATCTTCACTCAGGTCCTGTAAATATTGTCTTCGATTATCATAGATTGCAATGAGCAACATGAAAGTACATTATACCCCTTTTTGCATGTCTCCCCACGTGTTTCTTGTATTCTACTGCCCAGCTTTTGTGAAATCTTTTCAAATACTAGTATTTCTGAATTGCAGAGCACAAATTCCATTAACTTTAGACATCTTTTTACCAATAAAATATTTCTTGGCAAACTGAATCGGCGTCTACTTCTGACCGTCTGTCCTGACCGTATGGGGCCATGTATCGAATACATCACCTCGGAGGTCTAAAAATAGCACTCACTATAAATGTACAGTTTCAGACTACAGTCGATATGCTTATCAGTGCACACAGACAAAATCAATCTTATAGAATAATTCTTATCCATGCAGTAACCATTTGAAATTATTTGTCGCAAATTGACGTCGATTTTTTTTTATATCGAATCCAACTGCAAACAACTTAGACCATGATCTGCCGTCGCATAATGCGCCGCAGATCAGAGTCTATGCTGCTTGTTCTACGTATTATTTATAACAATCTGCATAAACCCAGATCTGCCGGCGCATCATGCGATGGCAGATCTGGGTATGTGCAGTTTGCAGTTGAACTCGACTTATAAGTGAGTAGTGACGGCTCTTTGAAATTTTGCTCCTTTGGATACTCTCCAATTTCGATGATATATTTAGATAAATTTTCTGAAAATATATGTACCTATACGAATCTCCATAGTATTGGGTTGTATGGTACTCTTAATACTTTCTCAATATATCTTTAACAGAGTATTTATTTTGACTCGTTGTACGGATTACTTGGCAGCCGTTAAAATACATTCCTCGCAAAACAAGGACACTAAGTATTATAATAGGCCATGTGCACGTTTCCCATGCGTCCTGTTTTGAAGCTATATATCTAGTTAAAACGGATTTACTTTTGCTTTATACAGTCCACAAATACCGCATGTATACTCCGAATCTCTAATATTTAAGTAAGCAAAATGCTAGTACATACTTATTGCGTTTTTTTTTCTTTTCGAATCTCCGTGCTACGTCTCTCCGAGCCTCAGCTACTCGACTCTCGAAAATCCAACTGTTTATTGTTTGTGTTTGTCTAAATTGTAGAATAAAGTATATGGTATGTCTAAGTTATAGAGTATAGTATATCTAAGTTGTAGTATAGATATAGTATATCTAAGTTGTAGTATATATATGGTATGTCCAAGCTATAGAGTATGGCATGCTGGGATATTGGTATGCCTAAGCTACGGGGATTGGTATGACTAAGATTCAGTATGAAAGTATACCTCCCTACCCTCAGAGGTAGCAAGAGGTAAGAAAAGTCTCCAAAAGGTTTTCTACGAATTCTAACTCTCTAGCTATCAGAACATGGCAAAGCTATTAAATATACTGGTATATCTAAGTTGTAGTTGTAATATGCTGGTATACTGTTAAGTCTAAGCTACAGAGTATGGTACGAGTTGGTAATTGTGTGCTGTTGTATTGGGTATTGAAGTGTACATCAGTAGGAATAAAGAAATAAGAGAAGTCTCCAGAAAGATTTTTATAAATTCTAACTCTTGACCTTAAGAAAATGGGATATCTATTAAATATACTGGTATGTCTAAGTTGTAATGTAGAGTATACTGGTATGGTATATCTCAGGTTGTAGTATCGAGTATTCTAGTATGTCCATGCTGTATAGTAATGGTATGCTGGCGTACTGGTATGTCTAAGCTATAGAGGATTGTACGAGTTGGTAATTGTGTGCTATTGTATTTGGTACGAAAGTATACCTCCTCAGGTATAAAGAGAGAAGAGTAGTCTGCAGAACGTTTTCTACAAATTCAAACTCTTAACTTTTAGAACATGTGAAAGCTATTAAGTATAGCTGTTAAATATACCGGTATGTCTAGCTTGTAGTACCGTTCGCACAACCTGGCTAGTGATCATTGTTGCTGCATTCAATTTGTAAAAATGACGGTTAAGACAGAAAGAAAGAAAAAAAAATGAAAGAAAGAAAGTAATCTCTTCTTTTCTACTTTGCAAGTATTGCTGCGGCGCAACAAACTATCAAACCGGAACTTTAATATGAACAGTGTTGAATATAAAGTACATTTACTGTCTCTTCCATTTTATAATATAATAAGAATTAGTGGATTGTTTGAAAATCTTCTTTGTATCGAGCAAAGTAAATACTCGTGTCTCTGACTTATTTCTTTAATCTATATCTACTCCGTTAATAGGTTCTTCTGGTCTAGTTCTGAATCAAAAATTATAATTATGCAATAAGGTTAATATTTACTGTGAATTGTTAGCATCTAAACATACAAATGTAGGATTTACCGTGTAATTACACTTTTCGATTCAACAGATTTAAATAAGTAGAATTTCCACTTTAAATATTGAACTTGTTCCAAGTGTAATCCTTCTTGGAATCAAAGTCTTTGACGCACGTATTTACTATTTGAATGCTTAACACACCAAATTTTAGCAAACATATTGTGCACAAAATAAAATGATTACAATTCTGTTTGCTGTAAAGACCGCCATGATAAATTGTCATAGTTTATATTGTCCCGATAAAAGCCTACTTGCTCAAACCTCGCATACCAAATCATTTACATTTTTAACGACGGAGTGTAAACCAGCGACAAAGGGAGCCCGCAGTATGATGTAATGTAAAAATAGCAATGTCGGAGGATAAAAGATACAGCTTTCGACGGAGGTTCGAACTTCTGGAGTAAGTTATATTCCGTACCTTAGGTTGTTGTAATATTTACATTATATTATACGATGCTGCATCATCCCTCCATCTCTGGTTTACCCTCCTGAGTTGAGAATTTAAGGGATGTGGTATGTAGGGTGTTATTACGCCTGCTAATATTCTACAACAGCGTTGTGAGAGTTGTACCCATGAGTCGCTACGCCAGTTAAAAGTCGACACTAGCGTTGTAAGATTTGTACCCATCTGTCGCTACTCAAATTAACACTTGCGTTGTAAAAGTTATACCCATCGAATGTGCTAGCAGTGGAATACTGAAAAATATTTAGATGGTAAATATTATATGATGGGAATATGGACTCTTCTCAACTCATATTTTTTTTTAACTGCGGCCACACACGTTCACGAGAACCAGTGGTTGTTGTCGTCGTTGTTATTGTTGTTGCTGATTGATTGTGAGTTATGAATAAGGCTTAAGGGAAAACACACACACACATCTCCGTTGCTTTGGCACGAACCGATGATCCCCGACTTCAGTGCTGATATGCCCTCTAATCCACTCAATCATCAATTATTACATCTATCAGGGCAAAGCTTATGTGGCCGAAGGTGCAGCACAGAGTGCATTCTACACATGTTTACTTCTTATCCGGCACTAGTATTAAATCATATGTTGCAGTGAAAGAATGAGAACACAACAAGCCAAACGATGCAGGAGCTGGACAATCTACAGTTAAGGAAAGGAAAAGTAATCATTTGTATTATTAAATTATTAATTCGTTAATTAATTATAAATCAGCAACTATCAAAAAGAACATTCAAGGAGGTACTAAGGCTGAAACAAAATCCTTAAAAAACAGAGAGCTTTTGTGAAGTCCGTAAAAATTGCTCGCAGTTAAAGTAGCATTTATGAAAGAAAGTCGGATTAGTTGCTCTCTTCTCTAAAAATGTCAACCACGAGTTTAATCACTGTTTACCTATGACATAAAAACTGCTAATACTGAGTAACGTTTTGCAAGAGTATTTAGCAATAAAGAATTCAAATATCAAACATCAAAAGTTAGTTTATTAATAACTCCGTTTAATGTATATGACTAAAATAAAATGAATAGAATAATACTTTCGAGCTTTCGAGAGATTAACAACTTCCATTTGTAATTATTACTGGTAATATCTTCAACAAAGGAATAATCTCTCTCTCTCTTTCTCTCTCTCTCTCTCTCTCTCTCTCTCTCTCTTCGAAGTGTTCTATATTTATCTCAAATAGAACACTTCAAAATTAAAAAAGAGATAGAGACAATTTGTTTCATAGATAAAAATATTTTCAAACGACATTAACAGTATGCTATTTTTGGTGAAAAAAAAGTATTTTGAATATGTATGTATGTATCTATGTATGTATCTATGTATGTATGTATGTATGTATGTATGTATGTATGTATGTATGTATGTATGTATGTATGTATGTATGTATGTATGTATGTATGTATGTATTTATGCATATGGTTTAACGGCACGTCAGCATAGTTCTGGCTAAATAATGCCGATTTAATGTTTAGCTCTAAAATATAAATGGAAAAATTACGAAAAATCTTTGGAAGATAAACCCTTCCAAATGAGGGTAAACAGACAGTTCTTAGAGGTAAAAGGCAAAGATCTTAAAAAGGCTGTAGAAATATCAAGGTTACAATTTCTTACATTTTAAGGATGATAATCCCTTCCAAAGAAACATAAATATTTTCTACCAGAAAAAGACAATAAAAGATAAGAGCCATTTAAAAGACAATTTTTTTAAAATTCAGAGTTAGATTGTGCTCTATAAATATATGAAAAAAATAAAACAATTAGGCAGCGATTCCTGAATATATGAATATATGCCCACTAACGACCAATAATATGCTAGTATATTTAAAAATAAATATATATTGAAAGAGATGAAAACATAAAAGTATCCTCCTACTGCGAGATAATGTTGTATTGTGCGTTCAGTCATGATTTCATTATACTGGGTATAAATGTATTAAATAAATATTAACATATTCATAGTTGATATACATCAATGCAATAATATAAATATAGAACACTCAAATTACTAAAGTAATGCCTAACACAAAGAACTTTCTTAACTGTTCTGTTAATTTAAAATTACCAATTATTAACAAATGCGTCATCTACAGTTGATATATATATATATATATATATATATATATATATATATATATATATATATATATATAATGAAAAGTCCATAATACGTAAAGCACACAAATTGACCATATCGCTGAAGACTCTTATCTCCTCGTATTTCATTAGCATATTCATATTTATATTTGTTAAAATGTTTTGCTGAAATTTTTGAGTGCGATAGTGCTTTTTAAAATACGATTAACATATAAATTTCATTATAGTTGGCCCTTCATTTTTTATGTACTAATGTTCAAAGTTACTATATAATTCAACTAAAATACGGTAAGTTGTCTAAGTATCTAAGGTGAGTGCAGTTAATTAGGTTTTATCAGAAATCATTGCTAAAATGTGAATGGTCAGTTCCAAGGTGTGGGAGACAGCAGTGGCGGTAGAGTCAATTATGTTTGTCATCGCGAGGACGAGAAAAAAAAGAAGAAAAAATGTGGTTTGTAGACACATAAATTATTAGATACATGAAGCAAACTGACTAAGTTAAACTAGCCTAAAAGTGTTTGTGTCCTCATAGTCCCTTTCTAAATGGCATACATTAAATACACAAGACTACAAGACAAAACAAACAATGAACATGGAAAGAAAGAAATTAAAATACACATCTGTATATGATGTTTGCATTTTTATACTTATTTCCACAAGAGAAAGGAAAAGTCGAAATAAATTATCACACACACACACACACACACACACACACACACACACACACACACACACAGATAGGTACCATCTATCCATCCATCCATAAACCGATCCTTTTTCCATCCACTTGTACATGTTTTTGTAATCATTTTAGTCATAGAAGGAGATTCATTTCGTCCGAATAATTGCGAGTCAGCGCTATTTCATACCATCCAGGAAGAGGTTAACATTTTATATTCGCGGAAACGCCACTCAATCAATACAGCCACGAATCCAGACTAACCGTGGATGGTGAGAGTCAACGGTTTGTGTATGCCACAAGTAACTTGGAAACTGATTTTAACAATGATAGTCCAACAGATGAAGCTCTGGCCCCAGAGCCACCCTTTCCCTTCACCACCTATTGGATCTAGAGTTGTAACTGTTTCCATTGTTACGAAGTCAAGTCTCGGAATTTTAATTGTTTTCTTGTATGTGAAAACTTTAAATTAAACTCCTCAAGCACTTTAGATAGTCTGGCATTGTAAGGCTGATAAAAATTGTCCAACAATGTTTTGGTCTTTGTAGACATAGTTCCCTTGAAGGTTTGCACATTCTGCTTCTCACATTCAACCATTTGCTTGAAAATATCATCTGGAGGTCGATCTGAAAGACAAAAACCGAGAAAATACTGTCTGGAAAAATGACAAATCACTACATAGTTTATCACTTGATTATTCATCAACTTTTTACTGAAATTTGTTATTTTTATTTAACACGTCAATTGTACAACAAGCTATTGTCTGCAAAATATCACTATCACTTTTCCGCCGGCGATGTCGTTGTTGTTGATGTCGGCAAAAAATTTAATGGTTTTACATTTAGCTCAGTTTCTCTGATACTGTTGTGTGTACAGTCTTGAAATTTGATAAGTGAACTAATCTTCTGGAGCACTGCTCACTGTCTGCAAAACTAGTTCACAGTGACCTACTTCTCTACGTTCCACAGTGGTGATGTGAAGTTTTTGCTTTTAGCTCCATTCTCCAACAATGTTGCATAAGAGTCATAAAACTTTATTTTCACCGCCAGCAATCACAGAAGCTTAGTTTTCTTGCCGTAATGACTATACTAGCTTTTTTATTTATTTATTTTGTTATCATACAGATATCTCGAGTCGGTATCTGTTATCAGCAGATCTTATGAGACGTTAAGCGTTGTGTGTGATCCGCTGATGTCGATACGTGAGATAATACAGTTTTCCTGATCAATGTATTTTACTGATTATTCCTTTATCATATCCCGTTGAAAAAGATATATTTGCAATTTATCATTTTTGTGTGCTTAAGCATTTCACCGATCTCATTATTCAAACTGGATGCAGACGGCGTGAAACTTAAATATGATCTGCTCAGTCGACCTACAATGTTAGACGTCGACAACCAACCCTAACCTCCTCCATAATATATATAAGGGTCGACAACCAACCCTAACCTCCTCCATAATATATATCAGGGTTGACAACCAACCCTAAACTCCTCCATAATATATATCAGGGTCGACAACCAACCCTAACCTCCTCCATAATATATATCAGGGTCGACGTCTTACATTGTAGGACTAGGTAGTTCAGTAGCATGCTTTTAAATGTTGCCGACAAACCTATTAAACTATTGTACGAATTTAGAGAATATGCATAACTATTATGACAATATGCTTGTTTATATTATATAACTAATGTTAAATTCTTGAGAATTGTGTGGGGGTAGGGGAACATTCATGTGACGTTATAAAGCAGTCCCAGATTTTCGGGTGTTACGGAATCGGAAAATGCTAGTAGGCGATACAGATATCTATATCAGAGTGTAGGGCTGTATATCCAGCCACATCATTCTAACCGCTGAACTATTGAATCGGAACACGCACATACCTTTACGCCGGAAATGCTATATACCCCTTATAGACGATTACCTCCCTTTGGTATGATAATACCTCTCACACACAGCTGTAAATGTGGTGGTTTTTGCCACCTGGAGTAAACCGTAAGCTTGGACAACTGAATCACACTCAATTTATATTGCATTTACTATGATATTTTCGCAACAATATCTTAAGTGTAGAATTTGACGATATGACTAATGTAAAGGAGGGCAAAATCAAGAATTCTTAACTTGCTGACGATGTTGCAATGTTGCATATAGCAGACATCATCATAATATGACTTCACAATGAAGCGTGACTAAGCCGCCATACATAGTCTTGTTCTTTTTCCCTCTCTTTGTATTTGAATTACAATCTGATAAACGAAGTAAGATAGGTACGATCCAGTCAACTTACTTTTGTACTAATGCGCGGAGAAGATGGACTTAGGTTTATATGACATAGGGTCAAAACAGCATACGGCAGCGATACGTTCCGAAAGAGCACGAGCTGAGAGGAGCACGGAAATACTGCAGTAGCCGTCATTGCAAACACATGTACCTTGTTTACCAAATGACATATTGTGTACATCACACATGGTTCTTTTTTCCTAGCGTACTTGAACATGTGACTGAGTTCTCCGCCATTTTCCAGCAATTCCCTATTTCTACGCTGTATCACTTCACTGAAGTATTTTCGAGATGGAGTTTTGTACAAAAGTCACGAGGTGTTCCAATTGCTGAACCGTCGATAGTGCGTTAGCGTGATGAAGTCTTTGAAGTGTTGGAAAATGGAGAACCTGGAAGAATCAAAACCTTTGGATGGGGGTCCACTTAGATTTTAAATGTTGGAGCGGATAATCGAATCAGGCACCACAAAGGTGCAGAGCGAGCTCCTTGCCATTGCATGTTCCAGATAATACGTGCGCAATAATTTTAATCATTCACTGCTTTTTTCATTTCATTGATTCTTCTTGATAGAATGCATGAATACAAAAAGATGAAATATTAAATCCAGATGATACTATAGATGTATTTCAATTGAAAAAACTAAACAAAAAATACTTGTTCTTTTGGTTTATCACCTAAAATTTATATCAACTTGGTCTGTGTGTACTTCTGTACTAATTTCCTTGCTTCAAATCGAAATAAACATCCAATATATCTAAATTTATAGTAATTTACACGTGACTTTTTTAATTATAATACTCTTACCTATATCTAGAAATTTAAATATTCGTTTAAGTGTGTGCTGGATGTCTTTCTCATATTCCTCTGTACGTATGAACAATACTTGATCACGTGGAAAAACACTCAACCAATCCCTGACGTGCATAAAATACAGCCCAGTTCGTATACGGCCCTGGAAAATAACAAAACACTTGTTGGTTAGGTTTCAAACCATGAAATCTTAATTATAATAAATCAATCATCCATGTAGTAAATCAATCATCTATGAAGTAAATATAATATAGAAAGCAAAATTGCTTTGAGATAAATAACTATCTGAGGTAGAATTGGGACAATAAATCAAAAAGGGAATGCGTATAAGAGAATATTGTTGACCTTAAACATATCACGCGTGGCGTTTTTACCTAATAATGCAGATTTTGTGACAGAGGTCATAACATATACATTGAATATAAAGAACAATTGATAGATAAATTTTACCTTAAAGGGTGCATCTGGTTGTAATGCTAATCCTAGATATGAATTTTCATGCACAATATGGAAGATTGATATCAAAAGACATAGTAAATATGGTGTGCAATTAAACTCCAAGACCACCGTCATCATAATCAACATCGTCACTGACATGAGCAATAACAACCACCACCACAGGAACGGCAACAATAGCAACGATAACAAACAACACCAGCAACTACTACTACTACCAAAATCATCACCAACTCCAACACCAACACAGCCATCATCACCACCATCTACTACTTCTACCTTCTACTATTATAACATAATCTCTCCCTCATATCAGTAATTGTTTTTCAAGCAGTTTGGAACAGGAAACTGGAAGACATAATCTATACAAAGCTCAAACCAATATAAGTAAAAGAATGAACATTTATTTACCGGTATCTCATGTTGAATGATAAGTAAAAGAATGAACATTTAATTATCTCACCTTGAATGTATCTATCGTGAAGTTGTAAACACAACTTTTCTCAGAGAAATTTTGGAGACAATTTTGAAATCTCGATATGCTTTCAAATACAAGTTTGTGAAAATCCTCTGGACTGGCGGAAAAACAGTTGGCCCTGGCGGAATAAACATATTCTGACCATAACCTGAAAATAATAATAATAATAATAATAATAATAATAATAATAATAATAATAATAATCAGAAGAAGAAGGCGCAAATAATCCAGACGACCTGAGACTGAAGCACGCTGGAAGAGGAATTGAAATACCAAGGAATTCTTGAGGCTGATGATACTAAGCATGATGCAAAGAAATATTAAAACAGGAAAGAGTACATCTGAGGGGTAAAGAAAGTACTTGGTTGAATGGTGGAAATAAAGACGGAACACCTCGGCAGTCTCGGCCATCTGATATACAGCTGGCATCATGGATTTGGGTTTTGGTTTGGTGTTTTACGTCACAACAACACAAGTAGGTTATATTTAGTGCAGAGGCAAATGGAGTAAAGTGCCTTGCCAAAGGACACACCACGGTAGCCAACCCGGGCTGATCATACTGTAGGATTCAAAGCCTTTTCAATCGCAAGTCCTGCATGTTAACCACTGACTCACTGCAGCTCCTGCCGCCATTAGTCACCTCTTACGACATGCCGGAGAGCGCATCAGGTCTATTCTGCATCTCCAAGCGCACAAAGGGGTGCATCGTAGATTGGACCAATATAAAGCTGTTGGCTTCATCTCCGAAAATATCGTTCAAGTAAAGAGGTACGTGATATAAAACTAGTCATTGAAGAGTGTATGAGTGCAAGCCGCTCAATGATTCTTCTCTAAAAGTCTCTACAGATGTTGCAAAGACAACTGTTTGTGTAGGATATTGACTTGAGTATGCAGAGAGACTATAGACCCTGAGATCATACAAGGTGTGCTGTGCGCACACGTTTGTCAAAGCACGAGGGGAGAATTTCAGCTCGAGGGTTCAAAGTATTTCTCTCGTGCTCTGGCAAGCATTTTCATACAGGAAACAGTGCATGGCCAATTTTCTAATATGATCAATTACAGAGTATGCCAAATATACTGAAGAAAAAACAAAAACAAAAAAAAAACAAAACAAAAAAAAAAAACAAAGAAGAGTTTTTTTTAACCCGAAAAAAATGTAATCAGGTAGCTTGTGCAATTCCAATGTTGGAGTACGACTGACGTCACAAAATCACACGCAACAAACCAGCCAAACCTGCCCTGAACTAGTAAGAATATAAAGTTGATTTCCATCCATAGTAGCGTATACTGAAGAGCCGATTTTGATGGACTGTACCCTTCCAGGAAAATGAGCGAAATGGGCATACTGAGTGAAGACTGTTATTAACTGAGGCAAAGCAAAGAAGTCTAGCAAGATTTGTGAGGTACAGCGGAGAAAAGAATTCGTACTCATGGTTCAAGAAGAAAGCCAATTAAAAGAACACGAAAGCTCTTCCTCGGGAAATAGAAATGGGACCATGTACATGGATTACAAATCAAACCTTAAACTTGATGTTCATTCAGTCAACATTGCTTGCTTTAGGTGTTCAAAAGAAAGAACAATGCTGATTCTATACAAAAATATGACTACATGTATATTACTGGATGAGAACGTCTTAAAAGTTTGGTAAAACCAATATCTATCCTTTTGTTATTGTTTCGCCTGCGAAAGCGATTAAAACATAATGATTCTTTTGACGATGTAGGTGTTAACGTCAGGCTTAACGTCACATTTAGTTAATGCTTTATTAGCCCTAAAAGAATTTTGTTTCTTTTCCATGGCTGCCCTGTCCTTCATTTTCCAGACTAGTCACGGTCTTTTTTTGTAGGAAAATGAAAAGAAAATTAAATCCTTCGCTTATGAATGTGACAGAGCCTTTCGTATTACCGTTCTGTTGGGTCCCGCATAATGAAGAGAAGTTTGACTTGAGGGATCAGGTGGCGGACGTAGTTGGCGTTAGTATACCGTGGTTCCTTCAGACCTGAATTTTCTGGAAGTTTGTACCACAAATCGTTCATCGCCGCTGTATTTACAGATGCCTCGCCTGCAGATGATGCAGAGTAAATTTATATTTGCAATTTAATTTGCTATTTTGGAGTGTGTGTGTGTGTTTGTGTGTCTGTGGTGAATTATCTGGACGTCTTGGCCATGACTCTCTCCCTATCTCTTTCTCCCTCTCTGAGAATAAGCAGCTTATGCACTAAACTGCCCAAAAAACCCCCACAAACTGAACACAAAAGCATACATACATACATACATCCAGCCAGCCTTGCATGCATGCATGCATGCATGCATAAATCCATCCATCCATCCATCCATCCATCCATACATACATACATCTATCCATACATAAATACATACGTCGATCAATACATACATACGTACATACATACGTCAATCCATCCATCCATCCATCCATCCATCCATACATTCATACATCCACCCATCCATCCAGTCATACATACATACATACATACATACATACATACATACATACATACATACATACATATTTACATATATATGCATACATACATACATATTTACATACATATGCATGCATACATACATATGGAAAAGCATATAAACAGAGAGGCAAACATATAGAAAGGTTCGATGATTGACTGACGACGTACATCGCAACTTGATTAGAATCAAGATCCACTTATCAATAAGTACATCTGACAGGCACCAATGCGAGGTCATATTCTGTTGACCGTTTGATTCACCAATCATATTACAGCTTTCAATAATGCTGAAAGTGGAAAACGTCATTCGGAACATATCTTTGCTAACGATAACTCTTCCTAGCATAAATTGCAACGCTTTGTCTGATAGTCTACTAAAAATAAGTGGACAGGGAATTCCAAAGGTCACCAGAACATGAACTTTTCTTGATGCCTGACATATCTATTTATCGATAAGTAGATCTTGATTTTAATACGATTGGTGTAAATCGTAGATTATGACAGCAGGAAATTGTGACGTTTAACCAATCAGAAACGTGCTGCAATTATAAATCTCTTACATCTCTGTAAATGTAAAGATTTTCGTACCTGTGATTAATTTGTGAAACAATACCGCCTCACTTTTGTTGTATGTGCTATTCATTCGTATAAACTCTGCATCATCTTTAAACGTGTCTAGGAAATCTTCGAACTTCCATGTATGATCTAGGTCTGCAAAATAAATAAGTTGTTTTTAAAAAGATTAAATATCGCACGTCAGATCAATATATTTAGTCTACACATTTACGAATTGTTTGATGAAAAAAAAGGAGCAGCGTTCAAATAATTTCCTCAGATAGCACAATAGGCTACATAACGACGTTTGACTGCATATACCAACCTTGTTGTTGCTATTTTAAATGTGTATTATTTTTATCAGCGTAATCATCCGAATATCAAGGTAAAAAAATAAGAAATCCCTAAAGAAGTTTAAATAAAAGCTAAACTTAAGTTTTCCGTATAGAAATGACAAATATCAATCTTTGATAATCTCGTTTCCAAATGATCGCACAAATCCAACAAGGGAGTCAACTCTTACCGGTAAGCGTATCTTCCTAGACTGAAACGTTTTCCATAGATATTTAACTGCTATTTTCAGGACGGATTCAGAATATTTTCTTCAGGATTAAATTCACTCTTTCAGGTTGTTTCGAATTCAAGAACTGGGTGGGTGTCGAACCCGCAACCCCTCGATTACGGAT
Source organism: Margaritifera margaritifera (assembly GCA_029931535.1). NCBI lineage: Eukaryota > Metazoa > Mollusca > Bivalvia > Unionida > Margaritiferidae > Margaritifera > Margaritifera margaritifera. The sequence goes on from JAQPZY010001323.1 coordinate 1,489,010, forward strand.
CTCATATTTCGCAAGATTTCGTTGAAAAGCATGGGAGGAAAAAGTTTTAAGAGTTGTAGCCATAAAGAAAAAGCAGGTCTATTTGACATGTTTAATTTTTTTTCGGTGTGCTGTCATATAGAAAGAAGCCAAATTCAATATATACAGTGTAAAATAGACGTTTTACATTATTATTGTCTTTTTTAGGCTGTGAGGTTTATATTATCATGCTGTGAGAGTTCGACAAAACTGAGTTACAATAATCTGTTCAATTGGATAAAAAAAAAAAAATCCCTCAGTTGTACTACATCCACTTAATCAAATCTCTTTTCCAAACATCTCTCTACAAGTGGCGGCCGATTCTAAACATATTGATAAGCCATCATAACAACCTTTGCATAATAATTCTAATGTCCACTCACACTTTGTAAAAGCCATCATTAATGCCCTATCCATTCAAACACCAGTCAAAAAAAAAAAAAAAAAATAACCAACAAAAAAGCCCATGAAAATGTGAAAACAAAGACACTATACACTACACTCCTGTTTATTGGAAATAAACCCCAAATACTTATAATATGAAATATTAATTATGATTTTAAGAATGAGTTTGAATTTTGAATATCCTCTCCGTCTTTGAATAAGTCGCCCCTACTCTTTTCTATTTTTTTAAAAATATTTCCTCCCTTGTTCCAAACCCATAATTCCCAACACAGCTCCCACACTCCTTCCTATGGGGTGGTAAAAATTTTTAAGTTTCTTATGCACGTATCCACAGCATCACCATTAGCAAATCACATCTAACTATTACAAGTCTCTATTTTATAAAATGCAGGAGTAGTTGCACGAATCCATGAAAGCACGCACGGACAGTATCACATTTTCCCTGCGTTATTCTTTCGAGAAGCGAAAGTTGCAACCTCCTCTTTACCATTTTACAGGCAATTTGAAAAAAGCAGTTGTTTCCTTCATCAATTGTTGAAACAATCAGTCGCTATCTATGTGATCACGTCTCGGATAAATCATTGCAGGATGTTTGTTTTTTTAACTTCATAAATGTATCATTTCAGAGATGAAAAAAGCACTGTCGGTAACAATTTTGTATCGTTACAAACAAAATACTAGTAAGTCAAGGGGAAAAAAGAATGAATAAGGAGGGGGGGACTTCAGTAGAAAGGGTGCATGGAGGACTTTGTCAAGCGTACAAGCAGTAAAATGATATATGATTTCTCACTTTAAGAAACTTGGGCGAAGAAAATATGTTCCTATGAACAGATGCCACCACTGCCATCATCTAACAAAGGTCATACAAAACAGAGACTTCTAGGAAGACATTCATGTTTTAATATATATATATATATATATATATATATATATATATATATATATATATATATATAAATATATGTATATAGTCATAGACTCAGGGTTAACTAGCAGTGCACCATAAAGTGGTGGGGGTGAATATTTACCATAGCACGTGAAGTCTCTATTTATATGTGATCAGAGACGTTGTTTGTTTTAAGAATATGGTGTTAACTATTCATAGACATGTTTTCAAACTTCCTGTGGTCCATGGAGTCAAATTATACTGAACTACAAGTTAACTAATCCCATATGTATTGTGTCTGTAAGAAATATCTGTCAATGAGCTTTAGCCGTTATCATATCCGTCACTATATCACACTTTGCTTGTCAAAGTTCGACATTTTACATGCAGCACCATTTCTTGGGCAAATTGCGTGTCTATATTATCATATTTAATCCCATATGTGTTATTCTACATTCTGTGGTTGCTTTATATAACCATCGTGAGACATATATTAAATATGGAGTGTCAGGTTGCTTGTGCTTCGCGGTGAACGAACTTTTATTGATCGTGTCAAGTTCTTATGGACGCCATTTTTGTTTGCAATGTGTGACCCATGACATCGATGTTTAAATATTACAGGTGTGTGCTTCATGTGCATTTGCACTCAGATGAAGTCACAGTGAACTTATTGCCATCAATAATATGCGAAACATGGAGACTATGTATACATGCTGTTAGATTCATTGAGTGATACAATTGTAGGACTGCATTATTTTGTGCCTAGTTGCAACCTCCCTAGCAACCGCATTTCCTTTAGTGCCGTTATACCATGTCATTGGTCTGCCACAATTTATTCACCGTGGAACTGTTGTTTTGCTACTGAAAACAATATAATCAAGTTACCATACTGAGTTTGAGTCTCAGAGTGCTTGTACAGAGTAAGAAATCACATGTACAAATGTTTTATACACTGAAATATGCTGAACTTTTTTCATATACAGTCGCTAGAGTAAGAATTGCGACCCACAGAGGTTTGTCAGTTTGCCGCATCTGATTCGTTGGTGGATTCAGTCTACCAAATCAAGTTGGCCCAGTACTGTCACGCGGTTAAAAACCGAAGGCCATATATAGGGATGACTGACAGTACTTGCAACACCAAATCTTTACCGTGATAGTATAATCAACATCACTTTGTCGGACCTATTTAATGCTAAAAAAATTTGCATCAAACGTTTCTTAGCAAAATTCTTTAAAAACACGTAAAGAGTCCCTTTAACAACTACATCATGGAGTGAATTTTAGGATAGGTGATACCACTGATGGAATATGAATGAAGTGGTTGATAGAGATATTTTATTTAATAAAAATTATTAGATTAATGATAATTGGATTAATGGAAGATATACAAGATAAATATTGTACGTTCTGGATAAAACACACTAGTTTACATGTAAAACATTATATATATATGGTATAAGGAAGGTAAACCAGTATACCATGTACAATATAAACGTCTGCAGTTGTGGGTCTGTTACATCTAAAGTTCGGATTAATTCAAAGGCAGTTTCCAGTGATAAACAGCATGTGAAAGATATGTGCAAATTTCTCATTTTTAGAATCAACGATACTATTAACGAGATATGAATGAAAGGAATGCCTGAGATATTTTATTTACTATCATGCAAAGTGCATGGTGACATATAATTATTAGTGGAATTTAGATGAAATTAAAATAGAAATAGTACCGGCTAAGAAATATATAATGTCTGATCCGATATTTAGTTAATTAACCCATTGCCTTCTTTTAAATATATAAAATCAGAATTTATGTGCCAATCAAAACGACAAAAAAAAAAAAAAAAAAAGGCAACAAAGTGTTGCGCTTTGCAAATCGAACACCACGCACCAGAGTGTAATTATTAATAATAACAGAGTACGGTAAGCGCTACATTATACGCCCGCCATGATGTTAATAGTACTATTATACTTCTTTTATGTGAAACCCTATTCCATTGGTCGGATACTCAGGTTCTAAAAGACGCAGAACCTGCTTGTATACTATGTTACTGTGGCTCAGCGACGTTGCCTAGCAATACTAAATGATACACTGCACCTTATCAATAGGAGTCTTCCTTGTCTCAAATGCAAGAAAAATGTTATAAAGGTAAAGGACGCAGAACTCAAGTTATTTTGCAGAAACCGTTTTCTTCTTTCATTGTCCGTGACCTTGACCTTTTGATCTATTCACCCCAAAAATAATGGGTGCCTTTCTTGTTGCAAGAGCAAGCCACCCACACATTTTGTGGGTTACAACTTTAGTTATTTTGTGAAAACTGTTTTGCTTCATGGAGTCCCTCAGACCTTGTCCTTTGACTTTTCAATCTAAAAATCACTAGGTGTCTTTCTTGTCTCAAATGCAAGTCATCTACAAAGTTCAGTCAAGATATGCGGTACATAACTTTTGTGGCCATTATTTTTCCGATTTTTTAGTCCCTGTTACCTTTACCTTTGACCTTTTAAATCCCAAATAAATAATTCAAATGTTAGCGATTCGCAACGTTTGATCAAAGTAGGTGTTAACAAAATGGAAGATATTAGAGTCAGGGTGACCTTGAACTTGAACCGTTTGATCCAAAAATCAATAAGTGTTTTTCCTATTTAAAGCTGGAGTCATTTGTAAAGTTTAGTCACAGTATCTGATATAAAAGTTGTGTTATTGTGTGGAAATAGCTTTCCTTCTTTCAGTCCCTGCGACATCGATCTTTCACATTTTGAGCCCGAAATCAATATGTTTCTTCCATACCCCAAGTGCAAGTTACGACAGAGTTTAGTAACCATAGATCGTGGAGAACTAGAGTTCGTGTGCGGAAACGAAATAGGGAAGAGACGAACGGACGTAAGGGCAGACAGACAGACAATATCATAACATCACAGTTTACGCCTTATGCAAATGGCTGAAGTTTGTTTCATAATATTTCCAACTTTCATATTTGTATGGCCCAGTTACTATTAAATTGGATTTCATATTTAATAGATCTCTTCTCAGATAGTTTCTACTGAATTAATATTCCGCGACTTATTTGCATATTGAAATTGCTGAATGCATGTTGTAGTCACCATCGCTTGTTATGAAATAAAATCTGTTTAAATCTCAGTGAAGAATTTGTTCTACTCTGATATTTGTTTTTATGTTGATTGGTGGTTGTTTTGCTTTTTTTTAAAATAGCGCCAAAAATGTATCAATGTAAATTATGATGAGGCCAATCTCATATATGATTGTCCTTTTTTTGCAATTGTCGACTATGTTCACCTCCCAGAAAGAATATTCTATCACCGCACTCATTCAGCTGAGACAACAGGGGTTTCCTGTGCGGTGATTTTCTCGTTTCTCATGAATATGCATACACCTGCTTAACCAATCACTGCGAGCGCGAGTACATTGTACTCACCATTGTGACCCAACACGACCTTTCAAGCTGTTTGAATGAACCAATCAAAGTTTCTCTCGCACGCACAGTCGCTTATCGATTGATAAAACGGGCACTTTCATTGATGTGTACGAGATAGTTACATTCTGTTGTTGAAGACGGATTTTTGTTTACACGTGCTCATGAAAAACGAGGAAATTTCAGCACAGGAGCCACGGATGACAAAAGAGCGTAGTGGATTATCGCCCGTGGCTTGCGACGATGTTGTTTTATGTGCTCACAGTGTTTTCCGAATTAGAAACCCCTGCTTCAAAGGACTTGGTGTGTATGGTTCAAGATGTCATGAAAAATACCTAAGGATCAAGCTGTCTTGTAAACTTTGTCTTACTTAAACAATGGGTCCAAGTTGTCCTAAGTCATATTGCATAGGGCCGAGTCTTCTCGTGAGTCTGGCAACGAGTTGTTTCAGATGTTGTGCTGAGTTGTCCAAGGTCCAAGTTGTCTATAAGTAATCTGCAACACTGTCCTAATCGGTGGACGTAGTTGACAAAACAACCTACACATTACCCAAAACATTTTAGACACAAATATATTTGTATTGGACGGTAATTCGATATGAGTTTAAGTGTTGCTTTCAGCTGACAACTCACACCAGTGTCCAGAGCCTAATTTGAACAACTATGACAGTTCACATCTAATTAGCTGGTATTTACTCATTTAAGCAATTAAGGTTTGGCAAAGTGCCAGGAATGGAGATAAACAAATCTATCTCTATTGAAAATAAAACTAGCAAAACCAAAATTAATTAAAAAAAATAACAACTGGTTGATTCTTTTTGTTTTAATGTTAAGGGATTTGGATGGGGGTTGGCTAAGCTTTCGTATCAGCCCCCCGCCCCCTCATCTCCACTGATGAATCGGCGCATTACGTACCTGTAAAAAGAAATGTCCGTCCAAAGCTCCGTTACATATTAATATATTGACATTTATTATTAATGACATCGAGAACGCTGCGTCATAAGAAAAAAGAATACCAAGGTTTCCCATTTCTTCAAGTTTTAAGATAAAATCTACCAACTAAATAATATTGGCAAAATAAAAAATGTTCATTAGTTCTGACTTAATTATTACTGATAATTTTTTTTACTTGTTCAAATCATAATTCGGGAAACATGGATAAGGTTAACATGTTTAAATGCATTTAAATGTTCATTTAGCAATCTTGCGTAATAATTTCCCCAAAAGGTTTTAATGTAACTTAACGCTTTACGAATTATTTCGAGAAGCGTACTGAATGTACTTTTTATCGTGGTTTACTTATTGGGGTTGGGTCAAGAAGTATGACAGAGACTCTAACATCTATCTAGTTTTAGACCTCTTTGAATCACATTTAGTTTTATGCGCAACTTATTTTCAAATTATAGACGAAGAATGTAAATATTTGTATACGTCATTTACTAGAGCTAGTTGAGAATGGTGAATCGTAGTTGAGAATGGTGAATCGCAGAGGGTCCCGATCTAGTTGAGAATGGTGAATCGCAGAGGGTCCCGATCTCTATAATTTGCTCGACAGGGCTTTTCACAAAACAGCTACTGTTGGAAAAACCAAAGCTGGTAGAAGATGGTCATTTAGGAACCATAGCTCTTTTAAATGATAACGCGAAATGCTGCAAATCCAACTCTTTCAAGGTATCATCAATACAAATGCGCATGATAAATTTCTGTGAAATGCCAGTAAAGTTATGCAGTGGAAAGCAAAGTCCGGAGGATGAGAAATCACAGGCCATAACTCATGTAAATAATGTAGTGGAATGCTGGAACTAAAAATATTCAACGTGTCATAAATATAAAGTTGCATACCAAATATTTGTTACAATGCAGCAGAGCTTAGGAAAGTTATGACGTGAAAACCAAAGTAAGGATGGCTGGTAATTAGGGGCCATAACTCCTGTAAATGATGCTATGTAATACTGGAAATCAAAACTCACTCAAGGTCTCATCACTCTTAATTCCCAAACTAAATATGGTTGAAATACAATGCATTTTGGTGAAGTTATCGTGCGGAAATGAAAGTTACGAGAACGATGAATCAGGGGGGACACAGTTCTTCTAAACGAGACAAGACCCATAAAAGACATATAATTATATGAGAGAATCTTCATACCAGATTGCCTAAGAATATGTTGAATGGTTCTTCAGCTATGCCGGTTACAGATAACATTCCATGTGAAGATAGGAATTTAATTTTCAATGGCCATAACTCTACCAAAAACGGAGATACAAAGCCCATAAAAGGCATACCTTAGTATACGAGCTAATGAACACATCAAATTGCATCAGAATATATTGAATGGTTCTTGAGCAATGTAGATTGGAAGGATCTGCTGCATTTGATATGTAATATTAATGGAAAAAGGGCAATAAATCCGTCAAAATTGAACCTTAAAAGACGAAACCCCCCCCAAAAAAGGAAAAAAAAAAAACCAAAAAAAACAAACTACAATTTACTTGGAACATGCAATTTTCATACCAAATGGCATCCACTTACGTGTAAGGTTTGCTATGCTATGCTGGTTAAAAGCAACATCCATGTGAAGATATGGAGTTAATTGTCAAGGGCCGTAATTCTATCCAAAATGGAGTTGACTAGAAAAATTGCATTCGAGGCATATTTAGGACTATGAGACAACATACACACCAAATTGCACCAGCATATTTAGATTGGTTCCTGAACTATGCTGGTTAAAAGGATCTGCAGTAGTGAAGATGAATATTGATGGAGAAAGGACAATAACTCCGTTAAAAATGGACCAGAGAAGACTAAACCTTGAAGGAACATCTACGTGTAAAAGCAAGCCACCTACCAAATGATATCAAAGTATATGCAGGGGTTGCAGAGCTATGCTGGTTACAAGAAGTGTTAACGGATGGACAGACAGACTAACATACAGATGGATGGACGGACAGCAAAAGTTATTACCATAGGGCTCCCTCATCTCGATGCGGGGCCCTAATAAATGTACTCTGTACATCCGAGGTAAATCTTTATTTCTCAACGATTTTCCGATATCACATAACGATATTAATTTGGATCTGAAATTTTGCTGATGAACACTTGTTGTTAGTCTTAATTTGTTGACAAAACGCTTTTTGGAAGAATCTTATTAGATGGATCAAAGAATTTTATAAATTCATTTGCCATGCAAATGTCTCTTACGTAACTTTCCATAATTTACTACTCTGCTTAGAAAAGATTTGTATAACCTGCACACGCTTCTGCCAGACAATGTGGTGTTATAAACTACAAACAAACATCTCTAGCAAAACGTTATTGTCAATAATTCCCATGAGGTACTCGAACAATTGTCCACATTGAGGTTGAGGAACAGCGAAATCATCCACTAATTATAATAATAATAATGGTGGTAGTGATGATGATGATGAGGATGATGATGATGATTGTAATAACATGCAAGTTCTAATGTGTCACTCTTTAAAAAAAATTATTTAGTTATCTGTCTGTCTATCTATCTATCTATCTGTTTGTTTATTTATTCGCTTGTTTATTTTTAATTGTTATAACTATTCATTGTTTAATAATTGTTTTGAGGGTTGCTCAGCTCTGTTGCCTTTCATTATAAACCTTTCTTTTCTTCATTTGGATGTTGTAAAAACCATAAACGTTTGAATAAGCCGCATTTATCTTACATAAAAGGGTAGTCATTATGTTTTCAATGGGTAAACAAGTAATTGACAATTTTCAATTACAATCTTTTTTATGTTAGAAAACATTAGCGTCCGACTTTAATCAATGTTATCTAAAATCTGAGAAGAAACGATAATTTCCTATTCCACTTAGACCCAGTTAACACCTTGTTATCACATTCATTCCTGACAAAGACAGCTATGTTATACATGACAGTGTGCGTGCGCATAAAAAATGAAACTGTAGCAGATACCTTTGTTTTTCGTGTACAGCACGCGAACAGCGTAGACGTAGAGCTGTCACTGCGTTATCATCCGACAGCACAGAGACTATGCAGTTCATTCTATACATAATCTCAAACGAACACCAGACACTCGATCTGCAGAGACAGATTCGTGTCTTCGCTGTTAGAATTAAGGTTATATACGGGTATATACTGTATCGAAATGCAAACGTGAGCTTTTGTCGAATAGGTATATTTGAGGGTGACGGTGTAATATTGCGTTAGCTCTCACGTACATACATTTCTAGTTTGGCAGAGTGAAAACTTGGTCCATGTCGTTATATTCACATTTACGATGTATTTTTTTAAAAAAAATACTGCATCCTAAACTAAACATGCCATTCAATTTGTCATGATTATATTTGGTCGCGTGTTGGACGCGTATACGCGAGCCTTGTTTACACGGCGTAATATTAAGTGCAAATTGTATTGCACACACCTCCGATAAAATATCTTGATTATTGTAAACAAAGAAATAGGGGAATAAGATTCCAATTTCGTAGAAAACATCCCTTTTTATGTATCAGTAAGCGAATTACGTAAAAAGGACATTTTATTTTTTAGATATTTGTTTTAATTTCATTGATTAAAAAAAATAATAAAAAAAAACTCTTGTATTTACATATTTCATTTACTTTCACAGATTTTTGGGGCAATGTCCTCGAAATTTCAGTCTGATTATCATATTTTGGTTGTTGTTGTCTTTCATATTATACCCGATTTGTAACAGCAACACAAGTAGGTTATTTAGTGCCGAGGCAATCGGAGTAGAGTTTCTTGCTCAAGGACACACCACGGTAGCCGGCCCGGACTGATCAGATAGAAGGATTCGAACTCGCACCCTTTCGGACGCGAGTCTTGAACGCTAACCAGTATGCCACCGCGGCTCCTGTCTTCTATAGTCGCTTCTTACAATGTACAGGAGGGAGCATCGGGCCATTCTATTACTCGAGGCCTGCAAGAGGACCTGTAGACGTTATGTTTATCTTCATGGTCAGTCAAGTTTAGACTATAATTATTGTTAGTATATTGTATATATAATATTGTGACTTTAGATGACATAAAACGGCAAAGCTCAACACGGTCAAAATTCGACCATGAAAACTGTACTCACGAAATCGACGACCGTCGAAGAAGGAGGATTCTTTCGGATGACGAGCAACTATTTCAGGATGGTACGTCAATCTGTTCCACAAATCTGTACTTCCGCACTTGGGAAATCCAGCTATAAAAAAATAGGGCAAGCACCGGAGTGACTTTGTCAAGCGACTTGTGTTGCCATAGAAACAAGGGTTCTTAAAATTTGGCAAGAACTTGAATGGACCCTGTAAAGAAAATGAAACAACGACGTTCACGATGTATAAATGGAAATAAATAATGAATCAGAATGGTTGGAGTGGAATAAATGAACATATGAAGATAAATGCATGACCATGCAATACAGGATGTCGTTTGGGGTTGTGATAATCTGATTAAAAACAACTCTCTACAATCGTACCTGGAGATCTGACAGACATCGATAACAGTTAATGTTTTGGTCACCTTTGGAATTCCCTGTCAGCTTATTTTTAGCAGCCTATCAGATAAAGCGTCACATTTCGTGTTATGAGAGTTATCGTTAGTAACGATATGTTCCGAATTACGTGTGTCACTTTCAGAAATTTGAAAGCTGTGATTTGATTGGTGAACTACAAAGTCAACAGAACATGACCTCTTATTGGTGTCCATCAGATCTCCATATAAGACTGTGGAGATCTGCTTTTAATCAGATCAGGGTTGTGAAGGCTCACTCACACACTCTCATCAATGCAGCCAGTAGGAGTATGCTGCAGTGACACTCTGCTCCCACCCTTTGGAACTTTGTCATTCAATTTATTCCATACTTGAAATGGCTACGTGACGCTTTAGAATGCATTGTTTCTTTTGTCTCTCCTGATGGTAAGACTAAATGGTTGTTTCAGCAGAGACGGAATTAGGGGATTTTAAGCTGCAGAATAAAAGCAGGCTGCAGGTAGGCAGTGTAATGAGAACCGTATTACACACACACACACACACACACACACACACACATTTGATTTTACATGAGTGCTCATAGGGATTGATTGTGAAGTCAATTCAGATAAGATATCTTACATTACGTCATAACGTTATTTGCTGTATCAAGAGATGTTATGATACTCGTGTAATCAGAAGGGGGGGGGGGGCAGGAGGCAATTGCCCAGGGTCCTGCAGTCAACTCAGTTATACAAAATAAATTAATCTTTGCAGTAAACATTAAAATTTGTTCCTTGCAAGAGTCTACGTTATGGTAGATTGCATTACTACAGGTTTTATATGCAAAACTGTACACAGGTTTTTATGTGCAAAAAATTCAACTAGTTTTGCGGCCCTTGACTGCTCTGCCCTTATGGCCGTCACCCTCACATGCCTAGGAAAGAACTGCCTAAGTTGAGACATAGCTCCGACGTCCCTGATGTATCTATCTAACTATCTGCCTGTCTGTATGCCATTCCCTCCCTCCACCCTCCACCATCCATCCTTCTATCTATCTATCTATCTATCTATCTATCTATCTATCTATCTATCTATCCATCTATCTATCTATCTATCTATCTATCTATCTATCTATATATATATATATATATATATATATATATATATATATATATATATATATCTGTCTACCTTTTTCGAAACAATTTGCTTAAGTATGTCCCTTGTTCTTCTTTATGCTTTGCTGTTCGAGCAATATCCTGAGAACGTTAGACAGAAGAAAAAAGTTTAAAAAAAGAAATACATGTATCCAGAAACAACACAGAGAGATAACATTAATTCATTTTTTTTAATATGTGTGTGTGTGTGTGCGTGTGTCCCAGCTTCCGATCCAACGATGTGAACATTGAGATTAAATATTTAAAAAAACAACACTGAAGCTGCCATATGAACAGACAAAAAGACAGACAGGAATCCAGAAGAAAAACCAGATTACTGACCGATTGCATACAGATCTGCTAAACCTAGCTTTTGAGCTCCGCTCCCGAGGCTAGGGTAACTGACAAAAACAAAACAAAAAAAAAACAAAAAAACATTGGTACAATGGAGAGAAAATTTCTCTGGATTAGAATGATAGCTGTCTACGAGGGAAGGTGGATGTTGAAGGGGAACTTGAATATAATATTTTGCACTTTAAATGTAGGTAAGGTCATGAAAACTTCAGCATTCGTTTTTTTCTTCTGGCAGACTTACTATTTTTCAGCTCATCAATTGTATGCATTGCGTTCAGTCTCGCAATATCACGTTAAATAGCCAAAAAGTTAAAACCATTCCAAACGTGACCCTTGTTATGGTTTTGATTTGGTTCAAATGCAATGTACCCACTATGACGGCGAATGACCACACGTCTTGTAAATATTATAAGGAATGCGAAATATGTGAAAGAAATTAACATTCTAAATACCTTCTAAAAAATTTTTATAAATAGTTCTTACATGAAATTCAAAGTACCAAGAACGATCTAAGTCCTGAAATGTATCCGTAAACGAGCTTAAACTCAAAATACTATTAACGTAACACTGCACTAAGTGTGTCTACGGTATTTCACAGTAACACTAAATGTGTCTTTGGTATTTCACAGTAACACTAAATGTGTCTACGGCGCTAGAGAACTATAGATCGATCTCGTACGTGGGAAATAACAGACTTTCGGTACTTCATACAATAATAGATTTTACCTGCTTTTTTGCTTTGATTTCTTTTGATTTTATAACATGCCCCGATGTTAAAAATACACAATCGTGGCTTTGTCGGATTACTGTACTCGTTACAAGGTACATTTATAACATGCCCCAATGCTGAAAATACACAATTGTGACTTAGTCGGCCTTACTGCACACGTTGCAATGTTGTTTTGTTTTGGAACATGTTCCGATGTTAAATATACACAGTCGTGACTTAGTCGGCCTTACTGCACACGTTGCAATGTACATTTTATAACATGTTCCGATGTTAAAAATACACAATCGTGATTTAGTCGACCGTACTGCATTCGTTGCAAGCTACATTTTATAACATGCTTCGATGTTAATTAACACACAGTTATGACTTAGTCTTTCTTACTACACTAGTTTCAAGGCACATTCGTGTACTAAAAGATAACAGTTCGTGATATGGCGTCTGGGTCAAATAAAGGGGTTAAACAACGAAACGCTGACGTGAAATGTTATTCTTCTTTAACCTTCGAAATGTTTTATTTATCCTTCTTCCAATAAAACTTGTTTTTTCTCTTTCTAATTGTAATTCCGATGGGACGTCAATCGCCATTATTTACTTTTTCTATTCAGTACAGAGTGCAATATTTTACAAAGTGGCGGTGGTTATGGTGGTTTGGCATATACTTATGTTATTGACTGTGTTACGAAGGAGTATGCCAAAAGGTCTACCGGCTTACAATAAGTTTTTCCCTTACACAGTTGAAACACAATGTACAAGGCATTGCGGCAAATTTTCGTTACTAATTAGGAATGTATATTATAACTGAGATATCCTTGTTAGCTCTTGGTGCTGGTGTAATTCAGTCGATTCCTTTGGAACCCTTTATAAACGTCCTCACTAATTTAAGTAAGTTACAGTTTTGATTAAATGCAATTGTATGCATAAATTCCTAGTCAGAAAAGTGTTTAAATCTTTTGGAAGGGTTTAAATAATACAATCAAATAAACTAAATAGTTTCTGTCGTTGACCAAAAGGACATTCTAAGAATACAAAGAATGCTATATTCGAGGAAGGGACCCCAAAAATGAAATGTTCAATATTATGTTACGAAAATTTGATTTTTCATCAAATGATTAGGATGGTAATATAGCAATTTATGAAATATGTTATTTTTCCATTTTGGCATTAGAAGAGCAGGATATACTATTTTCTATTTGTAAATCCGTGTCCAGGTATTGCACGTAACTAGTCTCTACAGATACTGGAAGAGTTTCCAACTGTTCCAAATGAAGTATGACCTAAAAATCCGGATAACTAAATTTTTTTATAGTACCCGAAAGAATAGAAAACAGTAATATAAATTTGCCAGAAGTATATTATTTTTATTGTTGTAACTATACAAAGCGATTTACTTGGATTTTCCTTTATTTTTCTCTTTCTCTGAGATATGGATGATTTATATTACATCATGATAAGCTAAGACCATCCAACATTTTTTTTAATAATGATTCCACTGAGACAAAATAAATAGGAAGGGTACCGCATACAGCACAAAATACGTAAGTCCCTTGACCTTTTCCATACTAGCTTTAAAAAGTGACAGCCTGGGTAAGGAAACAAGTCATTGACTTACATTATCGCTTGTTGTGACCATGAATGTAATATGACCGTGAATACGCGAGACACTGTCAAGAAAAGATATATAACAGGCTACAGTTTCATTATTGAAATGTCTTCGCTGATTCAAGTTATATCCGTACACGGAAAGATGTCACTGATTTATATTTTTCCATACCGTGACATTGACCTTGAGACAGGATACCTGACTCTGGTATATTACACACTGTCTAGTCACGATAAATAACTGATTACAATTTCATTAAAATATCTAAAGTGGTTTAGAATATATCCCTTGGACAAGGACTCATATCAGAGTTACTTTTTCCTTTGTTGTGACCTCTTCCTTGAGACAGGGGGCATGGCTATGGTCTGCGACACGCCATCTATACGCAGTTTATATTTGTTCCTAAAATCATATTTCTTGAAGGCGGATAATGTATTTAGCCTATGGTATTGATTATTGAGTAGTTATACCCATGATATTAAGGGAACTCCCCTTGTGTCTGGTTTCATTTCTCCCACATTGTCAACTGAAGCAAATCTGTTGTTTGCATTTCGACTACATAATCATGCCAAGTGCCATGTGGTAAATTGTTGTTAATAACTGAGCAGTCACTTTTTTAACATTAAAGTTGAATGAAAACTAAAGTTCGAGTATGAAATTATCAACTAATAAAAACTCTGCCAGTAAAGAATAGTCCACAACAAAGTATGTATGATCTTGACAGACGGGTGAGATTAATTTCAATCCAGCTTTTGATCGACTGATTTTGAATAGCATTGTATTATTGAGTGTTAATTTAGTTTTAACCACTCATGAAAATCAAGTGTGGACGAAAAGGAAATAGTTGATTTTCTATTGATAGACAGAAAGGTAGCAGACAATAGGGGACAAAATGTAAACGAATGGACGTGGGTAAATGGAAGGAGACGTAATGAGTAGTTATCTGTTATTGATCACAGGCTTTTATTGGAAAAAAAACACCTATGATCTAGTATTCGCTATTGCGTCAGTGGGGCGTTTACCAGGTACTCTTATAGTAGGGAACACAAATGTGTAAACAGCATGTAGTATATATCAGCCTGCAATATGGAGGCAAATATTTTTTGTCGTTGCACCATTTTCACGTTACAGATTCACATTATATTTATTCAAAATAAATGTAATAAAATGTATGACTGACCCCTTTCCGCTTATCAACTTATCTATCCATCCCAAGGAAATGATCCACAAAAGTTTATATTTGTATAAAAAAAATCTCTTTTTGAAGACTATACTCACAATATAATTTAAAAGTATTTTATACTGAAAAAGGATCGATTACAAAAAGATGATGAAATTTAATTGAATACACCAACATACCACAAATTTTAAGCAATATAAATCTTAAAATTGCATTATAGAATTGTGCAAAAACTTTCATTTATACGTTCTAAATGTATTCTCAGGTCACCAGAATCATTAGTGCGCACTGAAAACAGTTTTGACCTTTTTATTAACTGTAGTTCTACTTCTCGTGTCTTTTCTGAATCAAGGATAGAATGTTCTTGATATTACCTGTAATCTTTCTACAGTTATTGTTTCCATACAATGCGCTATATTCAATACCAATTTTTATCAAGTTTGAGAAGCAAAGCGTACATCCAGATACAATATGCTTATAACATATTAAGACCCTTACGTGCAGAAAAATCTCATGGAGGCTAGTATAGTCCAGATTGTATTCTGCATCATGATGATGATGACGATGATTATATATATATATATATATATATATATATATATATATATATATATATATATATATATATATATATATATTCCTGGGTGAACACACATGCTAATATTCCATAAAGGGGAAAAGATATATATTTGACATTTCAACGAGATCACTTTGTCTTTGTTATTTTTGAACGCACGTAATATAGGACCTTTCAATGTAAGTGCGAACTCCATCACATCAATTTTATATAATGAAACATTATGTATGAATTAATCTTCCTGCTTGTACAGCTATATTCTAAAAAAATAGACTGATAGATGTTTCAGACATCAACGAGACCCACTATATCTTTGTTACCGCCTTGCCAACGAATTGTGCGGTGGGAGATAGCATTGTGCATGTTCGTGCGTTTGTCCGTTCGTATGTGTGCAATTATGAATGTTTGTTCTGCGTTCGCTTGTTATTAGCAAACAAAAATGACCTTGAAAATGACAAAACAGCTTCTACACATTTTCAGAGGCAAAATAAATGTCTGTCTCTAAAACAGACTTTGCCGATCTGAATAATAAAGACTCGGATATACATGGACATGTTATATTGAACATATTTTATTATTTAAAACAAATTATGTTTCTTTCGGCATAAGCACCACTCTTCGTAACAAGCAATACTATTTGTAAAGAGCAATTCTATTATAAGAATCCAGAAAGATTATGTTCAGTGCTACACGCACAAACAAGCTATATTGCAAAGGTTAATGGACAGTGGAAAAATGACACCATCTATTTCAATTATTCTTACAAGTCTATGTGTCCGCGTTTTGAGACATTTGTACTAACGTGTAAGTCTTTAGAGACGTTGATACTAGCATTGCCTTGTTAAGGGACGTTGATGATAATGCATCGGAAAATTTGTTGAAAATTAACCGAAATGACCAAGCGATGTTCAGAATGCTTCCGCCCGTGCCCTTTCAACACAATGCTGGACTCAAAACGTCACTAAAAAGGGACGTGCCTGCTCCCAAATTTATCCATGATTGTCAGCGGTATAATTTCTACACCGTTAAAAATATTTAGAAAAAACATTCCTGTAAAAGGTATTGAGGTTCTTTTCCTCACGTATAACATTACTTGCAATGAAGTTATCAAGTCAATCTTTAGGGATCATATTGTTTATAGCAACCTCTCGAGATCTTTCGGACGTCCTACGTCCGTGTATAATACTGAATATATACATTTACTACTATAGTTCCAGATCTTCAATGTTAACAACAAAAGTTCAATCTGACGTATTATGAAAACGCAGAGAAGAACATTTATGTAAGTTTCTCTGCCTGCCTTTCTCTGCATCAAAAATCATGATCAAAATCATGAATTGTTACTATATTTAGAAATTTAATTCAAAGCCTCACCTACGGAGGTGCCAAAGATTTGGATCCCGCTGTTAGTGTCCGATGAGTATAGTCCAAATGTCTCAAATTTCATCCAAGTGGTAGGTGTTACTGAATAATTTAGTTTTCTGTTGAGCAAATAAAAACAACAACAGAACCCACCACCAAAAGAGCATGGACAAGTTCGAATGTAGTAATTGGAAAAGAATGTTAAAGAATGCTGAGATTTAGTACAAGACCCAAACACCTGATTTGATTGTTCTATACCAACGACTCATAAAATGCATTTAATATTTCAATGATTTTTATGTTTTTAAATTTATACTTGAATGCATCTTCCTCACCTGACACTTTAAATTTATTTAAGTTTCCTTCATGGGTATGCTTTAGAGGCTACTCAGATCAGTAACATCCAAAAATCGTTCATATTGAAAATGAAGTTGAAGATTAGGCAGTTGTAAAAATGTCATAGCAGTCGGAACACTCTCGAGCCTTTCCGCCAACGATCGGAAACATATCTCGAAATACTGCAGTAGCAGCCATTGAATACACGTATCTTGTTTGCCAAATAACGTCATGAGCACATACACATTCGACTTAAAAGACTTATTCTTATCCGAAACATTCACACGTATCTTTTTTCAAGCATCAACTCATTAGAGAACTTTCTTTTACTAGTGCAAATAATTCCACAAATACATCATAATGCTTTTGACATGGTTAAATTTTTCCTAGCGCACTTTAGCGTGTGCATGAGTTTTCAGCCATTTTCCGGCCATTTCTCCCTTTTTACGATGTATCACTCCATCGCAGTATATCCGAGATGGAATTATGTAGAAAAGCCACGAGGTGTTCCTATTGTAGTAACGTGGAAAAAACAAAATGGAAGTAAGTGGATGGTTGGACCCACCGAACTAGTTTGTTGATATGAACATCATTGTGATATGTAGTCTCGTTCAACCAGACTCTCGCGTGGTTCCGTGAGATCTTCGCCTTACGAGGGCCTAGTAAAAAACCCCCCAGAGTTTTTCTCGTATCGTCAGAATGAGGCTATCCCAATAATTGGAAAAGCGATTTTTCGTTGATTGATGAGATGAGGTGATGTCGTACGTAATTAGTATGATAAAATGACGTCACACTTCACTATACATGGACATTTTTAATGGCTAATTCAGACAAATCTCATACGTCGATAAAATTATATCCCTGTAAGTTTTCAAACTTTGTTTTTTGGTTTGAATGATTGCAGAAAATGTCTATAAAATTTGTAAGATAGGGAGAGATGTTTTTGTAGTTTCACTTCCACAAAAGTTTACCGAAGCCCCTTCTATCGGTAATAGAGATCAATGAAGCATTTTACCAGACGCTCTCAAGGAGTCACGACCCTCTCGATTAGCTTTTACATAGGATTCATTAAGTTTTCCTTTTGTCAATATTTTATCCATTTCTCACATTCCTATTTTTGAAATTTTTTGCAGAGATATTTAAAACGCCATTATCTTTTGAAAACGAAAGAAAGGTCATAGGTCATGACAATTTATTTGAATGAAGAACCTTGAATTATAATATTAGTATGCTGAATTTAATGCAGGTATCATGATGCGGATCACAATATTCTTGACCCGATGAGTCATTTTATATTAAAAATGAATCACTTTACGAAACAAACTGCCTAATCTAATCGCTTAGCGATTGATTTTTTTTTGTCATGTCAAAATGGTATGATAGCGTGAAAGCAATGACCTTTTTATATCATTTTACGGTATGTCGTAAAATTAATCACTTAACTAAAACTTACGTCAAATAGAGGGAAATATTTCATACATGTATTTGTTTCTGTAACTTGTAAACTCTGTCAACTACGTTAACGTATAGAAAGCATGTTTGTCCATTTTTTTGATGTCGAAACTTGCCCCGAATTAAAAACTGGAACTTTTTGCATCTTATACGATGCAAAATAACATTGTCTATCAGTGTAGCTGCTGATTTTATCGTATTTTAAGTCAGACTTTTTCTGCACCCGTTTAAATCCAGCTTTTCAAAGATCAAAAATAGCCGAAATTCGGTATTTTTTCTCTGTCACTGTTCTGACAAACAAATTTTACATCTACACTCGTATGGATCGCTTTACAAATCAAATTTCCTAATCTAATCGCTTAGCGATTGACCTTTTTCAAGTCAAAATGAGAATTTGATATCATTTTACGATATGTAGTAATATTACTCACTTAACTAAAGCTGAAACAAAAATAGCGATAACTGTTTGATCCATGTTTATGTTTCCGTAAGTAGTTACCTCTGTGAACTACTTTAAGGTACAGAAGCATGTTTGTTCTTTTCATTGATGTCGAAAACCATGCCGCGAACTGGTGTCCAAGTTAGTGCTTAAAGTAAGTATCATAGTCTTGCTGTAATTGAATTTATAACTAATGCACTGGATTTCATTAAAAATGTAGAAAAATGAATGAAATATACGAGGAAGATAATTAGTGTTGTGACGTCTTGAAGGGTATATTGGGTAGAATCTATGGTGAACACATTTTTCGGATTATTAAGCATAATATTTACTTTTATCGCTAACCATAGTATGCATGTACATGAAAATAAGTAAATACATCAGTTATTTGGTGCATATTTAAGAAATACAAAATAGAGGAAAGCTGTTGCGCTACTATGTCATTGTCATCGTTGGCGTCCGCACATATAAAAGGATATACATATGTAGAAACTCAGTGCATTTAATTCTTTAATCATAGGCCCTAGACAACAGTTTGGAGTGGATTTCATGTAACCTACATCATAGGTTCTAGGCAACAGTTTGGAGTGGATTTCATGTAACCTAAATCATAGGCCCTAGACAACAGTTTGGAGTGGGTTTCATGTAACCTACATCATAGGCCCTAGGCAACAGTTTGGAGTGGATTTCATGTAACCTACATCATAGGCCCTAGACAACAGTTTGGAGTGGATTTCATGTAACCTACATCATAGGCCCTAGGCAACAGTTTGGAGTGGATTTCATGTAACCTACATCATAGGCCATAGACAACAGTTTGGAGAGAATTTCATGTAACCTACATCATAGGCCCTAGGCAACAGTTTGGAGTGGATTTCATGTAACCTACATCATAGGCCCTAGACAACAGTTTGGAGTGGATTTCATGTAACCTACATCATAGGCCATAGACAACAGTTTGGAGAGGATTTCATGTAACCTACATCATGGGAAGGAGCTTAAGGGAACTAACTTTGTACATACATGTACAATATTTGTACATTCTTTGTTAAATTTTTGCTTTTATTTCATGACCACGCAGGTTTCTTGCAGCCTGTATATAGAGAGAATATTTGCTTGAAACGAGTGAATAACGGATATATTTCATCGAGTGGGTGAAAATCTCAGTATTTTCACGAGTGGCGAAGCTATCGGTGAAAATACTACAATTTTTCACCCACGAGATGAAATATATCCGTTATTTACTCGGAGCAAGCAAATATTCTTTTTATTTTATGCTCAAGCGTATTGTCTAGCAATTTGTATAACACACTGAATTAGCTGATTTCTTACTGCATGTCAGCAGTTTACCGTTTATGTTCTGCTCTGTTTTGTGTATATTTCCTCATAAAATATCAGTAGTTACATAATGCTCCTTCCCAATTCAAGGTAAAACAGCAGATAAAAAGAAAAAGAAAAAATAATATTTGCCCCTTGCTGGATTTTAAACCGGTTCCCCTGGATGCGAAACAGTCATCTTAACCTTTACAACACTCAAGCGTCTTATTAAAAAATTGAAATTTCTTTGTTATAATGTTATCAATGTCTATTGACGGCCAGTGAAAAAATATCATAATTTTTCACTGCTGTGAAATATCACAATTATTTCACTCGGAAACTCCAATAATTCACAGCCTAGCATACAATAAATACTGTTATACCTGGAATCACGAAACTTGGGGAGGTATGCATCGCGATGAGTACTACACTCTCATCAGAAAAATTGGTCTCTGTGACCCACATTTCATGCTCTGCTTGCTTTGTTTAATGCTTTAAGTTTATTCCTCAAACACTGATCATGCTGGGATCATTAAAGTAGACGATTTTATGCCTCTCTACTAACACCACACCCTTATAACAAAAGAAGATCATTGTGACCTATATGTTATGTATATACTATTCTACCACGACTCACGACACCTGGTGAGTAGATGCATCTTGATAAGTACGAAACCCTCACATCAAAAGCAGGATAATATGGCCCATATTTTACGCTTCACTGTCTATTGGTTAAATTTTGAGTTTAAAGTTTATTTTTCAGACACTGTTCATGCTAGAATCATACAACGTGGTGATGATATGTATCTATCTTAGTATCACACCGTTGAAATAAAAGGTCACCTTGGTTTACATTTCCCATTTTACTGGCTCATCTTAAGTTCTGCGTTTAGCTCATGACCACATTATTTTTGCATGCTATGTACATACTATCATACCTAGAATCATTAAACTGGTGATCGGATGCAATTATGACACCTTTATTGCAAGGAGAGGACTCTGTGACCGATTATGCTTAGTGACGTTTCTTTAAAATTTCGTGTTGTAAGTTCATTTATTGGGTATTATTCAGGTTAGAGTCATGAAAATTGAAAATTGGATGCAACTCTTCGTACTACACCATTACAACCAAAAATGGTATCTATAACCTACATATGACGTTTTACTAACATAGTTTAAGTATTTTCGTTTATGACCACGTAGATTTTTGCATGTTTTATACATACTTACTAACACAGAAGTCCCTTTCTTACCATTTCACATAAGAGTAGGAATAAATATCTTCTTTATGCGGTAAACATTTCATATTATGACTGTACATTGATAGTTTACTCTTAAAAGGTTAATTGTGTATTGTATATGTGAATAAGTAGGTATTAGAAGAGTAGAATGGATGCATTTAATATAATACTTCAGCTTTAGTGGCCAATCAAGGTGATGACCGATGCGTGAACTATGTTTGTAACAGTGGCTGCACTAGCTATCACTCCAAGGTTGTTTCAAGCCTGTGACTTACAGTCAATAAAATCTGGCTTCTAAGGGTGAGGTGTGAACAAGGGTAATGGCTTCTTAAGCAGATTTTATGAACAGTGATCTAATAAAACAAAGAAAGAACATTACTCTCTGGTTGTTATCAATTCATGATAGTACCTCTACTTCAATACCTCAGAAATGGATTTCTTTTTATTTGTTTATGCTTTATGCCTTGCCACAAGGGCTAACCTTTCGTTCTCAATATCAATTTAGTCTGAAAGATAATTAATGTTTACAAACTTTACAATGACTGACGAAGACTACTAAAATGTTCGTAGAGGCGAGTTATATAATCGGTTATTACACTCTAGTAATAGGTTAAATATTAAAAAGATATACCCATTCTTGTAATAATGGTCTCTACAAATAAACTTATGATCCATTAATAAAAATTTATTCGAACTCACTCAACAGTATCAGAGAATCTTCTATATTTGATGAGTCTATATAACTATTGAGGTATGAAAGGATGCTGAATTATAAAGGCCAAGCAAAGAAATGCTATAAAATAAGGTAGTTCAAGATAGTTTCCCCAGCATGAGTTTCTCCATTGCAAGGTATTGAATCTTAGTCTTCCGTCTGAAAATCAATAAAACGGTATGCCATTCAACATTTATGCACAGATCAATTAGATACAATTGAGGAGCCGTATAGATTGTTTAGAATAGATCCATATTTCTATTGAGAAAAACAAAATGGTGCATAGTTGAATGATAGCATGTTTTTGCAGGACAATAAAATAACTACATACAAATTTGTTTTGCTCTACATCAATTTTCGGGTTTTTGTAAAAATAAGATTTTCGTCGATATTTGATTTCGTGGATTCGTGGAGGGGTCCTATTGTTTCTACAAAAGAATTGTTATTCGTTGGATCTTTAAATTCTTCGTTTTTAGGAACCACGGTAATGTGTTCCCGACGAAAAATAGTGAATTCACAGTATTGAAAACTTCTTCCAAGTTAAACGCCATTTAACGCAAAGTTTCAAATAAATGTCTGATTGATTGATACTTATCGGGAGATCAGCACATGAAAAACTATTCGGTGTTAAGCCAATAGATGTAAAGCGCCTTGCCAAGAAACACATAATGAAAACTGTCCCAGTCTTCCATGGCCAGGAGTAACTACTACTGTAGGAGCGTCCTCGGCTTTTTCCATCGCCTGCTAGAAAAAAAAAAAACAAAAAACAAAAAACAAACAACAACCTTGGATGTAAATAATGGCCATTTTGAACTTCCCTCAAGACCGTGGTTGTTATTACGTCATACTAACTTCATAACTTGACAATAAATAGATGACGTGTCATCACTAGCAGCAACGCAAACAATAGTTGCAGACAATTGAAACCGAATGACTTTTTAAAATTTCTTTCATTAAAAAGTTGCTGGAATAACATTAAAAGTTAAATGTGCAGGTATATCATTGATTGTTGAGACATCGTGGAGTGTCATTTTCAAGATCTGTCATGTTATAAGACTCTGCTCTTCGCACATCTAGCCGGATCTTCGTCCGCCAAAATCTTACCAATTTGGGAAGTATCACTACAATAACCCCCGAGTCTCTTTCAGGGAGTCGAAGTTATTCGACTTGCATCGGAAAGAGACGAAGATGTTCCAAATGGAATTGACTAGAGCGTCTGGCATGCTAATCACTGAGCCACCGCGTCTCCTTCATGAATCTCTGAGATATTCTGATCTTTCTTGTTGATGATATATATTCTGTAGGTCGAAGTAAGCAAACACTGTGGCATAATTTCGAACAGACTTTGTCGTTGACGGCATGTGTAGATTCATCCCAAAGCTTTATAGTTACTGTTTCGCTAAAGATTGTAGAAAATGGGCCCCTCAGAATCAACAAACCAACCTAGTTTTTTTGTTTTTTTGGTATCTAAAATGGAGTTAGCGACATACACCAACTTGAAAATTACTTCACCTGAAGTTTGCAATTTCTTGGTCGCTTTGACGAGTTATAACAAGCTGAATATAACAGTTTCAATGATGACAATCTGTTGTGTACCCATGAAAGGGTATGACTCAAGTGAACACAACCAAGCTATTTGTAATAAATAAAACTTCGCATGTTCATCTCGTCTCAGTTGACCGTTATTTATTCTCATGTCAATATAACATTCTATATATTTCTAACACTGTTAAATATTACAACCAACATGACATAATAAAAAAAGGCCCATGTGTACTTGAGATTGCTCACGTGGCTAGGATCTGCCTAATAACCAAATCTAAGAACAGTTGGTCAAGAAATCTGGGTGAGTAGGATGCTTTCGTAGACATTTCCTCCAATGCTGTTGATTGCATCTGTTATGAAAACAATGGTTCAAAGGTTTCTCTATTTTTTGTATTTCGTCCATATTTGAAAGCACATCAGCATTTGTCCAATAGTGAGAAGGGTTTATGCTGGGATGCTTTCTGTAAAAGTTGGTCAAATTCTGGTGAACGCGTATTCTGTAGATAAAGTTGTCAATTTTTTTTAACGTTTTTAGTGACGGTAGCCATATTTGAAGTTGAATCAGCAGCATTAATATAAATTTGAAAGCTATGTACGCAAAGGTTCTTCCTGTCAAATTTGGTAAAATTCTGTTTAGCGGTTTTGAGAAGAAGTCGTTTCGTGTTTTTTTTCTATTTTATAACGGATGCCATAGCTATTGGCGGCTCACCATAATTTCTACAAACTTCAAAACCTTTTACATCAATATACTTTAAGACAAATTTGGTCAAATTCTGTTGTAAAGATGACAGTTAATTTAAACCTAATTAAATACGTGCTTTATTACATACTCATGTAATTTTACACGTATGATCTGGCATTCGATACGGATTTTTAATCAGTATTTCTGTATCACACACCCAGATTGGAACTATTTAGGTGTTTTCACTGACGTCCGCTCGTCGATCTTTTTAGATGCAACAAATCGCAAGTTTATACATCTCAAATTACTTTAGATTCCATTCATAATATATATTTGAAAATATTCGGAAAGCGTTAAGGACGGGGTATGTAAAAAAAAAAAAAAAAAAAAAGCACAAAATTGCATCCGTATTTTGTTTAAAGTCGGGGGAAATAACTCGTATGATGTGGCGTACGAAAGAGATACATGTATATGTGGTATCCCTCCGCCATATCAAACCTATTCTTTCCGCCGACTGGGAATAAAACACGTATGCAGTTTTGTTTATATATTGTACAAAAGATCTTTAAGACCAGTCTAACGCAAGCAAAATATATTCCTTATATTGTGGAAAGTGATCAGCTTTGATTATAATACCCATTGCCAGATTATCCTAGTAGCAAAAGTAGCATATACTACGGGCCCCGCACTTTCAAGTGTTTTAATATTTATGCTTCTTTTTAAATTTAGGGCCCCTTTATAACATATGCGACAGTGCCTCGCACTAGCGCTACAGGCCCCGTACTATCTTAATCCGGTACTGATTATACCAATTACGTGAAAGATTACTGTAATTATGCAATGGTTTTTTTTCTGTGCCAATCTGAACGTACGAATGATAATGATTGTGGTAATCTGAATGTACGAATAATACTGATATGTGATATGTGGTATTCTTGATTTAGGAATGATAATGATTGTGGTAATCTGCATGTACCAATGGTACTGGTTGCAGTGATCTGAATGTACTAATGATACTGATTGTGGTGATCTGAATGTACTAATGATACTGATTGCGGTGATCTGAATGTACTAATGATACTAATTAGAGCAAGAGATTATGTTTTCGCGCCTATCTTCTTGACAGACAAATAAGATTAAGATTTTGAAGAAACACCGTTTCCATACTGCCCTAAAAAAAGATTTCGCGGATGAGGGGAGTGGGTATTGAAACTTGAAGAGAAATTTAATAGAATTGAATGTCTGAGACTTTGAACTATGTTTGCACAACAGGTGTTGGTGACATAATCTGTACATTAATTACACAAAAGAGTAAACAGTAAATGGAAACATTTGTAAATTATATTTGCATTTAAGTTGGCGGTATTAGAATGGCCAAAATATACAGCTCTAAGATATGTTATTGTAATAAAACTAGGATAGGTGCTATTTGTATTTACGTCTCCGCCTATAGCTTTGTTAGATTTTAGTGATTATTTGTTGATTATGGAGAGCCAGTGTTGGGAAGATATTGGCGTGAAGAACTAATATTCGGCTTGGAAAGGCTTAGTGATGAGTGATACAAATGTGAAACAAGAAAAAACATGCAAGTATGAAATTAGAGTTTCGTGATGTGTGGTCATTAGGTGATTAGAGGAAAATTATTTATAGTATTCGCGCGTTTAAAAACCCTTCAGACAACGACTGTTGTCTTGAGGTCCTTGGAAATAGGGGAAACAATGGGACTTCAAGCCAGACTTACGCAGTTGTTGTTTGAGACAAGATTTTCACATTACCGTATCAGCTTTCAATTAGGACTATTTTTCGGCAATTCCATGTACTCTGATGAAATTAATACACATATATTTATGACAGTGCAAGCCTTTATAACATTATCACAATGCGTTTCATATTAATAAACGGATCACAACCACGCCTATCTATTCTATCTTTTCTTACTATCATATGATCTTTGCAGCAATTACATATACTAAAATTGATCACACACACACACACACACACATACATATATATATATATATATATATATATATATATATATATATATACTTTTATATGATCTTTCTACTTTAAGCCGTATATAAATATTTAATGGAGTAATAGGAGAAACAGTTTTTAATAAGCTTTTCAGCTTTCTACTGAATCCCCAGGAATCCCCAGATACTGCATTTTTTTAATTATATGTGAAGATGTTTTCTTGAATAAATATTGTTTAAACTAATAACTAAATTGACGGTATGTTGTATTGATCAATGAAATATGTAAACATTTGTGCTATCTACTGGAAATATGAAAAAAATTGTGCTTTTTAACTGTCTTAAGTACCTAGTAATGTATATGGATTTAACGACACGTCAACCCAATCGTGGCTATATAGTGCCAATTAGAAGTAAAGTTCCAAAAATATAAAGGAAAAAAATGCGAAAAACGTTTGGAAGATATACCCTTCCAAATAAAATGTAAATGTGTAGCCCTTCAAGATGAAAAGGCAAAGATCTTACAAAGGTTGCAAAGGTTAAAAAAATTGCTAAAATCTTCAGGTGGATTAACCATTTCAAATAAGAGTAAATACTTTCTCTTAAAAACAAACAAACAAAAAAAAAAAAATATATATATAAATTTTTAGAAAAAAATGCAAAGGTTTTGTAAAAAGTATTTAAAATAAAACAAAAGGTTGAACTGACAAAGTCCTTAAAATATAGCTGTTTTCTTTGTAAACGTTAATGTAGATACCGTTGATTTCTGTGCACTTGTTAATGATTATAGAGAAAATATTGTATGTACTTACTTATAAGTCGAGTCCAACTGCAAAAGGCACATACCCAGATCTGCCGTCGCATAATGCGCAGGCATATCTGGGTCAATGCATTTTGTTAGAAGTAATCAGCAGAACAAGAAATATAGACCTCGATCTGCCGGCGTATTAAACGATGGCAGATGAGGCTCCATGTTGTTTGCAGTTGGATTCCACTTATACGCGAGTAAATCGGTGAAAGCACATTGAAAGGAATTGATTCTCAAAGTACCAGTTACGTCTTTAAGGAAACTGTGGTGTCTGCTGCAGTGTTAGTAGTAGTAGCTGTTGTTGTTCTTGTTCTTGTGTTTATAGTAGTAGTAATATTTCTTGCTGTGACTTAGAACTACTGAGTTTCCTAAAACTGTCGATCTTTCTCTGGCAAGTACTGTATCAATAAAATAATAATAATAATAATAATAATAATAATAATAATAATAAAACAACAAACATTTCATATGATTCTTCCTTAATATTTGCATGAATGGAAATGTGTATACCAAGCCAGATAATGACAGTCAAGGCCTTTATTATTTCTTATGAATTATTCGTTTTTCCACCCCCAAAGTACTAAATATAAATCTTTCTCGTGAAAATTGACAAAGAACTCTTGTGCCTTATTAATTTCCAGAGTAATATGGCTCAAACGCTGAGCCAGCTAGAATATTCAGGACCATCGTAAACTGCCATTCTTCATATATTTACCACGTCAAAATTGTTTTGTTTGTAAATTTAGCTTCTCATGAATAACCGAGCTCAATTACCTTCCTCGAGGAAGACGTATTCTATAGGGTATAGAAAAGCAAATACTTGGCAAATATCATAACAAACTTTTGTGTTTGGAATCGCTTTTGGATCTGTAAACATATACTTGGCAAATATCATAACAAACTTTTTGTGTTTGGAATCGCTGTTGGATCTGTAAACATATACTTGGCAAATATCATAACAAACTTTTGTGTTTGGAATCGCTGTTGGATCTGTAAACATAAAATCTAACGTCGTAAGCTCTGTTGTGTTTGAAATGGAAACAACATTTGACATCTAGTAGAAGAAATATCTTCTCTAATATTCCTAATCCTGTTCACCGCTTTAACTGTGCTTTTATTACAGATATTCAGAATTTAATGGTGTTGAATCCGGTAACGACAATACCACAATGCCCTTTGGCACATTTCAATTTGCCCAAAGTCAATATTACTTGCATCACTTTATTTCAGTTAATGTACTGGTACTAAAAACACTTTTCATTGTCCACGAATAGCTCATAAAGACACCGACCTGCATGTGATGAGAAACGTTTGATGTCTAATTGTAGAAGAAATACTTTTTGTTCGATGTGAAGTAAGCCAAGATGCAAGTTGGGACTCGTTTCTTGGTTACATGTACCTTTTTAAAGGGTCGAGAATAATCATAGGTTGAATAATGCGGAGCAAACAAACAGGTTCAAGCAAAGATAGGATGAGTTATGGATGATGACTTTGGTTTGTTAAGGTTCATCACACCACTTTGGTAAATTACGTTATGTCTTTTGGCCTTAAAACCAGGGCCGCCGAGAGAGGGGGGCGGGGAATTGCCCAGGGCCCAGGCAATTTCTAGGGGCCCGCCGTCAACTCAGTTATAAAAAATAAATTAATCTTTTCAGTAAATATTTAAATTTGTTCCTTTCAAGAGTCTAAGTTATTGTAGATTACTACAGGTTTTATATGCTAAACTGTACACAGGTTTTTATTTTTTTTTAAAAAAGTTTTGGGGTCCATGACTGATCTGCCCAGGGGCCCGGAATTCCTGTCGGCGGGCCTGTACTCACCCGTAACATCAGTGACAACTAATATACGAGGATTGGTCAAAACGTTCTATAACAAACGCTGTAAAGAAAAAGCTACATAATTGTTTACAATAATTGAAGCAGTCCTTCTCAGAGCAACTTCCTTTTGACTTAATGTAATTCTCGCATCGTGTGACACATGTCCTGAACACGTGCAGCAGCCCGTCATGTGACAGCATTTGTAGCGACCCAGTGATTGCCTTCCTTAGTTCTTCTGTTCTCGTAATGGTTTCCCCGTAACGAATTTTTGAAATTTGGAGAAAAAATCCCCAGAAGTTGTATGGAGCTAAATCTGGATTGTATGTTGGGTGATTTAGGGTTTCAACGCCAAGTTTTTATAAGGTATGCATTACAAACTTGCATGTGTGTGCGGGGGCGTTATATTGGTGCAAAATAAAGCTACCCCTCATTAGGTCTCGACACTTTTTTGCAAATAGCCTTACTTAAATTATATCTGATTACTATGCCTTGGTATTGTCCATTCACTGTTGTGTTCTCTGGTACCACGTGTTTCAAAATTATTTCTTCTGTGTTGAAGAACATAATGCATATAGCTTTTCCAGCAGAAATGGAAAGATTTGCTTTTATAGGAGATAACAGATTTGTGTACTTCCAAAAACTGCTTTGCTTGTGTATCACATGTTATGATCTTATTTAAGAACTTATAGCCTTCTACTTTATATCTGTATACTAATTCCCTATATCTTTACTCTTAAACCAATTTGTTTTTGTGTTTCTGTAATAAAGCAATATGGGCACCCAATGGGTACAAACCCTGTGCATATCGAATTCCTTTTTCAAAATTTCCTCTAAACTATCGTATAAAATATCAAAGCTACCTCTTGGACGGTTACACGTCTGTCTTCCTTAACATTCTTCCACAGAATCGATTATTCCTTTTGAAAGAGATGACCTTGACCCACCTTTCTTATATCATCTTTAATAGGCTCCCTGCCATCGCTAAAACCTTTCATTCGTCTACTGACTGCAGATCCAGCACGTGCTTTAGGTCCCTAAACAACATTCAATTCAGCTTTTATATGTGTAAATAATTTTCCTAATTTTGCATCGCATTTTGAAATCATTCTCTGTTCAAAAACGGACTCATCTGCCATTTTGCCATCGCGTCCACATATATGACGTAGAAAAAGATAACGTCGCTAAGCACGTAACGTCGTAAACTTAAAATGACGTCACGTCCTAAATTTTGACGTCTTCCATTATAGACGGGCGAATTTTATGACGTTGCTTTCTTTAGAAGATATTGCATTTGTTCTAGAATTTTTTAATAAATCCTCGTAGTGTAAAGATATTTGTGCATATGCTCTCCGACACATTTGTAGGGATTGTTTCAAAATAACTTTGAAATAATTTGGACTTTGCCAATTTTTTAAGAACGATTAGAAACTAACAAGATTAGATTGTTTGTTCTAGTGGAAGTTTATTAAATATTTTTAACGATTTGTAATTAAAATAATGCAATCATGGTACTACCAGCAGTTAGAATTCATTGCAATGTGCAGTTTTAGCTGTGCACATCTTACATCATATGACCAAGACATCTGGAGTGATGATTAAAAGTCGTATGATGGACCTTAAGTAACTGAATGTTGTTTTATATGGAAACTAAATAACATATTTATTGAGCAAAACTTTTATACTTTGATCCAGTTAATTTATTTCTTCCACATCTGACTACATTTTTAGAACAGCTACGTGTTGCGTTGTTATTAATTAGCGAAACTGTGTCATAAATGTTAAGAATAAAAACCTGTGAATTTACCAGTTTTCGTGGTGTACCAGTTTTCGTGGATTTCGTGGTTGCTACAAGCAACGAAATTAAAGACTAAACCTACGATGATTCTTCTATGAAATGAAAAGGACCCATTCCCCGATCCACGAATTTAAATGCCAACAAAAGAAGTCGTTGTTTGCAAAACCACTAGAAATGACGCCAATTAAATAATGAAATTCAATCTTTAAATGCAAAACTACTTTGTGAATGAATAAAACTAGTTTAAACGGACAAAAAAAATCAGTTTTCAGAATGTATAAATCTCTATCATATGCTACTGCCTACATGTGATTTATATAAATGTTACGGAATTATGTATCATTTCTTTTAAATAATGGTATAGTTTTATTAGTCTATGACCTCTGTATAATAGTCTAATAGGTGTCGTTTTGCAGAGTGCACATATACGGTAATTTCAATGTGACCCAGTACATTGGTCCTGGGAAAATCAATATTATCGTTTGAAGCATTAGTCATGTCACGTGATCAGCGCGTGGGGTTTGGACTTTTGACCTTACGTGGATTTTGCAATACAAGGAATAATTCGTTTTGTTGACCAGAAGTTAGATTGTAAGATCGTATTAATAAGATGTTGATTTGAGACGGAATAAGAATTTTATTTGTTTTAAAGACGCAGTACGAAGCTATATAATGAGATATTTATGCTGCGCATTCATTCTTCAAAGTTCATTCAGCCTGAGAGGTCATAAACGAGATTGGTTCATTTTGAATGTGATTATCTACTTCAGAAATATTTTCTAGACAGTACATTTTGGGATTAACTACTGATATTCAAGTATTATACAGCTCCGTTGGAATTATCGGAAACATCTCTAGAACTTGTGTGATATTTACATTCACAAGGATTTATTTGGAATTAATAATATTTGGAAATAACTGATTCTTGTTGGCACGCTAGCACATTAGTGGTTTCATTCGGAATATTCTACATTCGGAATAATTTTGATCAGTGAACATTAGAACAATTTAGGACTATTTAAGGATATTCTATACTGTAAGTTATTTTTAATTCTTTCACTTTGATTGTTTATTGAAATATTTTAATATTTTAGGAAATTAAATATTTGTGTTTTAAATCTTTAAATCTTGTTTGAGTCTTTTCTTTTGTTACATTTGCCCCTAGTCGTAACATCAATGTCTTGAATATGAAATAAGTGCTGTAGCGTGTAAAATCGCACCCATAAACTGTCCTAAACCGCATTGATCTTGTACAAATGTATGGTAAGTTATAACTATCCCCTAAATATGACACAGCAGGTCAACCACAGTAAACACGATTTAGATTTTCTACGAATTATGACTTTGTTTATAAAAGATACTGAATATCAGCTAATGTTTAATATTTAATTGGAACATTTTTTGAAATATCAAACAAATGGTACATTGAGCAAATTTTGGTGTATGACCTACTCCTATTTTTTCGTAGTTTGAACTCGCAATCTCAGCATGCACATCAACAAGACCATTTTGGCATTGTTTATTGTATGCGCCAGGAAGTTAATAATTGGAAAAGCAGGCTCGAACTCGGGTACGTATTCAGATTTAAGAGTTGTGCGTTCAAATGGCAAAGACTAGCCATTATAAGGTCATATGTGCTGTTAAAGAAGAAGATATGGCCCGCTGTGAAATGAATTATGGGATGATGGTAATGGTGATGGTAAATTAAATGTATTTAAATTGCCGGGTAGATAAAAAAGTTCAATTATGCATTGGACTGTTTGCTCGTTTTTAATAGGATAGATTACAGAGTACATAATAGCTTATTCAGTTTAAAAAATACATAGTGTTATATAGCCTTAATATGAATAGTATTAACATAATGTGTTTTGTTGCGGCATTATGTATTATCTTTAAATTATAACAGTTTTCATTTGGGTGTATAATCATTGTATTATAATTCCTTAGTTTAGTAGCTTACGCTATTTGGAAAGTATAAATCAACATGTTTACATGAGTCATGCTAAGTCCAGGGAAAATCAATAATTATGTCGGTCAGCTTAACCCACAATGATGAACCACGTGGAAGCGCGTGCAGAGATTTATGACATTGAATCCTATATCAACATCTTGCTGATTTGAAATAAGGTAATGTAATTGTAGTTCAAAGGCACTTTTATCAATGTCATGCTTGACCTCATTTCTGATTTGTTAGAATTACTTGTTTACTCGACAATGCTAGAACGTAGTTTTAGAGTTAAGGGTTTTTCTCTTTTGCGCAGTAAGAGACTATATAATGCCAATTTAACCACTGATTAGGCGTTCTTTACAGTTCTCGAGAATAATAAGGTTATTGAGGAAGATTATTATTGTTTGTGAAAATCAGCTGGTGGAAATTCTATATTATACATAGTACATTTTGGATTTAAGTACAGTTCTTCAGGAAAGTTTATAATTATCCTACATTCACAGGAGTTTACCTGGGATTATAACATTTGGATTTAAAACTGTTTCTTGTGGCATATCAACACATTAGTGACTTCATTCGGAACAATCTTTCATTCGAAATACGTTGGATTAACTTCCGGATTATCAAAATTCAATAGGGCATTTAGGATTATTTAGGAATTTCTAACCTGTACGTTTTTTTAATTCTTTCACTTTGTTTGTTTGAAATGTTTAATATTTTATACTTATATTAAATTATACTTTAGAAATTGTGAAAGCTTGTTTGAGCCTATCTTTCTTTTGTTACATTTTCTAACCCCTAGACGTAACAGTTTATACAAATAAATGTATTTAGAAGTATTTATATGTCTATAAAAATAATTATTAAGGATCAAACAAGGACAGAATTGATCAAGATATTATGCTATGTCTTAATTTCTATGAAAATCAATGTATTTAGTTAGTCTAATAATAGTATCTTTTGACTGATAAGACATCAGAAATTAATATTTACGCCATGTGGGACAAAAGCAAAAGTTCCATGTTATATATTAGTTTCAAAGGTCACGATACGAAGGACACACAAGGAGGAAGTTATACTCTGTTGTAATCATACTTTGACTACATAATACACAAAATCTCTCTTTTCTGGATGTTTATAAAACGATTTGATTCTACAGCAAGGTTATGTGATACTGTCCTAAAGCAAGTGAGAGTTATTATAAATTTATCATATGTAATTATATACGTGTATGGTGCTTCCAACTCAATTTTGTTTTGTAAATAGCATAATAAATCAATATACTAGAACCTGCTAGGGTTCCCTCCATGACTGTCTTAGATGGTCATATAATCTTTGCTTAATTAGACTGCTGGATATCACACAGTAATACTGATTCAGATAGAAATAATTATTGTATACATTTAACTTAGTAAGCAGTTTTTGCCGTTGTAAGTTATACCAGAGTCAACATAATTTTCCAACATTAACTATATTTCAGACAGCAAGAAATTACGGTTTGATAAAATTGTATCGTTCGTATTTTTCTTTCGTGTTATTTGAAATTGTACTCCACCAAGCTTTCCATATAACGCATCCGAACTTGTACATTTGTTAACTTTCAAAATATTTCTACAGAATTCCAAATGCACATTTTCCACATACTTTGCATGGTGAAATCCCGATTCTTAAGCACCGTAATAAATTCCATAAAGTTCTAACGAATCAAATAAATTAGATAATTTCTGTAATGGGTAGAGACGCATCACATAACATATTATAAAACTTTTTCAAAGAAAATGAACCATATTCACTTGAACAATTTTGTGTTCTGAACCAGCCTCCATTCTTAAATAACATAACGTCAAGTTATTTCTCCAAGTGATAAAAAGAAGCTGTTGTATATCTTCCTTAATGAATGCTGAGCTCTCAAAGCGTTGACCATTTTAGTACTTAAACCTCCTTGATCAATTTGAACAACGGTAGAGATCTATTAACTTTGCAAATTCAATAAAGAAACAGTATAGTTTATTGCTAGTTCTCACAACCTTTGAAATTATAGAATGAAGTAAATATTATACAGTCAATCGTTGACTTATGAGGTTTTTAAAACCAAACTGATTATCAGTAATTGTATTGTAAGTTTCGGTTCATTTAAACAGTCTTTCATTCAATACATGCGAACCAGCCATCTGGATAAATTCCATTAGTGAAAATAACATTGAACAATTTTACAACAAATAGGGCAATTATATAAAACAAACATTGATATATTTCCGAATATATTAAATCCAAGCCCCACTTTTGTTTCTGGACAATAATTGAAGAACCTTTTTAACATCTTCTAATGTAATATCAGATTCGAGATCACAATCCTTAATATTTATATCATCATAATCACCAAGGTGCCCGTTAATGATAATTAAGTGTGTTTCAAACGTCCGTGGGACCAGGTAGATGCAATTAAGTATACATTTTAAGCGTCTTTGAATAATTTAATGGTTTGAATAGAAGAACTGGCGATAAAATGAAATTGTGTTATGTACTAGATCTGAGTACTATGAAAAAGTTCCCTTTCGAATTTTCAGTGCTTGAATTGCAAAGTTTTTCTTGTATAAACATAAATATAAAGATGAGATTCGTGGACAAAAACTCATCGATCACTATAGGGTGGTTTTCATATCATAGACAATTTTATGGATGAGAATTTGAATCAAAGTTGTAAACATGGTTACTGTTGGTGTTGAATAAATATTTTCCACTTATTACAGCAACGCAGATCGAGAGGATCATTCGATTTCTATTTCTATAAGGGGATTGAATAAATCGTTCTCTTTACTGTCATCTAGGCTGTCGGGAGCTGTTGACCTGGGCCTATATATTATCTTTTTGCACACCTGTCTTTTAACATGTGCACGAAATCCATTTGTCATAACACATAATACGATCCGCAAGATTAAATATATGCTTTTATTGTGAAGATTACTAAAGGCAAGAAGTATCTTAAGATGTTGAACTTTAACCCCTAGACCACAGAGCTATATTAAATGATTAATTATTATCATTAATCATAATAAGAAATTACACGTATGTGTGACTAACATTTTATGACCTTATTTATTTCTAGATTTGCATAATGTTACACCATAATTGTTTTCTCAACCGGTATTACAAAATTTAGTGTTAGTCTTTTATATTGGTTTTAATCATTCAACTGTAATATCTCATCGTTAGTATGTGATATTTCTTACATATAATTGGTCAGTTGTCATTTATATATAAAAAAATATTCTAGCCATACGTAACCGATGTTAGATTTAATTGCAATAATAAATTGACATAATTTACATGCCATACTTTTTCATTCATTACCATTCATTAAATATAAACATTTTTTGTGCATTTAAATGGAAGAAACATTTTATTTAATTGGCATTCAATTATTATTAATACACTATATTATTATATTACATGCAATTGTTTTGATTTTCAACAAGAGTCATTCAACTACAAAAATATTTGGAATAGCATTTTAATTTATTTCATGTGAATGAAAACAATATACCATATATTTATAAAATGCACACATATTAAATAAAGTTTAATTCAATATGAGTAATAACTATTTCAGTTGAATGGCGGGTGGTGGATAGAAATGAAAAATATTGCATGTAAACGTAAAACCAAAGCAAAAACATTTTAATTTTGTCCATTTTAAGTCAGTATATACGCAGTTAAACATGCTCTACCTATTATATATAAATAGAAACATCTTGCATATGAATGACAATTAAACAAATTATATGTAAGAAAAGTATTATATAAACGATCCACTATTTCAGTCGAATGATAAAATAACCCATGTAAAAGAGAAACTAAATTTTGCGACGTTTGACGCACCATAAATAGGACTGATGATAGAGAATTGTCACACTTCACCAAGACCATTGTGATTTTAATTTTCTGCTTAAGCAAGCCATGAACTCCGAGTTCTAAAACGGGCGCTAATTTAGTGACATTACTAAAGGCTGAAGATTAATGGGTCACCTGGTTGAATACATATGGTATTGCACAATGTCCCTTTGACAGCATCTTCCTTTGACAAGGATCGTCGATCCACTTCGTTCCACATTGACCCTTGGCATTTGTAGCTAGCCAGAATAGTGTTTTAGACAAGTACCCTCGTATTGATGAAAGTGCTAATACCCGTAGCAAGCAAAATTAATTGACCGAAAAGATCAGCTCATTACACCTGTTAGGTATTCAATATGACTACTCTCGTGATGTCCACATGCTTCAACATGAAAGAAAAACTTCCGTATGGATAGTTCAAATCGGAGAAATTCATCTACAATAGGTTCCGCTCTGCAGTTTCGTAATTTCCACAGGGTTTAAATTTTAAAGAAAAAGAACTTTACATATTTTACTAGCTGGTAATCTCGGTTATTTAAATAAAAGACCTCGTATATCTTAGGTAAAATAACTTTGAATTCCATTTATATTGGTGTATGTTTGATGGATGTAATTTGGTTATAGAGAGAACAGCTTGTCCTTACTTCAGATGTGCACCTCTCAAAAGACTGCTAGCTCCGCTTGGTCAGTTTAACTTCCTGGACTTCAGATGTAAATTTTAAAAAAAAAAAAAAAAAAAAAAAGAAAAAAACATAATTTTTTCTTGGTTTTTATGTATATTTTTTTGAAAAATAATATATTTTATAATTAATTTATTGCTCTTTCAGAAGTTAGTATTGTCTACTTTGGCAAAATTAATTTTGTTTTTTTTTAATAGCTGCTAAAGTTTGTGTACTTTGGGCTAGTTTAGGTATATTTCTTGAGCACATGAGAACAGCCATTTCGATCAGCTGTTTGCTTCAGGTAACCCGTGTTGTCCCTGATACCACATACTAGGAAACTACAGTCACAGTACATGAAAGTAACATAGACGTATGCCAACATTCTCTTCATTGTGCTTGTTGCAATCGCACATAACTTCACCTTACACCTGTTCCTCTTTCAGAAGTATGTAATAACTCTAGGGAGGAACCACAGGTGACGCTGTATGTGGGTGATGCAATGATTATTCCCAACTATCTTCCCAGGTAAATGTAACCTGCAATTTGATTGGATCTGGTTTTTTTTTTTTTCTCAACGGCATCCAATCAAGTAGTGGAGTGGTAATTACCGTTTCTGCTAACTACACATCCCAAGGGTTGACGTGAACGAACTGGATCGACGACCTTTGATTAGCGAAGATGCTGTGACAGGGCTCGACCAATTGTAATAAGCAATAAAATCTAAAACGAATGAATAGATTATTTTATCGCAAAGCTTACTGGATTACTGGATATTAAGGTAATGAGAAGCTAACATTTTGAACTCCAACCACTAAACCACCGAGCTGAATTAAATGACACATTATTTATCATTGTATGCGATCAATGCTTTTGATTTGTATACAATAATCCAATGACATTCGTGTGATTGACACGACTGATTGGTCACAAATAATACCATTATAACAATATTGCTTACAAATATTTGGGAGTCTGTAGTAAATTACACATATGTATTTGTTTAAAGGTCAAAGTCATTGTGAGGTCAAGGGTGTGATTGAATTATCTTATCCAGTTTGTAGTAATTTTGCTGACGAATCTTGATTAAATCGAGATCTAAGAGCGGAGATTTGACGAGCGTTGATAAAAGTTCATGTTCAGATTTTGGTAGCCTGTGAAATAAATTTTTTATTTTGAGTAAGGTAGAGTTATCATTAGCAATGATGTGTTCCGAATGACAATTTTCACTTTCAGGAACATGAAAGTTGCACGGCTATTGTTTTATTGACGTTAACTAGGTATGACGCAAGGGGTACATTGCAAAACATTCCGATTCCAAAAATGTGTTCAGCAGGGTTTTAAACAGAGGAACTTTGTTGAACTGAATGGGGTTTGTATGTGGTGTATCCAACAAAAATGTGTTCAGCAGGGTTTTAAACAGAGGAACTTTGTTGAACTGAATGGGGTTTGTAGGTGGTATATCCAACAAAAATGGTCACAAATCTACAAAATGATGATGTAAAATATTGGCAAGCAAACTCATGCAAGCGCTCAACAAGTTTAAGCTTCACATACAGTTTGCTTGAAATCCTGGATGATCCTGTGCAAAATCAAAAGTTGAAATAAATTGGCAGTCACTGCATTAATTTATGATATTGTAATCATACAATGAATTTCACGGGAAGCATACATTTGAAACTTAAATACATCTTAGATCTCATGAACATAAAGTTGCACGCGAAATTTTGTTCAGATTCAACAATCCTGGGTAAAGATATGCTGCTGAAACCAAAGTTTAGGAGGACAAGTAATCAGAGGCCACGCCTCCTGTAAATGATATTATGGAAACCAAAGTTTAGGAGGACAAGTAATCAGAGGCCACGCCTCCTGTAAATGATATTATGGAAACAAAAGTTTAGGACGACAAGAAATCAGAGGCCACACCTCCTGTAAATGATATTATGGAACGCTGACAATAAAATACAGTTTTCATCAATATAAAGCTGCGTGATTAATTTTGTTCAAATCAAATAACCCTTAGTAAAGTTATGTTGGGCAACCAATGAAAGGAAATTGCGCAATCAGGGCCCAAAAATCATATAAATGATGTCTTAGAACACTGGAAACCTAAATCATTCAAGGTCTCATCTATATCAAGTTGCATGCCAAAATCTGGTTGAAATCCATCAAAATATAGTAAAATTATGCTCCAGAAACCAAAGCTAAAAGGACTCAGGGGGAATTACCACTGTAAATGATGCATAGAATACTAGAAATCAACTCGTTTGAGGTCTCTTCAAGATAAAGCTGCATGTAAAATTTGGTTGAAGTCCAATAATCCCTGGTACACTTTGACAGTGGAAACCAAAGTTGAGTAGACTGTCAGTTAGGGCCCATAAATCCTGTAAATGCTGATTTAGTAAGCCGTAAAACAAACTCATTTAATTAATGTAAAGCTGTGTGCGAAATTTGGTTGAAATACAAAAAGCATCCGTAAAGTTATGCTGCGGAAACAAAGGTTAGGATTACGGGCATATTATGGGCCATTACTCCATATGTTATTTCCATATTACACACATATTATGACACCCCTCATCATAAATGGCATTATGACACCTTAAAACACAAGGGCGTAATATTATAGGCACTGGACTGTTATTGACAGCCATGACAGTCCACCATTTTGCAGTTTAACTGAGTGCAGGCAGTATTTTTCGCCATATGATCAATAAATTCTTACATTTGTGTTCATTTCAAATCAAAGTTACTAAACTTGTTAAATAGTTCCAACCTTTCGCTTGCCAAGGCTCTCAAAAGATAAAATTATTCAACTCGTTACATGTTTTATTAAATGAACACCCATATACGATCCTGCATTTACCGGCAAAGACTTACACCTAATTCATTGCAAACATAGTCAACTACTCTTTGTGCAGTGGCAGAAAAGGAATCTGGATGACAGCAACTCTTACCTCTACGTCAAAGGTAGGTCAAAGTTACTTTACTTTTTCTCTATACAGTGCTATAGAAAATACCTATTCAAAACATCTGCATTCAATGATTCCTCTCCTTGGACGCAACAGAAAATCATAACGTCATGCTATCGCGAACGTTAACATCTATCGTGTGCTACAATGATGTTTTATTTCATATCAGCAAGCGAGTCCGTAATTAATGTATATTACTATACTAGGAATGAATTAAAGCAATGTCTTTCTACTTCAAACAGTACAGACGTTTCTCTTTGGTCGACATATCTAGATTCAACATTCAAAAAGAATGAAAGACAATCATTCGTGGTACCGATCACAGTTTTTTTTAAAAAACAGAAACAATATAAGCTTGGAGCTCTTGTAATCTTAGCAATACAGGCAAGACCTGGCTGTTGTAGCTCTTTGCTGTTTCTCGATAAAAGCACACACACACACACACACACACACACACACACACACACACACACCAGGGAAGAAAGCTCATTCACATTTCTGATGAAATCTGAATATGAACTGTATTAATTGCATGACTATGTGCTATATAGATATATATGCCTTAACAAATATGTGCTATCCGTGGAATCGGTGACGATGATCCTACTTCTGTCGTCAAGATGATAGAATTTGTTAAATAAACACAGTAGGAGTGTTTGGATAGTCTATTGATCAACGGGTTTTCTAAAGAGTTTACTAATACGATGTTAAACACGACCAGTCAAGAAGTGGGCCGACACATTATTCACTTTATAATTACGCTGAGAGTTTTGTACAGTTTAAATAAAAAAAACCTTGTCTATAAAGGAAAGAAGGTGGATAGATAAAAGAAGAGATGTATTCAGCTCAGGCCTAAATTCAACGTCCCACAAGCAGAGGCGGATGGGGACATCCTTCGTATAACCCTATCGGCCAACTGATGCTACACATAATTACATCTTTATTCATTTCCGTACAACGCTACATACATACATACATACATACATACATACATACATACATACATACATACATACGTACATACGTACATACATACATACATACATACATACATACATACATACATACATACATACATACATACTCAGTTTCATGTTTTCAAATCCTATAATTGGTCTCTCCTCTATTCATCTCCACAGTTCAAGGTATTGAAAGCAATACAAAATTATCTAGTTTCACTCGAATCAAACATTTCACAATTCATATGAAATTATATCATCGTATTTACGTTACTTAATAACAGTTCCTTTAACATGCCTGATTAAGTATATCTTGTAGTAGTCAACATTGTTGTATAGTTATAATTACCTGGTTGCAAATTGCACGCTGCTTATATTTTACAAAATGTTTGGAAGGTATTAATCAATGATTACAAAACTCTTTGTTCCATGTATTAATACAAACATTTAACCGAGTGAGAACGTAACAATCTTGCCATTCTCTGTGATAATATTTGCAGAAAGAAATAAAAATCGCAGGTAAACAGATCTATTCAGTAAAATTAGTTAGGTTTGTAAGTGTATTTAGATCACCAAAAATCCATTTTAATAGATCGAACAGGTATTTGAGACGATGAAGCAATTTTACAGCACGTTTTGTCACTTACCTCGTTGAGAAGATTTCTTAACTTCAACCTGTCAATCACAAGGGAAGGAGGTCCAAATCTATTGCAGTTAAAAGGGTATAAGGCGTAATTAAATCTCCAAAAGAAGTCACTAATCAAAAACATATTGGTTATCCTCAGAAAAATGAAGATCGACAATAAACTCATTGCTTTTTTCTTGTGCATCATTTTCACATTAAGGCAAACCACATCATAAGAACTTTCAGTATCGATCATAGCACGTCATGAGAACTTTCAGTATCGATCATAGCACCTCCTGAGAACTTTCTGTACTGAACGGTTGATATCAGGCATCAATATAGAAGACCCGCAGCCAGAATGTGCTTGTGTAATCAATAACTTAGCACTGCTTACTAAGGGTGCGATAGAACATGACTTGGTACAGGGCTATGAAGTTGTGGTCACATGGCATTCAGGATATTGTTTAATACGACAGGTAGTTATACCCTACTAAAAGTCAGCTAGCTTCCCATAGTAATTCTAGTGTTCTTTGTCAACCTCTGATTTCCTTAACTGGTTATTTACAAAAAATAAACTGGTGATAACTGATATCTTTGAAAATGAACTAGCATTAGTATATTATATTTTCTCTGTATCCACCTAACATGGTATTTTTAAAGTATTATTTCTATGAAATTGTTCAATCTGTTCACTGTAATTGCTCACTTTTCTTTGTAAGCTTAAAACAAGTATCTAAACTGCAGAAGAACCTAATTGTATATACAGGACCTAATTGTATGTACATCACATGCATCCAATTGTAGTAATTTGCATCCTTTGAAATTTTATTGCATCGTGTTGGCAGCAAGACTTTTCATTTACCTGCTGAATTGTTCTAACTCTGTTTATTACTGAATATAGGATATCATACAAATTAAAGCTGTATTCAACGTTAATCTTTATTATTAAATATGTGTTTTTAGGATTTTTGCCGAATATTGATAAAACAGTGATCAGTTTGAGTGTCGTAAATGTCGTCTTCCTATTCGCTGACATGTCTTGATATTTTATTGATTTTTATGAATTTTAAAGCTTTAGGACAATTTCCCTGGTCCCAGTCTGAACACTGTTCTCCCCTCCACCCCATCTACTCCCAGTCCCTCTCACACTTTGTATACTATTCGCTACACACGGCCCCAAACAGGAATGTGTAAAACAACTATATTTACCTTGCACGTGAAATTCCAATATTTGAATACTGGTGGATCCAGACAACCATACGATAAAAATGGGCCTGAAAAGGCCATATATATATATATATATATATATATATATATATATATATATATATATATATATATATATATATATATATATATATATATACTCTAAAATATGTATTTTTAAGATATTAAACAAGAACCTTTTAGAAACAGGTCTTCAGGTCATTATGTAATATTGCATTTCTTTCATTTACTAACGTTATTTATTCCGAGGTGTATAGTCATATTCTTATGGAAAATAAGGTCAGATATCCGAAACTCTAAACCATACCGGCTTTGCAATTATATGCTCAAGCAATTCTTGAATGTTCAGTGAGGGTATACATTCGATTACATAGATTGAAATGAAAGAAGCGTTTTTTTATGAACAAATATCTTAAAGGTAACAGTATGCCTAATCCGAGTTGGTTTGATTTATAGGTAACAGCATGCCTAATCCGAGTTGGTTTGATTTATAGGTCAGATTTGTACATACTACTCACTACAGCATGAGTTCAGCTGATCTGAGTACCATATGAATTTTCTGACCGACGAAACAAAACAGAGACCAAATGTTCATTATCATCAAAAGGGAACCGT
Source organism: Margaritifera margaritifera (assembly GCA_029931535.1). Classification (NCBI taxonomy): domain Eukaryota; kingdom Metazoa; phylum Mollusca; class Bivalvia; order Unionida; family Margaritiferidae; genus Margaritifera; species Margaritifera margaritifera. The sequence goes on from JAQPZY010001323.1 coordinate 1,533,184, forward strand.
AGATCTTACGGCCTAGTCGACATCCTCAAACTACGACAAAATATGAACAGAATGTCTTTTTTATTACTGAAAATCTGCTTGGATTGGCTCTGTTAGTGCTTGGCTTCTTTTAATTTTTCCGATGTGTCTCGAATAACGTTACTGCGTAGACGAATATCGGATCCGGGGCCAATGTGTCTCGTAACTGGATCTCTTTTGGGCCAAGTTATCTCTGGTCGGATTTGTCCCCAACGTGCATGTTGAAAGCTGGGGACTACAGACGTTTATGTGCACCTGTTAACAATCTGTATTAGTAACAACAGCAGCAATGTTGATTGTGATGAAAATGATTTCTCTTCTTTTTCTTCGTATAGATTTTAGCTATTAACCATCTCTAAAACTGACAAACTTCCCATCAAGATTAAGTGTAGTCTAACCAGGCAACTCCATTATAAGATTTACTCATCTTTTCGAATATAGCAAGTAAAGTTATCGACCTGCAAATGGTAAGAAATTATATATCAAGTTGCTTTCCTATGAGAGACGGGGTGGGGGGTGGGGACTTAGTATGCAGCTTCTGTCCTTTATTCTTCTGTATGTGTGCCTTTGTTCCATATCGAGAGTCATTACTGACAAAATAAAATGTACAACAAGCAAACAAATTGAAGCAAATATACATGCTGCGTTCAGGATCATTTACTGTTTTCTTTTTTTGGTATTAAATGCTGCTTTATGTCGAAACTAACTAAGCAGGTTCATTATGCGAAACTGTCAATGGGTGTATAGCTTCACCCTATCGTCATTGTTACAAGAATATATATATATATATATATATATATATATATATATATATATATATATATATATATATTTCTGGCGAGGTTGTAGTTGTACCGTATATTTAAGTTCTTTCTTTATCTCTTGTAACTCGACCTATCCATAAAATGTGATATGGAACGTCTGGTCCGTTTCGGTATATATGTCACGCGCTGCTAAATTGCCTGGTTCGTTTCCGTATACTAGTATATGTCACGCGCTGCTAAATTGCAGCTCCATCTTCAGTTTTCAATTACATCTGAATTAAAACGCCATTGTTTCTTATAAACTTATATCTTAAACCTCTTTTCTACTATTTCACTTACCTCATTTAGAAGATTTTTGGACTCAAACTCATCGGTCACAATTGAAGCTGGTCCATATTTAAAGCAGCCATATGGGTAAAAGTTATAATTAAATCCCCAGAAGAAGTAGTTAATTAAAAACATATTGATCATCATAATAAAAACGCGGACAGAATAAACTCTCCGTACTTTTCCCTTGAGCATTTTTCCCCATCAGAATTGAGCATATCACATCCTGATGATTTTCAGAACTGCGCTTCATAGCGCGCTCTCAGTCATTTTAATGAAGATCACTCACCTGATATGATGATGTAATCAAGGACACGCCTCTGCCTATTATAAACAGCATTCGATTAAATTTCAAGTCGGGTATATTAAAACGTTGCATAAGGTATACAGAGCTTTTGTACCGATTGTAACTCAAATACACAAGATTAAAGGCTATACAACATGCAGTCATTAGACAATACTTTACATGATGTTTAACAGACACTCAGTTTAGACCTTAACAAACAGCTAAGACAAAACCTTATGGTATAAGGAAGTTCTTAAGACTAATTATGGGTATTAAATTACCAGGAATAGTTAAAAACAAAGATACAGAGGTTCTACAAAACACATAGACACAAAGATACAGAGGTTCTACAAAACACATAGAAACAAAGATACAGAGGTTCTACAAACACATGCAAGCAAGCATACAGAGGTTGTACAAAGGCACAAAAACAAAAGCACATACACACTTACTATTATAAAACTATACATCAAATGGTATATCATATAAGATACTGATATCAGTATGAACATTGTTAATAAAAGCATTGAAAGATGTATAAAACAGCAATTATGTTAACACTACCATCCATTAGGAAGTAATTACGGGCATTAAAATGGTAATGATCATAACGGGCATTACTTAAATTTACAATATATGTCAACTTAGGTACTACATACCTCTGACGAAAATTTAGTTTGACAATTTTTTACACTACTTAAAGATCCATGTCCTAGTATATTCTTATGTGACCCTGTTGAGCTCCTATATTTCGAACAGTAAAAATATCACCACTGAAAAATGCCCTCAAGGACAGATGTTTTCACCATACCTTGCTTAACACAAAAAAACTGTCCAAAATTTACAGGAACAATTTATACGGTTGTCGAGGGCCGTCTGAAGTGTACGATAGGAACCAGACAAAACGTTTTGCCAAATTGCCATTGTTTTTATTTCAAAGGCAGTCAGAAAATGGCATGTAATTGAGTCGTGTAAATTATCGAATGTATATTTCAACAAGCTAACACCAACCTGTTTTTCTTTCTTAGTTATTCCCGCGTTTGTTAGAAAAAGCGGCGAGTCTTTCGTCCGTCCGTTAGTAATATAGTGTATCTCCTAAACGGTTAAAGATACATACTTGAAACTTTGGAAAACGCTTGCGAGTGGTCTATAGCTTTTTCATATAAATTTTATATGACTTCGGTGTACTGGGCTATGGAGGGTGGGAATGGTTTTTGTCAAGTCTAGGGCTATAACATATGCAACATGTTTTTTAATTATACGCTCGAGTCATAAATGATTCGGAATGCCTTCAAATGTAAAACCATTAAAAAAATGATCTTTTTAAAGGAGATACCGAAGGCCGGATTTAAGTCGGAGCAAATGGAGCAGCAATGGGCCGCCGCAAAGCAATGATATGGTATGGGGGGGGGGGCGGGGCGCTTTTGGAGAGTGCTCCAGGGTCTCCTACCACGGTAATTAGAGATGGCAGTTGCCAAATCACACTAGTAGAAGTAAACACGTGACACTTTAACAGAGCAGACGAGAACAGAACTTTACTGATTTGACGTATGCAAAAAAGCACATAGTCAATATAATACATATTTCATATACAATACATTGTTGCATAATTTAATGAATACATGAATGAATATGGGCGATAGAAACACGTGTACACATAAATCCTCAGATATATATATATATATATATATATATATATATATATATATATATATATATATATATATATATATATATATATATATATATATAGAGAGAGAGAGAGAGAGAGAGAGAGAGAAGTTAATCTAAGCTGGAATGCATTATGTCCATATTTACCTAGGTATGTTACAGTTGTTAAATCTTCATTTTCAAGTAATTGTAGTAGTTTATAAACACTTGGTTTCTGCCAATAACAAGGATCAATATAAGATTTTCTAAGTGAGAGCTATAGAGGACAGATAAAGACAAAATGGTATTCATCTTCGACCTTATTATTTACAGAAAGTTCACAATTCCTTTCATGCCGTTCGTTTCCTAAATATTTACCAGTCTCGATACTTAATGGGTGTAATGAAACCCTTAATTTACTTAATACCTTTCTGTGGCTGGTATTAGCAATTATTTTAAGATAAGAAACAGTTTCGAAGATATCTTTTATATCTTTATAAATATATGAAATATTTCGAAGCAACTGGTGAAGTCCAGTCAGAATGAAATATATCTTTCAGTCTTTGTTTAAAAAGCGATAAAAAGGAATATATATGGACTGAATTAGGGTAATACTAGACTTCAATAAAGCCTGAGATAAGTAGTATCTTTCTCAAGTTAGAAACCCAGTTTTTATAATTCCTTCTTTCGCAATTTTTTTTTTCTGTTTAGCGATTTGAACCAGTACTTAATAATGCGCACATATCTATTTACATAAAGTTGATATCATCCTAACTCTCCATATACAAACATGTTGTTGGTAGATAGTGTAACAGCTAGTAACCACTTGCAATATTTTCTATGTACCCGTTCTATATTGTCTGCTTTCAAAAATCCCCAAATTTAACAGCAATAAGTCAAAATTGGAGATACAAAAGATTAAAATAAATCACTGATTATATTCACTGGACATTGTAGATTATTAGTATTATTCAGAAGTACGTTCATTGCATTGACATCTTTGACAGCAATAGTATCTGTAACCTAGCACATCGAAACGAGCCTCTGTTGGTAAAAACAAGTAATAAATATTAAAATTATCCATAATGTCAAGAAGCACATCTCCGTACTTAAATAAACGTATAGTCTTCAAACTCTTTTGTTACAAATGATAACCTTTGTTTTATCAATATTTACAAATATATTCCATCTTATACAGTATTTATGTAACCTATCTAAGGATGGTTGTTGACCATCTTCTGCTGTCTCTGAAATTATTACCGTATCACCAGCAAAAAATAAACGATATAAAGACATTTCTTCTAAAATGATATCCGCCTTTATATTTGATTGTATTGTAATTTCAAGATCATTAGTAGAAAGAGAAAACAGAACTGAAGAGAGGCTTTCTCCTTGAAGCCCAAGTGAATAATCGAAATAGTCTGATTGTGAGTTTAAGTGCTTTACACATGATCGCACAGAGCTGTAAATTGATCTTATAATCGTTAACATTTTTCCAGTCATTCCGCATTTTTCTACTTTATGCCATAGACTTGTTCTTTCTACATAATCAAATGTTTTTTTTTTAATCAATAAAGTTACAGTAAAACATTTTCTTTTCACAATATCATTTTGTCGTCATTTAAAAACGCGCGCAAGCATGCCAATTACTGTTTCAAGAGGCTGGGAAGTTAATTACATGAAATACTTCAAATGATACTACTTTTATTGCTACCACCACACACAAGCACTACCACTACTACTGCTAATTAATTGAACTGATGGCAAATATCTATTTTCAGTTCATGAAATGGTCCGTCTTAGTGAGGACGGGGAAAGAATCAATAGTAGTTGTGTGGTTTGCTGCTTTGCGGCACGGTAGGACAAGTAAGCTATTTAGTGCAGGGACAATTGGACTAAAGTGCCTTGCCCAAGGACACCCCAAGGTAGCCGACCCGGGCTAATCCAATAGTAGGATTCGTACCATCACCCTTTAGGTCGCAAGTCCGGCACGCTAACCACTGAGCTACCGCGGCTCCTCTAATAGTAGTGAAGAATGCGTAAAGGAAGAATAACAGAAAGGTAGAAAAAGCTAATGCACAGACCCTGGAAATGGCCAGTATGCCGAAGAGAGGGACTGGAAGATGACACGAGGACAATGAATGGACATTTATACATTTATATAGGTATCGGACCACCAATTATTTTACAGTCAGGGAACCAATCTTCTAGTGGGGAATAAAAACATAGAGTACTAAATGTTTTGAGATGCACCCATGTGCTAGCAAGTGAATTTAACTTTTTCTCAAATATTAAATTCACAAAATTCAATCTATGTTCTATAGTTAACAAGAAAAGTTTTGTTTTTATTTTGATATCCTGTATCTAATTTCATACAGACAAAATATCATATAAACTCTTGGTGAGAGTCTACGTTATTAAGTGCAGACCAGGGGTCTTACTGTTTATCAATACGAGGCTCTTAAGAGCGTCGCGGAACATCTGCTTTTCGAGGCTCAAAATATTTCTCTAACTCTCATGAATGAAGGTGTGTGTGGTTTGTATGCCAGTCTGATGTACATATTATATTTATTTTGTAATATATTAATATATTAACATTAAGTTCTATGAGAAATGAATTAGTGATCTGATACCTAGATAAGTTAGTAGTATGTATAAAGGCGGATCCCAGCACAGCCACTCTATCCCTCTATCCCACCATCGTCACGGTCCTACCGGACCGCTCCTCTGGTGTGATAGATGGACAGAGTGTCTGTGCTTGGATCACGCCTTTATACATACTACTTTAGGATTGTAATCAACTTTGATTAATATCTGTTTAATAGCAATCTGCCTCCCCCCTATTATAAAGATTACATATTATTTATACTTAACATTTATTTCTAATTGAAAATTATTATTATTTATTCGCCCTATCCTATACTATTATTTACATATTATTTACACTATCCTATAGATTATATAAAAATGATCATTAACCGAAGATTATATCAAGAACATTTTCTGATTCATTATCGTTGACATCGTCAGAGTAATCATATCCGAATGCAAATGTTGTAACACCATCATAACAAATTCTTTTATCATCAAAATTACACAATCCGGATTTATTAATTGTGTTTGTTTTAATATTGTGTTTGGTAGAGTTTATCGTTGTCATTGATACATGCTTATGTTCACCATCTAACGCGCTAAGATAATCATCAAATGATACATGCTTATCAACTACTGTTTTTACGATTCCTTTAGCTTTTTTCTTTATTTTATCATCATCGGTTTTTATGCTGTACATTTTAGATCTTAATCCAACGAATTCTTTGATCGGAGTGAAATTAGTTTCATCTTTAAATTTACCGATTACTTTTTTATTATCATCGTTTTTAAACGGACTACTGCTGGGATAGTCTGATAGATCAAATAGCGCTTTATTGTCATAGATATCCTGCTACTTGGATAGTCTGATAGATCAAATAACGCTTTATTGTCATAGATGTCTTGATATAAATCTTCAGTTGGTACGAAATAACAGAGGGAATCAGTATCGCTAAATAATAATTCTGAGTTTGGATACTCGTGTTTGAAATAATCGTAATGAAACTCATATATTAATATCTTTGATACATCTAGTATGGCGGATCCAACATAGATTGGTTTGTTTAGTTTTAGTTCGGTTTTACGTTTATGAACCGCTACCAGGTTTTCTGTGAAAATCTTCATTGATACAAATGTATCTTCGGCTAGAACTTTATCTCGTCGTGCCGGATTATTGATTAATTCTATGTTTCTACGTTTTCTTATGTTTTCCATTGTTTTACCAAATACAGAATTGTTCATTAACTTGAAAAAGTCTTTCTCTGATTCAGTGGTTGCTGCTGTTCTTTTACTTGTGTTAAAGTCAATGTATTCTTTGAGCCAACAAGTTTGTCTAAATTTTAATGCTCGGTGGACATATGTTATTACAATACCGTGATCAACTGCTTGTTTTAACGCTCGATGGTGAATAATGTATCGAGTTTTACTCATCAAATTTGGTACAAGTTTACACGTTACATTTTTACTCAAATTATATTTTACTTTTAGATTGCGTTGTTCTTGAGATATCGTATCATCGGTGATTAATAGTTGTTCCGCGCAGAAAGGATAATCATTGTGTAATTTATGAAGATGACTTGGATACATTAGATCAACCTCAACAAAGTATCCCACATCGTCTGGTACTTTTTTATTCGTTTCTTTCAGATACTGGTCTCCTGTTATCCATTTAAATTCGTCAATAGGCATTGGTTGAGACATTGCCCAACCATAAAGATTATTGGGATCCAAATACGTGATATAACTTGATGGCTTATTTGCGTCATAATCTTTTAAGTATTTGTTATTGGCGACTGCGTGCTTTTTAGTAATAACACTTATTCCACCCCGTATTGATTTTTCTATAAAGTAAAACATGGTTTGATCTGTCAACAATTTTAGATTTACTCTGGTTAATTTTAATGCTGCGTCCCACGATAATCCTGGTGATGAGTAATACCAACAAGGATCAAGTTTGTAATAATTTAAACATGTTGATCTAAATTCCTCGAAAACATCTGCTAATAGTAGAACATCCGTTTTAAGATACACATCATGGTAATCACCTAATGTTTTACAATTTAGCGTTGACCAAACTTTATGCGCGTGTTTGTAATCGTTGTCGGATATTTGTTCCATTTTTAGTTTGGAATAGAATTTATCATGCGGTGGAAGACATGTTTCATCGAATTTACTCCAATCGTTCATGTATTCGTAAGGATAAATTCCTTTTTGTTTTAGTATGTTACTGTTCTCCATGAAATGCTGTTCTAGATGAGTAAATTTACTGCATCCTTTTGCTAGTACATCTAATGACGCAGGTTTAAACTGCAAGCTATCAATGAATTGCAGGGGACCTATTGTGACAGACATATACTTCTCATCGGTGTTTGCGATACAACTGATTTTTTTATCACGAAGATTAACGTTATCAAAGGCGCTGACGATGATATGCGAATCATATCCTCGTAAATTGTGAAATATTATTGGAATAAACTCTGGGCATTTAAAATGCAGATTACATTTATCATGTGCTTGTCCACGGTATTCTCCGGTAACATGACAATGATCTCTTACTTTATCAGATTCGCGTATAATTTGTTGCTGACAAATATGACAAATATTTGATAGATTAAATTCTTCTTCTTCTTGCTGTGTTAGTGGTATCATTTTTTTTAGGTTTTTTATACATTAATCGTATATTATTTGCTTCATTCATTAAGTTTGATAACAACCATTCTGCCGGGTTGTCTCCGCGGTATAATTTAATCTCTTTTGATAATTTTGGATTTGTACAAACTACTTTGTAAGCAACACCACAGGGGACATGATTTTGTATTGCAGTTGTTGATGATATTTTAGGATTGTTTAATGCTACTTCGATTGGTATCAGTAGCGATTCAAAGTCAGCGTAAATAACATATGGAATCTTTAGTTGTTTATTGTATTTGTTGAAACTTAACGATTCTTTACCTTTTTCTGGTAGTTTTACTCGCTGGACTTCTACACAATAATCGAGATGTTTACTGAGCACATCCTGTGATTGACATCCATGTAGACATTTATAACAGAAATACATTTTAGATTTATGTTTGTTATACTGTGACGCAACCAAACCATCAAAGTTTTTGATATAGCAGTAATGTTCTTTGTAATAGAGCAAATTAATTGTTTCCTGCGATGCTGTTTTACTTATCAATCGCGGATAATATTTTATTTTATCATCTAATTCTTCAAGACCAAACACATTAATGCTGATTCCATTGAGTTTCTCAAATTTTCCGATTTGTGATTCAGCAACAGGAAACTCGATTCCAGTAAAATTTAATGAATTTTCATGTGGTTTGTAATGCGATACTCTGTTTGGATTTCTTTCAGGAGTATATAACGCTGATAGAATCGCCCACTGAAAACATTTGTTATCGTTGTTTTTTACGTTTATCACGCACTTGCTATTATTAGTTTTTTCTGGTAGTTCTACATACAATTTTCCTCGAAGTGGTTTAAATTGATGGGTGTGTATAAAACTAGATTGTATTTGTTGTAGTACCCATGCAGAACCTGATGAAACATATTCAGCTATTTTATTCTCGATTTCATTGAAAATTATTTTTGTTATTATTTTCTTTAAATCCGATCCGAGCAAAGCAGTTTTTGATTTGGATGAGATGAACGCTTCGATTTCACTATCGTCGATTGCCATTGTTTTTTCAAATATTACTTTATATTGCACTAAAAATTTGATACTTAAATGTTTTTTACGTTCTTGTATTATTGTAGGTGATATTATGTCATATAGTTCTAATGGTGATAATGACACGATTTTATCATCAATATCAATTTGCCACGAATTGTCGAATCCAGCGAACGCTGATGCAATTTTCTTGATATGTGTTGATTTCCGCATTATTATATATATATATATTTGTTTGTTTAATTGATTATTTTTATTACACATGATCAACAGTATATGATAGACATCGCGGGAAATAAAACTTTCAATTAGAGAAACAATTATATATATAATAATGCAAAAATCTATGATTCCCGATTACGATGAACTCAACACACCTTGCGCTCATCCTGAACTCGACGGATTTTACGGCACAATGGCGGGTTCAGTTTCCTGTGATGATGAAATTTATCTAGAAATTGTTACAACGCTGGCGGGTTATAAAATTATTTGTGATGAAACAGAGATGTTCGTTAAAGACTTTATCTATACTTGTTTCATTGATGAAATTCCAGTAGGATATCGCGTGTATTATGTTAACGGCTCTGTTATAGACAATCATGTCGATAATTTAGGATTACAGGACGAATATCAGCGTCATCCACTGTATAAAAATTATGAGGCAAATGATAAGGGAATGATACGACATGCGAGAACAAAGAAGACAGTCGGTAATATAACTAATACGGGATATTTGCGTTTTACTTTATCACCTAATAATAATAAACGTATTTATTCCCATCGTTTTATTTACGAAGTATTCAATGATGTTATCCCAACAGGACTTGTTATCGATCATCTTAATAAGATAAAAACAGATAATCGACTGGAAAATTTAGATTTAGTTACTCAACAAGAGAACACAAAACGAGGTAATGCTGGTGGTGCTAGATTAGCACGTCCAGTAATATCAACTGATTCAGAAAACGAAGAACAAAGATTTGAATCAATAACGTCAGCAGGTCGCCATTTTAATATCACACCATCATCTGTTCAACGTGCCGCCGATGGAATTCAAAGAACTGCATTTTCAAAGAAACTGCAACGTAAAATTATGTTTCAATATGTTTAATCGGTCTTAAGTATCCGGATTAGTTCATTCTTTGAAATACAATTGTGTGTAAATAACATTATCGTGTCGACACCCCACTCGACTACCACACTACCAAGCTCATTAAATATCTTTAGTTCATTTGATGTTAATAAAATATTATTTTTTTCTGCTCCAATTTTATTACTTACTTTATTTATTTGAATAACAACGCTGCCTGTAGTATCATTGTTTGAGAAACAGTACCTTATAGCTCGTTCTAAATCGGACATGTTTTCGATGAATCCCTTATAGTGATATCTTATTATTGTCGTCATGATTTATTATATAATAATCGATTACATAATAATTAATTAGACAAAATTGTGTTTTACATAATTAATTATTACATAATAATGCTAGCAAAATTAAGATTACTTATTAGTGCTACTGATGGCAATGATAAACCTAATAACAACAAATGTATTTCAACAATCGAGCGCGCTCGATCAACAAATAATGTTGTAACCGATCGTCAGTGGAACGATGATCGAGCGTGCTCGATTGATGATAATGTTCCAGCATACGATTTAGAACCAGGAGAGGTTGTTGACGAATACGACGCTGTTACCGTCGTTGATTATCGGCCGTATCACAATTTCAGAAAGAAAACGCGATATAACGCGAAGTATCATGTAATAAAAAAAACAATTAAATTCAATTTTACATCAGAAGAACGTGAAGAATTCCAACTAAAACTAAATTTTTTTTTAAATATTACTATCCCGGGTCGTAAAAAAAATATTAAATTCGATTATATTTTTGTTAAGATCTTTCAATTACTAAACATTGACGAACAACGACGTGATGAACTAATAAGTTTATGTTCGACAGTCAAATGCAAACATATCTTAAATAATTATATTAGAATCTGTCATGAAATGCATTGGTTTGATTCACCGATTCGTTGATTCACCGATTGTTTTTCAAACGATTAGTTGATTCGTTGACTGATTCACCGATCAATTATCAGCAATCGGCAATCGACGAATCGGTCAGAGACCGATCAGCAGTCTAACGCGTTCGATCAGTAATAGATTGATCGAGTTGGTATCCAGCTATTAAAAGAGTCACCGTAACCTCTCCATTTTACTAATGATTTATTACCGCGTTGTTTTATTACCTTTTCAATTACAAACACATCCTGATCTGTTTGCTGCAGTTCCTGCTCGTAGAAACTTCCTGTGATTGGCTCCTTGTTTTTATCGCTTAATTTGTATGTTACAGGAATCGTTGTTAGTATTTCACTGATAACAAACACTTCTTCGCTCCAGTTTGGCGTAAATATTTTTTCAAATTGTTTTTTAGATAATGAAATTCTAACACGATCACCAACATTAAATTTATGTTTTCGATACAGGTTTTCATTCGCTATTACTGGATCAGCTAGTGCTTCATTTGGTGTTACTCCTATTGATCTATGCGCTGTGTTGTTATATTCGGATACGATTTGTGGTAGCGCATCAACGTATCTGCGTGTGTCATTAGCGGTCATCCATTTATACAATTTTTCTTTGATTGTTCGATTGAATCGTTCAACAATTACACTTTTACCTTCATTTCCAGTAGTATATTTTTTAATATTATGTTGTTTTAACCAGGTTTCAAATTGCTTGTTATAAAATTCAGCTCCATGATCGGTCCATATTTTATTTGGTTGCCGCTCACTATTTGTAATAATTTTACTAAACACTGATGTTATTGTTGCACCCATTTTATTTTTTATTGGTTCGATAAAAGCAAATCGACTTTGAATATCTATTACAGTTAATAAAAATTTATTACCGTCGTTGTCGTCGGCCAGCGCTGACATATCAGCAAGATCGATGGCCCATGTATCATCTACGGCGTTTACGACCACGCGACGACGTTGAAATTTCTTTTTTTTTGGTTTATGAAGCTCAGCAGCGAGTTTACTGAGATATGTTGGTTTGATTGGTCTTTTACTGATCGAACGCGTTTGATTACCAAGACCAAGTTTATATTTCGCTCCGATTACTCCTCTGACAAATATTTTATCAGCTCGTTCTCTCATATTCGCCGGTTTTATTTCTCGAAGTTCGTCTAACATTTTTTTATCGCACACATGTTTTGCGCCAACCTTGCCATCAATCGATTTTGATCGATCAACAACATTATCACGATAACATATATCATGTCGCATAGCTGTAGCATCAACTTGATTGTACGGTTCTTGTCCTGGTAGTGGTTGATCATTATCATCAAGTTGATCATCTAGAGGATTCCATGGTCCTGTATATTTATGTCCTGGTAATGTCCATCCACCTTTTGGTCGCGGTAACTTTCCAATCCAATCGTGTATGTCTACTGCTCCACCTACAATTTTATTTCGTCTACATTTTTTACAGTAAACGTGTACTGCATTTCCTTCAACACAAATACATTTTTGTGATAGATCACCATTAACGATGCATTTACAATTCATTATGTATTATAATAATTGATTATGTAATAATTGATTTTATATAATAATAAGGTCATCATCGCTTACATCATCAACGTGATCGCTATCAACCATAATAATATTATTACCAACACGCGCATCATTAGCGCTAATAAATGTACTTTTTGCTCTGCCGCATATTTCACATACACTTTTTATCATGGTTCGATTATTTTTTGTTATTAATGTTTTTTCATTGTTGCTTTCAGTTTTAGATTTACATTTGAGACAGTATGACAGCATTATCTGATAGATTATATAAAATTGCATTACATTATCATTGGTGTTGGAATAATTTCATACAAATTTTATCATTGTTTAACGTCGGCGTTGGATCAAATTGTAGAATAAAATCAACAAAAGATTTTTTAATGTTCATCCATCGAATAAATAACACGCAATAATAACCGCATGTGTTTGTTCCAGATGGTTGAATTTGCGTCGATGAGTAATTAATCGAACATGTTTGATTGATTGGACTGCATTTAATATATTTTTTAATAGCATCGCCGGGTGGAATGCCATATGAATCAAAGTAATTATTACCGTGTAATGCAACCCAATGAGTTCCAGATCCATCGTCGAAATCTTGAATATTAACAATGATTGACTTTGTCAATAGTTGATCGCGAGATCGATTGCGTGGAAGTTTATCCTTGCTGAAAACTCCATTAAAATTTTTAATATTTTTTAAATAATCCAGTATTTCAAAGTTACTTAGTGGTTTGATTGGCTGCGTTAGTACCCTGGTCTTCTTGTTCCTGGTAGAGTTACTCCTCGTCCTCTTCTTCGTGGTCGTCTTACTTGGAATCCGCTTGCGGATCGGGGTCGTCTTTTTTTAAGACCACGACCAATACCTAAAAGATTTGGCAGCAGTGAACCAGCTATTCCTGCCAATAATGGGCCAATAAATCCGCCATGTCGTTTCATAACACCAGTGGATCGTCTTTGTCTTCTAATCATTGTTTATATAAAAGATTATATAAAAATATTTGATGTAATCTTTCATTAATCAGTAATCGAACGCGTTCGATCAGACCGATCAACGAATCATCGTCAATCGTTCGAAGAACGATTATATAAAAATCAACGAATCAAACGTTTAATTCCGGATCCATATAATTTATATGTCGGAACTCTTCTACGATAAACCCGCAATGATCCGCCTACTGCTTTTTTTGTTGCTCCAGATATTGCTCCAGATGCTGCCGCAATACCAAGTGTTCCTAACACAGGTAATATTTTTGGTAGTAAACTTCTAGCTAATGACGCAATTAGAGCGCCTATAGCCCCACCAGATCGCGATCGATTGTTTAATCCGCTTGCAGCGGATCGAGTCGACCGTCGTGCTCGAGTCGATCGAGTTGATCGTCTAATTGTTTTACGTAGCATAATAGTAATCGTTTATACAAAAATGACAATTAATCGTGGATTAATCGATTATACTTTTATTGACATTTTTCCTTTAAGAGCATCAAGAACAATGTATCTATCAGATGTTATTAACGCGTAAACATCATAAGCTAATCCTCCGTAACCGCCTGTAGTAGCAACACCGCCAAATACTCTACCACCTTCAGCATTTACAGCTGTTACCGCAGCATTCGAATATAAATCGTTGTTAAAACTCCATTGAACCTCAATATCTGCTGGTGTGCCGACTAATCGTTCGGAATGAGTTGTTAAATCAAAATGAAATATCGGATATAATCTAGCGAACTCATCGATGGATATCTGAGATCCATCAGCGGTATCCTGATACTTTTGCATTGCTTCCATTAACATAAAATACGCGCGAGATACATTTCTATTTGCTGGATCAAAATTACATTCTAAAGCTCGTTCAGGATACTGTCTCGAAGCCATTCTTACAACTATTCGTTCCACAAACACATGATCAAAGACCATATTGTTTTGCAGTTGATTATTTTTTCTTTCTGCTAGTTGAAATACCACAAATACATGACGAGGCAGTCGTTCCGATGGAACAGTATCTATTCGCCATGTACCACTTGGGCTATGGTCTGGCATATTAATATCATAGGTTCTCCATTGTTCGAAATATAATCGTCGAGTATAAGACGATAACGCCTGCTCGAGCTCTAAAGACATTAATGTTGCTGGTACAACTTTTGGCATCCATAGCGACGCATAATTAATAACAAATCTACCGTCGTTGACTCCAGCTCCTTTAAGTATCGTGTTATTTACCTGGTCGGATACTGTCAATTCAATTCTGTGTCTCATACTTCTAACAACTGAAGTAACATCTTTACAAAAACCAAAGACCGAGCTCAAAGGAAGAAGTATTGTACATTGGCGACTACTATCGCAAACAACTCGACGTTTCGCGTAACCTTCGTTGTAGTTCGATTGTCTGGTGTTTGTTGCCGCATTACGAATTGCAAGATTAATACCTGCCGCATCAGCAACGATAGCTGCTCCAACAAGAACATTATTGTTATTAGCAACTGGAGTAAAAGCTGCTCCAACATTAAAACCGTCACCTGTTCTAAACTCATGTGGAACTGCACCTCCACTGGCTCTGTCTTTCATCCATAACATATTTGTTGCGATCGATCTGGTGTAATCCTCTGAAAAACCCACGATGTTTATTACCGTGCTTGCCATTGGCAGATTTCTTATGTGTTCTATTTCGTAATCGTTGATTATATATTTTGCTTGTGTAAACAATGACCATCCATTATTTACAAGCGCGATATTAGCGTTAGCTCCAAAATTTACTAGTGCTGCTGGAGCATTTGCATCTCTTAATCGACCGCGGATTTCAATATAACCTTTGTGAGGCAGCAGATAAAGATCCTCATCACGCGTCCTTAAAATAGGAGTCCCTGTTTTATCTGGAAAATTAGGTTGGTCTTCTTGATATTCTATGTATTCGAATTCTGTCGCAGAATTATCTACGTCGTAAGCATCATTAATATTAAGATAAGATCTTATCGACATTATTGTTTATTAATAACGATTACATAAAATTCTTGAATTCCTCTGCTATGATCAGCGTTCATTCAACAGTAAGCACTGTGATGATCAGCGATCTTTTGTCCGGCCGCACGGATGATGCACCAGTAGCAAATAAATCAACGTCAATCAGTCATTAATCGGTCAGAGACCGATCGTCGATCGGGTTAATAAAAAACTGGATTTTGTATAACCGGATGTGATTGCTGAATAAATTCTTTTGCAGTTTTTTTCATAACGCGTTCTATTTCATTAGTCGGTGCTATGTTTGCTATTATTTTATTAATTTCTTTTTGAGTTAACATTGTTTCTGATAATTGATTCGCCGATGGTGATCGATCTACCTGATCGGTCATAGACCGCGATCCATGATCGGCCGCGACCGATTGACGATGGATTGTCGATGGTGATCGATCGACCTGATCGGTCATAGACCAAATCGTCGACTGTGGTTGTCCGCGAATTTTATCAGCGATCTTTTGTCCGACCGCTGTTCCAGCTGCGGATATTGCACCAGTAGCAAATGATTTTGCTGCATCAAATGCTATTGGCGCAACCTTTGTCGCAGCTTTTGCTGCAAACCCAAATAGATCGCTTAATAAATTTCCTCCGATTTTTTTCGTTTCATAAATTGCAATCGGAGATATTCCACGAGCTAGTCCAGGTTTTATTCTAACAACTTTTGAAAAGATTCCTCCAAGAAATCCTCCAACTATTTTTTTATTCATGATCTTTCGTCGCCTCATCTTATAATAAACATGTTTATAAAAATTGTTTACGTCAAATCCACGGAAATTCGAGACGCTGATCAATTTAATGGATTATTGATTGATTCGTTAACGCTTAAACATGTTTATGTTGAATAAAAACTCAGGTGGACGAGACATCTATGATGTCGAATCTACGGAAATTCGAGAATTTCTTAGGTAGATTTACGTAAATGCAAGTAGTAGGTTACTTGCTCGTTATTAAAATCCAGTTGTCGTCCTGATTGGTCTGTGATTGACATAGTAATATCTGAAATTCTGTCGCTGACATTAAGCGGATAATAAATAACTTGTTTCGGGGACACCATTAAAAGTGATCCAGGAGGAGCATCAGGACTGAACGAATAAATTGTTAGACCGCGACTTCCCTTAGATGTATGCGACCCGTAGACGATAGAACAGTTGATTATAATAGTACTAACATCAGATATATTTATTTGAAATTCACCGCGAATTATCACATCAGAATTAGTTAAAGAACCGTAGATCAAGCGTGAAAAACCAAACATAACACCAACTGTGTTTGGAGAAGTAAAATCAACACGAAAATTATTTTTCAAACGCAACTCTGAACGCAGCGTATTATAATTTGGATCAATGTTAACATCGTCACCGTTAAATCCTAATTTAGTTGTCTCCGATTTAATAAAAACGTTGATGTCCTCCATGTTGTAAGCGCCCGGAACTATTTTTATTGTTTTAGTGATCCCGCCGACGATAATATCAAAGCGATCGTTAACATCTTTTTTAATATTATAAAATGAGTGCCACATTGTGGCTGATATTAATCCTAGCTCATAGTTGAAGCCTGCGGCTAGTTCAATTGCTGGATAATAAGATACTCTAAAATTTGCGCTGTTTTGCGATGTTGCGGTCGAATCAAGTAATAATGTTACCGCTGCCATTGTTATATAATAAACGATTATAAAAATAATTAATGGACGAATCAGTCGACAATCCATCGTCAATCGGCGAATCGGCAATCGACAATCCATCGTCAATCGGCGACAATCCATTCATGGATCAATCAGGCCGATCATGGATCGCGGTCTATGACCGATCAGGTCGATCAGTCAGAGATCGATTCAGGCCGACCCTGGATCGGATTGATCATCATAAAAATTAATCGTTGATAAAATTATTTACATACTTTTTGTACATTTTTGCTGTTATATTTTTGCTTTTTCTAAGATAATCAAGTATTTCAACGATTTCATTATCAATTTCTGTACCTGAATTTCCAGCTCGCTTTGATGCCATAAGTACTGCCAGTCTGTCGACTACATCTTTTACATTTCTAAAGATTTTAATACCGTGACCAGTTTTCATTTTTTCTGACAGTACCTTTGTGTATTTCTTTTCTAGTTGTTTAAGTTGCTTCAGATTTTGTCTTAGATCCTCATTTGTTGGATCGTTCTTTAATATTTCTTCATCAGCTTTAATTTGCTTTCGCATGTTGTCACGCACACCAGCGGCCTCCCAAAGTGATAATGTTTCTATTTGTCGCGCTTGTTCTGATGGTAGTGATGATAGTGTTGCCGGTGATGATGATTTTGATGATCGACCTGATCGGTCTCTGGCCGATCGACCTGATCGGTCTCTGGCCGATTCGTCGATTGCCGATTCGTCGATTGCCGATTTTTCGATTAATAGTGGTTGTTGTTTCCTTCGTTTTTCTATTTTCATCATCTTTTTTTGAAATTTATCTCGTTTTATTGGCGGTTTTTGTTTCGCTAACGACGATAATGTTGGTGACTTAAGAGCTGATTTTGGTCGCGACGGTAATTTTTCTGATGATCGACCTGATCGGTCTCTGGCCGATCGACCTGATCGGTCCGATCGAACGCGTTCGATTACCGATTCGTCGATTGCCGATTTATCGATTGATGGTAATGATGATCGACCTGAGTCGATTGATAATGGCGGTTTTTGTTTCGCTGATCGACCTGATCGATCCATGTAATCGGTCTTTGACCGATCGGGATTGTCGCCGATTAACGACGGTGTTATGTCAGTATCTGCTTGTTGTTGCTGTTTTAGCAAAACTAAGTAGTATATCACGCTTGTCTCTTTCTCTTCGCTCCTCTTCTTCTTTTGTATCTAGTTGTTGAAATACTGCTTTATACATTACTCGTTTTCTTACATTATGCTCAAGTCGAGTTTTTAAAGACGGATCCTGTTTGGCCTTTTTTCCCAAACTTATATTCTGACCGTGTAAACTGCGTAGCATTTCTTTGCGTTCGTCTCGTGGAATTTCCTTTGCCATTCGCTGAAAATTATCATCTATATCAGCTCCTAGACGATACGGATCAGTGACCGA
The DNA here is from genome assembly GCA_029931535.1 of Margaritifera margaritifera. NCBI lineage: Eukaryota > Metazoa > Mollusca > Bivalvia > Unionida > Margaritiferidae > Margaritifera > Margaritifera margaritifera. The sequence goes on from JAQPZY010001323.1 coordinate 1,552,156, forward strand.
TCGGTCACGACCGATTAAAGGTTTACCGGGTAGATCAACACCGCCTTCAGCTCCAAGTATTTGTCTTCCATTATCATCAATAATAAGTTGTTGATCATCATCTGCACGATCCGCCTGATCGGTCGATTGCTGATCCACTGATAGATCAACAGGTTGCAGACCCTGATCAATTTGATCTTTATCAGATAATTGTTGATCATTATCTGCGCGATCCGCTGAAAGCGGATTAACAAGCAAATCGGCCGCTGACCGATCAATTATAGATTGATCTTTATCAGATAATTGCTGATCATCAGTTGCTTCTTCGAATGATGGTAAGTTTTCAACATCATCAATCGACGAATCGGCAATCGAGCTCGCTCGATCGGCAGCATATTGTGGATAACCTTTAAATAAATTTCTTATAGATGCACTAACATCATCATCAATCGACGAATCGGTCAGAGACCGATCGGGTAGATCACCATCACCGGCTACAATATTACCACTACCACTATCACGCGGAGTTAATAACGCTTTTATCTCAGCCAGTGTTTTTTCAGTTGGTTGAAAACCTCTAGCAATTGCTGTTGAAATATCCATTTCATGTTCTTTTTTAGTTTTATCGTCAATAAATGTTCCAATAAAGAACTTGCGAATCGGTTTGAGAAATCTCAGCAATGATTCTTCTTTACTTTCTTCATTCCATCGAGCTGTCTGAAATAATTTTTGATTATGATACTTAGCTTCAGCAAGTTTTTGCAACAATTTTATTTCTTCACCGCGGTTACCAACCTGTTCTAAATAATATCTTTCGTTATTGCTACGTCCGCTAATTTTATCAATGATGTCGTTAAGTACTCTGTTATGATTAACATATGGTTGATCCATTGATTGATTTATTTTAATTAATTTTGGTAGAAAATCATCGGCCTTTGATTGACGATCATCAGACTGAAATAATCTTTTATTGTTATACTTAGCTTTAGCAAGTTTTTTCAGCAATTCTATTCGCATCTGATTATCATCATTTTGTTTCATTATTAATTGATTATCATAATTGATTATATATCTTTAAATTTACTAATTACTTTTTTATTCTCATCATTTCTGAACTACTGTTGGGATAGTCTGATAGATAACGTTTATTTTCTGAGTTTGTTCTGCTAATAAATTTGATAATCGTGATAGTTGTTGATTTAAGTACTTTCTTTGTTTAAATAATTTTGTTTCTTCACGGGATCCAAAATCCACTGTTTTAAGTTTGTTATATACTTCGTGTTTTAATTGCAGTATACGATGCATTTCTGCAGTTGTTTGTTGTTGAGGAGTAGCTAGTGGCGATGATGATGATTGTAGTAATTGTAGTGATGGTTTTGATGGTTGATTAAATATTAGTTTTACGCCATCGAATGCCCTCTGCTATTTTGTGTAAAAGCTCTTGTATTTGTTCTTCTATACTTTCTAGTTCGTTTCGCAGGTTTTCCTTACCTTCTTTATCTAGTTGACCGTATATTATTCTTTCTAAATTTGTTTGTTTGTTCACTAAGCGTTCTATGTTTGCTGATGCTGACGTTGTTTTTAGTCTTTGTTGTACTTCATCGAGTTCTTTTACTAAATTTTCTAGTTCTTGTTGTGATACTTGTTGCACTAGTTCGGCTTCTCTGTCTTCGAGTAGTCGCTGTAAAAGTTCTAGTTGTTCTCTAGTTTGTTGTAATGTTTTTACATACGGTTTTAATGGTAGATCAGCACCACCTTCAGCTCCAAGTATTTGTCTTCCATCAATCGGCGAATCGGTCGCTGACTGATCAATAGGTTGTTGTGGTAATTTAATTAGTGGTTGATTCGGCGGTTGTAATGTATCTGCATTTGGATCAAATAATAGTTGTAAACCTAGATCACCACTACTACTACTGCTACTAGTACTACTACTAGTACTACTATCATCACGTTGAGTTAATAACGTTTTTATCTCAGCCAGTGTTTTTTCAGTTGGTTGAAAACCTCTAGAAATTGCTGCTGATATATCCATTTCATGTTCCTTTCCAGCATCATCTGTAAAAGTTCCAGTAAAAAATTTGCGAACAGGTTTAAGAAATCTCAGCATTGATTCTTCTTTACTCTGCTCGTTCCATCTGGCCACCTGAAATAGTCTTTGATTTTCAGATTTAACCTCAGAAAGTTTTTTTAACAATTCTATTCGCGCTTCATCTCCGTAAACTTTTTCTAAATAATATCGATCCATTAATATTTTATATAATTGATTATTATGATAATTGATTATATATTAATCACGACCGTCCCCTGTGGTGTTTCCTACAAATTAGTTTGTACAAATCCAAAATTATCAAAAGATATTAATCAGCAATCGAACGCGTTCGATCATTGGTTGACTTTTTACGGAAATTAATTGTTAAAAAAACTTTCTGAGGTTAAAAACTCATCGAGATTTCTTCGAAATGTTTTCTCAGGATTAAATGTATATTTATCAAATAAAAAGAAATCATATCTTCCACTAGTGGAATATTTATACATTTTAATAAACTGTTTTTTATCGACGGCACCACCATAAAAATCATTAGCGATTCTACTGATGTCATTGTTGTCCAACCCACCAAATAAAATAAAGCAGCCTGTGTTGCGTCGAATTGTCTTTGGTACTGTAAAATAACTCTGAGCGAGATAAATAGAATTACAGCGTTTGTTTCTCGATAACGCAAAATAAGATTCCACTGGTTTAGTGTCTTTGGTTGTTAAAGGTATATCATCAAATACTACTATTTTGTTCTCCTCATCGTCAAGTTCGGCAACTGGAATAACTTCATCGGGTGAATGAAATGTGATAACATCTTGTCCTGAAATCGGTTTTAAAACCTGATAATTAAACTGTTGTAATAAATCGTATTTTTGTTGTTGAGCATTAATCGTATAAATGAAGATGCGATCATATTTTAATATTTTACTGATTATCAGGTTCATTAAAAGATTAGTTTTACCAGATCCAGTTCGTCCAACAATTAAATAATGTGTATCCGGCAGCTCATTCTTATGTTTTGTTCGAATATCGCGTGATGGATCGTCAAAGTTAATAATTGACATTTGTTGATTATTATGATAATCAATTATATATTTATATTTAATGTCTTATTATAGTAAATTCGGCACATTAAGAAATACAACATCGGTCACTCCTTCATCAACAAAAAATGGTGGTACAACAGATATATCAGGATTAGTAAAGAAATCTGGCGACACAATGACAGGTAACTTAAAAATGAGTAATTCTAGAGTAATCGGTTTAGAAACTGATTATCCTGTGCTCAATCCTGATAATACACAAGCGATAAGTCTTATTTAGATGCTAGCAATCAATGATAGAAAAGTCAATAAAGCCGGCGACACGATGACTGGAGTTCTGGATATGAGCGCTAATAAAATAACTTCATCGTATGTTCCAGTCAATCAATCGGACGTTGTTAACAAATTATATGTTGATGGATTCTCATCAACTTATGTCAACCGCTATGGCAGTACAATGTTGGGTGCACTTATCATGGGATCAAATAAAATATCATCGGCCTACGTTCCAATTAATGACACTGATCTTGTGAACAAAACATATGTTGATGAATCAACTGTATTTCTCAAACGAACTGGAGATATAATGGTTGGCACATTAAGCATGGGAATGAATAAAATAACGTCGTCGGCAGTACCATCAACGGCTATTGATCTAGTAAACAAAACATATGTTGATGATATTACATCGCAATATGTCAGCCGCGCTGGAGATATAATGGCTGGAACGTTAACAATGGTTAATGGAGCTAAAATAACAGGATTACCAACGACATTTCCACCAGGAAATATTTCCGATGCAACATTCTTATGCACAAGTAACAACAAAACTAGCGGAATATGTTCCTCGAACTGGAACAAAAATGATTTGCTCGATCAATATGGGTGGATTTGTTCTAAACGGATTAAACACATACTTATCATGGGCACTTGATAACGCGGTCAATGTCAAGTACATGAATGATAATGCTGTTCTTAGAACAGGAAGCGCAATGACTGGACCGTTAAACATGAATAATGTTGCGATAACAAATGTACCAGTACCAGTCAATCCTGGTGATGCTGTTCCGTATTCGTCACTTGTTAACCTCAAAAGCACCGTGGTTAACAAAATCGGTGATACAATGACCGGCAATCTTGTGATGACAAACTGTGTTGTTAAATGTGCAACAGCGCCAACAGCAACAGATGATCTCTCCAACAAAGCTTATGTTGATTCTAAGATCGCAGGTGCTATTCGAGTCAAAAACAGTGCTGGTTATATCCCACCGCTAGCTGGAAATAGCAACAATCGTACTGGATTTATTGTGACATCATCGTCGGCGTATTCAGGATTTGATCCATGTTATGTCTTTTCATATCATCTGTATTCTGCGACAAATATAAACGAATGGGCAACCAATGGTATGTCAGCAAACTTTTGGATCAAAATCCAGTGTCCGTCTCCTGTTGCCATATGGAAATTTCAACTTCGTGGACGAGCTACCAACCAAGAACGAATATATAATTGGCGACTCGAGGGCTCCATCAATGATGTCGGTTATACAACATTATATACAATCGCTCCTGGCGTTAATTATATCGGAACAACACTTCAAGAATTTACTTTATCGAATACAAATAAGTATTTGTATTTCAGATTATATGTTGTTAACGCTGAACCAACAAATCCAGGTCTTAGTATGTTTCAAATATTTTCATTGGATGATGTTGTTTAACCACGTTATCTACGGCAACGCACGTTGATTATTACATAATTTATTTTTGTATAAAATCAATAATATAATAACTTAATGACTGACATCGCTAAAGTATGTCGCGAGTTTTACAATAAAATATTTGAATTTGATCACACGCAATTAGATAAACCCGAATTTACTGCTCCTATTCCTAAAAAAACATCTCAAGAAAAAATTGAAGCTCAACGACAAGAAAATATTCGATCAGCTATTCGTGAACTAGCAAATATATTAACTAATACAGAAGAAAAAACTGAAAACATCACCAACTTTAAATCTGTTATCACAATGAGAAAAACTCAAATTAAAGAACTGTTAGATAAATACGATATGTTTGTTAAATTTTGTACTAAAGCGGAAATGGAAAAACTCGAGAGTGAAATGGAAAAATTATTACATGATGTAATCTTAGAGTTAACTCACGACAACGTTTTTACAATAATGAGGACAAAATTAGTACAAAAACGAAAATTTAGTGGAGGAGAAGCTGGAAAACATAAAGAAAGAATAGATTGCTTAGATAAAATTTTTGATAAAAAACGTTTGAGTCGAGATTGAAACCTAAAAACGTTCAACAATTTTTCTAAAAGGCGACTGTTCAGAGAAATCGGATTAGATTATAACGACGTTGAAACAATTACTATGATCCATAATGAACCAGATGACGCGCATTCGCTAGCTACTGGTTACTTAATATTAATATCATCAAGAACACCAGGATTTTACAACAAATATAACGGTGATGATATAGCAACTGCGTTTAATGTTGTAAAATCAATTGAGAAAAAAGTAAAAGGTTTAATAGATAGTGAAAAAACTGTATTTTATGAGGAACTTAACGCGCTTGATAAAATAGAGAAAAACATAATGGATACCAAGCTCTGGTCAAATGTCATATACGGATATCATAACAAAAGGAGAGCAAAATATTGTGTTAGAAAATTTTATAGCTGAACCACAGTATTCTAGTTTACGAGATCTAATAAAAGATATATTAAAAGTTAAAGAGCTTTTGTCTGATGATAAGATACTAGGTGAATTTGCTGCAGCATATGTGATATTGTATCAGTACTTAACATCAGACATTCTACCAGCAGGTGCTGCAAAATCCGCTATCGAATTTATCAACATAAACAAAAATATTAAAGTCAGTGAAATACATCAAGTTTCAGAAAAATTTGAGTTGAGAGGTAAAATAAGATTTTCAGATGAGATTGAAGAACAAAAAAAAAATAAACATGCTGATTTCTTTGGAAAGTACAGAGATTTTCTCGATCATCCGGAAAATGAAAATTTTAAAGACCTGGTTGTAAACGCTGCAGCAAATTTTAACTTCAATGAATTTATTGAGTATCATAAAAAAAGCTTAATGGGTTTATTGACGCGGTTTTTACACTTTGGTTTGCTGATAAATATGAAAAATTAATCATAGATACCCCAATAGCGGTTGTTAAAGATAATTTTATAATACTTAAACAAGATGTGTTGACTGCAGAAAAAATTTATTTGAAAAACATTCATTTATTAGACAAAATTAGTGCAAGAAATTTAAATAAAATAAAAAATTGGAAAAGTTTTGGTGAAGTTGTTATAACCTCAATTTTCGGCAGAAACTTCAAGGAAACGTCTGGTAGTCAATTAAATATGACCTTTAATGATATGTATAAAATTAAAAATATAAATTATTTAGTTTTAGAAGCTAATTGGGAAGCTGGTCAAGTAAGAACAGTCTACACAGACCCGGTTTTATCAGATCAACCAAAATCAAATATGAAAAAAAGATTTGCAACAGCATATGTAATCCTTCGTCAATACTTTATTCCACGTAATATTAACATCGATTTTGTTAAAGCTGCTATTGAATTCATTGATTTACATGAACACGCTATTGGTGAAATAAATGATATTGCAGAGGTTTCAGATACACTTGACTATAAATCAACAAAAGAATACACAGACAAACAAGAAGAACAACTGCGGCGTCCTAACGCAAATATATTTAACAAATACATAGCAACGCTTACAGATGTTCGAAATGCGGATTTTAATGCATTAATTTCAGACGCTGCTACAAACTTAAAGATCACAAGTTAATATTTATCAACTATTATTGTATAAACGATTATTATATAAAACGATGAAACAAATCATCAACTTTAATCATATTTCTACAGCAATATCAGATGAGGAACGCAGTCAACTAATAGCATATTTTTACACATATCATAAAAAAGCATACTGCGCTAAAAAAGCCGCCAAGTATTATAGTCGGTTAATAAAACTAATATTTCATGCTCCGCTGATATTAACAACAAGCGGTATTATTTCAGCTGGTAGCACACTTAATCCACTACTTCTAATACTATCTGGTATTGGAATATTTATTAGTGCTGGTATAAGACGTGTTGAACCAAAACTCAAACATAAAAAATCATCGTGTAAATTCTCCGCATCAGTGTATTCAAAAATATTAACAGAATTACAGGCTTATTTGCGAGGTAAAAAATATGACACAATTGGATTAATACATGAATTACAAACACAAGACAACATGTTAGTCGATATTTCCCCAAATAGAATAGCAAAATATGAAAAAAAATATGATACAATATATATAAAATCATGAATATAAAAAATTATCCGATCTCTGAATACTTAATCGATCACAGCAGTGTTGAAACCTGCTATGTATTGCACAATTCGATATTCTACATAAACTCAAATTTTTACTACAATATAAGTACTATCGGTAACACGTTTATTAAAATTTATTACACGATCAACAACAACAATATAATCTACATAAAAACATATCAAACTAATAACGAGTTATTTTTCAATATTATTTTTCCTGGTATACCACATAACATCAGCGGTATGTTAATACCAAGTGTAAACGATGAATCGAATGAAGCCAACTTTATAACCTAGTTTTGTTATCAAACGAATTCAGTGATACCAGTGATATTATTTCATACAATAAATTTCAAGAAAATAATTTTATAATCAGATCTAAATTTCAGGATGTAATTTTATATAATCTATATCATAAAACATCGTATTTAACAAATCACGTGTGCTTAAATCAAAAAACATACAAAAACTGCATGAAAATTATTGAAAAAATATTGAATTTTATCATTTTTATGTAAACCATAGTAATAGTGTAAATTTTATGTAATCTATAAAATAGTGTAAATAATATGTAATCTATACTATAGTGTAAATAATATGTAATCTTAATAATAGGGGGGGGGAGGCAGATTGCTATTCAACGGATATTAATCAAAGTTGATTACAATCCTAAAGTAGTATGTAAAAAGGCGTGATCCCAGCACAGCCACTCTGTCCATCTATCACACCAGAGGAGCGGTCCGGTAGGACCGTGACGATGGTGGGATAGAGGGATAGAGTGGCTGTGCTGGGATCCGCCTTTATACATACTACTAAGTTGTCTTTGACGATTGGATAACGTAGAAATGATAGTGTTGCTTCTAAGGTTTTGTCCTAATGGAATTAAAGTCCATAGCCATGCAAAAAATAGATCGCCTTTGTTCAAGCTATTTCAAATTTAATTAGTGGTGTCGTGCTCTCATTGTTTATGTACTTATTTTGATATCGATATGTTACTGCATGTATAGAAAATGTTGTTGTTTTCCTCGCTATAACAACTCAGCAAAGATACTACACACACTACTGTATTACTCAAAGTCGGCGAACGAAAGGAGACGACATTTCACGTCCAACACTCAGACTCCTGTTGTGGTGATCATTGTAATGTTCGTCATCGTAATAGTTGTCGTCAGAAGTGAATGAAGGTATATATATATATATATATATATATATATATATATATATATATATATATATATTATTCCTGGGTGAACACACATGTTAAAATTATATAAGGGGGACAGATATATATTTGACATTTCAACGAGATCACTCTATCTTTCTTATTTTGAACGCAAGTAATATAGGAGCTTTGAATGTAAGCGCGAATTCGATTACATCAATTTTATATAATGAAACATTACCTATGAATTATTCTTCCAGCTTGTACAGCTATATTCTCAAAGAACAGAATGATAGATGTTTCAAACATCAACGAGACCCACTATGTCTTTGTTACCGCCTTGCCAATGAATTGTGCGGTGGGAGATAGCATTGTGCATGTTCGTGCGGTTGTCTGTTCGTATATGTGCAATTATGAACGTTTGTTCTGTGTTCGCTCGTTATTAGCAAACAAAAATGACCTTGAAAATGACAAAACAGCTTCTACCCATGTTCAGAAGCAAATAAGTGGCTGTCTAAAACAGACTTGGCCAATCTGAAAAGAAAGACTCGGATGTACATGGACATGTTATACTGAACACATATTATTATTTAAAACAAATTATGTTTCTTTCGGCATGAGCACCACCCTTTGTAACAAGCGATACTGTTTGTAATGAGCAACTCTATTGTAAGAATCCCTTTAGGTGAGAAAGATTATTTCAGTGCTACACGGACAAACAATTTGCATACAATAGGCACATTCAATCCATACTGCAAAGGTTAACAAACAGTCGAAAAATGACATCATCAATGACAATTATCCTTACAAATATACGTGTCCTCTTTTAGAGACATTTGTATTAACGTGTCCTTCTTTAGAGATATTTATACTAGCATTGCCTTGTTAAGTGACGTTGATAATAATGCATCAGGAAATTTGTTGAAAAATAAACCGAAATGACCAAGCGATGTACAGAATGCCGTCTCAACACGATGCTGGACTCAAGACATACCTAAAAAGGGACGTGGCAGCTCCCAAATTTATACGTGATTGTCAGCTTATAACTTCTACACCGTTAGAATTATTTAAGAAAAACTTTCCTGGAACGTGTAATCGGAAATTGTTCGTTGGCGTGAGGGACAAACTACAAGGTATTTATATTTGTTTCGTCACGTATATCATTGCAATGAAGTTATCAAGTCAATCTTTACAGATTGTATTGTTTATAGCAACCTGTCGATCTCTTTCGGACGTCATACGTCTGTGTAATATAATTAATATATACATTTACTATTATAGTTCCAGATCTTCAATGATAACAGCAAAAATTCAATCTGCTATATTATGCATTTAATTTTTCATCCGGCCGAGATGAATGTTTGAGAACAAAACACCTGATAGTTTTGAACTTCGGCAAGTTGTTAGCTGCAGAGGAAGGAGATGAGTTCATATTCTCTAGCTATCGCTCCACGAGGAAAGATAGCTTCAGACATTTGACGTTATACCGAGATGACGTCACTATAAAAAGATATTACTACACTATCTGAGTGAATGAGAAAATAATTAATAGTTTTTTCTCAGATATTACCAGGAGATTTGCTGCCCAGTAAAGAATTGTACATGTATTTAATAAAACGCACCATTAAAGGAAAAACAGAAAATAAAACGTTTATTGAATTCAGGGTCTTAACGGCAAACAAATTCAGTCATGAGAATCAAATATAACTATATCCAGAAAATGAACACAACCTATGCCGATGTTGTAGATTTTTTCATGTCGTGTCCAAGTTAGTGCTTAAGTAAATATTACAGTCTTGGTGTATTTAAATTTATAACTAAAGCACTGGATTTCATTAAAAATATAGTAAAATTAATTAAATATATAAGGAAGATAATTAGTGTAGTGAGGCCTTGAAGAGTATATTGGATAAAATCTATGGTGAACACATTTTTCGAATAATTAAGCATCATATTTGCTTTTATCACTAACCATAGTATGCATGTACATGAGAATAAGCAAATAAATAAGTTATTTCGTGCATATTTAAGGAATGTAATATTTCATCCTTGATAGTTAGAAAACATCATTATTGGACAAATTTCTTTTCTTGCAAATGTACCTACCATTTCTACCATTCACATGAATTTGTCACAGGTTTGCATAGTTTGCATTTATGTGAGACTGCATGGTTGTTATTCCAATGCGTTTTATTCACCCTTGAGGTACTATTACAACATGAACAGGGCACATCTGACTGTTTCTGCCTTCCAATCTGAGTGCCCCATGGTCATTTTTTTTTAGTCTCTGATACCATAATAGAGATAGTTCTCAGTGAGTCTAGGCACCAGTTATGAACCAAGACATTTTTGGACCATTTTCTGTGAAAGGAGTTTGATTTGTGCCTCCAACATCGTACAATGAACTATAATAAGGCATACATAGATGCTCTTTGTATTAGGTCAATTGCGTGGAATATACCGGATATACTCGTATAAAAACGGCTACAAATGCAAACAACATAGACCCTGATCTGCCGTCGCATAATGCGCCGTCAGATCAGGGTTTATGTTGTTTGTTATACTGATTAGTCCTTACAAACTGCATAGACCCAGATCTGCCGGTGCATTATGCTCTGTAGGTATTACATTCTAACAATTCAACATTCATAACACTTTAAATACTTAGAAATTAACATACAAATGAGTTTATAACACTCATTTTTATTCCAAAGCAATTCATATCTACGCAGTTTTATATTTTCGAACATTACTCTTGGATCTCAAAAGTTTTCATATTTCTTCTTAGGTGCAATCAAGTGATATACTTTCTCCAGATTCATTTACTGGTGGATTAGAAGTACCAATCTAGACCTTTTGGGGGCATCTTACTCAAAAAAAAAAAAAAAAAAAACCCGGTGAAGATTTTGTCCAAAAATTTAGATTTTTATAATATGTTTTAGGTTGCCTCTACAAAGTAGAGAGAGCTATTGCGTTACGGTGTCATTGTCGCACATATAAAAGGATATACATATGCAGTAGCTCGGTGCTCTTAATTCTTTCTTCCTAGATACTAGACAACAGTTTTGAGTAGATGTCATGCAACCTACATCCTGGGAAGCGGCCCAAGATACTAACTTTGTACATACATGTACAATATTTGTACATTCTTTGTTAAGTTTTTGCGTTTAGGTCATGACCATACAGCTTTCCTGTAGTATATATATATATATATATATATATATATATATATATATATATATATATATATAGATATATATATATATAGATATATATATATATATATATTTATATATTGTTATACCTGGAATCATGAAAATCGGAGAGAGGTATGCATCGCAATGTGTACTACACCCTCATCACAAAAGTTGGTCACTGTGACCCACGTTTCATGCTTCGTTTATTTCTCAAGTAGTGATCATGCAATGATCATTAAAGTAGTCGATTTTATGCCTCTCTACTAGCACCACACCCTTTGAACAAAAGATAGAAAATTGTGACCTATATGTTATGTATATACTATTCTACCTAGAATCACAACACATGGTGAGCAGATGCATCTCGATAAGTACGAAACCCTCAAAGCAAAGCAGGTCACTATGGCCCACATTTAAGGCTTCATTGACTTTTGGTTAAATTTTGTATTTCAAGTTCATTTTTCAAGCACTGTTCATGCTAGAACCATAAAACATAGTGATGATATGTGTCGATATTAGAATCACACCCTTGGAATAAAGCTCAATATGGCCTACATTTCACTTTTGAGTTTAGCTCATGATCACATAGTTTTTTTTGTGCATGTTATGTAGATGCTATCCTACCTAGAACCATTGAACTTCGTGATCGGATGCAATTATGACACCTTTTTTGCAAGGAGAGGACTCTGTGACTGATCATGCTCAGTGAATTCTTTTTAAAAGTTTGTGTTGTAAGTTAATTGTACTATTCAGGTTTGAGTCATGAAACTTGAAAATTGGATGCAACTCTTCGTACTACACCATTACAACTAAAAAATGATAACTATAGAATACATATGATGATTTACTAACATAGTTTAAGTATTTTCGTTTAGCTTATGACTACATAGATTTTTGCATGTTTTATACATACTTACTAACACAGAAGTCCCTTTCTTACCATTGCAGTTGAGAGTAGAAAGAACTATCTTCTTTATATGGTAAACGTTTCATATTTTGAGTGTACATTTAAACGTTTACTCATAGAAGATTAATTGTGTATTGTACATGCGAATAAGTAGGTATTTGAAGAGTGGATGGGATGCATTTAATGTTAGGCTTCAGCTGTAGTGGCCAATCAAGGTAATAAATGATGCGTGAATTATGTTTGTAGTAGTGGCCACACTGACTGTCACTCCAAGGTTGCTTCAAGCCTGTGTCTTACAGCCAGTAAAATCTGGGTTCTAAGGGTGAGGTGTGAACAAGGGTAATAGCTTCTTAAGCAGATTTTATGAACAGTGATTGAATAAAAGAAAGAAAGAACAATATTTTCTGGTTGTTATCAATTCATGATAGTACCTCTACTTTGATTCTTCAGAAATGGATTTTTATTTACTTGTTTATATCCTTATGCCCTTCCACAAGGGCTAACATTTCGTTGTCAATATCATTTTAGTCTGAATGATAATTAATGTTTACAAACTTTACAATGACTGACGAAGACTACTAAAAGGTTAGTATAGGTGAGTTAAGTAATCGGTCATTACACTCTGGTCATAAGTTAAATATAAAAAATATACCCATTTTTTTAATAATGGTCTCTGCAAATACAATTATGATACATTAATAGAAATGTGTTCGAACTCACTCAACAGTATCAAAGAATCTTAGGTATTTGATGAGTCTATATAACTATTGAGGTATGAAAGCATGCTGAATTATAAAGGCCAAGCAAAGAAATGCTATAAAATAAGATAGTTCAAGATAGTTTCCCCAGCATGAGTTTCTCCATTGCAAGGTATTGAATCTTAGTCTTCCGTCTGAAAACCAATAAAACATCATACTTTTCAACATTTATGCACCGATCAATTCGATGCAATTGAGAAGCTATCTAGATTGTTTAGAATAGATCCATACTTCTATTGAGAAAAAAAAATGTTTATAGTTGAATGATATTATGGCTTTGCTAGACATAAAAAGTACTGCATGATATTATGGCTTTACTAGACATAAAGAGTATTGCATACTAAGTTATTTTCTCCATATCAATTTTCGCGGTTTTGCAAAAATAACATTTTCGTTGGTGTTTAATTTCGTGGATTTGTGTAGGGGTCCAATTGTTTCCACAGAAGGGTTGTTGTTCATTGGATCTTTAAATTCGTGTTTTGTAGAAGCCACGAAATCCAGGAAAATTAGTACCCCTTGAAAAATAGTGAATTCAGAGTATTGAAAAAAAACTTCTTCAAAGGATAACGATATTTAATGCAATGTTTCAAATAAACGTCTGATTGATTGGTACCTAACGGCAGGTCAGCACATGAAAATTATATATTCTGTAGGTCATACAGTGTAAACACTCTGGCATAATTGTTGAACGCTCGAGTAGATTAATCCCAAAATGTTAAGTTACTGTTTCAACAAAGATTGCAGAAATTAGGCCATAAAAATCAACAAAACCTGCTGGATTCTTCTGTGTCTAAACTGGAGGTAGCGCCATACTTTAACTACAAAATAACTTCACCTGAAGTTTGCAATTTTCTTGGTCGATTTGACCAGTTATAACAAGCAGAATAGAACAGTTTCATTGATGACGAACTGTTGCTTACACATGAAAGGGCAATCAGATACATGCATATTTAAATCGTCTCATAGCCAAAATAGTCATATATGACTCAAGTGAGCACAGCCAAGTTATTTGTAATAAATATAACTTCGCATTTTCATCTTATCTCGATTCGACTTTGTTTATTCCCATGACAGTATAATATTGCATATAATTCTAAGAATGTAATATATGACAACCAACATGACATAATAAAACAAGAGACCCATGTGTGCCTGAGATCGCTCACGTAGCTAACATTTGCCTAATAGCAAAATGTAAGAACAGTTGGCCAAGAAATCTTGGTCAGTAGGATGCTTTCGTAGACATTTTTCTAATGCTGTTGATTGCATATGCTATAAAGACAATTGTTCAAAGGTTTCTCTATTTTTTGTATTGGCGTCCATATTTGATAGTCGATCAGAATTTGTCCAGTATTGAGAGGGGTTTATGCCAGGATGCTTTCGGTCAAAGTTGGTCAAATTCTGGTGAACGTTTATTTTGTAGATAATGTTCTTAAAAAAAATTCAGTTAAGGTAGCGATATTTGAGAGAGAATCAATAACATTTGTATAAATCTGAAAGCCATTTATGCAAGGGTACTTTCTGTAAAATTGTATTCAAATTCTGTTTAGCGGTTTTGAGAAAAAGTCGTTTCGAGGTTGTTTTTATTTTGTATTTTATTAACGGATGCCACATTTGTTGGAGGCTCGACATCATTTCTACAAACTTAAAAACCCTTAATGCCAAGATACTTTATGATAAATTTGGTCCAATTCTGTTGTAAAGGTGACATAGTTAATCTAAAATTAATTAAATGCGTGCTTTATTACATACTGATTTAATTGTACATGGATGATCTAGCATTCGATATGTATGTTTAATTCATATTTCCGTATCACACACCCAGATTGAAACTATTTGGATGTTTTCACTGACGTCCGTTCGTCGATCTTTTTACATGCACCAAATCGAAAGTTTATTCATCTCAAATTACTTTAGATTCCATTCACAATATATATTTGAAAATATTCGGAAAGAGTTAAAGAGGGGATATGTTAAAAAAATTTAAAAAAACATAAAAAGAAAAAAAGAAAAAACAAAACAAAACAAAAACAACATGACATAATAAAACAAGAGGCCCATGTGTAGCTGAGATCGGTCACGTGGCTAACGTCTGCCCAATAGCCAAATGTAAGAACAGTTGGCAAACAAATCTGGATCAGTAGAATGCTTTCATAGAAATTTCTTCCAATGCTGTTGATTGCGTATGTTACTAAAAATGTTTTCAAAGGTTTCTCTATTTTTGTATTTTTGTCCATATTTGATAGCGCATCAGCAGTTGTCCAATATTGAGAGGGGTTTATGCCAGGCTGCTTTTTGTCAAAGTTGGTCAAATTCTGATGAAAAGTTTATTTTGTACAAGGAGATGTTAAATTGTTTTATTGCTTTTAGTAAAGGTATGCATATTTGAAGGTGAATCAGCAGCATTTGTATAAATTTGAAAGCTACGTATTCAAGTGTACTTCCTGTCAGATTTGGTCAAATTCTGTTTTGCGGTTTTGAGAAGAAGTGGTTTCGAGTTTTTTTCTATTTTATTAACGGGTGCCATAGTTGTTGGCGGCTCGGTATAATTTCTACAGACGTGAAAAACCCTTCATGCCAAGATACTTTATGATAAATTTGATCAAATTCGGTTGTAAAGGTGACATAGTTAATCTAAAACTATTTAAATACGTGCTTTATTACATATTGATTTAATATTACATGGATGATCTGGCATGCGATACGGATGTTTAATTCCTATTTCCGTATCACACACCCAGATTGGAACTATTTGGGTGTTTTCACTGACGTCCGCTCGTCGATCTTTTCAGATGCACCAAATCAAAAATTTATACATTTAAATTACCTTAGATTCCATTTACAATATATATCTGAAATTTTCGTAAAGCGTAAATAAAGAGGGTATGTAAAAAAAAAAAAAAAAAAAAAAAAAAAAAAAAAAAAAAAAAAAAAAAAAACAAACAAAAACAAAACAAAACAATAAAAAAAACCCACAAACAAAAGCAAAAACAAAACAAAACAAAACTGCGTTCGTATTTTGTTTCGAGTTGGGGGGAGGGGAATAACTCTTATAATGTGGCGTACGAATAGATCTATATGTGGTATTCCTACGCCATACCAAACTCGTTCTTTCCCCCGACTCTGAATACAACACACATATGCAGTTTTGTGTTTATATTGCACAAATGTCTTGAAGACCAGCCTAACGCAAGAAAATTATTTTCCTCATATTGTGGAAAGTGCTAAACTTTGATTACTATACCAATTACGTCAGAGATTACTGTAATTATGCAACGTTTTCTTAATGGTAATCAGAATATATGAATGATACTGTTTGTGGTAATCTGTATGCACGAATGATAGTGATTGTGGTTATCTGAATGCACGAATGATACTGTTTGTGGTAATCCGAATGTACGAATGATACTGTTTGTGGTAATCTGTATGTACGAATGATAGTGATTGTGGTAATCTGAATGCACGTATGCTACTGTTTGGTAATCTGTATGTACGAATGATACTGTTTGTTGTAATCTGAATGTACGAATGATAGTGTATGTGGTAATCTGTATGTAAGAATGATAGTAATTGTGGTGATCTGAATGCACGAAGGATATTGATTAGAGCAGTGAGATTCATGCATTTGTACACGAGTTCTTGAAAAAGAAACATACATGTATTTGATTTTGTTGCGAGAGGGGCCAGTAGGGACAGATGACAGATTTGCTTTATATATATATATATATATATATATATATATATATATATATATATATATATATTCTCATTAGTATATTCTTGAGAAACAAATAAGATTCAGATTTTAAGGAAACGCCGTTACCATACTGCCCTAAAATAGATTTCACGGAATAGAGTAGTGGGTTTTGCAACTTAAAGAAAACGTTCAAAGAGAACTTTAGTAGAATTGAATGTTTAAGATTTTGAACTATGTTTGCACAAGAGGCGTTGGTGACATAAAGTGTGCATTGATTACACAGAAGTGTAAACAGTAATAAGACTGATGTTGGAAATATCTGTAAATTATATTTGTATTTAACTTAGCTGTATTAGTGAGGCCAAAATATACAGCTCTATGACATGTTCTTTTCACATTTCCCTATCGAATTACAATTAAGACATCATTAGTCGGCAATTCCATGTACTCTGATGAAATTAATACGCATATATTTATGACAGTGCAAACCTTAATAAAAATGATCAAAACGCTTTTTCAGAATCATTTAAAGATCACAACCACACCTATATATTCCATCGTTTCTCACTATCATATGATCTTTGCAGCAATTACATATACTAAAATTGATTATATATATATATATATATATATATATATATATATATATATATATATATGATCTATCTGCTGTTTAAGTCAGTAGACAAATATTGTTAGAATTTCTTTGTAATAGGGGAACAAGTTTTCAGTAATCTTGAAAAAATATTGCCTAAACTAAAAACTAAATTGGTTGTGTCGTGAATTGATAAATGAAATATATAAACGTTTGTGCTATGTACTGAAAAGAGGAAAAAATATTGTGCTTTCAAATCTATGTTTTTTAAACCTATGGTTGTTTTTAAAACCGTCTTATTACCTATTTAATGTACAAAGATTTAACGGCACATCAATACAATCGTGGCTATATAGTGCCAATTAGAAGCAAAGTTCTAAAAATGTCAAGGAAAGAATTGCGAAAACCTTTTGGAAGATAAACCCTTCCAAATAAAATATAAACATGTAGACCTTCAAGGTGAAAAGGCAAATATTTTTAAAAAAGGTTACAAAGTTACAAAATTGCCAAAATCTTCAGGTAGATAATCCCCTCCAAATAAAAGTAAATACTTTCTCTTACAACAGATGCCAAGGTTTTGAAAAAGGTATTTAAAATAAAACAAAAGGTTGAACTAACAAAGTCCTTAAAATACAGTTGTTTTTTTCTGTGCAAACGTGAATGTATATACCGATAATACCGTCTGTACTTGCTTATAAGTCGAGTCCAACTGCGAAAGGCACAAGTACAGATATGTCGTCGCATAATGTGCTGGCAGATCTGGGTCAATGAAGTTTGTTAGGAGTAACCAGTACAATAAAAAAACCCATAGACCCTGATCTACCGGCGCATTACGCGACGACAGATCAGGTCAGGGTCTATGTTGTTTACAGTTCAACTAGACTTATACGCTAATATATACGGTAAATACATAATGAAAAAAATTGATTCTCGAAGTACCAGTCACATCTGTTAGCAAACTGTTGTGTCTGCGGCAGTGTTAGTAGTAGTAGCTGTTGTTGTTGTTTGTTATTGTTGTTGTGTTCATGGTAGTAATGTTTCTTCATGTGACTTAAAACTACTGAGCTCCCTAAAACTGAGGAGCTTTCTTTGGTAAGTATTGAATCAATAAAAAAAAAGATAAAAAAAGAAACGATTTAATATGATTCTTCTTTGCATGAATGGAAATGTGTATACTAAGCCAGATAATGACAGTCAAGGTCTTTATTATTTCTCATAAAGTATTAATTTCTCCACCACCGAGGTACTAAATTGAAGTCTTTCTGGTGAAAATTGACAAAGAATTCTTGTGCCTTATTTATTTCCAGAGTAACAGGAAAATCCCAAACTGCCTTTCTTCATATTTTACCACGTCAAAAATTGTCGACAGATATAAGATACTATTGCTTTTGTTATGACAGGGTTGCAGTTTTCTTTCAGCACCGTTATGATTGCAAATCAACCTCTCATGAATGACTGTGTCTTGATGACCTTCATCTGTGGACACATATTCTATACAGTGTAAAAAAAAAACAAATACTTGGCAAATATCATAGCCAATTTGTGTTTGAATCGCTGTTTGATCTGTAAACATAAAATCTAATCCAGCTTTCAAATTGTCGCTACTTAACCAAGATTACAGATAAAAATAGAAAACCCTCTCAAACTCTTTTGTGTTCGAAATGGATACCACATTTCACGTCTACTTGAAGAAATATCTGATCTAATATTCCTAATCCTGTTCACCGCTTTAATAAAACCTGTATTACAGTGTTGAAGCCGATAACGACAATACCACAATGCCATCTGTCACATTTCAATTTGCCCAAAGTCAATATTAATTGCATAACATCTCAAATTTATTTAAGCCAAGGTACTTTTCATTGTCCACGAATAGCCCATAAAGACATCAACCTGCATACGGTGAGAAACGTTTGATGTCTAATTGAAGAAGAACTGATTTTTGCTCGAAATGAAGTAAGTGAAGATGCAATATTGGACGCATTTCTTGGTTACATGTGCCGTTAGGGTTTCAACGCCAAGTTCCTGTAAGGTATGCATTGCAAACTTAAATACAATTTTATAATCACCCTCTGTTCGAAAATGGGCTCATCTGCCATTTTGCCACCGCATCTTCATATATGAAGTAGAAAGAGATAATGTCACTAAGCATGTAACGTCATCAACTTAAAAATAACGCCACGTCATAAATTGGGACGTTTGTAATTATAGACATTGGGTTGCTTTGTTTAGAAGATATTGCATTGTTACGAATTATGACTTTGTTGACAAAAGATTCTGAATATCAGCCAAATTTTAATATTTAATTGGAACATTTTTTTAAAATATCAAACAAATTGTACATTGAACAAATTTCGGTTATGACCTACTCCAATTTTTCCGGAGTTTGAACTCGCAATCTCAACGTGCACATCAACAAGACCATTTAGGCTTTGTTTATTGTATGCGCCAGGAGGTTACTAACTGGAAAAGTAGGCTCGAACTCAGGTATATATTAAGATTTACGAGTTATGCGTTTAAATGGCAAAGACTAGCGATCATAAGGTCATATATGCGTTGTTAAAGAAGAAGATATAGCTCGCTGTGTCCGATATGGTGCAGTCAACCGAATACAAATAAATTGAATATCATTTTCAACGAAAGTTTCTTGTTACATACTACCACCATTATTCCCACAACAATTAACACAGCAACAACTACTACTACCAGTAATAATAATGTAGTCAACGATACAAATTATTCCCCAATGAAATGTAAATAAAATATTGTTTTTTTGTGAAAATAAAGACCTTTTCAAATCAACCCTACAAAAGATAACTACATGTACAATTCAACACACACACGCATATATATATATATATATATATATATATATATATATATATATATATAGATATATATATATATATATATATATATATCTGTGTGCCTATCTATACATGTACAACTCCATCTCCATCTATCTATTCATCCATCCATCCATCCATCCATCAATAAATACAAACATACATATATACATACATACATACATACATACATACATACATACATACATACATACATACATACATACATACATACATACATACATACATACATACATACATACATATATCACCTTTTCACCTGAAAATCGTGTCGAAGGTTCACGCAGTGCATCATTTTAAACCATCATTCTGGGGTGATGGTAAATTAAATGTATTTAAATTGTCTGGGGAGATAGAACAGTTCAATCATGCATTGTACTGCTTGTTTTTTTCAATAGAATACAGAATGCAGAATACGGAATAGTTTATTCAGCTTTACACATACATACTGTTCATAACCTTAATGTGATTAGTGTTAATATAATGTGAATATATCAAGATATTTAAAAGAATCGCCGACCTCGAGTTATTTCTCCCCATAATAAGAAGAAGCGGTTGAAAGTCTTTAGTTTTCAAAGATCATTACTGTAGTCTTACCTGTATTCATGTGTAAAGAGAATATGTCAAATTAAGCTTTCACATTATTTAACATTGACTGTAGAGCATCATTTGATCTAGCAAATAGTACAGAGTCATCTGATTACAACACAATAAACAGTTTCATTTCATTCATGATAATAACACCCTAGAGGTCAGCATTTGTATTTTGAATGAAATCATTAATAATGAATTTAAATAACAATAAAGGTAATGGATCACCTTGTATGACACCAATATATGATTCAACAGATTTTGATGTATATGTTCATGATATTTAATACCTTATTATACTGAGCTCTCAAAATGTGGACTATTTTAGTACTAATATCTTCCTTGATCAATTTGAACCACAGTGGAGATCTATTAACTTTGCAAACTTAACTATTAACTTTGCAAAATCAATAAAGAAACAGTCTAGTTTATTGATAGTGTTCACAACCTTTGAAATTATGGAATGAAGTAAACAAGTATACAGTCAATCGTTGACTTATAAGTTTTTTAAAACCAAACTGATTATCAGTAATTGCATTGTAAGTTTCTGTTCATTTAAACAGTATTTCATTCAATTAATGCGAATGTACTTTGCGAAGTGTATTATTAAACGTTATTCATCTGTAGTTCTTCACATCATTTTTATCACACTTTTTAATTTTATTTAGGAAAAATTTGACCATTGCACCAACCATCTAGATAAATTCCATTAGTGAAAATAACATTGAACATTTTTACAACAAATTGGACAATTATATCAAACAAACATTAATATATTTCCGAATATATTGAATCCAAGTCCCAAATTTGTTTATGAACGACCTTTTTAATATCTTCTAATGTAATATCAGATTCGAGATCACAATCCTTAACATTTATATCATCATAATCACCAAGGTGGCCATTAATGATAATTAAGTGTGTTTAAAACGGTCTGTGGGACCAGGTAGATGCAATTAAGTATACATTTTAAGCGTCTTTGAATAATTTAATGAGCTGTTCAATCGAAGAATTCAATCATACGTTCGTCGTTTGATTTTTGAAAATAACTGGCTGTAAAATGAAACTGTGTTAGGGACTAGATCTCAGTATTATAAGTAACTCACATTTTGATTTTTCAGTTCTTGAATTGCAAAGATTTTCTTGTATAAACATAAATATAAAAATGAGATTCGTGTATGAAAACTCGTCGATCACTAGGGGGTGGTTTTTATATCTTTGACACCTGTATAGATGAGAATTGAATCAAATTTGTAAATATGTTTACTGTTGGTGTTGAATAAATATTTTTCAATTATTATAGAAACGCAGATCTAGAGGATCAGTTGATTTCTATTTTCATAAGGGGATTGAATAATTCGTTTTTTTAAGTTAACTAGACTGTCGGGAGCTATAGATGAGGGCGTATACATTGACCTTTGCACAACTATCTTTTGACAAGTGTACGAAATCAACTAGTCATAATCAACAATACGATCAGCAAGATTCAATATATACTTGTTATTATGCAGATTACTAAAGCCAAGAAGAATCTTAACATGTTAAACTGTAACCCCTAGACCACAGAGCTGTATTAAATGACTCATTATTATCATTTTTCATAATAAATCATTACACGTGTGTGTGTGACTAGCATTTTCTGATCTTATTTATTTCGAGATTTGCATAATGTTACACTATAAATATTTTCTCAACCGTTATTGCAAAATTTAATGTTAGTCTTTAATATTTGTTTTAATCTTTCAACTGTAATATCTTATCATTCATATGTATTATTTCTTACATGTAATTGGTTTAGATGTTAATCATATCCAAAACAAAATTCTAGCCATATGCAATAAATGTTAGATTTAATTGCAATAATAAATTCACATGTAAAACATTTTGATTTATATTCTATGCTTTTTCAATCAATGCGAGTCACTAAATTCAAATATTGTTTCGGTATTCATATGGAAGAAATATTTTATTTAAATGGCATGCAATTGTTATTCGTGCGCTATATTATTTTCTATGTAACATTATTTTTTGTTTTGTTTTTTATTTAACAAGACTGATTCAACTGCAAAAATATTTGGAGTAACATTTTAATTTATTTCACATGAATGAAAACAATATAGCATATGGGTAATAAATGCACACATATCGAACAAAGCTTAATTCCTTATGAAAAATAAATATTTCAGTCGAATGACGGATGATGCATAGGACTGGAAAATATTGCACGCAAACGTAAAACCAAAGCAGAAACATTTTAATATTGTCCATTTTAACTAATTATTACCGCAGTTAAATATGCTCTACCTGTTAAATGTGAATATAAACATTTTGCATATGAATGTCAATAAAACAAAATATATGTAAGAAAAATATCATATGAACGATCTAATATTTTAGTTGAACGATAAAATAACCCATGTTAAAGAGAAACCGTACATTTTGCGACGTTTCACTCACCATTAACAGAACCGATGGTAGAATTGTTACACTTCCAATAGACCATTGTGACTTTTTCAGTTTATACTTAAGCCAGCCGTGAACTCCGAGTTTTACAACGGCCGCTAATTTAGTGACATTACTAAAGGCTGAAGATTGACGAGTCGCCTGGTTGAATACATATGGTAACAAAGCCCCTTTGACAACATCTTCCTTAGACAAGGATCGTCGATCCACTTCATCCCACATCGACCCTTGAGTTATGTTGCTAGCCAAAATAGTGTTTTCTACAACTACCCTCTTGTTGATGAATGAGTTAATGCCCGTAGCAAGCGAAATCAATTGACCAATGAGACAACACATTACACCTGTTAGGTATACAATATAACTACTTCTGTGATGTCCATATGCTTCAACATAAAAGACAAACTTATGTATGGACAATTGAAATCAGAGAAATGCATCTACAACAGGTTTCGCTCTACAATTTCGTACTTTCCACATGATTTGATTTTTAACGAAAAAGAACTTCCTCCGTTTAACTCGCTGTGTATCATGGTTATTTAAAAATGACCCTGTATATCGTAGGTAGTATTAAAATATGCTATAATTCCCTTTATTTTGGTATATGATTGATGGGTCTTATTTTAACTTCCTCGACTTCAGATGTAAATTGGAGAAGAAACATAAAAATACCTGATAGTTTTTTTATTTTTACTTATATACTTTATGACTTATTTATTGCTCTTTCAGAAGTTTGTATTGTCTACTCTGGCAAGATTCATTTTGTCTATTTTAACAACGGATAAAGTTAGTGTACTATGGTCTAGTTCATGTTCATTTCTCCAGCACATGGGAGCCGCCATTTCGATCAGTTGTCTACTTTAGGTAGCGCGTTGTTTCCCAAATACCACATATAAAGAAACTTCAGTCACAGTACATGAAAGTAACATAGAGATATGCCAACATTCTCTCCACTGTGCTTGTTGCAAATGCACATAACTTCCACTTACACCTGTCCCGCTTTCAGAAGTACTTAACAACTGTAGAATGGAACCACATGTGACGTTGTCTGTGGATGTTGCAGTGATTATTCCCTATTATTTTACGAGTTAAATGTAACGAGCAATTTGATTGGATCATATTTATTTTGCAACTGCATCCAATCAAATAAAAGAGGAGTACATACTGGTTCTGCTAACTACACATGCCAAGGGTTGATGTGGAACGAAGTGAATCGACGACCCTTGACTAGCGAGGATGATATGACAGAGCTCGACGAGCCGTAATAAACAATAGCATCAAAAACGAAGGAATAGATGTTTTTATTGTAAAGCTTAATGAAAATTAAGGTAATGAGAATCTTAACATTTTGAACTCCAACCACATAACCACAGAGCTGAATTAAATGACACATTATTTACCATTGTAAGCGATAGATGCTTTTGATGTAAAAACTGGCAAGGAAACTCATGCAAGCGTTCAGCAAGCTTAAGCGGCACATACAATTTGCTTGAAATCCTAGGTGATCATGTGCAAAAACAAAGCTGGAAACAATTTGTAGTCACTGCACTAATTTAGGATATTGTGACTATACAATATATTTTATGGGAAGCAGACATATTTTGAAGCTTAAATACATCTTAGATCTCATGAAGAGAAAGCTGGATGCTAAATTAAGCTCAGATCCAACAATTCTGGGTAAAAAATATGCTGCTGAAACCAAAGTTTAGGAGGACAAGTAATCAGGAGCCATACCTGCACTCACAAAACATTACTAGCAATTACTTAAAAAGAGTATTTCTTTTACTTAAAATGAGTAAAATCTAAGTAAAAAGTTTGTCAAATGGATGCAAATTACAAGTAATTACTAGTAATTGCAAGTAATTCTAAGTAAAAGAAAATTAAGTAATTGCCAATAAAAACGAAAAGTAGATATTTTATTAAGTAAAATATTACTTTGTAATTAGTTTGCTAAGTAAAATATTATTACTTAATAATAATTTTAGTAATTAAAAAAGTATTACTTAGTATCATTACTTAGTAATAATTTTACTAATTAAAAAGTATTACTTAGTAATAATTTTCCTAATTAAAATATTATTACTTAGTAATAATTTTACTAAGTAATTTTAATTAAGCACAGATTTAAGTAGTTTTGAGTACACGAGTAAATGTATGCATGTTCATGTCAAGTGACAACTTTGGCAAGAGTAAAATCCCCCAGTATCAGAAAGATTCAATAAAGTCTGTTCTTACAGGAAATTGAAATGCATTATCATGGGCAAACATGTACATGTCAACAATATGAAATAGGATTTGGGAAAGATAATGATCTGCCAGAATTTAGAACATTAATAACCTTTTTACAGATCTAGAATTTAACATTAATGTCTTTGTAGCCAGACGAACAAGCAGACTTAGAAATTTACTAGTCCTGCTGAATCTTCACTAGTCATTTCCAGAAAATAATGTCAGATGCAAACACATATTGAGATTTACTTGCCATCGGATTGCTGCAATTATGAGAACTACCGCTAATTTCGAGATTTGTTTCATATTCATATTTTTAATATAGAGATAGGTAGATATGAGGGTGTCATTGCTCCAGAGAAATCTCTTAGTACTAGTTGAGGATGAATATCATGCATTGTTATGTTTGTAGACATTACCAAGATCTTAAAGAAAATGTTTCGATAAACTTTGGAATGCTTGACAATCTTTGAAACAATTCTATAGGTTTATACCATCACAAAGTTAATTTATTATTCAGTGTCGCATTGTTTATATACAAATATTTTAGGTAGGCAAGAAACTGTACGTAATGTCTGACATTTATATTAAAAGACATGTACTGCACTCGATGCAATCATTTAAGTTAGGCTCTAATCAATTTGTAGCACAGTAACAGAATAGGTAACCAGCATGGTGGCTGTACCAGTTTCCTAACAATACACTATCATGCCGTAACCATGCTGGATATCAATACTGCAAAACTGCAAAACAAAGGCATATGTGTCCAGCAAATAGTCGCAGATATATTTAACAGTGAATAAGTCCTACGAGTTAGGAAATAACCCATGATTAACATTATTAACATGTGTGTGTCTTTCTTTATTTTTGTAATGGAGCATGTACAAAACACTGCAAGATAATGGCAGAGACCACACGCACTTCCAGTGAAACAGTTTTCCAACTGCTGGGAGTGTACCTTTAACCTATCTTGTTTGACATATGCACACTTTCTAGAGAACTCATTATACATGTTCAAGCTTTACTCAGTATTAATCATGCAGTGTCACTGGGGACTTTTAAAATCTATGAATAAATCAAAGGAATCAAATTGGAAGGAATGAGTACAAATTCACAATCGTTTGAAATCGTATTTATCATAAGTACTTGAAACAGCATTTATCAGGGTTAAACATTTGTTCCTACAGTTGTGCAATACATCAGTCGTTTATATCATAATACTTAAAAGTTGCTTAAAATGAAACCTCTCAATAGAGTACCATGATGTACTGATATGCTGTTTAATTTCTTTTGTAATAGCACTTCATACACAAAGTATATTTAATTAGCTGTATTGTGTCGTTACTAAATGAAGCATACTGTTTTCCTCGCAACATTGTTGCACACACAGCAAAACAGGTGATTTAATGGGTGTATGATCGGGATCATATAAAATTAATTATTAAGGAAAGATTCCAGAAATTCAGGTTGATCCACTTTAAGGAATCTCTCACTGCCGTTTTCGTCAGTATGAGGGAAAGTCTTCACATTATTTCCCTTGCGGCTTTAGTATTAAAAATAAATTGTTTTGGGGGGTGTTGTCAGATGGTTAGGTTCACCTTCCCCATCTGTTCAAATAGTACACTTTTCTGTGAAAAAGAAGAAAAACAAGAATATTAGCCATTTGAAGTACAGTAAACCACATCGTCTCAACAAATCCGCTCAGAATAAAATCCTGCATCCTCCCCTGCTTCTTGTTAGGTTCAGGTACAATCAACCGAAATAGACTTCAGCATGTATTATGTAACCTGGACAAGTTTGTTTTACTATTTACCTGTTTGGCAAAACAACATACACATTTAATTTAGTTCAAAATTCCAAAATCACTTCACAAGTCTTAGAAATATATTTAAATGTTATTCATGACCATCCTTTAAAGAGATCCTAAATTTTAGTTTTACCATCCACTTTGAAAGGGCTACGACATCATATCTGTCAAACGTTCAGTACTTTACATCTTTAAAAAAAAGCAATGACATTACTCACTTTATTTCTTAAGACCATTGAAATAGAATCTGCCATTTGTTTTACAAAATAAAAACAAATATAAAAATAGAAGCATACCTACATGTGCACGACCTATGCACTTGCCTAATTTAAAGTTCACTGCATGAAGGCAATTGTAGATTTTGATATGTGAGAAGAAAAAGTTCCTAAGAATAACGGGAATGAGTTTGATAATCTTGCATGTACATGTAATTTACTAATCTTGTCATCCTACTGTCGTTAACTGACAACTATGCATCTAAAACTGCAGTTTGGCAGTTAAGTTAAGGGTCCTTTTCATCCCAACTGGGACAAGGCTGCAACCATCTTCCGCCATCTGGGTCGGTCCTGAGCAATGACTTGTGCTTCGCCCCAGGAAAGTCCCATCTCTTCCAGATCCGTCATCATTGTCCTTCGCCAGGTTGTCTTTGGCCGGCAACGTTTACGCTTCCCCGCTGGTGTCCATCTTAGAGCTACCTTAGGTATCCGTTCTGGTAGCACCGCATTACGTGTCCGAGCCATTTGATTCTGCGCATCTTGACCTCCAGAGAAATATTTTAACATCCAGTTTTCTCATATAGGCTCACATTGGAGATCTTGTTTGGCCAGTAGATGTTGCAGATTTTACGGAGGCAGCCATTGTGGAATGAATTTACATTTCTCATGTCTGTCTTCACAACTCTCCAACACTCGGAGCCATATAAGAGTACCGACTTTATGCTGCTGTTGTAAAGTCTGATCTTTGTCTTGAGGCTGTACTGTTTTGATCCCTATATAGGGCGAAGCCTGCTGAAAGCACCTGTGGCTTTATTTAACCTGGCCTTTATGTCATTTTTGGCACCATTGTTGTTACTAATTAGGCTACCAAGGCTGCAGTTTGGCAGGCGCAGCAGTAAATAATAATGATCTGCAAAATTACCGTCTCAATGATATACTCACCAAAGTGATTACTCTATGATTTTCGTTCCCAACAATTATCTCAAGGGTTATATCATCAGTTGCTGCACACGTATTAGTGTATTATTATTAGTGTATTAGTATTACTTTCAATACAAGTTCCCAAATTAACGAGCAAAATTGTGACGATTCAAATTCAGATATGGAGCCTGCTTGAAAATGAGGCTGCCGCTGTGGTTCTTTATCTAAAGTACACCATGCGAGTTATTTGTATATTTCGTGATCAGTAAACCAGTCTTCTGACTGTAAACAAGGGAAATAGCCACCTTTATATCTTGATACCGAATAAGGTTTGTCTTGCTGAGAATCACATTTCATCTGATGTGATTTTATTATTTGATTTTTTTTGGGGCTAAAACCAAAATTTCGTGTAGAATAATTCTTTATAGAATGTTGGCATACCGGGATGGGTCTCTCTAATTACCAAACTTGCTCAGGTTAGCCACCTCATGTTGCATTTATTTCTTAGGAACGCTTATGCTATTTAAATATATTTTTATTTTTATATTTGTTTTACAAACTTAAATGCCTGATTAACAGATGGGATGACAGAATTTAAACCACTTTAGAAGGGAACAATAAGAAAAAAGTCCTGAATGTTGGAAATTCTCAGCTTGTAATGTTTCTCGCATGCTATATCAGGATTATTTTACAGACAAGAAAATGCAGACTATTTCACCAGAATATCTCAGGATGTCACAAGATAGGACTGTGATATATCTGTTCAAGTGTCTGCCTGAAAATATAGTTCTGTGTGGGTATAGCACTTGAAAGATTTGATATTTCGGAAGTAGAGACATAGGTGGTTTACAATCAAAAGGGAATCCGGATGACAGCAACGCTTACCTCTACACCAAAGGTAGTTCAAAGTTAGCTCATTTTTTCTCCGTACAGTGCTATAGAAAATATCTATTCAGAATATCTGCACTCAATGATTCCTCTCCTGGAGCCAGCAGAAAATCATAACGTCTTGTTATTACGAATATGACCTTAAATCGTGTACAGTGATGTTTTACCTCATATATGCAAGCGAGTCCGTAATGAATGTGTAGTACTATTAGATTGAATGAATTAAAGTAATGTCTCTCTACCTTAAACAGTACAGACGTTTCTCTTTGGTCGACATATCTAGATTTAATATTAAAAAAGGATAAAGACAATCATTTGTGGTCTCGATCACAGGTTTTTAAGCATATAGAAACAATATAAACTTGGAGCTCTTGCAAACTTAGCAATACAGGCAATACCTGGCTGTTATAGCTCGCTGCTGTTTCTTGATAAAAGCACACACACACAGACACACACACAAACCCCAGGGACGAAAGCTTATTCACATTTCTGATGAAATCTGAATGTGAACTGTATTAATTGCATGACTATGTGCTAATGTGCTATACAGATATATATGCCTTAACAAATATGTGCCATCTGTGGAAACTGTGACGATGATCCTACTTCAGTGGTCAAGATGACAGAATTTATTAAACAAACCCAGTTGGAGTGTTTGGATAGGCTATTAATCAATGGGTTTGGAAAACGTTTTCTAATACAATGTTAAATACGACTTGTCAAGAAGTGGGCCGACACGTTATTTAGGCTATGACTACGGTGAGAGTTTTGTACAGTTTATATAAACAAAAATTGTCCCCGATGTTGAGCAGATGGAGAGATAAAATAAAAGATCTATTCAGCTCAAATCTAAATTCAACGTCCCATAAGCAGAGGCTGATAGGGAATCCCTCGTATAACCTTATCGGCCCAAGTCATCCTTGATACTACATATAATTATATCTTTTTTCATTTCCGTAAAACGCTACATACATACATACATACATACATACATACATACATACATACATACATACATACATACATACATACATACATACATACATACATACATACATACATACATACATACATACATACATACATACATACATACATACATACATACATACATACATACATACATACATACATACATACATACATACATACATACATACATACATACATACATACATACATACATACATACATACATACATACATACATACACCATTTCCTCCCTCGAGGGGTAACATATATCGTACTTAAATCTCCAAATGAGGTCACTAATTAAAAACGTATTGGTTATCATCAGAATAATGCAGATCGACAAAACACTCACTGGTTATTTCTTGAGCATCGTTTTCAAAATTAAGCATAGCAAATCTTGAGAACTTTCGGAAGCGATCATACCACCTGCTGTGAAAATTCAGTGTCGATCATACCATCTTCTGAGAACTTTCATCATCGATCATACCATCTCCTGAGAACTTTCAGTATCGATCATACCACCTCCTGAGAACCTTCAGTATCGATCATACCATCTCCTGAGAACTTTCAGTGTCGATCATAGCACATCCTGAGAACTATCAGTATCAATCATACCACCTCCTGAGAACTTTCGGAATCGATCATACCACCTCCTGAGAACTTTCAGTACTGAACAGTTGATATCAGTCAGCGATATAAAAGACCCGCAGCCAGGAGATGCCCGTCTAATCAATAACAAAGCACTGCTTAATAAGGGTGCGATTGAACACAACATGACACTGCGCCTCTTGTACATATTCGAATTATAGGTGCTAACGAGAAATTGAGGTGCTGAGACATAATAGAAAATTTTGGCTAAATTATTTTGCTCGTTAAAGATAACAGCAAGGAGACTTCAGATCCTAAAATACCTTCTGATAATTTTCAGCTCCATAATTTTACACATGAACCAATACGCAACCGAATGTTCCCAATAAGACAATCTGTTTCATCGTATGGTTTGCTTTAAAATCAAACTGGTTCTACATTTGGCAGGGACAATCATGCCTGTGACCCATGCCTGTTGAGTATTCTTCGTTCTTCAATTTCTGATTTTACCAAATGGTAAAAGCATACTGTCGTGTTTTAGTTAGCCTCTTGATGGTTATCTCAAGCATATTCATGTATGGACAATGCAAAGTTTGTGAGACAGATTTTTGGATCAAACTAAACGCATGATAAATTGAAATGAAAATATTTCCTTTAAGTATTATTGTAATACAGCCTTCTCCAATGAGAACTGCTCACTTTTGGTAAAGTACCTGAGTAACAGAGCTTCGGTAACATAGATCGGTTTATAGCCTTTACTTTGTGAATAAAAATACTTCACTAATCACTTTCTTCATTTAAATATTGTAATTGTCACGTTTTTATATTATGCAGTATTGTGCATCAATTATTGATAAAGTTTAACCAAAATCATTATAATTTGCTCAGCAATAAAAGGGATACAACATATCGAAACATCTCCATATGGTATTTTGCATTTTCTATAAATTTAAAATGTATTTGTATGAACAGACCGTCAATTTTGGTAATAGTGACCATTCTGGAACCTGTCGACTCATCCGCTTTGTCATACCAGGAATAATCGTACAGAATGAACACAAGAAACGTATTTCTTATGATGCTTTTATGCTTCTTTTCAATGAAGACATATAATTGCTGCTGTAGTTAGCAAATTGTCAGGCCCAAAATCAGACGAAAAAAATAATGAAGCTTTCCTTGAGAGCAATAACATGCTAGGACAGCTAAAGAGCAGGAGACAGAGATTGATAGACGCTGGAGGTTCACGGATATTACATCTACCTAGATATAGATTTATGTCTGCAGTGTCTGGTCAGATAGAAGTTGTCACAGGATGAAGCCGGGTTGGGACTGGATTAGTGAAGACACCGAAAGCAACTGCGTTAATAAGATGTTTATTTATAAACGCAATTTAAAGATGAACAAATCTGACACCATTATAACAAAAAGGTAAGGAAAATTATAAAGTTCCTAACATGGAACTATCAACAACAAGTAACTCAACGAGAAAAATCAAAGATGGATTTAACAAATGGAATTTTAAACAAACGTGAATAGCATCCTATCACCAATCGACAAATAAGAGTATATGATTTACACCCCAATATAAACAAGGTCTTATTAAGTACCAAGGGTGACCAAAGCATGTGATTTATGCACTTATCAATAGAATACTCATTTATCCATCAATCTGTTAACTCGTCAATGTATCAATTTAACAAGCGATGTTGGAATATGAATTTATGAATCCGTCGTTCATATAACGATATTGAAATGGGGATGTATGAAATTATGAATATGTCGTTCATATAACGATATTGAAATGGGGATGTATGAAATTATGAATCTATCACACATATAGCGATATTGAAATGGGAATGAATGTAATTTTGCACAGATAGCAATATTGAGATAACAATCAAATGGAACACGCAATAAATATAACTATCGTGGCGTCCGTTTGACTACCAAGATGTATCTACGGTTCCACCCGCTCTAGTCCATGGTCAAGGAGCCACCACGCATGGTCCACCCCTCCCAGCCTGTTGAAGGGTCCCTCGAGAGCCTTCACATTAACACAGACCCGTTGATCGAGAAGCCTTGGTCCCTCGCATCGAGAAAACCAGTACACTCTTCCGAAACAACGTCACCAGACACAGCGTACACGTCACACGAAACCACACAGAGTTCTGTGACTTCACACACCACCAAACCATACATATGGAACAGCTAAAAGTATAACAACTAAACCGTGTAGTACATATGACACGGTTAGTACTTTTGTATTGATATATGTTGCGCATGCGCGCACATGAATTACGCCTCGTTACACATTACATTAATCATTCAATGCATGCCGCGTATAATTAAATAATACCCGTTTGTTCAGTTACAACAAATAGCTAACTTGAACCAGCCTATAGGATTTCTAATATCATGGCGTTGTATGACCTAGGTATTGACTCTCTGTAGAATTTAGAATAAATTCTAAAACATCCAATATATGAAACAATTATGTCATATAAAACGAATAGTGATAAAGAATACAATCTTAAATTTCACATACCTCTACAGCTGAAGTTTTGCTCCCGTAAAGAGGTAAGCTTTCTGACAAGACTCATCGTAGTGTAATTTGTTTATAGAGAATTCGCTCTATATGTACTCTAGCTGTGACAGATATGCGTAGCAGCTAGGTACGTGAGTTTTCACTGCAGGCAATTTGCACGTGCAGCATGAGGTGAGTCGCGCTCAGTATTTCAAAATAACTAGAGCCGAAAAAAATAAACAACCCCCGAGTAACGCTCTAGTCGGAAACGAAACCCGAATACATTTTTGATCACATATACATATTGATATAAACCATACAATTCCGTGACAATACCTCCCCCCTTAAAAAAAAGTGGAAGCACTTTTAGAAAATCACGGAATTTTGCAAAAATACAAACTGAAACGTATTATTTACATTACCAGAATATCATGGTAGGGAAAAAAAAAACTGCAAATCACACTCTGCTTAAATAATCGGCCCCTACATTTTCCGACCCTCTGATTGCTTCGATCCGGAAACGATATGGCTGCAGAGTCAATGCCCAACGCATCAATCTTGCGTTGGCAACTTTTGCCTTGTTCAAATATATGAGAGGCTGATGGTCCGTTTCAAGGACAAATTCCCTTCCGAAAAGGTACGTGTGGAATTTACCTACACCCCACACCAGTGCCAAGCACTCCTTTTCGATCACGGAGTAGTTTTGCTCCCTGGGCAGCAATTTCCTACTAGCATAAGCTATGGGTAACTTTACCCCGTCTTGCTCCTGTAGCAAAACTGCTCCTAAGCCCGTGTCGGATGCATCAGTTCTCAATATGAACGATCTATTTAATTCTGGCAACTTTAGGATCGGTGCACTGATCAATCTTGCCTTAAGGGCGTTAAAAGCTTTCTCTTGGCATAAACCCCAAGAAACTTTATTTGGCTGCCCTTTCCTAGTCAAATCCGTCAATGGACTAGCTATAGCGGCGAAATTTGGAACGAACTTCCTATAAAAACCTATCAATCCAAGAAACGATCGTATCTGTTTCTTGGTTTCTGGCCTAGGAGCGTCTTTAATCGCGTCAATTTTATCAGGGTGGGGTTTTAACTGCCCTGACCCACTTACTAGATGGCCCAAGCATTCCAAGTTAGAATATGCTATGCTACACTTGGAGGGTCTCGCTGTGAGATTTGCCTTGCGGAGTCTGTCAAACAGATCGACTAATGCCCTAACATGCTCTTCCCAGGTATGTGTATATACTAGAATATCGTCGACAAAACTATCTACGTTGTTCATTGCCTTTCAACAATTTTCGCATAAGACGCACGCACGACGCACCGGCGTTAACCAAACCAAAAGGCATAACCTTAAACTGGAAAAGACCTTTAGGGGTCGCGAATGCCGTTAATACGCGAGCATTTTCAGCGATGGGCACCTGCCAATAACCTTTTGTTAGATCTAATTTAGAAATGTACTGGTGCCCTGCCAATTTTGAAAACAAGCCCTCCATGTCTGGCATCGGTTCAGCATCAAACACAGTGACTTTATTTAGTTGTCGAAAGTCTATACAAAATCGATTAGTTCCGTCTTTCTTTCTAACCAATACCACGGGGGAAGAATAGGGGGAGTTTGAGGGTTCAATCACTCCCAGGTCTAACATTTTACCTACTTCCTCATCGATTGTCTCCCGTGCGTTAAAGGGTATCGGATATCCCTTTATTCTGATTGGCTCCGAGGTATTCAAGTTTATTTCGTGCGTTATTAATCCAGTATTACCTGGTCGATCTGTAAATACGTCTGGGTACTTACTTAAAATTTCCCTGACTTGCTGACGCTGACCTTCAGGTAATTCCGGGCACACGCTGACCATATCTATTCCCTCATTTCCTACAACCATGGGGTACTCAAGGGGAATTTCTGTGTTGGGGTCACTCGACTCGTCTTCTATGACCGCAATACATACGACGTTCAGAACGCCCTTTTCAACAGTTTTATGGCATACATCACACGAACGACAGAATCGTGCTATATCACTATTTACACCTGGCCAATAAAATTCTCTTAATACTTTGTCATTCGTCCTTTTCCTACTCAAGTGACCTGCACTACCGGACTCGTGAGCTACTCTGAGAATACGGGACCTGAATTTCTGGGGGACGACCAGTTGGAAATACTTTCTACCATCCAACGTGGTAAATTGCCTGTACATTAACCCTTCCCTACGTACAAATTTCAAACTTGCCCCGAATTTACAATGTTTCGCGGTACCGGACACGATCCTCTCCGCGGTCGCGCTCAAGGACGCGTCATGGCCTTGCTCACGCGTAAATTCATCGCGCGAGATATCGGACACGGCTTCCGGAAGTTTCAACTTACGTAATGGCGTTTTCTCCGCCTGCGCCTGCGCCCTAGTTTCGGCCGTTTGTACAATGGGAAACCGGAAATCAGACTGAGTTGGGAGTCTGGAGCCCTCGACATTTCCGATAGTTAAGTCGTATATGGGATTTTCCATACACAGAGCTTCTACGGTTCCGGTCAGAAAAGGCGTCTCGATTTCTATTCTCGCGACGGGAACGCGATCAATCGTTTGATCTAACAACATGCACGGGGATTTCCAACCAAGCATTTGGTCATCCCTAACGAGACTCCGCTTTACTACGACGCCCGTGCACCCGGTGTCGCGTAAGACCGTGACTTCTTGACCGTTGGCGGTACCAGTAGCAGTCGGCACTCTCGCCTCGGGAAAAAGACAAGTGCCGATCGACTGAATAACATCACGACCGATCTGCGCACGCGCTGCGGATTCGTACACCGTATTCACGTTATTAGTCCCTGAATTATCACGCGGAAAATCATCGCGCTTACCGCCCCCTGACCATGCTCTGCTTTCGATAGCAACCGCGACCCTCTGGACAAACCCCTTCCTTTTCGGACAATCGGGCGTGATGTGACCCCATTCCTTACAGGTAAAACATTGTCTATCCCTACGATTCGTACCCTTCCCAGATTGAAAGTTTCCACCTTTATGTGTACCAAGTTTCTCGGGTTCTCTGGGTCTCTGATCCTTTCCTTGATTACCTCCCTTGTTATCCCTTGAGATCACATTCTGGGTACCTCCCCGAGCTTCGGCGAAATAGTCTGCCTGAGTAGCCATATCTGAGATATTATTGAAGGACTTTTCCCTCAGGAACAAGTACAATTCCCTACCACAAATGTTTAACAGCTGGTCCCTAAGTAGAAAATCGGTAAGACCCTCAAACGTTTTTTGGATCTTACCACATTCAACCCAACGCTGGAAATAATTCCCCGTCCTACTGGCGAACTGGGTGAATGTCTCGCCTTTCTCGGGTTTACTATATTAAAATTTTTTGCGGAACCCTTGTTCTGTCAACTCGTATCTCTTAAGGAGTGCCTCTCTTAACGCGTCATAGTTCAATGCCTCGTCCACGGGTAGATGCGAATATACATCTAGCGCTTTACCTTTAAGTAACGCGCTGAGATGGAGCGACCAATCATCCCTTTTCCACTTTTGGATGGTAGCATATCGCTCAAACCTATGTAAATAACTATCTAAGTTATCCTTGTCATCTTCAAAAGGGGGTAATTTAGGGCCTCTTAACTTTGATTCTTGTTGACTATCTTTCTTAGCCTCTAATAATTCAAATTTCCTTCTATGTTCTTTCTCCATATTCCTGTCTTCTAACTGAATGGCTTCTAACTTTGCTTGTTTCTCCCTATCTAATTTTCTTTCCTCAAGGTCTCTTACCTGCTCTATTCTTTCCCTTTCTGCTTCCCTTTCCCAACCTATCCTTTCCTTCTCTGCCTGTTTCTCTAACTCTATCTTCTCCTTCTCTAGTTCTATCTTCTTTTCCTCAAATAGCATTTTCTCCCTTTTAAATGCTATCTTTCTTTCCTCAGTTTGCTTCTCTAATTCTAATTTTTCCCTTTCAAATGCTATCTTTCTTTCCTCGGCTTGCTTGTCAAATTCTAACTTTTCCTTCTCCGCTTGCTTCTCTAATTCTAACTTTTCCTTCTCCGCTTGCTTCTCTAATTCTATCTTCTCCTTCTCATATTCCCTTCTTTCCCTATCAGCCTGCTTCTCCAGTTCTAACTTTTCCCTTTCTATATCTCTCTCCTTTAATCTTTGATCCCTTTCCCGAGACTGCTCCTCCTGAACGAATTTTCTAAGGGCCTCCCCCTCATACCCAAACTGTTTACCCAACTCCACTAGATCTTTGAGTGACGACATGATAAATACTGTTGATAAGATCACCAATCCTAAGTGCACTATCATATAACACATACAATTTTTAGGACTACACGAACCAACCGTATATCCCCTCTCCAAATATATGCAATATGTATATATGACAAACAAATGGTAAATAAAACAAAATATGAGTGAGGTATTCACTCACCCGCCTGAATTAGTTCTTGTCAGGAAGGTCACAATCTGAAATAAATAACTAAAAAAAAAACTTACCGGAGTCAAGACCTATGCAAACTAACGTCCGTGTTCCCACTAATCCAATGATCCCACTTCTGACACCATTTGTCACAGGATGAAGCCGGGTTGGGACTGGATTAGTGAAGACACCGAAAGCAACTGCGTTAATAAGATGTTTATTTATAAACGCAATTTAAAGATGAACAAATCTGACACCATTATAACAAAAAGGTAAGGAAAATTATAAAGTTCCTAACATGGAACTATCAACAACAAGTAACTCAACGAGAAAAATCAAAGATGGATTTAACAAATGGAATTTTAAACAAACGTGAAT
This sequence comes from Margaritifera margaritifera, assembly GCA_029931535.1. Taxonomy (NCBI): domain Eukaryota; kingdom Metazoa; phylum Mollusca; class Bivalvia; order Unionida; family Margaritiferidae; genus Margaritifera; species Margaritifera margaritifera. The sequence goes on from JAQPZY010001323.1 coordinate 1,590,732, forward strand.
AGCATCCTATCACCAATCGACAAATAAGAGTATATGATTTACACCCCAATATAAACAAGGTCTTATTAAGTACCAAGGGTGACCAAAGCATGTGATTTATGCACTTATCAATAGAATACTCATTTATCCATCAATCTGTTAACTCGTCAATGTATCAATTTAACAAGCGATGTTGGAATATGAATTTATGAATCCGTCGTTCATATAACGATATTGAAATGGGGATGTATGAAATTATGAATATGTCGTTCATATAACGATATTGAAATGGGGATGTATGAAATTATGAATCTATCACACATATAGCGATATTGAAATGGGAATGAATGTAATTTTGCACAGATAGCAATATTGAGATAACAATCAAATGGAACACGCAATAAATATAACTATCGTGGCGTCCGTTTGACTACCAAGATGTATCTACGGTTCCACCCGCTCTAGTCCATGGTCAAGGAGCCACCACGCATGGTCCACCCCTCCCAGCCTGTTGAAGGGTCCCTCGAGAGCCTTCACATTAACACAGACCCGTTGATCGAGAAGCCTTGGTCCCTCGCATCGAGAAAACCAGTACACTCTTCCGAAACAACGTCACCAGACACAGCGTACACGTCACACGAAACCACACAGAGTTCTGTGACTTCACACACCACCAAACCATACATATGGAACAGCTAAAAGTATAACAACTAAACCGTGTAGTACATATGACACGGTTAGTACTTTTGTATTGATATATGTTGCGCATGCGCGCACATGAATTACGCCTCGTTACACATTACATTAATCATTCAATGCATGCCGCGTATAATTAAATAATACCCGTTTGTTCAGTTACAACAAATAGCTAACTTGAACCAGCCTATAGGATTTCTAATATCATGGCGTTGTATGACCTAGGTATTGACTCTCTGTAGAATTTAGAATAAATTCTAAAACATCCAATATATGAAACAATTATGTCATATAAAACGAATAGTGATAAAGAATACAATCTTAAATTTCACATACCTCTACAGCTGAAGTTTTGCTCCCGTAAAGAGGTAAGCTTTCTGACAAGACTCATCGTAGTGTAATTTGTTTATAGAGAATTCGCTCTATATGTACTCTAGCTGTGACAGATATGCGTAGCAGCTAGGTACGTGAGTTTTCACTGCAGGCAATTTGCACGTGCAGCATGAGGTGAGTCGCGCTCAGTATTTCAAAATAACTAGAGCCGAAAAAAATAAACAACCCCCGAGTAACGCTCTAGTCGGAAACGAAACCCGAATACATTTTTGATCACATATACATATTGATATAAACCATACAATTCCGTGACAGAAGTAACACCTGTATCTATTATATATTGAGCCTTTAAATTTGTGTAGATTGTCACGCTTGCATCCTTTGAAAACTGTTCTCTAATATTTTCTTGACCACCCTCTTTCAAGTTTGAAGGTAAAAAATATATTCGGAGTCGCTGTAAGTTTCATTCATATAATACACCTCGTTAAGAAGACAAGCCGTGTGTTGCATCACTAATAATGCCGCATATGCAGAGAGCTAGCTGTCACTCAAATCTTTAGACTAAAAGTTGGTTGACTGACATTATAAACTAAAAACAAGACTCCCTTGAAGGGACCGAGGCTGTAATGGCCGAAAAGAATAGTACAGGAATTTAAGATAAGACGATTTCTCCTTTTTAACTGCTGAGTGTTGAAACCATGTCTGATTATTTTTTAAGCAATAACAAGATTTTAAAATGAGCTGTTCTGGCAGACATATTGGATGTAAGATCGACACCATTTTCATTTACGACAAATTAGAAATCATTAGAAGTCTATTAGAGATCAGGTCGGGTCCTTTTTCATTTACGACCAACTATATATCATACGAATTTTTCTGGTGAAATCCTCATGTCGATATGACTTTCCATTCAGTAGGAGTAGCAATGACAAGATTTTCAAGATTGCCACTGTGGCGGCCATATTGGACGTCCGAGCTGCACCATTTTCATTTCATGGGATGAATGCGTGTGTAAAGTTTCATGACAGTCCTCAAAGCAGTTTAGGAGGAGTAGCGATAACAAGCTTGTGCAAACGGACAGTCGGATGATGGACGACGGGCGTAGCATAGCAGTGTGCGAAACACGCAACATAGGGCTCTGAACGAGATTCAGAAATTGACTTAATGCAGTCATTTCACAGTACACCTGCTGAGCAATATTTTTTTAATCGTGCCAAAGCCAATTATTTAAAATTTGAAAAAGCCAAGAAGTCATTCACAGCGGCTGATTTGATCAACTTCACGCCAATGGAAATGAACCCATTTTTATATAGTCTGCTTGACAGATTATTAAGGGTACAAAAACTAATTTTCGTGTAGCATATGGCAAGTTTATAATAGCATCTCGGTAATATTCATATGCAAACACTGAGTTTTTACACTCATACTCATTTATTATAAATATGTAATCGTGCATTCCAAGCGTAGATCAATACAATCAAGATGATGATAATCATCATCGTAAAGGTGAAGTACACGCACAATTCTATCATCGTCCACGAGGTCTCCTAGGAAAGGAATAAAACACGATTTTTGAAGTTCAGAAGTTTGCCTGGTGGTCATTTTCGAAACATCCAAACATTTTAAATCGATGGGCGTGGGTCTTCAAACAATTGCCGATTTTTTTAAATACATTTTTGACAACTTTTCCCTGGGGAGTTCATACAGATTGACCGATATTCAGATCCTCAGATTCATTTGATATAAACAGTGTTTATTTGTAGAAGTCATCCTGGAAAATACATAAAAAAGAGATATAAAGGATTGAGCAACATGTTAAAGCCTTTTTTTTTAGCTCTCTCCTCTGATTAACAATAATCTTTACTTAGATAATGTGTCTTATGTGAGTAATGAAGGTAGAAGCTTGCAGACACAGAAAAAGCTAACGGGATATTACAATAAAATTTTACATAAAATATTGCAATAATATAAACAGTATATAATAAGCATTTTATAGGACAAACATACTACTGTATACTTATAAGAACAAACTTAAAATGTTGGTGTTGATGCGTGTGTGTATGTGTACGTAAAGGACTATTAACTTCAGTTCGGGTGGAATATATGTAGTAATTAAATATGTACCAGATTAGTGTGAATATATAAATAGCTATTTAACAGATCTCGTAGTTGCTGTTATGTACTTTTGAACCGCGTAAAGAAAACCCTCTCGTTGACCTCAAACGATTGCAAGGGGTTACCGATTAATATTGAAGTTATGTCTATATTATGGGACAAAGTTCGTATTATTCGGTTTCTGATATTAAGATATCCTGTTCGGTGTAAGGGAAAATACTTGACGGTTTCGAGTTCATCGCGTGAACAACTATTTTTAAATGACAAGTGGTTTTTGAAAAGACCGTAGCTTAATAAGCTATAACCCCGTCGAAGTTGTGTGTACATAATTTGTGTTAATCTCAAACATCGAGAGTAATATATTGAGACCTTTTCTAGATTCTTATTTAACTGTGATTTAAGAGAGTATACCGAAGAATTCCAAATTTACAAAAGGAGAATATTCCATTCCGCAACAGATTTTGGTAAAAATGAATTTTGGTACAGATTTGTCCTGGTGAAAGACATTTGGATGTTAGTTCATTTGTAATTTACACGCAGTGTACATGAAGGTTCATTGCTTGTTTATGTCCTTAAATCACGTGTTGGCTAATAGTAATGCGCTTCAAAAGCAATGCCTACTGTGTTCATCAAAATGGGCATTGCCAATGGAGACCGTAATAGTATGCGTGACTAAGCAAAGGGCAACAACATGTCCAAAATCTCAAATAAATATAATTCAAACATAAACACGTGAATAAAAACTTTCTTTAAATGCAGATAATGTGAACTGGTTGTACCACTGTATAATACGATGTACACAGCTATAAAGTTGTGGTCACATGACAATTAGGATATTGTTATATATGATGAGTAATTATCCCCAACTAAAGAGTAGGTCAACTGTCTTCCCAGAGTATTTCTAGTATTATTAAAGAGCAGGTCAACTGGTTTTCCAGAGTAATTCTAGTATTACTAAAAAGAGTAGGTCATCTCGCTTCCCAGAGTATTTCTAGTATTACTAAAGAGTAGGTCAACTGGCTTCCAAGAGTAATTCTAGCATTACTAAAGATTAGGTCAACTGGCTTCCCAGAGCAATTCTAGTATTACTAAAGAGTAGGTCAACTCGCTTCCCAGAGTATTTCTAGCATTAATAAAGAGTAGATCAACTCGCTTCCTAGAGAATTTCTAGTATTACTAAAGAGTAGGTCAGCTGGCTTCCCAGAGTATTTCCAGTATTACAATAGAGTAGGTCAAATGGCTTATCAGAGTAATTCTAATATTAGTAAAGAGTAGATCAACTGGCTTACAAGAGTAATTCTAATATTACTAAAGAGTAGGTCAAATGGCTTCCCAGAGTATTTTTAGTATTACTAAAGAGTAAGTCAACTCGCTTCTCAGAGTATTTCTAGTATTACTAAAGAGTAGGTCAACTGGCTTCCAAGAGTATTTCTAGTATTACTAAAGAGTAGGTCAACTGGCTTCCAAGAGTATTTCTAGTATTACTAAAGAGTAGGTCAACTGGCTTCCAAGAGTATTTCTAGTATTACTAAAGAGTAGGTCAACTGCATTATAAGAGTAATTTTATTATTACTAAAGAGTAGGCAACTCGCGTCCCAGAGTAATTCTAATATTACTAAAGAGTAGGTCGACTAGTTTCCCAGAGCAATTCTAGTATAACAAAAGAGTAGATCAAATGGCTTCCCAGAGTAATTATAATATTACTAAAGAGTAGATCAACTGGCTTCCCAGAGTATTTCTAGTATTACTGAAGAATAGATCAACTGGCTGCCCAGAGTTTTTTAGTATTACTAAAGGGTAGGTCAACTGGCTTTCCAGAGCAATTCTAGTATTACTAAAGAGCAGGTCAACTGGTTTCCCAGAGTAATTCTAGTATTACTAAAAAGAGTAGGTCAACTCGTTTCTAAGAGTATTTCTAGCATTACTAAAGAGTAAGTCAGCTGGCTCCCAAGAGTAATTCTAGTATTACTAAAGAGTAGATCAACTGGCTTACAAGTGTAATTCTAGCATTACTAAAGAGTAGGTCAGCTGGCTTCCCATAATAATTCTAGTATTACTAAAGATTAGGTCAACTGGCTTCCAGAGCAATTCTAGTATTGGTAAAGAGTAGGTCAACTCGCTTCCCATAGTATTTCTAGTATTACTAAAGAGTAGGTCAACTGGTTTCCCAGAGTATTTCTAGTATTATTAAAGAGTAGGTCAACTGGCTTCTAAGAGTAATTCTAGTATTGCTAAAGAGTAGGTCAACTGGTTTCCCAGAGCAATTCTAATATTACAAAAGAGTAGGTCAAATGGCTTCCCAGAGTAATTATAATATTACTAAAGAGTAGATCAACTGGCTTCCCAGAGTATTTCTAGTATTACTAAAGAGTAGGTCAACTGGCTTCCCAGAGCTATTCTAGTATTACTAAAGAGTAGGTTAACTGGCTTTAGAGAGTATTTCTAGGAATTTTCTGTCCATCTTTGATTCAATTAACTGGCTATTAAAAAAATATACTAGTGACAACTGATGACTTTGAAAATGAAGTTGCATTAGTACATTTTGTTTTCTTCTCTGCATGGTATTTCAAAATTATTTTTTCCATAAAATTGTTTAATCTGTTCATTGCAATTGCTCACTTTTGTTTGTAAGCTTAAAACAAATATTTAAACCGCAGAAGAACCTAATTGTATATACAGAACCTAATTGTATTTACAACTCATGCATCAAATTGTAGTAATTTGCATCCTTTTGATAATTATTGCATCCTGTTGGCAGCGGAGGCAAAGACTTTTCATTTACCTGTTGAATTGTTCCAACTTTCAGTTACTTACCAAATATAGAATATCATAAAAATTACAGTTGTATTAAATATTAATCGTTATTATTAAATATATGATTTTTGGATTTTGCCAAATACTGATAAAACAGCGATCAGTCGGAGTGTCGTAGATGTCGTCTTCCTTTCTTGATTGTTATGAATCTCAAAGCTTTAGGACAATTTCCCTGGTCCCAGTCTGAACACTGTACCCCCTCCACCCCTCCCAGTCTCTCTCAAACTTTGTATACTATTCGCTGTACGCGGATCACGGCCCCAAACAAGCATGTGTAAAACAACTACATTCACCTTGCACGTGAAATTCGAATATTTTAAGACAGGTGTATCTCGACAATCACACGCATAAAATGGGCCTGAATATATATATATATATATATATATATATATATATATATATATATATATATATATATATATATATATATGTATGTATTTATATATATATATATATATATATATATATATATGTATATATATACATATATATATATATATATATATATATATATATATATATATATATATACACATACATACATACATATATATATATATATATATATATATATATACATATATATATATATATATATATATATATATATATAAAAACATACATATATATATATATATATATATATATATATATATATATATATATACACGTTTGCAGAAAGGAAACGCTAAATTATGTATTTTTAAGATATTAAACACGAACCTTTTAGAAACAGGTCTTCACGTCATTATGCAATATTACATTTCTTTCATGTACTAAAAGTATTTATTCCCAGGTGTATAGTCATAACGTATTTATTCCCAGGTGTATAGTCATATTCTAACGTATTTATTCCCAGGTGTATAGTCATATTCTAACGGGACATAAGGGCAGATAGGGTATGCATTCAATGACATAGATTGAAATAAAAGAAGCATTTCCTATAAGCAAATATCTTAAAGTTACAGTATGCCAAATCCGAGTTGGTCCGACTTATCGATCAGATTTTTTCACCTAGTAACATATCAATTTTCTGACCGATGAAACAAAACATATAAAAAACAAGTGGGACCAAATGTTTATTATCATCAAAAGGGAGCCTTAAATCTCATTGCTTAGTCGACATCCTCAAACTACGACAAAATATTTGCAAAAGGTCTTTTTGTTTTTACTGAAAATCAGCTTGGGTTGACTCTGTTAGTGCTTGACTTCTTTTAATTTTTCCGATGTGTCTCGAATAACTTTACTGCGAATACCGGAGCCGGAACCAATTTGTCTCCTAACTGTGTCTAGATATCTTTTGGGCCGAGTTATCTCTGGTCAGATTTGCCCCCAACGTGCACGTTAGAAGTTGGGGACTACAGAAGTATATGTGCACCTATTATCAGTCTGTATTAGTAATAACAGCAGCAACGCTGGTTGTGATGATGATGATTTTTCTCCTTTTTCTTCCTATAGATTTTAACTACTAACAATCTCCAAAGCTGATAAACTTCCCATAGGACATGTCCAATAAATCCAAACATTGTGGTTTGAAAGCAGAAAGGTCAGCTTGGCTGAATTATATCAGCCAAGCAAACAAATCAGCCAAGGAAACAAATCATGTGAACAAGTTTTTTTTTTAGGATAGTATACCCAGTCCGAAGATCTCAAGCGGACGATATAACATATTAGTATTATTATGAAAATCAAGAAAACACGGAAGGAATTAGCACGTCATAACATTTTATAAAACTACATATATATATATATATATATATATATATATATATATATATATATATAAATCATCAAAAAGCAAATAAGAAACCGTCTATATATTGTTAGGGTCGGTCCATACTGCTAATGATAACTTATAATTTCTTTATCATAATCGTTGACAGGTGTATGATAATATTTCTTTCCTAGCTTCCTGCATATAAAATGTATTAAAATGTCTGTGATTTAAGACATTTAACACAAGGTTTTCACTGAAATAGTTGTAAATCTCTCGGCTCCTTTAATTGTTCTATTTGATAAGATATTTTCAATATGTTGAGAAAAATCAACACTTAACAAATTGGCAATAAACATTTGGTAGGAGTAGATCTATCCGAAATTTTATTTTTTCTCAGTCATGAATGTTTAACATAAAACCGCGGAACATATTCTCCTCAGAGTCAATGAAAATCCTCCTGAGATGTTTGTTGTGTTTTTAACTTCAATCAAGAATAAGTGTAGTCTAACCAGGCAACTCTGTTATAAAAATTACTGATCTTTTCGAGTAAGAAACGCTACTCCAGTCTTGAAAATCTTACGCGAAATAATCTAACCTTGTGATTGGTCAGAATATTTTCGATCAAGATAGAGTCAAGTAAATTTAATAAGGGGGGGGGAGGGGAGGGAGATTTTATACTTTGTACCTCCGCTGATGTTTGCAATTCTGTTTGTAAGGTTGATCGCTAGCCCCACTGCATAACGACGTTACTAATGTAAACACTGGAGTAGATCGACAGCAACGGCCATTCTTAAGAGTGGCCTGACTGTGTTGATGGATGTAAATGGGTGTTATATAAAACCTAACGGAAAATCTATAGTAATTACTGTCTGCAATAGCTTATATTTAACATCATTATCTCAATAGGCCACTACACTTTGATAAAATATTCCTGAAACTGTTTTTACTGACCGTGTGTTTTGTCTGTACTAAGTTGGACTTTCGTCGGTATTATTTTGAATATTTTAAAACTGAAACAAAATTAGTATGATAACCTTTCCATACTTTGTATCATTAATTAGTTATAAGAGAAATTTCCAATGGCAATAGATTTGCGTTGGGAAAATGATGACAGATTCAAACGTTCAGTTACATTTCTGCAAGTTTTATTTCAAGGCAGAGACACAATAATACTTTCAACTGGATGTCCCTTACATTTATTTGACAATATTAGAAATAAAAACTCAGTTGTTAGGTACTTCTTTTCAGTTTTGTACAACCCCAACCCGCCCCGTCCCCCGCCAGAAGAAAATTTCCTTGCATTGTTATTTAGTGATTAAACTGAATTACAATGGCTTAGTGTAGCCCCTCACCATTTGAGTCCCATCATGTAAAGGCAATGCGCCTTAAAGTTTTGTTTACACGCGTAATGTCATAGGGATAGACGTCTGTAAAATCATGCAGAAGAGAACTTCTGATATTACCGCTTATCGCAGTGCAATCATATGCATTGAATTCGGATCATTGCCGAAACAAAGACTACATGACCCTAGTTAACAGAGCCAAGTTTTTAAAGAATATAGCAAGTTATCGACCTGAAAATGTAAAGAAATTATATATCAAGTTGTATAACAAATGCTGCTTTCCTATGAGAAACAAGGGGCTTAGTATGCAGATTCGGTCCTCGTATATTCTGTACGTGTGCCTTTGTTCCATATCTAGAATTATTGTTGATCAAATAAAACGTAGAACGAGGAAACAAATTAAAGCAAATATGCGTGCGTTAAGGATGATTTACTTTTTTTCTTTCTTTAGGTTTTGAATGCTGTTTTATGTCGAAACTAACACAGTGCGTTCATTATTCAAAACTTGTATCCGTTATAAAATTCATTTCAACAGATATTATGGGCGTGATAGGTATTAGGTTCTCTATTGCAAAACATTTCTTTTATATAGGTTTTGAACTAGTAAAAGTATAACATTGTACTACTCTTTACTCACAACGCTTTGCAGAAAATTACTCACAGTGCTTTGCGAAAATGGCTGATATGTACGGAAATTTTCGCGTGGACTGTCGTCTGCTATAAACTATACTTCTAACTGAGACTGACTTTTATTTACCTGCTCAAAACAGTTGAGCTTTCGTGTTGTCAAAGTCTGTGGTTATAATTGTTAGTTTTGATGAAGTATTTTATTTCAGACTGGAAGGGTATACCTATTAGACCGTACTGAAATGGACTTTAGTAAAGCTGATCAATTTCTAAATTTGCCATTTTTCATATATATATCGCCATACCATTTTGAAGATATGGTTTTCATTTTTCAGTTGAATTGAAAATATTTATATTTCGATCTTTAATAATTACCAGGATAAGTCATGCATCTGTGATAATTATTAGGATAAGTCATGCATTGATAATTACCAGGATAAGTCATGCATCTTTGATAATTACCAGGTTAAGTCATGCATCTTTTCTTCCTCAGACTTGGATCGAACCAGCGGGTTTATGTTTTCAAAATCTCCCGTAACGTCAAACCAATCACGACAGAGGGACCAATGACGGACTGAGCCAAAAATTTGACTTTTGATCAGGCGGCCCATCATCATGTTGGCCCTCCACTTATAATATTACTTAAAATCCCGCGGCCCATCTGCCCTCGGGCAGATTGCCAGATGGCCCAGTACGCCAAAAGAGAGGGACTGGAAGATGACACAAGGACAATGAATGTACATTTATATAGGTATCAGACCAATCATTTTTTTTACAGTCAGTGAACCAGACTACTGACGGGGGAGGGGGGGGGGAAATAACAAATGAGAGTACTAAATGTTTTCAGATGCACCCATTGGCTAGTTAATGGATTAAAAGTTTTTTTCTTCAAATATTAATTTCACAAAATTCAATTTATGTTCTATAGTTGACAGCAAAATATATGCTTTTATTTTGATATCTTGTAATTAATGTCTTACTAACAAATTATCATATGAACTCTTGGTGCGAGGCTATGTTATTAAGTGCAGACCAGGGGTATCCCTGTTTAACCGCATGCGGCTTTAAAAAGCGCCACGGAACACCTGCTTTTCAAGGCTGACAACATTTCCCTAACTCTCATGAATGAAAGCGTTTGTGGTTTGTATGCCAGCCTGTGCACATACTGTTTTTATTTTTTAATATATTAACATTAAGTTTTATGAGTAATGAATTAGTAATCTGATCGCGATAAGTAAGAAGATAGGTTGTCTTTGAAAATTGAAAACGAAAAAATGATAGTGCTGCTTCTAAGGTTTTGTCCTAATGGAATTAAAGTCCATAGCCATAGAAAAAATAGATCGACTTAGTTCACGCTATTTCAAATTTAACTAGTGGTGTCGTGCTTTCATTGTTTATGTACTTATTTTGATATCGCTATGTTACTGTTTGTATAGAAAATGTTGTTGTTTTCCTCGCTATAACAACTCAGCAAAGATACTACACACACTACTGTATTACTCAAAATCAGTGAACGAAAGGAAACGACATTTCACGTCCAACACTCAAACCACTTTGATATCATAATCGTCGCACTAGTGGTGATCGTAGTAATGTTCGTCATCGTAATATTTGTAGTCATAATCGAATGTGTATATATATATATACACACACAGCCAGCATTGTATAGTATGCACTAATTTTTGCTCAAATGATCAAGAGGCAGAGAGAGAGAGAGAGAAAGAACGTTGCAGTGTAAGAGCTTTTCTTTCCCTTTCTGTGTTTTGCAATTTTGAAAAAAGAAGAATAAAGACATTAAGCCGTTGTAAAAAGTAGAGAAAGTATCCAATTTATTATGTTCTCTAGCCCCATCGTCAGGTCTTAATGATATCTAAATGAAAACTCCATAGCTTCTTATAAACTCATATGTATTAAGGCTCTTTTATACTATTTCACTTACCTCATTTCGAAGAATTTTGGACTCAAACTCATCGGTTACAATTAGAGGTGTTCCATACGTATAGCAGTCATAGGGGTAAAAGTTATAATTAAATCTCCAGAAGAAATCATTAATTAAAAACATATTGATCGTCGTAAGAAAAACGCAGACAGAATAGATTCTCAGGACTTTTCTTTTGAGCATTATTTTTTTTTCTTTACAGAATTTGAGCATAACACATTCTGAGCATTTTCAGAGTAGAGCACGACACATCCAGGTCATTTTCAGAACTAAGCTTAACAGCGCACTTTCAACCACTGGTATAAAAAATCCGGCACTTCATAGGTTTTCAATAAATGCATCAAATTACAATGACGTTAGAAACGTCATATCTTTCTTCAAGACAAAAATGGGTCAAAAATGTCCATAGCTGTCTCAAGTGTACGATTGCCGATAGAGGAGGACTGGCAAAACGTTTTTGGGAAATTGACACCTTTTGACTTCAAGTACGTCCAAACCACGACAGGTGAGCGAGTTGTGTAAATTATCGAATTTACATAGACCTATTGAACAAGCTAACTCCGACATGTTTACTCTTCTTAATTATCACCGCGCTTGTTGAAAAAAGGCGGGGATGAGGTCTTCTTGCCCGTCTTTACGTATATCTGTCGTCAATGCAGTCACCTTTCCCTTTTGACCGAATTTACATGACATATTTACAATGATACTACTACTACTACTACTACTTATTATTATTATTATTATTATTATTATTATTACTACTACTACAACAACATGATGACAATTAAATACGTTACAACTGAGGAAGAGGGAAAGATTCAATAGTAGCGGAGAAAGCGTACATGAAGAATAGCAGAAAGGTTGAAAAGCTAATGCATGGACCCTTGGACATGGCTTCAAAATGGGCGATGAGGAGAAAGAAACAGAAGGATTGCTTATGGGAATGCAGGACCTGACATTCATGGTCGACGGTCTATAAGCCCGGTATGATACGACCAACAATGTACGAGAAGCACGGCCTACTATACCCGGTATAATACGACCAACAATGTGTCAGGAAATTGAATCACTCTATTTTGCTGTCCATATTTCTGTGATATTCTACTAATATTTCTAGTACAAAAACAGATGTGACAGCACCATCTTCGCTGGTCAAGGGTCGTCGCTCTGTTTCCTTCCACATTGATGTGGAGCGAAGTAGATTGACGACCCTTTATAACGGATGCACCATTATTGTTACCTAAGCTGATGCTTGCAAATTGTTTGGTAACTTTGACCACAGCCCTACTGCATAACGACGCCACCAATGTAAACACTGGGAGCAGATCCACAACAGCAGCCATTCTTAAGAGTGATCCGGCTGTGTTGGCCATTTTTCGAGTGACTCGTCTGAGTTGGCTATTCTTAAGAGTGACCCGGTTGTGTTGGCCATTTTTAAGAGTGACCCGACTGTGTTGACCGATGTAAATGTGTGTTATATTAAACTTTATTATATATTTCATAATTAGATATTAAAATATATCACTGGGAGTAAAATGATATCGCCAAAGTGGCGAAATCTCTTTTGGAACTACTTTCTTTTCCCATTTAGGAAATATATCTGCCCTATTGTATGTTATTTAAATTTGTATTTCCATATTTAGGCCTATTTCCTTTTTTTCCTTCGTCTGCTCTCTCTCTCTCTCTCTCTCTCTCTCTCTCTCTCTCTCTCTCTCTCTCTCTCTCTCTCTCTCTCCATCAGGATGAAAAAACCTTAAAATGTGTCAAGACTGTACACCCTCTTGTATAATAGTATAAATTTATTTAATCAAGGAGGCACCATAACAAACATTAAAAAAAAAAAAAAAAAAAAAATGCTTGAAAACGAACTCCAAAAAACAGAAAGTAGGCTTCTGGTATTCAATTTTTTAATACATTTTCCACATTAATCATGCAAATTATTAGCCACTGAACTTAAAATAACTGTTGCTATTTGATATTGTGTCACCAATACATTCTACGACAAACGGACACATTTGTAGGAAAAATTCTTGGTTAAATATAGTATTAAAAATGTTTAAGTAGCGATTCTAACTCTCAACACAATCATAATCATGTTTGAAAACGACGGAGAAATCGGGCATTGATGAGTGTTGATTGCAAACCGAAATTAAGTGACAATCGAAATTTGGTTGCAGAGTATGTTACCAAAATAGACTGCAAGTTTGCCAAGGACAAACATTCACGTTTGAATGCAGAAATAGACAAAATAAAGAACCCAAATCCATACAAGTAAACTCATAATCAGTACAATCCTTTGTCTAAAGATGTCACGCTCTGAAATCTGTCGGATGTGACCGCTCTATGATGTTTCAACTGTACCCCCCCCCCCCCAACAATGTTCACTGTATTATTCGGCGCAAGACATGTCTTAACGAAAGTAAAAATCTCTTCATTTGCCTTTGAAATCAGTCATTAATCTGACAAAATTTACAATCTGAAGCTTTATATGTACAATCTTAATTTGTAAATGGTCGCTGTCCTAAAATTATTGTAAATTTTTATCGTTGTAGTAATGCAGCCGTTAATCATATTATCATAGAATGGAGAGAAAAAAAATCTATGCAAAGCGACGGTTTTTGCCTTAAAAAATATAATAAAACGAAATTCTACGGGTGTTTTTTTTTTAGTGTATATAAGGAAATATTTCACTCGTAAATTGGAAACATTTTGTATGGTCACTCGTGACTACGCCACTCGTGACAATAGAATGTTTCCCACTTCACTCATGAAATATTTCCTTATATCTACTCAAGAAACGTAGATATCCCCCATATCTTGATTAATGTCTACAATAACTGACCTTATATCCTCGCTTATAAGTCGAGTCCAACTGCAAACTGCATAGACCCAGATCTGCCGTCGCATAATGCAAAGTCGGACTTTCATCATTATCAGTTTCCATTTGCTTTTTTTTTCTTTTTCTTTAAACTAAAAGAAACTTAGTACGATAACATTTCTTAATTTTGTATCATTAATGAATTAGATGTTAAGTTTCCAATGGCAATACGTTTGAGCAGAGAAAACTATAAGAGTAAATGTTGAGTTTGTTTCGGCTGACACGATAACATTTTGTATTGGAATATCTTTTCCATTTATTTAATTAGAAATACATAATCCGATGCTAGGCATGACATTTCAGCTTTCTACTGCACCCCCCCCCCCCCCCCCCCCCCCCCCCCGCTGCCATTATGTATAACACGCCTAAAAGGGTTGTTTACATGCGTAACGTCATAGAACATAGGTCTACAAAGTCACGCAGAAGACAAGTTCTTATAATACTGCCTATCGCAGTGCAATCATATTCATTGACATCGGATCATCGCTGTGATAAAGACTACATGACTCAAGTTAACACGATCAAGTTTCTTACGGAGTATAGCAAGTAAAGTTACCGACCTGCAAATGGAAAGAAATTGTATATCAAGTTGTATAACAAATGCTGCTTTCCTATGAGAGACAGTGGGCTTATCATACAGACTCGATCCTTGTATTTTCGGTACATGTGCCTTTGTCCCACAGCGAAAATCATTACTTATCAAACAAAACGTAGAAAGAACAAACAAATGTAGCAAAGATGCATGTGTTAATGATAACCTACTTTTATTTTGTTTAGGTATTGAATACTGCTTTATATCGAAACTAACAAAACATGTTTATTGTCCAAAACTTGTATCTATTCGAAAGGACGGTCCATTTAATTTTCGGGGTGGGGGTGGACTCGGCTTGGAGGGGGGTGGGTGAGGGATGGATTTTCTTTCCATCCAAGAGAATGTTCTTTTTCTTTTATCTCAAGATAGTTTTGTCAACTCATATGATGGATAAAAACTTTTAAACAAAATTCTATAAATCAGAGCAAGATTTTTTCCAAGCTATTTTGGGGCTGGACATTTAAAAAAAAAAAAAACCCACCCTTCCCAGGAAAATTAAATGATAGGTATCTAAAACCCATTTCAACAGGTATTATGGGTATGACTATTATTAGGTTCTCCTTTGCAAAAATTTCCATTGACACAGGAGAAAGTAGTAAAAGTGTAACTTTGTATCAGTTTTACCCACGATGCCTTGCAGACAATTGCCCTCAATGCCTTTCAAAAATGTCCGATTTATACAAGAATTTCCGCATCTAGCATTTTCTGCTATAAATTATTCTTCCAGCTGAAATTGACATTCATTTACCTGCTCAAAACAGCTGAGCTTTGGTGTTGTCAAGGTTTGTATTTATAATTGTTATTTTGGTGAAGTACTTTAATCAGAAAACTGGAAGGGTAATCCTATTAGACCGTGATGTAGTGGACTTTACTAAAACTGATCAATTTCTAATTTTCCCATTTGGATGATAGGATTTTACTTTTCAGTTGTAGTGAAAATATTTATTTTTATATCTTCGATAATTAACAGGATAAATCAAACATCTCTTTCTTGCTCTGTCTTGGATCGAACCAGCGGGTTTATGTTTTTAAAATGTATCCTAACATGAAATACATCACGACGGAGCAACATGAATATTGCACAGGGACATTAAATGTACATTCACATCAGTAAGACGATGGGTTGCCTTCAACAAATGGATAACGTAGAAATGATAGTGCCGCTTCAAAGATTTTATCCTAAAGGAGTTAAAGTTCATAACCCATAGAAAAAGATATATCATTTTGATAGAGCTATGTTATTACTAGTATGGAAAATGTACCTGTTTTCCTTGTTATAATAACTCAGCAAGGTCAGTACACACACCGCTGTATTACTCAAAATCAGTGAACCATAGTGATGTTCGTATTGTAATATTTGTCGTTATAATCGAGTGAACGGGAACTCTCTCTCTCTGTATACATATACATATATATATATATATATATATATATATATATATATATATATATATATATATATATATATATCTTTTGCTTTTTGCATTATTTAATATGAAGAATAATGTCACGCAACCGTTACTAAAAGACTGTAATTATACGATTTATTATGTTATATACCTCCATCTTCAGTTTTCAATGACAGCTAAATTTAAACGGCATAGTTTCTTATAAACTGATATCTTAAAACTCTTTTCTACTATTTCACTTACCTCATTTAGAAGATTTTTGGACTCAAACCCATCGGTCACAATTGAAGCTGGTCCATATTCATAGCAGCCATACTGGTAAAAGTTATAATTAAATCTCCAGAAGAAGTCATTAATTAAAAACATATTGATCATCATAAGAAAAACACAGACATAATAAATTCTGAGTACTTTTCCCTTGAACATTTTTTTGTTTGGAATAGAGTATAATAAACCATGAGCAGTGTTGGAACTGAGCTTCACAGTGCGCTGTCAGTCAGTTTAATAACGATCCCTCACCTGCTATGATGACGTAATCAAGGCCACGCCTCTGTCTATTATAAACAGCATTCGATTAAATTTAAAGTCGGGTATATTAAAACGTTGCATAAGCTATACAGAGCTTTTGTACCGATTCTAAAACAAATAAGATTAAAGGATATACAATATGCATTCATTAGACAATATTTTACATGATGTTTAACAGACACTCAGTTTAGACCTTGACAAACAGCTAAGACAAAACCTTATGGTAAGTTCCTAAGACTACTTATGGGTATTAAATTCTCAGGAATAGTTAAAAACAAACATACAGAGGTTCGATAAACACATACAAACAAACATACAGAGGTTCGATAAACACATACAAACAAACATACAGAGGTTCTACGAACACATACAAACAAACATACAGAAGTTTTACAAACACATTCAAACAAACATACAGAAGTTTTACAAACACATACAAACAAACATACAGAGGTTCTACAAACACATACAAACAAACATACAGAGGTTCGATAAACACATACAAACAAACATACAGAGGTTTTACGAACACATACAAACAAACATACAGAAGTTTTACAAACACATACAAACAAACATACAGAAGTTCTACAAACACATACAAACAAACATACAGAGGTTCTACAAACACATAAAAACATACAAAGGTTCTACAAATACATAAAAACAACATACAGAGGTTCTACAAATACAAACAAAAGCACATACACACTTACTATTATAAAAATATACATTAAATAATATATTATGTAAGATAATGATATCAGTATGTTTATTGTTCAAAAAAAAAAAAAAAAAAAAAAAAAAGAACATTGAAAGATGCGTGACAAATTGCGTTAACACTAACATGCATGAAGAAGTAATTACAGGCATCAAAATTCTAACCATCATAATGGGTATTACTTCTTGTCAATATTCAACGGAAGGATAAACGCTACAATATATGTAACATTAGGTACTATCGTATATATTCGCTTATAGGTCAGATATGGGTCTCTGTAGTTTGTTAGGACTAATCAGCAGAACAAACAACATAGACCCCGAACTGCAAGCGCATTATGCGACAGCAGATCTGGCTCTATGTTGTTTGCAGATGGACTCGACTTATAAACGAGTATAGACGGTAAATACCTCTGAACAAAACTTAGTCTGATAAGTTTTTACATTACGAGAAAGATCCATGTCCAAGTATATTTTTATCTGATCCTTTCGAGTTCCTATATTTCGACCGGTAAATGTCAACAGAGACAAATGCTTTCGTCAGATCTTGCTTAACACACAAAAAAAAAAAAAAAAAATCAGTCCAAAATTAACAGCAGCAATTATACAGCTGTCTAGGGCCGTCTCAAATGTACAATGGCCGATAGCGGCCCGATAAAGCGTTTTGGCACATTCATATTTTTTGATTATTTCAACGACAGCCCGACGATAACAAGTAAGCGAGTCGTATATATTATCAAGTTTACATTTCAACAAACTAACACCGACCTGTTTTTCCTTCTTAGGTATCCCGCGCTCGTTGACATATGCGGGGAATATGTCGTCTTGCCCGTCTGTTCATCTGTCTTTCGTCCGTCCGTCCGTTAGTAATACATCGTATCTACCCGTACACGGTTAAAGATACATACTTATACTTGAAACTTTGGCATACGATTGGGGGCGGTCTATAGCTTTTAAAAATAAATTTGGTATGACCTCTGTGTTCTGCGCTAGAGGCGGTGGAGATGGCTTTTGACAAATCGCCAATAACTTCTTCAGTATTTGTAGGTGGAGCTCTGAACGCTGGCCTGTGTCATTGTCAAGTCTAGGGCTGTAACATATGTAACAAGTTTTATAATTATACCCTCGAGTCATGAATGATTCCGAATGACTTCACATGTTAAATATTTCAAAGAATCTTTTCAAAGGAGACGCCAGTTGCGAAAGCACAAGTAAACAAGTGACACTTCAACAATATCATTCTGTCGTTATTCACAATGTGCATGTCGATAACTGTTTAAAGAGCCATGCAATTCAATGGCAAATAAAGGTCATATGTATTGACAATGAAATTATGGCCTGCTGTGGTTCAGTCACGTTTCTTTTTTGCCCGAATTTCCATGAAATACTTCTAATGATACTGCTTTGATTACTACCACAACACACAATCACTACTACTACTACTAATTAAATAAGTTTGAATTGATGAGGACGGGGGAAATAATTATTAGTAGTGGTTTGGTTTGGTTTGGTTTGGTGTTTTACGGCAAGGCAATACAAGTAGGCTATTTAGTGCAGAGGCGATCGGAGTAAAGTGCCTTGCTCAAGGACACAACAAGGTAGCTGACCCGGACTGATCCGATGGTAGGATTCGTGCCCTCATCCTGCGTAAGATTGGAAATGGCTTCAAATGGGCGAAGAGAAGAAAGAAACGGAAGGATCTGTTTATGGGAGCACAGAACCTGACACTCATGGCCGACAAGGCAAAAGCAAGTATAAAAAAGCAAAATATCTCACCATTGTAAAGAATTTACAGGAGCAAGGATGAGACTGTCAACCACCCGATCAAATAGTGCAACAAGATAGCACAGCGTGAGTTTAAAAAAAATAACAACAAACAACGGCAGGATAAACTATCTCTAGCCGTACACAGTCTCTTGATTCAGAAATAAGAGATAATAAACTATCTCTACCCGTACACAGTCTCTTGATTCAGAAATAAGAGATAATAAACTATCTTCAGCCGTACACAGTCACTTGATTCAGAAATAAGAGATGAAGTGGTGCGATGATATGTCAGAGAAAGTGGTTGAAAACAGCAAGGCGAAAATAGTGTCGATTTCAGTATCAAGACATACAGTACAATAAAGGGCTGGAGACTAAGCAGTAATGGTTAAGGCACGGGGGGAAGGGGATTTGTTAAAAAAAATCTAGCCCACAAATAGATTGAAAAATAAAATATTGCTCTGATTGAAGAAATAAAGCACTTATTAACTTATTACATCCATTTTATTACTTGGGGAAAAAATACCCATTAAGTATATTGACGTAAAAGAAAAACACAATTCTGGTTCTAAAGAAAATCCCAGATCCTCCTCACCTCCTCAGGGAGAGGGACCTGCCCTACAACATAGAGATAGCAGTACAGGATATTCACGTCGCACGCGCAAGGATTAAGAAACAGTTTGTCATCTGACAGAAAACATTCTGTGAATTTTTTGTTTGTTTTGGACGACTGCCTGAAATTTCTCAAAAGGCCTCATCTCCGTAGAACTTAAACTAACGTCACTAATCAGATATAAAATTGGTATATTATCATTATTTCGCATATCACCTAGTTGAATGTATTGCCGTCCCTATATAACATGTTAAATCAACAACTTGAAAATATCTCTCTCTCTCTCTCTCTCTCTCTCTCTCTCTCTCTCTCTCTCTCTCTCTATATATATATATATATATATATATATATATATATATATATATATAGTGAAATTATAATGTAGAGACAAACAGTCATACATACAACTACATATTTCTATAACTAATATATATATATATATATATATATATATATACACATACATACACACATACATACACATATATACACACACATACATACACACATATATATACATATACATACATACATACATACACACACATATATATATATATATATATATATATATATATATATATATATATATATACACACACACATATATACATATACACATGTATACAACATATCAATTTCTCCACTAAAAATTTATACAATTTTATATAATGCCTTAGTATTAAGGCCATTGGGATACAAAGTATCTAACCGATTAATCCAGTAACTTTCTTTAATGAGTCTGTTCATTTCTCCGTGCACAATATCGATTGGCATGAAAGAAAAATCACGTAAAGAGTGATTATTTGTATTAAAATGTATTGAAACATTAGAGGATAACTGATATGTTTGCACAGATTTATCGGCGTTTGTGTTGTTTCTTTATTTCAAATATCTCTCTCTCTCTCTCTCTCTCTCTCTCTCTCTATATATATATATATATATATATATATATATATATATATATATATATATATATATAGTGTCTATGTTCTTCTCACAAGATGTCATCCAGACGTCATTCGATCTGTAAAGATCAAGCCAACTATTTGTGGTAAAGATCGAAGATAATAGGTGCTGATTTCAATTACCGCCGACATAATGCAGTTTTTATCGCGTATAAATATTACATGTTAAATTCAAGTGTTTCTAATTAAAATCTAAGGAAAAAAAGTTTGATTGAATCAAGATGGCCGCTATCGCTGAACAGGCTTGAGGCAGCTGCTCCGGATTTTTGTGCCGTTTTTGATGATTTATGTGCTTGTTGTCTGTCTTCATCTACGTTATTGTGTTCATCATGTATTGGCTGTTTTGTTGGAATGTGTTTCTTCATCTTCTTGTTTTGGAAACGAGAACTATCAGACTTTTTATCAGCCGTCTTGCTCCACTGCTACAACTTCCTTTGTTGTCGAACATACCGCCATCACTTGATACTCGCCAGTCCACCCGTTTATGCTATGATGGACCCTCATTAATAGCTTTAAATGACCACTCCTTGGCTCTCCACACTACATTGTGCACTAGACTAAACGACCTGGGACTACATTCATCATTACTTAAATGTAAACAGAAGCGAAAAAAGAAATGTTGTTTCAAAGCTGGCTGGCGTAGAACAGGAAGAAGAATTCCAGTTATCTCCCTTTCGCCCTTTCCGGCACAGAAATTTGAAAACTCGGCCGTTAATTTAGATAACCTAATTCAAATTCCTCTTAAATCGTCAACCTTTGTGTCAACTATCCAATAGATACCGCTGCGCATTGCATTATTCAATGCCCAATCAGTAGGACCACCGGAAAAGCGCACAGAAATAGTTAATTTTTATCAACGATCAGAATATCGACGTCTTTTCCCTGACGGAAACATGGCTAAAAACATCAGGCGATGAGCCCAAGTGCGCGGACCTAACACCCCCGGCTACTCCATCAAGTCGTTCCCCCGCCACTCCCGCGGAGGTGGAATTGCTGTCATCGCAAAGAACTCCATGATCAACCGTCTTAATCACACTACAACCTTCAATTTCTACCACACATCTTTTGAACTAGCCCAAACCACACTCACACTGGAACAAAGGTCAGTCCACTTTTTCTACCTCTACCGCTCTCCTCCTAGTAGAAAAAAACAAGCTGACTGAATCTCTCTTTCTGGAGCAGTTTCCGAATCTCCTGGAGTATGAAAATTTGATAGGTGGCAACCTGATTATTCTTGGAGATTTTAACTTTCACTTTGACTGTCCTGGAAACCCATGCAAATCAAAACTCCTGGATTCCATTCACGTTTTCAACCTCAAACAGTCAGTTAGCCAACCCACCCATAAACATGGTCACATTTTAGACTGGATTCTTTATAGACCTGATGATAATATTCTACAGTTCTCCCTGGTGTCCCACGAACTTGCATTAGATCACCTCTTCATTATATGCCATCTTGACGTATCAGTCCCTAACCCTCCACCTTTATTTGCTACTAAGAGAAACCTCCGTATGATAAATAGAACCCAACTAATGCATGACATCCAAGCAATCCTAACAACTTTGCTACCTCCTACAGCAGAACAACTTGGTAACTGACTGCGTTCAATGCTTGACTAACATGCCCCAGCAACCAAGTGCAGAGTATCAATTCAAAAGTGTTCTCCGTGGTATAGCAGTGTTAAGGACCAGCTTCGCACTGCTAAAAGAGACCGCCGTAAGGCTGAGAGGCTTTGGCTTTCCACCAGACTCACTATTCATAAGCAAATCAATGAAGCCACTAAGAAGAATGTCACAAACATAGTCCATGCAGCGAAATCAGCCCACTACAGTACTAAGATCACTGAAAGTTCCAGCTGCAAAGAGCTCTTCGAGATTACTAACAAGCTAATGTCAAGGAACAAATGTACACAACTTGCAACTACCTTCTCTCCAGTCGAAAATTTCTTCCGTGACAAAGTACAAACCATTAGAGATAAGCTTGACAACACAATTTCAATTGACTCGTCGTCACCATACAGTTGCAATACAGAATTTCAGCGGACACCGTTAGCAGCATTTGGACCTGTCTCTATGGATTTAGTACGTACAATCATGATGAAGAGTGCCCCAAAGACATGTGAACTTGATCCGATTCCGACATCACTGCTGCTTGAGTGCTTAGATCCAATATTGCCTTCACTAACTGATGTTATTAATACTTCTCTCTCATCCGGGGAATTCCCATAATGTTTCAAAACTGTCATTGTAAAGCCTCTGCTGAAGAAACCAACACTTGACCATAACGATTTAAAGAACTACCGCCCAGTTTCTAACCTCCCATTCATGTCAAAAATCTTAGAAAAAGTTGTTCTATCCCAACTTGTATCTAATCTGAATTCAAACAGTCTCTTTAGCAATGTACAGTCTGCATATCGCCCACGCCACAGTGCCGAAACTACCCTTCGGAAAGTAGTTAACGACCTTCTCTCTGCTTTGGATAGTGGAAAGATTACAGTCCTCACCCTCCTTGACTTGTCTGCAGCATTTGACACAATAGACCATGATATATTACTTCACCGTCTCCATCATATATTTGGCATTTACGATACGGCCTTACTAGTCCTACTTGGTCAACAGGACACAAATTGTGTCCGCAAATGGAAAACACTCCATCCCAGTTGATCAATGTTTTGGTGTTCCACAGGGTTCTGTTCTTGGACCTGTTCTCTTCATTCTATACACTCAGCCGCTCTCAAGTGTCATAGATCATCAATCAGTGTCTCACCAATTGTACGCTGATGACACCCAAATTTACAAATCTAGCCACCCAACTGAAGTTGATGCTACCATCCAAGGTGTAGAGAGGTGCATTTCCGATGTGAAATCATGGATGACATGTAACAAGCTGCAGATGAATGATGATAAAACTGAAGCCATTCTGATTACAACACAAAGACTTTCTCATTCACTTCCTTTACCTCAAACAATAAATATCAGCAACACCAACATTAAATTCACACAGTCAGTACGAAACCTAGGTGTTACTCTAGACAGTAGTCTCTCATTGCACCAACATGTCATGAACATATGCAAGGCTGCATATCTTGAGCTGAGACGCATCAGCTCCATTAACAATTATCTTTCAGTTGATGCCACTAAAACACTTGTGTGTTCCTTAGTACTTTCAAGACTGGACTATTGTAACTCAATTCTATCTGGTTCGTCTCAGTATCTACTCCAGAAACTTCAAAAAGTTAAAAACACAGCTGCTTGGATCATTCTTAGAGTACCACGAACAGAGCACCCCCCGCCCTGTACCCTACACTGGCTACCCATTCGATCCAGAATCAAACACAAAATTTGTTCTCTGTGCTACGTTTTGTTGACTGGCACCAGTCCAACATACCTATCTCACCTCACCCATGTGTACACACCAGCAAGATACTTACGCTCATCTTCCGACACTCGTATTCTCATTATTCCCACTATCAAAATGAAGTCATACGGACAACGTTCTTTTGCATACCAGGGCCCAGCAACATGGAACGAATTGTGCACTGAACTTAGACACAAAGACACATTGATCTCATTCAAGAGTGCTCTTAAAACTCACCTATTTCGACTGCAAGAATAGACTTAAAGACTTAATAATGTTTCCTTACCTTAACTATTTTCAGCATGTTATTTGTTTTCTAATTTAATGGTGCTTGTTTTTCGTAATCATATCATTATATATGTTTTTCAGGTGTTATCTAATGTTGTAAAGCGCTTAGAGCTTCTAAAGATTCTACGCTATACTAAGTCCTCATTATTTATATTATTATTATTATTTCTTTAATGTTCAGTGGTATAACTCTTGAATAAAAGGGAGGTAAATCAAGTTGATATTAATGACAACTGTGTCTTTTTCATTAATTATAGTACAAAAATACATTGTATACCTTCCTATTTGTATCACTTCTCTCATTATCTATCTATCTATCAAGAAAACAAAAATGGCCAGTAGTGTAGAGTACACTAAAACTAAGCGGTATAATTAGATGCAGATAAGGAAAATATGACAGGCACACAAATAATCAGAACAGTGAACACACAAAATCTAAACCTCTATATGACTTTTGCCTTTTTGCTTCTATATACATCGGCGAAAACATAGGTTGTTCAAAATGAAGGAAAATATGTACTATAAGTTTTTTTGTGAATAACACTTCCGCTGTGACTTGTTCCAATAACAGTATGGTTCGAATTGGCTAACACAACGGGAGGCATTGCACTTTTGGTCATATATACGGTTAATGATAGACACTTTGAAATATCAGCGTTGGTCACCATGCAAAAGCACAACTCCGTAATCAAAGATTTAAAAGATAATGTTTGTTTTTACAGCAAGGAAATAAAATGTTTGTTTTAAGAGGACTATGTTATTTAGGACAAAATAAACGGAGAAATTGCTGGTATTTTTAAACAGAACAAAAGAACCTTTAATAATACTCGAATACACGTTCGATTATGTCGAAGAGATACGTTCATAGCACGATTTCAAGGTACTAACATGACCTTAATATAATGTTTTTACGTCGGCAAACAAAGTAAAACGCTTATCGCCATTTACAGACAACGCTACTTTTTTCATTTTGGTGTGGTATATCTCAAGATTGAGTGAGTATAGTAATTTCATTTCCTGGTAACTGTCTTTGAGATTGAAAAAACATTTTTGTGTACATTTCGAATTTTTAATTCTTTCTTTTCATGCATATTTTTATTTCTTTGCAAACTTTCTTTTCGTTTTTATCAGTACAGAATAAATA
The DNA here is from genome assembly GCA_029931535.1 of Margaritifera margaritifera. Classification (NCBI taxonomy): domain Eukaryota; kingdom Metazoa; phylum Mollusca; class Bivalvia; order Unionida; family Margaritiferidae; genus Margaritifera; species Margaritifera margaritifera. The sequence continues at coordinate 1,616,557 of JAQPZY010001323.1, forward strand.
AAGTTGTGACTGTAACCAACAAAACTCTCCAGTTTGAGCACCATTCAACTCATCCTTGAAAAGTCTAGGTATTTTCTTATTCATTTGTGGTAAATCAAATATGTTATCCTTGGGTTAGTCACTAGTGCAATAGAACTTAATATTATCTTTCATGTCATTGTAAAGCATTTCTGCCTCAACATCAACACATAAAGAATCATTATCAATGAAACACAATCTCATTATATCACCGTGTTTTGTTTTTCAACGTGTTGCAGTCAAATTTCTACATTAGTCATTTAGATATTTTTAACACTGTAAATCCACGTAAATTGGTTTATTAATTTTATTTTCTTGTTTTCTTTTATTGTACTCTCACTAATACTTAGGCACCATCCATAATTGTTCTCCTGGCAAATGATAGAGCTTTCTGGTATTTAACAAAATTATTTTCATAAACCTTGAAGTTTCTAAAGTAAATGACATATTTCTCTTTGTTTTTCAATGTATGTAAAAATTGTGGTACAGTTGGTTTTGTACTCTTGTAATCACCAATCCACTTCTTCTGCAAGGCAGATGAATCATTTTCACCTGGAATTAATTTCCTTGAAGCTAAACGGTAGTGCTTGAAATAGTCATGCAAATGTAATGGAATCTCTAAATCTACTTTGGCATCATTGGTATCATGCATTTTTAAACAGATTTTCTTCTACTCAATGAATTTATTTATCGGTTACCCATCTAAAGTTTTGACTGGCAATTATTGGCTCAAGACCCACATGTAGAGGTTGTTAGTATCTTGGAACATAATTAATAACCTTGAACGTGACCTTGGGTACTCACCATCAGGTTTTACTTACCATCTTTGTCTAGGTAGAATTCATTATTTACTTCAGTATACCTAAGTTGGATCATTCTTTTTCCACCTCTTGTTATGCTTTCGATCATCAGGAACATGTACTTTTCTATCAGATCATCAAGAGCATGTAATTACCTGCCAGATCACCAGAAACATGTAGTTACCTGCCAGATGATCATGAACATGTAATTATCTGCCAGATGATCAGGAACATGTAATTACATGCCAGATCATCAGCAACGTGTAATTATCTGCCAGATCATCAGGAACATGTAATTATCTGCCAGATCATCAGGAACATGTAATTATCTGCCAACAGTTCCAAATTATATACCCGATATCCTGAAACTTACAAATTTTTAAGAGACATTTTTAAACACCTCAAAAAAAAAAAAAAAAAAAAAAAATAGCATCAATGTACCTTTTTCTACGTAATAGCCTGCAAGTGTTGTCCCGTTGATTTGTTCCGTGACACCCTAAACATACTTAATATTGTCATATGACATGCTTGAACCATTAAGTGATGAGTGAAACATTTCTATTTGTTGTATATTTGTTTCGTTAAACCTTTCAGCTCTGTGTGTATTCGTATTGGTAAATATCTTGTCTTAGGTATTAAGTCTATAACATGTTGCAGTGTCTGTCGAGTTTTCAAGATTTGATGTTTGAGATATTTAAAGCTATCTACAAACTTGACTGACTTTTGACTGTTTTTTCTTCTTTAATGATCCTATCAGCCATGAAATCATTGCTGAATGATATGTATTTCTCGTCGTTTTTCTGTTTGATTTTATACCTCTTCATCTGGATCATTTTTAACCAATATATTGATGAATTGATGACTGTCGCAAAAGGATTAATTATGAATGAACTTTGGTATGTATGTATTTTGGATATTTGAAATTCAAATTACATTCGTTATGTGCTGGACCTTTATACCTGCCTGTTAAGTGATAGTGTTCGCGAACTTATTCTTTAATTATTTTTGCTCACATATGTGACATATATTTGTTGAACCAAACATGCTTTCATCTTCCTCAGTAAAAACCATAGGTTTTGCATTTTTTGGTCTTAGTTCTTCATACATTAGTTTTGCGATTTTATTTAACGCATCGTAAAATGCTTTAATCTAATATGTTCCTCTATAGACTATTGGTGTCTATCTCTTGTATTTCACTTGTAAACTGGAAACGTTTTGCATTGTCACTCGTGACTTCGCCACTTATGACAATAATTCATACAAACCTTGACTGTTACCACCGTAAATCTATTCTCATGTGGATTTCTCTTAATTAATGTCTAAGTCTTTAAGTGATCGTTCTGTTTAAGTTGTGCATATGCATACGTCTCAATTTTTTTTCGCATGAAAAAGTATTAAAGGGGGTTGTAATTTTTTTAAGATTTCTTATGTTATTGGTTCATCGATTAAAGACGTCTTCATTTTGATTTATTTAACTCAGAATACTTTAAATGTATATTTATCTATTTTGATGCATTTGACAAGAATTATTTCAACATATATTTATCTATTTTGCATGCGTATATAAATATTTGACCTTTGACCTTGACCTTTATCATACATTTTTGCAAAATGTCCACCTTATTGTCTATAGATTTCTTCGCCGGGTGGTACTTATATATGAACTGCACCACTCACCACCTGAAGGGGGATGTCACATTTTTTATTGTACATATTTATCTACGCAACGTGACCGTACTTTGTACTCCATGTATTGGTTATATGGCGACTATCTTACGTACATTTGTGCGTTAGCCGCACAATGAGTTTTTTCTATACCTTTGTTTCCATGTGACTTCCTAGTAGCTTTTTGAGTATACATAGTAACAGTGTCACACGTCTCTTACAATTTTTTTTGCATACCTTGTTTTAAGCCCTTTTTCAAATCGCATAGCTTATTTCGATCGCAGTGTATATTTGATAGGCTTCTTTAAGTTGTGACGGGTCTGTAGACAATGAGGTGGTTCTCAATTTATATAGAATAATTTGTTTCTCTAGGCAAGAATCGAACCATATACCTCTCGCTTTGAAATCCAATCATATATGTTTGCACCACGGACTTTATGTATCAACTCCATAAAAATCATCTGTATACTAGCAGACCACAAGGCTTGCCGAACAAGGACAACACTATTTAAATATAACAATAGTAGGTTTCTGTACACATTCTCTTAAATCAACCAGGTGTGCTGCTTTTTAAAACAACAATTATTGCATTTATCTTAGTAAAATGTCAAATCAGTTACCGCAAGCGTATTTTTGACACTGTGTTGTTGATTTTACATAGGTGAGAGAAACTTTAACACGTAATGCAAAAGTGCATATCTGCAGTATTTGTTTGAAATATCCTACATTATATATTTTGTAATATTAGATACATAAATGTATAATGCGTCGATCATTACGATTTTAAATCCACCAAAAGGTTAAACCTTTCAATACGCGTAAAATATATCCATTTTTCTGAAAATGACGTGCACCCCTTAATTCTTGCTGTGCCTGTTGCACCCATGACTCAAATATAGTAATAGCTTTCATGGTTGTGTTTATAACTGTTTTTGTTGTTGTTGCTGCTACTGTTAGTGTTCTTGTTATTGAGAATCTCTTGAAAGTTTTGCAAATAAATACTGACCGTCTCGTAATTGATAATATTCTTTAATTAAGAGTATCGAATCAATCTGAAAATTCTTGTTTGAAATAGTCTACAATATCTGCCTGGTTGAACAATGGGGACTACGCAACGAAATCCTATGAAACGAGACAATCAAGGATCGTTTCCCGGACATACACTACTTATTACCGAAATTCTCAAGGCCTAAGGTATTGAACATCTGTCTTCCATCTGAAAAGCGACAAAACACTATATTTTATGCGGCATTTATTTATCACGATATACAACTATATAAGACGCTTAGAATTTCCAAGACCAACCCATATTAATTTTTCAAGACTTGGCCAGCACAATGATCATTACCCAGGACTCGGTCAGTTCTAACGTCATTATCCAAAATTCGGACACCCCACCAGCGGTCACCAGCAATGGTTTAGTTTTGGGCGCTCTGACCAAAGATACCTCTTCCGACGGAGAACTAGCCACCCTAAAACATGGTCTTGTTCATGTGCGAACACAGGAAGAAAAGAAACATGGCGACCTCCTGTCCGTCATCTTGTTTCAGTACATACACTACGGCTAAACTTGGCGGCCGCGAGTATCCGGCATCTTGGTTCTGTTATAAACCTGATTGATACATTAGTCTGACCAATGACGTCACATGAGGTTTTGAAGGCGGCCTACAAGAGATCAAAGTGAAACGTATTCCAGTTTAGTGGACCACCAAAACACAACCCAGAAAGTGATCATAACGATAGTCTCATGCCAGAATGCGATATAATCATTCATACAATCAGTATTCACCGTCTGGTGGTTGCCGTGGTGCTGTGAAGGGAAGAAGCAAAATGTTAGTCAATGAAGGAGACGTTGCCGATAGGATCTTCTTTGTTCAATGATCGAGGATTAGTTACAAAGCGATTCAACAAATCTGTTAACCCCAAACTAAGAAACATTTTTGAAAATAGTGACATAGCTAATTAACGAAAACATTGTCCGAAGACTTTGTGAATTTAGCGGTGAATGACTTTGAATACTTTTGTTCAAAGTCGAGTGTAAAAGAAACAAAATCCCAAAAGGTGTGTGTGTGTGTGTGTGTGTGTGTGTGTGTGTGTGTGTGTGTGTGTGTGTGTAACTTTCCCTTTAAAGCTGTTAACAATCCAAAATAGCGCTTTTTCTCAACCCTGAAGATGACATGTAGGATAATGTCCATAATTATTTTAATGGGGAGTTGTTGAATGAGCTTAACACTGAAATATCTGTAGAAACAATAAATTTTGGAATTGCTGGGTTAAAATCTGCAAAAAGTGGTGATCTAGATAATTTACTGAATGCATTTTTAATTAGATATAAGATGTTGTTATGCCTTTATTGTTTTAAAACTTTTCTATCTAATTTTACACACTGGATGTTTCCCTAAAGCTTGGTCTGAAGGACATGTTATATCTTTACAGAAGAAAAGTAAGAAAAATGATGTTGAAAATTACTGAGGGATTACTTTAATTACCACTTTTGGAATATTGCTTACCAGGATTTTGAATCATGTCTATATTAATGTACATGCAGTTTTAGGATATATATGAGTACTGTAGACAATATATTTGTATTACATGATTTAATTTCACACAGCATTAATGGTGGAAGTAGATTATGTATAGACTATTTGTAGATATAGATTTTTCTAAAGCATTTGAATGTAAAATTGGAGACATTTATGGCATAAATTGAATAGCAACCATTTGTTTTTTTACATTAATCAAGCGGAAAACATATTCTGACATTTTTAAAAATATTGTGGCAATTTAAAAATAAACTTTATAAATTACTATTTTTTTAAATACATTTTCTACAATATTTGTATCTTTGAGACCTAGAAAATGTTTGCTAAGTTTAATGCAACCAGTATGAAAAATGTCTTTGAACCTAGTTTAACCTACAAATAGCTATTATATTTGACATTGAGTTGAATGTGAGCTTAGTGAGACATCTCATGCCCATTTGGGCCTCTATTTTTTTTTTAAAGTAAATTTCATAACCTCTTGTACAATTTACTTCCTTTTTTGAAAAGGATGCTACCCTTCAATAATGGCCATTATTCAAGAGTTGCGTCCCTTTCAAAATATTTCCTTTTTGTATCATCATGTCGGTATATGGAATTTCCTTTGTCCATCTGTATGTCCATCTATATGTCTTCCTTGTTCATGCTATAACTCCTATACTACTTCACTTATTGACATCAAATTTACACTCTGGGTGAACTTGAGATGAGCATGTGTTATGCACAAGAACTGGGACACTGTGACCTACTTTCCAGGATTTAAGGAGAGCAATAAAAATGGTAACAAATTGTGTCGGGGATCTCGTCCAACTTCATTTTTGCCTATTGCAACCGAACTTGGACAAAAGGTGCATCTTACGGTGGATGTGTGTTGCTTATCAGAGATATTGCTGTGACCTAATTTCCAGGATATATTAAAATTGCTTAAAACTGCATCCATCATTCCTGTCTGGGCTTAACTCCTGTATATTAAAACATATTTACATAAAACTTTCACTGTGTGTGCATATTGGGATTAACATATGTCCCAGCTAACAATTCAACGTTGCTACAACATTGCAGCAATGTTGCACTAAAGTTGTGGCAACTTTGTTGTATCACGTTGTGGCAACATGATTTGGTGAACTTGCTGGAATGTTGCTACAACGTTGTTGTTTAATGTCATAATATAACATTCCCACAACCTCCTGACAACATTCAAAAACTATATTGAAAACTGTTAAGAATGAAAGCTACTTGTGTTTCTGAAACATATATGCCCCACTGCTGACAAGAAAATCCAATTCTACAATTAAACATTACAAACATGTTGATGTAAACATCAATCAAGGAGGAGTAGCGAGATATTTAGGATGGCTGCCATGGCGGCTGTCCTGAATGTCAGATCAGCACTATTTTCATTTGGGACAAACTAAACATGTCATTTGATGAAAACTCCGTGTCAATATGACCATCCATCTAGGAGTAACTACAAGATTTTCGAGATGGCTGCCATGGTGGCCATATTGGATGTCAGATCAGCACCATTTTCATTTGGGGCCAACTAGACATAGCAAGTCATTTGATCAAAATTCCTAATCAATATGAATATCCATCTCGGAGGAATAGCAATAATATTTTCAAGATGGCTACCATATTGATGTCAGGTTGGCATAATTTTTATTTAGGATCAACTAGACATCATCACAACTCTTCTAGTGAAAACCCCATGATATGACCATCCGTCTACGAGGAGTAGTGACAAGACTTTTAAGATGCTCACTGTGGCTGCGGTATTGTTCCCCGAGCACCACCATTTTCATTTAGACCCAACTAAACCTTAGGCCGAATCTGTATGTAAAGATTCCTAGCATTCCTCCAATTAGTTTAGTAGGAGTAGTAATAAGGTTGTGCTGACAGATGTACGGACCATCCCATAAGCTCCTCTGGTGTATGCTGAAAACAGAAGTAGTATTACATAAGATGGCAGACGGTTCAACAGCAAAATTTGATTTAAGAAGGTGAACACCATTTTTCATGTTTCTATGGTGAAAATTGGGAATTTGCGTAATAAGAGGATTGTTTGATTCAAGTTTATGTGTATCCAATATCTTCAAACTTGCTGACACTATGCAGAAAGAGCACTGGGTGTGAAATTACCGGTAGTACCCAGTCGACAAAGAAAGTAGGGTACTAATATTAGTATTAACTAAATTACAGTCGTCTTTAATTGTTTTTGTGCAATAACACTTGATGAATCTGTACGGGTGGATAGCCATACAACAGGATGGGCAGGATCCAATTTAGATGCTCTTAATGCAAGCAGTGAGGATGTGAGGATACAAAAATGAAATTCACTAAACTGGATGCAATTTACAGATCATCTAGTTATGAAGGGGGAAACTCTTTCTGAATATGTTTGCCTAAATCTAGCAGTTTCTGTGCAGTTGTTCTAAAATTGTTTAAACGCAAAGATTGTTTACTGTATGAAACCTTTTATACTCTACATAGGCATAGGAAATTACTTGAAAATATCATTTTGCCAATACAAAGGTTTTGTCATCAAATAGTTGTGCTAACAAGCTTTACATGCATGAGGTACAGACATTTGTATTTAAGAAGAGACAAATGGGTATAAAGAAAAGAAAACAATACAGCATATATTTTACTATTACTTTATTTGTATCTGTTTATTTTCAGGATTTAATTAAGATTCTGTGATAGATACTGTATCCTCGACAGCAAAGTCAATATGGGTCTTCTTCTTCTGCTCAGTCTCCTACAAGTTGAAAACTAATTTTAATGCTTGAACAAAGTCATACATCATCTCAGCAATACTTACATATGTAGAAATAAAGTTAACTAGTTAGTTAGACCACTACATCTATTGACATTAAACTGACCCTTTTTATGTATCTTGGGATGGGATGGGTATGTGTCACACACCAACACTGGGTCACTGTAACCCACTATTTAGTACAAAAAGTGGTGACATTTATTTCGTGGCTCAAATTCAAATGCCTCTTCACCTATTGCTATAAAATTACCCAAACAATGCATCTTAGAATTAAAACATTTTACATATTTCCAGGATTTTTAACTCTATGTAAAGCTGGATTATGTACTCAAATTATAACACCTTTTAGCCCAAGATGTACACTAAGGATGCATCTTGGAATAAAGCATTTCACATTAAAATTGGGCCACTGTGACCCCTTTTACAGGGTTTTGAACACTACATAAAAGTGGTGCATGTATTCAAATTATAACACCTTTTAGTCTATTACTACCAAACATACATGTCAAGCGCATATATGAAATCAGTAATGTCACACATAAAAAAACTGGGTTGTGTGACGTACAATCTATAGCTAGTTGACCACTCTCAAACATACTGACTGATGTCACAGAGGTGGAGGTTATCTAGTGAGCTCCTGCTCGGTAACAACTCTAGTTTTCTTTACGAGTAAGACATGGAGATATCCAGGGGAGGTGTAGCAGGTACAATTGCACCTGTGCAATTTCATCAAATTCAATTTGTAAAAGCTAAATATCTGAACGGCACAACTAATTAGTCTAACTGTCTAGGGTCCTTTGCTGTCACAATTTCCTTAAAATCTGAATTTTTTTAATATTTTATTTTTGAGATGAAGACAACTTTTAATTTTTGACACAAATGCACCTAAAAATATTGTATTTCAAAACCATTTTAAATGGGATTGTACTGTCATGGCTTAGATTTTTGTGCTGAGTTTGATGTCAGGTTCCACCCTGTCTCTAACTATCTGGCATGCTTTATACTTTTCAAGGAATGAAAAGTTCAATAATGTTCTCTAACTTAATGCATTTTTCAGTTTCTAAAAGGATTATTTTACTTGTCTCAGTAACATGTTGAAATGAGTAAAGAGGAAAAGGGTGTATTATTTAATAAAAACTTATGTGTGTTTATTTTTCCTTCAAATATAAAGAAGTGTTTTCTTGCATTACTAGTGTCAATCAAGAACAACTCTAATGGATCTCATACAATTTATTTTACTTAACATAATGCTGATACACCTAATACAAATTTTTATTGTAGACTCTTATCTTATTGATGTCGAAAACAATCATTTGTTATGTGAAAGCATCAGCATACACTCTAACGAGACCTACCTGCCATTTGCGCCTTAGATTACCATTTTGATGCGTCACGTTACCATATTACGCGTAGACAAGCTCTAATTTTAGGCGAGGAAAAACCCTTACGTACATCGAAGCTTGGTATTCTTTCAACTCGATTTTCGGCCTTTTTACATTGAAGCTTAATTTCACAATTTTTTTACATTTTGAATCCAACAGAAAAAATAAACGCAAAGTAAAATTTGTGAAAATGTACAGTGTTGTGCTCCTTTAATGTCCCACAAGACAAAATGGGCAAACCAAGTCACAAAGGAAGTTCATATATTCTACAAGTTATTAGATAACGTAACTACCAAAACTGAGGAAAGGTTATATTTATTTGACTTTATGGTTTTGCAGTGCTTACATATGGCTATAAGAAAATGGGTTTTTAAAGTGCAAAGGATGTCGAAAATGTCCGTATGAAAATTCTTAAAATGTTTCAGGTGTAAAACCGCAGACTTATAATGTAACTATATATGGTTGATTTGGAACTTATTCTTCAAAAGTAATAAGCCAGAAAAGACTGTTAAAATACTGGTAAAAGATTATAAATTCACCAAACTGTCTTATTAATTCTGTTTTTATTACAAATTTGACAAATTTGCAAGATTTTTTTGACTACCAAATCTCAAAGGTTAGTTTTTGATCTTTGTTTTCCAGAAGCTTGGGAGTGACTGACTAAAGTAGGGCAAATTTGCCATTGGAAGCTATGATTAGAAGACTAGAAGATTAATGCATTCAAATTTAGTGTTCTGACTTAGCAATTTCATCAAAACTTGATGCGCATAGACTATTACAAACTGATTTCAAGTCTGAAAATTGCTTAACTTGTATTCCGTGTGAGTAATACAGAAGGGCCCGGAGGAGTGTTAGATTTAAATTAATTATTAAAAGCTTCTCATTGTACTGTAAATATGTCACGTTATGGCGACAAGCCAACTTTGTGCCTTGTGATAATTAAGAACTTGAACTTGATGATTTACGCTTAGGAAGCAATAAAGGCAACGGATACACCTAAAATAAATCGTTTGTACTGGCATCCAACAGGAAAAATTTCAAAACCGTTTTCCATAAAGAAATAAATCTTTAGGTTTGTGATTGTCTGCAATGCTACAGTCAAAAATATGGAAATGATTTGAATTTACATATCGTTCGCACAGTCAGGTTAGCGATCATTGTTGCTGCAATCACCTCGTAAAAATGACGGTTAAGAGAGAAAGAAAGAAAACAATGAAAGAAAGCAATCTCTTCTTTTCTACTTTGCAAGTATTGCTACGGTGCAACGAACTAGTAATCCGGAACGTTCGAAAGCTTTTATTTGCCATACATAATGGAAAATGTCTTTTCATGTAAATACAACTTTAATATGAGCAGTGTTGAATACAAAGTAAACGTACTGTCTCTTCCACTTAATAATGCAGTAAGAATTCGTGGTTTGTTTGAAAACCTTCTTTGTATCGAGCAAAGTAAATACTCGTATCTTTGATTTATTTTTTTAATCAATATCTATTCCATTAATAGACTCTTCTGGTCTGGTTCTGAATCAAAAATTATAATTATGCAATAAGTTCAATATTTACTGTGAATTGTTAGCATCTAAACATAGAAATGTAGGATTTACCGTGTACCTAAACATAGAAATGTAGGATTTACCGTGTATTTAAACACAGAAATGTAGGATTTACCGTGTAATTACACTTTTCGATTCAACAGAATTAAATAAGAAGAATTTGCACTTTAAATATTGAACTTGTTCCAAGTGTAATCCTTCTTGGAATCAACGTCTATGAAGCACGTATTTACTGTTTGAATGTTTAACAAAGCAAATTAGCAACATATTGTATACAAAATAAAATGATGAAAATTTCGTTTGCTGTGAAGACCTTAGTGATAACTTGCCAATAGATTATATTTTCCCAATAAATGCCTACATGCTCACACACCGCATAACAAATCATTTAAATTTTCAACGACGGAGAGTAAACAAGCGACAAAGGGAGCCCGCAGTATGATGTAATGTAAAAATTACAATGACAATGTCGGAGGATAAAAGGTACAGATTTTGACGGAGGTTCGAGCTTCCAGATTAAGTTATATTTACATCACATGATATTGCAGGCTCCCTCCATCGCTGGTTTACCCTCCGGCGTTAAGAATTTAAGCGATGTGGTATATAGGGTGTGTTACTGCTCTTGCTAAAATTTGACCATAGCATTGTGAGAGTTGAACCCATGAGTTGCTACGCCTGCTAAAACTCGACACTAGCGCTCTATAAGATTTCTACCTATCTGTCAGTCCTCGAATTAGACACTTGCATTGTTAAAGTTGCACCTATCGAATGTGCTTGCGGGGACTGTAGTTTGTTTTGTATGTTTACTAGGGAGCTGAAGAAACTGACTTATTCTTCATGAAGATAAAAACAAAAATTGACAGCGTAAATAAGATTTAAGTTTTAAATGACTGAGAGCTTCGCTAAAGGTTCTATTGAAAATATTCTCTGGAGACGATAATTGATTTTCTCCAAAACAAAATTACTTTGGTGCCTCATTGAAATTCCGTATCTATATATCTATCGTAATGGAATACTGAAAAATATTTAAATGGTAAATATTATATGATGGGAATATGGACCCTCCTCAACTCATATCTTTTTAACTAACGGCCACACACGTCCATGGGAACCAATGGTTGTTGTCGTCGTTGTTATTGTTGTTGTTGATGGAATGTGAGTTATGAATATTGCTTAGAGGAAACACACACACATACGCACGCACGCACACACGCACACACACACACACATCTCCTCCGGTTGGACACGAAGCCATGATCCCCGACACCAGAGCTGATTTGTCTCGCTCAACCCTCTAATCCACACGATCATCAGTTGTTACATCTATCAGGGCAAAACTTATGTGGCCGGAGGTGCAGCACAGAGTTTGTGCATTCTGCAAATAGTTACTTCTTATTCGGCACTAGTTCTAAATCACATGTGTTGGTGAGAGAATGAGAACATAACAAGCCAAACGTTCTAGGGCTGGACAAAATACAGGTAAGGAAAGGAAAAGTAATAATTTATAATTACTCAATGATTATTTACTTAATTAATTATGAATCAGCTGCTATCAAAACAACATGCGAAAAGGTACTAAGGTTGAAACAAAAACTCTAAAAAATAGAGAGCATTAGTGAATTCTGTAAAAAATGCTCGCAGTAAAAAGTAGCATTTATTAAAGAAAGTCGCATTAGTTGCTCTCTATTCTAGAAACTGTCAACCATGAGATAAAAAGTGCTAATACTGAGTAACGTTTTACAAGAACATTTAGCAATAAAGAATTCAAATATCAAACATCAAAAATTAGTTTATTAATAACTTCATTTAAAACTGCATATGACTAAAATAAAATGAATAGGATAATACTTTCGAGAGATTAGCTCTTACATTTTTAATTATTACTGGCAATATCTTCCGCAAAAGGAAGAATCTCTCTTTTCACTCTCGGAAGTGTTCTGTATTCGTATACAATATAACACTTCGAGAGAGAGAGAGAGAGAGAGAGAGAGAGAGAGAGAGAGAGAGAGAGAGAGAATGTTTTGCATTGATGAAAATATTTTCAAATTACATTAACAGTATTAAATTTTTGGAAAAAAGTTTAAAAAAATAAATATGTATATATATATATATATATATATATATATATATATATATATATATATATATATATATATAGATATATATATATATATATATGGTTTAACGGCACGTCAGCACAATTCTGGCTATATAGTGCAGATTAAAAGTTTACATCTCATATATAAAGGGAAAAATTTCTAAAAATCTTAGGAAGATAAACGCTCGCAAATGAAAGTAAATAGACAGTCCTTAAAGATAAAAGGCAAAAATCTTAAAAATGCTGTAGAAATATAAAGATTACGATTTTCTTCAATCTTGAGGAAGAAGAGACCTTCCAAAGAAAAGTCAATATTTTCTACAAGATAAAAGACAATAAAAGATGAGTCTTTTCAAAAGACAATTGTTTTAGTTTAGAATTAGACTGCGCTATATAAATATATGAACAAATTAAACAACTAGGCAATGATCTCTGACTACATAGAGGATATTTTCATGTATCGATTAAATAACGGATATATTTCATCGAGTGAGTGAAAAACTCAATATTTTTATGAGTGGCGAAGCTACGATTAAAATTACTTGAATTTTTCACCCATTCGATGAAATATATCCGTTATTCACTCGGAACAAGCAAAGTTTCTTTTATTTTTGTTCCAACGTATTGGCTACCAATATCAGATCGAAATAGCAGATTTCTTACGGTATCCCGCGCGATAATGTCATCGGTTCACTGCTTATGTTCTGCTGTATTTTGGGTATATTTGCACAGAAAATATCAGTAGTAACATAATTCTCTTTCCTAACTCAAGGTAAAAAAACACATAAACAAATAATGTAAAGGAAAAAAAAAAAAAAAGCACCATGTGAATTATCGAAATTAATTCTGTTGGAAAATCTACGTATTCACGGACTAGCAATATATATATATATATATATATATATATATATCTATATATATATATATATATATATATATATATATATATATATATATATATATATATATATATATGCACACTAACCACCAATAATATGCAAATATATTAACAAAAAATATATATTTAAAGAGATGAAAACATAAAAGTCTCTTCGTACAGAGAGATAATGTTCTATTGTGCGTGGAGTTCAGTTATGATCTCATTACATAAATGTATGAAATAAATATTAACATATTCATAGTTAATAAATACATAAATGCAATAATATAAATCCTGAACACTCAAATTACTAAAGTAATACCTGATACAGATCACTTTCTTAATTGTTCTGATAATTGAAAATTAAAAGTTATTAACAAATGCGTCACACACAGTTGGTATATGGATATCAAGTGAAAAGTCCATACCACATAAGGCTTACCAATTCATCCTACTGGAGAAGACCGTTATATCATCCAACTTCATCAGCACATTCAATTTTATATTTCTTAAAATTTGTTGCTGAAATTTTTAAGTAGCATAGTGCTTATGACAATCAGTTTAGCATATAAATTTGATAATATTCGGCCCTTAATTTTCATTAGATATTAATGTTCAAAGTTACTATATAATTAAACTAAAATATGGTTAGTTGTCTAAGTGTATAAGGTGAGTGCAGTTAATTAGGCCTTATCAGCGATCACTACTGACACGTAACTGATCAGTTCTTAGGTGTGGCATACAGCAGTGGCGGTAGAGTCACCTATGTTTGGCATCGTAAGGACGAAACAAAAAAGTGTGTTTGCAGACACATACAGAAAAAGCCATGTCGCCATGTTCACGCACACACATTGTTTTCCTGTATCGCCTTTGTAAACATCCACAGCCAAACACGAGTAAAGTAATTATGGTTTTGTGCTTTGTTCTTGTCTCATTTGTATAATCGTCCAATGTTGCTTTGTGACCAAGAGAAAGGAATCGGTATCTTCCGAATGCGCTAGTGCTGGATTAAAACCAGTTTTGCAATGTTGTTAGTTAATGTTTGATATGTATAATGACATTGATATATAATCAACAAGTTAGAGAGTTATAATTCGTTCCAAGCCGGAATAAAACCTGTGCTGCAAGTAACGGCACCTATCGCCGAGCTCTCGTACACAGCACCCTTACCAACTCTCCGATGCGCTTATCCTCCTCAAAGGATGGAGCAAGGTCGAACGTAAAAAATCGAGCTGCACGAGAACTCAATCGCTAGGCAAGGCGAAAAAATAGTCAGCTATATATGCACAAGCCCACTGAATTTCTATTTAGAAATGCACGGCATATACATGAATACACACACACACACACACACACACACACACACGCACACACACACACACACACATATATATATATATATATATATATATATATATATATATATATATATATATATATATACTGGATAGATAGATAGGCACCTATCTATCCACCCATCCATACACCCATCCATCTGTCCATCCATCCATACATGCATGCATGTATACATACATACGTACGTACGTACATGCATACATTTATAGATACATGTTTATGTAATCATCTGAATTATATAAAGAAATTAATTTCGTCCGAATAATTGCGTGTCAGGACAATTGTTTATCATATAAGAATATGTTAACATCTTATAGTCGCGGAAACACTACTCAATCGAGTCAGCCATGGATCCCGACTAACCGTGGATGGTGGGAACCCAAGGTTTGGGTATGCCACAAGTAACTTGGAAACTGATTTTAAACAATGGCAGTCTTACAAGTGAAGCTACCCTACAACACCTGCTGGATCTGGAGTTGCAATTGTTTCCATTGTTACGAAGTCAAGTCTCGGAATGAGTGGCCTGTGGCATTTTAATTATTTTCTTGTATGTGAAAACTTCAAATTAAACTTCTTAAGCAGTTTAGATAGCCTGGCATTGTAAGGCTGATAAAAATTGTCCAGCAAGATTTTGGTCTTTGTAGACATAGTTCCCTTGAAAGTCTGCACATTTTGCTTCTCACATTCAAACATTTGCTTGAAAATATCATCTGGCGGTGGATCTGAAAGACAAAAACTGAGAAAATACTGTCTGCACAATTTTCAAATCACTACATAGTTTATCACTTGATAGTTCGTCTATTTACTATTGAAATTTTGTATTCTTATTTATCAATGTCAATTGTACAACAAGCTATTGTCTGCGAGATATAACTATCACTTTTCCGACGGCGATGTCGTTGCTGTGGATGAAGGCAACAACTTTAAAGTTTTAGCATTTAGCTCAGTTTCTCTGATACTGTTATGTCTACAGTCATGAAACTTGATAGCTGGAATCATCTTCGGAAGCACGTCTTACTGCCTGCAAAAGAAATTCACAGTGACCTACTTTTTACGCAGCGCAGTGGTGACGTGAAGTTTTCGCTTTAAGGTTCATTCTCCAACACTGTTGCATAACAGTCAGTAAATTTTATTTCACCGTCAGCCAGTCACAGAGACCTAATCTCCTTGCCGTAATGACAATGGAAGTTTTATTTATCATTATTTTTTTGTGATCATTCAGCGGCACAGGTTATATACATGATGTTGCAATTTGTCAGTTTTGCGTGCTGAAGCATTGTACCAATCTCATTATTCCAACTGAATGCAGACGATGTGAAACTTAAATATTGTCTGCAATCTTCAAGTGACAACTGACCCGTTGGGTAGCACAGTAGACCTATAATGTTAGACGTCGACGCTGATATATATATATATATATATATATATATATATATATATATATATATATATATATATATATATACATACATACATACATACAAACACACACACACTCATACTATGATAGGGCTGGGGGAGAAGGAGAAGCCTACCCGAAGTTCAACCGATATCGGCATTCATCGACTACAATCGCACTTTAACCAACTGAAACGGCAGTGAACATATTTTTTTGAGAAACGCAACCAACAACTTGAATACTTGACTGTGCCTGGGTATACTTCAGTAAGGAATAAGGCATTAGAGTAAGTATTGTACGACTAAAGCAATTAGACTCCAAGCTGTGCAGCAGTGTTAATATATGGTGCCAACAATGTGGTTTGGTTGGTTTTATGGGCTTAACGCCATTTTTCAGCACATGATAGGCTATACATGGCGGCCAGTTTATCTGGTGGAGGAAGAACCCGGGAAAATCCCGGGAAGAACCACCTATGTGAGATATTCTTGAAAATTTGGCCTCCAGTTTTCCTGGCGACGCGGTGGGAACATAACCACATTGCATCGAGTATTAAGGCAGTAACGACATTGAAAACCACACCCCTTCCTCGTAATATATATATCAGGGTCGACAACCAACCTTAACCTCCTCCATAATATATATCAGGGTCGATAACCAACCTTAACCTCCTCCATAATATATATCAGGGTCGACAACCAACCCTAAACTCCTCCATAATATATATCAGGGTTGACAACCAACCCTAAACTCCTCCATAATATATATCAGGGTTGACAACCAACCCTAAACTCCTCCATAATATATATCAGGGTCGACAACCAACCCTAAACTCCTCCATAATATATATCAGGGTCGACAACCAACCCTAACCTCCTCCATAATATATATCAGGGTCGACGTCTTACATTGTAGGACTAGGTAGTTCAGTAGCATGCTTTTCAATGTTGCCGACAAACCTATTAAACTATTGTTGCTGTACGAATTGAGAAATATGCATAATTATTATAACAATATACCTGTTTTGATTATGTAACTAATGTTAAATTCTTGAGAATTGGGTTGGGTAGGGAAACGCATATGCAACGTCATAAAGTAGTCCCATATTTTCGGACTTAGGTATTACGGAATCGGAAAATTCTAGTCGGCGATTCAAATGTCTATATCAGATTGTAGGGCCTAGATATCTAACTCAAAAACCATATCACGCCAACCACTGAACCATTGAATCGGAAAACGCACAGGCCTTTCTGCCAATCATCAGAATAAAATAAAAAAACGCCTCGGAAATACTACATACTCCTTTATAGTGGATTTCCTCATTTTGGTAGATAATAACTCTCTCACAAAACTGTAAATCTGGTAGTTTTAGCCAACAATGGTTTTAATGCAGAATCTGACGATTTTGTCTAATGTTAAGGTGAAAAAAAATAAGGAATTCCTAACTTGTTGACGATGTTACAACGTTGCATGATGTCACAAAGAAGCGCGTCTAAGCCGCCATACATAGTCTGGTTCTTTTCCCTCGTTTTGGATTTTGGATTCTAATCTATGATAAGAGAAGTAAGGCAGGCAATCGGAACATCCTTGGCCCTTTCCATCGCATGCTAGAAAAAACATCGGATGTAAATAATGGCCATTTTGAATCGCCCTCAATCCCGTATTTGTTATTACCTCATAATAACTTAATGACGTCACAATGACTAGATTGCGTGTCATAACTAACAGTAGCGTCAGCAAGAGGGTCAGGTTATTAAAACTGAATCATTTCTTTACTTTGTTTCATTACAAAGTTGCAGGAATAATATTAAAAATTTAAAAATGCATGTAGTTTTTTGATTATTCCAAACGCTGTCAGGTGTTATTTTCAAAACATATAATTTAATAAGAATCTGTTCTTCTCACATTTAGCCGGATGTTCGTCTGCCAAAAACTGAACAATTTGGGAAGTATCAATACAATTACCTCCGAGTCTTATTCAACTCGCATCCAAGAGAGACGAGGATGTTTCGAATGGTAATTTTGGTAGGCGATCGAAACATCGCGCTGCCATTTCCGTCAGGTCGCGAAAAAACCTCGGAAGTAGTTGTATGAATACACATCAATTTCATGTGCTTAGTGATTTGCCGCTGGCGGAGTGCACCACATATGTTACGACAGCAAAGGCTAAGAATGTTCGGACTGTGAACGTGTCTCCTTCCGCCGACATATTGTTCCGTGTGAACCAAAGTAGTTAAGAATATAGTTCTCAATAGCGAAGAGTTACGTCCCAGGTTTCTTTCTCGACTTGACGGAAAAGGCCGAAAGTGTTCCGACTAGTAGGTACGATCCAGTCAACTTTCTATTGTACTAATGCGTGGAGACGATAGACTTAGGTTTATATGACCTAGGATCAAAACAGCTTTACGGCAGCGATATATTCAGAACAAGCACGAGCTGTGAGGAGCACGGAAGTATTGCAGTAGCCATTATTTCATATATATGTACTCCGTTTACCAAATGACTCATGTGCGCACCACCCACCATCATGTAGCGTTCATTATGGGCTACTCGGAGATGACTTATTCTTGGCCGAAACATTCCCAAGTTTCTTTTCTCAAGTATGAACTCAACAGAGAACCTTCTTTCACTGAACCTGCGCAAATAATTCCATAAGGGTATCAGAAAGCTTGTACATGTTCTTTTTTTCCCCTAGCTTACTTCCAGCGTGAGACTGAGTTCTCCGCCATTTTCCAGCGATTCCCTATTTCTACGCTGTATCACTCCATCAAAGTATTTCCGAGATGGAATTTTGTAGAAAAGCCACGAGGTGTTTCGATTGCTGAACCGTGGAAAGTGAGTTAGCGAGATGTAGTCTTTGAAGTGTTGGAAAATGTAGAACCCTGAAAAACCACCACCTTTGGACGGGGGACCACTTAGTTTTTAAATGTTGCAGCCCGTAATCGAATCAGGGACCACAAAGGTGCAGAGCGAGCTCCTTACGATCGAATTGTCCAGACCAATATGCGCGCAATAATTTTAATCATTAACTAAGTGAATAACGTTGCTTTTTAAAATTTCATTGATTCTTCTTGATAGGATGGATGAATAAAAGAAGATGAAACATTAAATACAGAGGAATCCATATATGTTTTTCGATTGAAAGAACTGCAAAACTCTTGTACTTATTTACCTTCTTCAAATCGAAAGAAACATCCAATGCATCTAAAATTATGGTAATTTATACGTGACTTATTTAATTATAATACTCTTACCTATATCTAGAAATTTAAATATTCGTTTAAGTGTGTGGGGGATATCTTTCTCATATTCCTCTGTACGTATGAACAACACTTGATCACGTGGGAAAGCGCTCAACCAATCCTTGATGTGCATAAAATATAGCCCAGTTCGTATACGACCCTGGAAAAAAAAACAATTGTTGGTTAGGTTTCAAACCATGAAATTTTAATTATAATAAATCAACAATCTATGTAAGAAATCAATCAAATATGTGGTAAAAATAACCTAGAAAGAAAAATTGCTTCGGTACAAGTAATTATTTCTTTTTAGAAATTGGAATATAGGTCAAACAGGGAAGATTGTGTCCATGCGTATAAGAAATGTTATTGGCCTTAAGCATAATATGTATAGCGTCTTTACCTAATAATGCAGATTTTGTGACAGAGGTCGTAAAATAAATATTGAATGTACAGAACAATTGATAGATACATTTTACCTTAAAGCGTGCATGACATTGGCTAAGCCTATATATGAATTTTCATCCACAATATTGAAGATTGATAGCAAAAGACATATTAAATATGGTGTTCAAGTAAACTCCACGTCCACCGTTATCAGCATCAACATCGTCACTGACATGAGCAATAACAACCACCACCACAGGAACGACAACAATAGCAATGATAACAACAACTACAACAACTACTACCAACATCACCACCAACTCAAACACCAACACAGCCACCACCATCTACTACTACTACTACTATTGCATAATCTCTCCCTGATATCAGTAATTGTTCTTCAAGGAGTTTGGGAAAGAAAACCTGGAAGACAGAATCCATACAAAGGTCAAACCGATATAAGTAAAAGAATGAACATGTAATTATCTCACCTTGAATGTATCTATCGTGAAGTTGTAAACACAACTTTTCTCAGAGAAATTTTGAAGACAATTTTGAAATCTCGATATGCTTTCGAATACAAGTTCGTGAAAATCATCTGGACTGGCGGAAAAACAGTTGGCCCTGGCGGAATAAACATATTCCGACCATAACCTGAAAATAATAATAATACTACTACTACTACTACTACTAATAATAATAATAATCAGAAGAAGGAGAAGAAGAAGGCGCAAAGCATTCAGATGACCAGAGACTGAAGCACATTGGCAGAGGGGTCGAAATACCTTGGAATTCTTAAGACAGATGATACGAAGCATGATGCAGAGAAAGATGATATCAGGAAAGAGTATATTTGAGGGGTAAAGAAAGTACTTTATTTGAAACTGAATGGTGGCAATAAAGATGCTGCTATTATGTTTTGTTTTATATAGTGCAGGGCAATTGGAGTAAATTGTCTTGCCAAAGGACATCATACAAGTTAAGAGATGCGTAATATAAAACTAGTCATCGAGGATTGTCGGCAGCTCAAGGATTTCTTCTCTAAAAGTCAAAGACATGGCTGTTATTGTAGGATTTTGACTTGAGAGACTATTGACCCTGATGTCATACAAAATGTGCTGTGCGCGCACGTTTGTCAAAGCACGAGGGGAGAATTTAAACTCGAGGTTCCAGCGTCTTTTTCTTTGCTCCGGCAAGCATTTTAATACAGCAAACCGTGTATGGTCCTTTTTCTTACATGATCAATTATAAAGTACATAAATTACATACAAAATACAACAAAGAAGAGTTTTTATTTAACACGAAAGAATGTACTCAAGCAGCACGTGCAATTCCGATGCTGTAGTACGACTGACGTCACAAAATAGCGCACAACAAACCAGACAAAACCGCTCTGATCTAGTAAGAATACAAAGTTGTTTTCCATCTATAGTGAAGTGCACCGAAGAGCTGATTTCGATAGACTGTAACCTCCAAGGAAGACGGGCAAAATGGGCATAATGAGTGAAGAAGACTTATGAACAGAGGCAAAGCAAAGAAGTCTAACAAGATTTGAGATTTGTGAGGTATAGCGGAAAAGAATTCGGAGTCATAGTTCAAGAAGAAAGTCTATTAAAAGAACACGAAAGCTCTTTCTCGGGAAATAGCTTAGGGACCGTGTACATGGATTACAAATCAAACTTTAAACTTGATTTTCATTCAATCAACGTTACTTGCTTTAGGTGTTCAACAGAAAGAACAGTGCTAATTCTATACAAAAATATGACTTCATGTATATTACTGGATGATAACATCTTAAAAGTATGGTAAAACCAGTATATATCCCTTTGTTATTGCTTCGCTTGCGAAAGCAATTAAAACATAATGATTCTTTCGACGATGTAGGTGTTACCGTCAGACTTAACGTCAAATTCAATTAAAACTTTATTAACCCTAAAAGAAAAAGTTTCTTTTTTTCTTTTCCAGGGCTGCTCTGTGTTTCGTTTTCAAGGCTAGTCACGTTCTTTTTGTAAGAAAATGAAAAGAAAATGAAATCCTTCGCTTATGAATGTGACAGAGCCTTTCATATTACCGCTCTGTTGGGTCCCGCATAACGAAGAGAAGTTTGACTTCAGGGATCAAGTGACGGACGTAGTTGGCGTTAGTATATCGTGGCTCCTTCAGATCGGAATTTTCTGGAAGTTTGTGCCATAAATCGTTCATCGCCGCTGTATTTACAGATGCCTCGCCTGCAGATGATGCAGTGTAAATTTAATTTGCAATTTAATTTGCTATTTTGGAGTGTGTGTGGTGAATTATCTGAAATCTGAACGTCTTGGCCATGACTCTCTCCCTCTCTCTTTCTCCCTCTCTAAGAATTAGCAGCCTATGCACTAGACTGCCAAAATAAAAATTGAACACGAAGCTATACATACATACATACATGTGTTACGGAATCATGCCTCCTTTACTTTTTTTATAATGATTTAATTTACTAATTTATGATCTCTGTTTTTAGTCTGAATAGCGGTTAGCATATCAATATAGATACGACTACTGCTCGAGCAATAAGTGGTCACATGATCAATTGCGCGGGAAAATGAAGTCGACCTAGCTTTGTACTTTTGAAATCAACATTGAAAGGTCACATTCCATACTACAATAACATTATGTTTACTCTTTAAGATTTTTAGTACGCTAGACCTTTGGGTAAATGACGCGTAACCTAGTTCCTGATTGGTTCTTAGAGGGTTGTGTTATTTTGAAATACCATATTATTAAAGACGGAGAAAGGATATTCCCTTTTAAAATCTGCGTATATATAGCAACTCATCCAGTGATAAATCATTCTTTACAATTGCTTGAAATAAGAGAGGTTATTGAAATTATTCAGTTCAGTGTGGAATATATTTATTTAATTAGTAATTCATCTGAATTACTATACAGCTCCGTGGAATTATAGGACATTATTCTAAAACTTGTGAGATTCCAGACTTGCAAGGATTATTTTGGATTTAATCAGAACTTATCAACTTCAGCACATTGCAGGTTATTTTCATTCGGAATACTTCATCCGGATTACTCGGATTAACATCAGGAAGTGAACTTTAAAACAATTTAGGACTTTTTAGGATATTCTATAGTGTAAGTTATTTCAATTCTTTCACTTTGATTATTTGTTGAACTATTTTAATTCTTTTAATATTTTAGGAAATTAAAGATTTGCATTTTAATCTTGAAAGCTTGTTTGTGTCTTTTATTCAGTTACATTACCCCTAGAGTCGCAACAGGATAAATTGGGGGCCTTTCCGGGATTAGAAATTAGAATAATTTTTTCGGGATCCGAATTTAACTATTTTGAAATTTAGATTTAATTAAATATTTTCGAAGTTTTAATATTTCAGAGATTTTGATACTTCGGAAAGTTTTCTTTTCGGGATTTGAATTTCATTGTTTGAAATTTTAGTGGTTTTTCAATTTCCAGATTAAGAAATAAAGAGAAACTAACAGGCTTTCATAATGACATCCAGAGTAGAAAGTTTCTTAGCTGATCCTACCCAGGAGAAATTTGAGTCCTTAAAGAAGGACGAATTACTTGAAATTGCTCAACATTATAGTCTTACTGAAGCAAAAGCTTCCATCTTGAAGCAGGATATTGGAAGTATCTTGATTCAATATTTGGTACAATCAGGTATTTTTGAAGAGGGGGTTTCAAGTGTTACAAAAAAATCTCCGTCTGGTTTGGGAAAGAAATTACAGATAGCTAAAGACATAGAGATTGAAAAGATCAAACTTAAATGGGAACAGATGCAGATGCAGGAAAGAAGGGAAGATAAGGAAAGGGAAATACAAAGGGAAGATAAGGTAAGGGAAAGACAAGAAAGAAGGGAAGATAAATTAAGAGAGGGAGAAATACAGAAGAATTAAGAGATATGGAGGATAAAGTAAGGGATAATGAGATACAACGGGGAATAGAGAAGGAATTAAGAGATAGGGAGGATAAATTAAGAGAAAATGAGGAAAGAGAGAGAGACAAAGTTAGAGAATTTAGACTAAGGGAATTAGAATTGACCAGCAAAGGGCACTCTCATGACAATCAGGGTTCATACTTTGATTTGGCCAAACATTTGAGACAGGTTCTCCCTTTTAGAGAAAAGGAGATAGACAAATATTTTCTCAGTCTTGAGAAAATTGCCGAGAATCTGGAATGGCCAAAATAGAAGTGGACCTCATTATTGCAGAGTGTGTTAACTGGCAAAGCTAGTGATGTTTATACTGCACTCTCATCTGAACAATCTGCTGATTATGAAGCGGTCAAAGAATACATTTTAAGAGCTTATGAGTTGGTACCTGAAACTCATCGTCAAAACTTTAGAGAATGTAAAAAGGAAACAAATCAAACTCATGTAGAATTTGCTTGGGAAAAGAAACGTTTGTTTACAAGATGGTGTA
This sequence comes from Margaritifera margaritifera, assembly GCA_029931535.1. Lineage (NCBI taxonomy): Eukaryota > Metazoa > Mollusca > Bivalvia > Unionida > Margaritiferidae > Margaritifera > Margaritifera margaritifera. Next base: position 1,641,077 of record JAQPZY010001323.1, read on the forward strand.
CATCTAAGAAGATTGAAGGCAATTATGATAATCTTGAACAACTGGTATTGATTGAAGATTTCAAGAATTGTGTCAGTGATAATATTAAGATGTATCTTAATGAGAAAGGAGTTGAGACTTTAGAAAAGGCAGCCATCACAGCTGATGAATATTCTTCAATACACAAGGTTCCATTGATAACTAAAACTTTTCCTCAGCAATCTTATGTTAAGAAATTATTTCAAACTCGTTCGGGTAATTTCAGACCTCAGGGTGATGTGATTGTAAAGAATCAAAATTCTGATAGGGAATATCAGAAAACCTTATCTCTGCCCACGTGTTCATATTGTAAGATGAAGGGACACGTTATTTCTGATTGCTTAAAGTTGCAATTTAGGCCTCAGAATTATAATAGAGCAATTCCAAATGCTCTAGTTATCAAGAAGTCAAGGTCAGGGTCATTTATCAATGACGATATTTGTTTGGAGGCTAGCTTACCTCAGTCTGATTTTGTAATGAAGAATTACGAACCATTCATGTCGAAGGGTTCTGTGTCACTTGTTGGTGACTTGGATAAAGCTACTCCTATTAAGATATTAAGAGACACAGGAGCTTCTCAGAGTCTATTGTTAGATAGTACTTTGCCGTTTTCTGAGAAGTCTTCTACTAGTGAAAGTGTATTAATACAGGGGGTAGAATGTGGATATGTTAATGTCCCTCTTCATTGTGTTAATTTGTCATCAGACTTAGTTTCGGGACCTGTGACCATAGGAGTAGTGGCTTCTTTGCCTATTAAGGGCATCCATTTATTACTAGGTAATGACCTAGCTAAAGATAAGGTCGTGGTTAATCCACTTGTAACTAACAGGCTTAGTATGGATCAAAGAATTGATCATATTGAAGTAGAAATCCCTGGTTTAAATCCAGCTTGTGAAGTTACTAGAGCTATGGCAAAGTATGCTCTTGAGAATATTGTTGTTGAACAGGATGTATTTCCTTTAGCGGACACCTTTGTGGGTCAGGCTTTTCATGAGGTCACTTCTGCTCCTCAATCTAGTATTGATAGTGATACTCTTTCAACTACTATGTCTCACAAAAATAGTCAGGGTGTAATAAGACAAACACTAGATGTCTTACAACAGGGAGATTCGGATATCTCATGTTTGTTTCAGGGGTCTATGACTGAAACTGAAGCTACGCAAGAAGGTACTTGTTACTTCTTGACGAGTGAAGTCCTTGAACGGAAACATAGATTGCTTAGGGTAATTGCTGGTGATGAGTGTTCAGTTGGTAAAATAGTAGTTCCTAGATACTAACGCCAGGAATTACTTAGTGTAGTCCATGAAACGTCGTGGTCTGGTCGTTTAGGAATAAATGAGACGATGTTAGGCAACCAATACTTGTCGGCGAAGTGTGCGTCTACAAGTTTTATAAAAGCTATTCCTTCGTGGAATATTAAAACTGAGACCATAGTGAGAGTTTTGGTCTGGTTCTTCACACTGTTTGGTCTTCTGAAGCTGATACTATATCAGGCTTTAGAACGAATTATTGTAACATATTGTTATGAGATGGTATATAATTGGGAATTGTTGTGGAACAGGAAGGGAGTAGGTTGAAGGTCTCCAATTATTGTTGTTTGCTGCGAGGGGTCAGTGTAGGAGTTTTTTTAGTTAGATAATAGAGTATTAGTTTTGCTACCTATGCCCCAAAAATCCTCTTCAGGTTAAGTATTTTGGTCCTTATACTACTGACAAAAGGTTAGGGAATTTAAATTATTATTAATACTTCTGGGAGGAGAAAGCAGAAACAACTTTGTCAAAATGTTAGAATGTTAGAACAATATGTAGATAGAAATAGCCATATAAATTATCAATTACTTTAGTAGTACTTGTCTCACACATTGAAGATTTGAATGAAGATGAGAAATCCGATAGGATGATTTGAAGTCACTACTCTTCGCACATACTGCCGCCTGAGATTTACGAACTGAAATAGTTGATGGAAGAAAATGGATATTTATTTCAGACATTCTACACGAACCAATAAAATTTTCCAGATGTCACCTCTCAAACAAGACTCGGAATTTATTGGAAAATGACTTGAACCAAATAAAAGTAACTGGAGTTTACCATGTTTCAGTGCAGAAACAAAATAACACTTTCCGTATATGTGTAAAGTATAGAAAGTAAATAGAGTCACCGGGACATATTCATTTCCAGTTTCTAGACAGGATTGGAAATGACTAATACGTCACAAGATATTGACCTATTGAAGAGATTCTACCAAATTTCACTTACGGAGAGAAAGAAAAATTTGCATTGACGACTCCAGAACTTTACCAATACAAAGTCGTACCATTTGGGATGAAGGTTCCCCAAGTTTCCAACGTCTGATGAATATAATAACATCCGAATAGAAATTGCGATGCATACATCGATGATGTCATCATCTGCAACGACATGTGGCAAGATCTAATAGAACCATTCTTCAAGAGATTCAGCGAAGCGAACCTGATCATCAATATAAAAGTGACTTTTATTGTGCCTATGTTACCTTTTCAGGGTATGAATGTGAGACATGGACAAATAAAATCAATAGAAGCTAAGGTTACGGCTATTTCTAAGTAAATTTTAATCGATGATGTATTTTCATGTGTATAATACCACCGTTACACTGTTTTGTATACATGACTGTATCATGTATTCATTTTCTTTTTGATTTAATTACTTATATGTTGGAAGTACATATTAAAAAAAATAAGCTTTTATTGCATAAATCCTTATTTTTTTGTTGATGGGTGAGGGTGTTACGGAATCATGCCTCCTTTACTTTTTTTATAATGATTTAATTTACTAATTTATGATCTCTGTTTTTAGTCTGAATAGCGGTTAGCATATCAGTATAGATACGACTACTGCTCGAGCAATAAGTGGTCACATGATCAATTGCGCGGGAAAATGAAGTCGACCTAGCTTTGTACTTTTGAAATCAACATTGAAAGGTCACATTCCATACTACAATAACATTATGTTTACTCTTTAAGATTTTTAGTACGCTAGACCTTTGGGTAAATGACGCGTAACCTAGTTCCTGATTGGTTCTTAGAGGGTTGTGTTATTTTGAAATACCATATTATTAAAGACGGAGAAAGGATATTCCCTTTTAAAATCTGCGTATATATAGCAACTCATCCAGTGATAAATCATTCTTTACAATTGCTTGAAATAAGAGAGGTTATTGAAATTATTCAGTTCAGTGTGGAATATATTTATTTAATTAGTAATTCATCTGAATTACTATACAGCTCCGTGGAATTATAGGACATTATTCTAAAACTTGTGAGATTCCAGACTTGCAAGGATTATTTTGGATTTAATCAGAACTTATCAACTTCAGCACATTGCAGGTTATTTTCATTCGGAATACTTCATCCGGATTACTCGGATTAACATCAGGAAGTGAACTTTAAAACAATTTAGGACTTTTTAGGATATTCTATAGTGTAAGTTATTTCAATTCTTTCACTTTGATTATTTGTTGAACTACTTTAATTCTTTTAATATTTTAGGAAATTAAAGATTTGCATTTTAATCTTGAAAGCTTGTTTGTGTCTTTTATTCTGTTACATTACCCCTAGAGTCGTAACACATACATACATATATCCATCCATCTATACATACATACATAGATACATACGTTGATCGATACATATATACATCCATCCATACATACATACATCCATACATTAATCCCTACATACATCTATCCATCCATCCATCCGTCCATTCATACATACATACATACATACATCCATACATACATCTATCTATCTATACATACATCCATACATACATCCATTCATACATACATACATCTATCCATACACACATACATACATCTATCATATACATCCATCCATCCATCCTCCAGCCATTCATACATACATCTATCCATCCATCCATCCATCCATCCATCCATCCATCCATACATACATACATACATACATACATACATACATACATACATACATCTATACATACATACATACATACATACATACATACATACATACATACATACATACATACATACATACATACATACATACATACATACATACATACATACATACATACATACATACATACATACATACATAGTATTATACCATATAGTCATTATTGTGCTGAGATGCCGTTAAACACATCCATCCATCAATCCATCCATCCATCCATCCATACATACATATACATACATCCATCCATACATCGATCCATACATACATACATACATACATATATACATACATACATACATCCATTCATAGTATTATGCACATTTTTAGAACTTTACTTTTTATTGGCACGATAGTCATTATTGCGCTGACATGCCGTTAAGCATACATACATATACATACATACATATATATATACATACATACATACATACATACATACATACATACATACATACATACATACATACATACATACATACATACATACATACATACATACATACATACATACATACATACATACATATGTCATTCGGAACATATCTTTGCTAGCGATAACTCTCTTTAACACAAAATGCAACGCTGAATCTCACAGGCTACTAAAATAAGTGGACAGGGAATTCCAAAGGTCACCAGAACATGAACTTTTCTCGATGCTTGACATATCTATTTATCGATAAGTAGATCTTTATTTTAATAAGATTGATGTATATCGTAGATTATAACAGTCAGAAATTGCGACGTTCAATCCATCAGAAAACGCTCTACAATTATAAATCTCTTACATCTCTGTAAATGTAAAGATTGTTGTACCTGTGATTAATTTATGAAAAAATACCGCCTCACTCTTGTTGTATGTGCTATTCATTCGTATCGCCTCTGCATCCTCTTTAAACGTGTCTAGGAAATCTTCGAACACCCATGCACGATCTAGGTCTGCAAAATAAATAAGTTACATTTAAAAAGATTAAATATCGAATGTCAGATCGATTTATTTAATCTCCACATTTATGAGTTGTTTGATGAGGAGGAGCAGCTTTCATATAATTTCCCTCAGATAGCACAACAGGCTTCTTAACGTAGTTACATGAATCCGAAAACGCACGCATGGACAGTATCACATTGTTTTTGCGTTACTCAGCGACGTTGCCTAGCATTACTAAATGATACACTCCATCTTATTAATAGGAGTCTTACTTATCTCTAATGCAAGAAACAATTGATAACGGTAAAAGACGCAGAACTCAAGTCATTTTCCAGAAACCGTTTTCTTCTTTCAGTTTATGTGACCTTGACCTTGATCTATTGACCCCAAAACTGATATGTGCCTTTCTTGTTGCAAGAGCAAGCCATCCACAAAATTTAGTTACGGTTTGTGGCCTCGGACTTAAGTTATCTTGTGAAAACTGTTTTCCTTCCAGGAGTCCCGCTGATCTTGCCCTTCAACCTTTAAATCTAAAAAATCAAAAAGTGTCTTCTTTGCCTCAAATGCAAGTCATCTACGAAGTTTAGTCAAGGTATGCGGTACACAACTTTTGTGGCCATTGTTTTTCCATCTTTTAGTCATTGTGACCTTTACTTTTGACCTTTTAAACCCCAAATAAATAGTTTCATTCCTAGTCTCAAACGTAAGCGATTCGCAACGTTTGATCAAAGTAGGTGATAAAAAAAACTGAAGATATGGTACGGCAATCTTTTTCTCTTTAGATTCACGGTGACCTTGAACTTTGACCGTTTGATCCAAAAATCAATAAGTTTTTTCTTATTTAAAGTTGGAGTCATTTGCAAAGTTTTGTCACGGTATCTGATATAAAAATTATGCGATTGTGTGGAAACATCTTTCCTTCTTCCAGTTCCTGTGACAATGATCTTTCACATTTTTGAGCCCGAAATCAATATGTTTCTTCCTTGCCCCAAGTGCAAGCTACGTACACAGTCTAGAGTTATTGTGCGGAAGCGAAATAGGGAATAGACGGACGGACAGACAGACAGCATCATAACATCACAGTCTCCGCCTTATGTTGTTTGTCTACAAATATATGCAAATGGATGAAGTTTGTTTTATAATATTTCAAACTTTCATACTTTCATGGCTCTATTACTATTAAATTGGATTTCATATTTAATAGATCTCTTCTCAGATAGCTTCTACTGAATTAATATGTCGGGACTTATTTGCATATTGAAATTGCTGAATGCATGTGGTAGTCACAATCGTTTGTAATGAAATAAAATCTTTTTAAATTTCAGTGGAGAATTTGTCTAATAATTTTTTGTGTTTATTGGTGGGGTTTTATTTATAACGACAAAAATGTATAGATGTAAATTATGATGAAGCTAAACTCCTTCTGTATGACTGTCTTTTTTTGTAATGGTCGACTATGTTCACCTCCCAGAAAGGATTTTCTATCACTTCAAGCGCGAGTAAATTTTACTCGCCATTGCTACCCAACATGACCTTTCAAGCTGTTTGAATGAACCAATCAAAAGTTCTCTTGCACACTGTTATTTATAATATTTAAATAATATTATAAATATTTCAGGAAATTATAAATGTTTCTTGACTTTAATATTTGCTCAGACCTTAATGTTATTTTTTCAGGTTTACATGTTTAGCTATTGTCCTTAAATTAAGTTGTTTACTTAGTATTTGAGTTCAAGGACGGTTGTGGTAAACAAATTGATTATTCCATTTTGACGTCAGGGTTGATTTTGTTTACAGATAAAACCAGAATTTCCTTAGAGTTATGTGTTAAAAGTCACACAGACCATACATATTCTAGAACATTCTGTCATACGACTTGTCTTATATGTATACAGCATTTGGTAAACAAGATTCCATTCCAGTTTTAAATCTTGTGTTGACAACATTCTTGTTTTTTATGATCAGTCTTTTGGAATTATCAGATTGTTTGGAATCATGGTTATGCTGTAATCCTGTAATCTTGTAGTACTATAATGCCGTATTTCTGTATTGCTGTATACATAATTCGAAAGGAATTATTTATTGGAACATTCATTGGAGTTATCTAAAGTGCTTACGTCAACCTTTGGATTTAGATATATCACTTTTTGATACTTGTGGAGATTCTCAAAGATGATCTGGTACATCAGGACTTTCCAGACTACCCGTTCATTATGAACATTCATTCATCCGGAATATTCATTCATTAGGAAGATTCATTCATTCGGAACATTCATTCCTTCAGAACATTCATTCATTAAGAACATTCTATATTTAGGACTTGTGATTAGTACACTTAGGATTATTTGGATTTTAATTCACGTTACTGTAAGTGTCTTTAGAATTTTCACTTTATTTATCTAGAAATAAAGTGTTTGTTGATTTTACATACATTGTTCTTTTCACTTCCTTTTTGTTACATGTTTCTTAGACCAAAGAGTCGTAACACACACACACAGACATACACACACAGAGTAACTTATCGATTGATAAAACGGGCACTTTCATTGATGTGTAGGAGATTGTTACATTTGTTGTTGATGACGTATTTTTGCCTATGCGTACTCATGAACAACGAGGAAATCTCAGCACAGGTAGCCACGGATGATAAAGGAGGGTAGTGGATTATCGCTCGTGGCTTGCGACGATCGGTGTTTCTGTCCTGTCAGTTATTTCCGAATTAGAAACCCCTGCTTTAAACAAAGAACTTGGTGTGTAAGATCCAAGATGTCATGAAAATACCTAAGGTTCAAGCTGTCTTTTAAACTTTGTCTTACTTACTTAAACAATGCGTCCAAGTTGTCCTAAGTCATATTGGATGGGGCCGAGTCGACTCATGAGTCGCTCACCGAGTTGTCTCAAACGTTGTGCCGAGTTGTCCAAGGTCCGAGTTGTCTATAATTCATCTGCAACACTTTCCTAATCGGTGGACGTAGTTGACAAAACAATACACATTCTCCAAAACAATTTAGAAAATAAAAACAGACAATAATATACTCTTTATCGGAGGGTAATTTTGTATACGGTTTTAGTGTTGCCTGTCATTTCAGCTAACTACTCACACCAGTGTGTGTGTGTGTGGGGGGGGGGGGGGGGGATGGGGGTAATTTGAACAACGATGACAGTTCACGTCTAAGTAGCTGCTATTCACTCATTTAAGCAATTAGGGTTTGGCAAAGTGCTAGGAATGGAGATAAACAAATCTATCTCTATTGTAAAACTAAAACTAGCAAGCCAAAATAAATTTAAAAAATAACAACTGGTTGATTTTTTTAATGTTATGGGTGTTGGATGGGGGTTGGTTAAGCTCCTGTATCAGTCCCCCGATCCCCCCTGTATCTCTACTGATAAATCCGCCCATTACTTACCTGTAAAAAAAAGACCATCCAAAGCTATGTTACACATTAATATATCGACATTTATTATTAGTGACACCAAAGAAAAAAAGAATACCAATGTTTCCCATTTCAAATAAAAAACATGATTTTTTTTCTCCAGGTTTTAAGATAAAATATACCAACTAAATATACCAACTAAATATACCAACTAAATAGTTTTTGCAAAATAAAAATTGTTCATTAGCTGGAACTTAATTACTACTGATATTTTTTTTATTTGTTAAAATTATAATTCAGGAAACATGGACGCAGTTAACATGTTTAAATGCATTTAAATATCCATTTAGCAATCTTGCGTCATAATTTCCCCAAAAGGCTTTAATGTAACTTTTCAGCTTCACTCTGTAATACTTAATTATATCTTAAAAGCACACAGAAAAAAAGAAAAAAAAAACGCTTTGAGAATGATTTCGTACTGCATGTTCGTTTTATCGTGGTTTACTTATTGGGGTTGGGTCAAGAAGTATGACAGACACTCTAACATCTATCTAGTTTTAGACCTCTTTTTTAATCACATTTAGTTTTATGGGCTACTTATTTTCACATTATAGACGAAGAATGTAAATATTTGTACACGTTATTTACTAGAGCTTGTTGAGAAGGGTGAATCGCAGAGGGTCCCGCTCTCTATAATTTGCTCGACAGGGCTTTATACAAAACAGCTTCTGTTGGAAAAACCAAAGCTGGTAGAAGATGGGCATTCAGGGGCCATAACTCTTTTAAATGATGACTCGAAATGCTGGAAATCCAACTCTTTCAAGGTATCATCAATGTAAATACGCATAATAATCTTGGGTGAAATGCAAAGTAAAGTTATGCCGTGGAAAGCAAAGTCCGGATGATGGGCAATCACAGGCCATAACTCATGTAAATAATGTTCTGGAATGCTGGAACTCAAATTGATTCAAGGTCTCATAAATATAAAGCTGCATGCCAAATTTGGTTACAATGCAGCAGAGCGTAGGAAAGTTATGACGTGAAAACCAAGCTAAGGATGACTGGCAATTAGGGGCCATAACTCCTGTAAATGATGTTCTGTAATGCTGGAAATAAAAACTCACTCAAAGTCTCATCAATCTTAATTCTCAGACTAAAAATGGTTGAAATTCAATACATTTTGGTGAAGTTATCTTGGGGATACGGAATTCAGGAGAAGGAGGAATCAGGGGGACAGAGTTCTAAACGAGACAAGACCCATACAAGACACATATAAATATATAAGACAATCTTCATACCAGATTGCCTAAGAATATGTTGAATGGTTCTTCAGCTATGCCGGTTACAGAAAACATCCCATGCGAAGATAGGAATTTAATTGTCAATGGCCATAACTCTACCCAAAACGGAGTTGATGAGACAAAGCCAATGAATGGCATACTTTGGTATATGAGCCAATAAACACAATAACTTGCATCAGAATATATCGAATGGTTCTTGGGCTAAGCTGATTGGAAGGATTTGCTGTATTTTATATATAATATTAATGGAAAAAGGGCAATAACTCCGTCAAAATTGGACCTTAAAAGATAAAACCTTTAAAACACACACACACACACACACACACACACACACACACACACACACACACACACATTTACTTGACACAGGCAATTCACCTACCAAATGGCATCGACTTACGTGTCAGGGTTGCAGAGCTATGCTGGTTAAAATCAACATCCATGTGAAAATATTTAGTTAATTGTCAAGGGCCGTAATTCTATCCAAAATGGAGTTGACGAGAAAAAATTCATAGAAGGCACATTTTGGTATATGAGACAATGTACACACGAAATTGCACCAGAATATTTTGAATGGTTCCTGAGCAATGCTGGTTAAAAGGATCTGCAGTAATATTGATGGAAAAAGGGCAATAACTCCGTTAAAAATGGACATGAGAAGACTAAACCTTGAAGCCACATCTACGCGTAAAAAGCAAGTCACCTTTCAAATGATATCGAATTATGTGTAAGAGTTGCAGAGCTATGTTGGTTACAAGAAGTGTTAACGGATGGACAGATTGGCGGACGGACAGAAAAGGTGATTAGTATAGGGCTCCTGTGGTTTACTTTGTACACCAGCGGTAAATCTTTATATTTTAACGTTTTTCCGATATCACCTATTGATATTAATTTGGATTTGAAATGTTGCTGATAAACACTTGTTGTTTGTCTGTATTTGTTGACAAAACGTTTTTGGAAGAATATTATTAGATGGATCAAAGAATTTTATAAATTCCTTTGCCTTGCAAATGTCTCTTACATAACGTGCCATAATTTACTACTCTGTTTAGAAAAGATTTGTATAACCTACACACGCTTCTGCCAGACATGTGGTGTTATAAACTACAAACAAACATCTCTAGCAAAACCTTATTGTCAATAATTTCCCTGAGGTGCTCGAAACATTGGCTATATTAGGGTTGAGGAACAGAGAAATCATCCACTAATAATAATCATAATAATGGTGGCAGTGATGATGATGATGATGATGATGATGATGAATGAATTATGGAAGTTCTAAAGTATCACTCATTTTAAACTTTATTTAGTTATCTATCTATCTATATATCTATCTATCTACCTACCTAAAACTTTATTTAGTTATCTATCTATATATCTATCTATCTACCTACCTAAAACTTTATTTAGTTATCTATCTATATATCTATCTATCTACCTACCTAAAACTTTATTTAGTTATCTATCTATATATCTATCTATCTACCTAAAACTTTATTTAGTTATCTATCTATCTATATATCTATCTATCTACCTAACTAAAACTTTATTTAGTTATCTATCTATATATCTATCTATCTACCTAAAACTTTATTTAGTTATCTATCTATATATCTATCTATCTACCTACCTAAAACTTTATTTAGTTATCTATCTATCTATCTATCTATCTATCTATCTATCTATCTATCTATCTATCTATCTATCTATCTATCTATCTATCTAAAACTTTATTTAGTTATCTATCTATCTATCTATCTATCTATCTATCTATCTATCTATCTATCTACCTAAAACTTTATTTATCTATCTATCTATCTATCTATCTATCTATCTGCTTGTTTATTTATTCGCTTATTATTTTTTTTTTTATTGATTGTTTAATTATTATTTTGAGGGTGGCTCAGCTCTGTTGTCTATCATTAAAATCTTTCTTTTCTTCATTTGGATGTTGTAAAGACCATAAACGTTTGAATCAGCCGCATTTACCTTACATAAAATGGTAGTCATTATATTTTCAAAAGGTAAACATGTAATTGACAATTTTCAATTACAATCTTTTTTTATGTTAGAAAATATTAGCGTCCGACTTTAATCAATGTCATCTGAAATCTGAGAAGAAACGATAATTTCATATTTCAATTAGACTCAGTTAACACCTTGTTATCACATTCATTCCTGACAATAGCTATGTGATACATGACAATATACGTGCGCATGCAAAATAGAACTGTAGCAGATACCCTTTATTTCTCGCGTCTCATGAGTTAGCCGTCGGTTGAAGGGTCCTTTTGGCGATATGTACAAATTATTTTCGGATTCTATCTTTGACGACTTGTAAATCCACGTGGAATAACACAAATTTAAGTCCTGTCACCTATGGCAGCATACGGCTGTTACCAGATACCGGTAAGAGTCTAAACTGTACGCGGATGTGTTCCGGATAGATTTGTATGCAGCAAAATTGCACATTTTAATTAACAGGTGACATCAGACACAAATGTGGGACTGATTTATCGGACAAGTATTTCATTTACTTTCACAGATTTATTTTTTGCAACGTACTCGAAATTTCAGTCTGATTCCCATATGTTGGTTGTTGTTGTCGTTGTTTAGAATGGAATCGTTCTTTTCCACGTTACACTCTTGATATTATACGCGATTTGTAACGTTTAGTGTTTTACGGCACAGCAACACAAGAAAGTTATTTAGTGCCGAGGCCATTGGACTAAAGTGTCTTTCTCAAGGACACACCACTGTAGATGGCACAGGCTGATCTGATGGTAGGATTCGAACTCGCACCCTTTCGGCCGCGAGTCAGGCATGCTAACCACTGGGCCACCACGGCTCCTGCCTTCATTAGTCGCCTCATACAATATGTAGGAAGGCGCATCGAGCCCATTTTACATCCTGAGGTCTGCAGGGGGACCTGCAGACGTCATGGTTATCTTCATGGTGAATCAAGTTTAAACAATAATTATTGTTAATCTATACAATATTGTGGTTTTAGGTGTCATCAAAGGGCAAAGTCACACGCAACGTCAAGATCTGACTATGACAAATGTACTCACGAAATCGACGACCGTCGAAGAAGGAGGATTCTTTCGGATGATGGGCAACTATTTCAGGATGGTACGTCAATCTGTTCCACAAATCTGTACTTCCGCACTTGGGAAATCCAGCTATCAAAAAATAGGGCAAGCACCGGAGTGACTTTGTCAAGCGACTTGTGTTGCCGTAGAAACAAGGATTCTTAAAATTTGGCAAAAACTTGAATGGACCCTGTAAAGAAAATGAAACGATAACTTTCACCATGTATAAATGGAAATAAATAATGAATCAGAATGGTTGGAGTCCAATAAATGAACCTATGAAGATAAATGCATGACCAGGATGTAGTGTGGTGTGGTGAAGGCTCATTCTTGCACTTCCATCAATGCAGCCCAGTAGGAGTATGCTGCAGAGACCCTCCCTCCCCAAACAGCCCACCCCTCAGAACTTTATCACTCATTCAATTCCGTACCTGAAATATCTACGTGACGCTTCAGAAAGCACTGTTTATTTTGTCTCGCCTGATAGTAAGACTCAAAAAAAATTTCAGCAGCGACGGAATTGTGGAATTTTAAGTTGCAAAATTAAAGCAGGCTGCAGGTAGGCAGTGTAATAACCGTATTACACACACACACACACACACACACACACACACACACACACACACAAATATATATATATATATATATATATATATATATATATATATATAGATATATAAAGATCTTACATAAGTGCTCATTTCATATGAAATTTATAAAACGACTTCAATTATTTATATCTTTTGTGAGACTTGGTGAGCGAAAGATTGAAATCAATCATAAATTTCATTTGAAACAAGCACAAAAGAACGCTTCTATTGATCAACTGACAAAAATAAATGATTCTATTCAATAAAACCCCTTAAAGGTTAAGTGAATTTATTTTGAAGTAAATTCGGATGTCTGACATTACGTGATTATTTGCTACGTCAAGAGATGTTATGAGACGTGTGTAATATAAAAAAATAAAATATGGGGTTATTAACGTAAATAACATAGAAGTAATGTCATCAACATTGTCTTGCAGTGACCTTACCACCCTATTTCTCGAGTATCTCAACTTTTGATTTTCAGAATGACTTTTGTCCTCCTTGGAATTCCTATGTTCCAACAATGAATTGACATGCATTTATGTACTCACATAGAAACTACAAAGGGGTCGGAACCGGGGTTGCCCACAATTTTTTGGAAAATGAATTCAAATGTTTATGGTATGTGTATGTCCCTCTATCCTGCCACCATCTATCTATCTATCTCTGTCTACCTGTCTATGTTTACAAAACTTGTTTAAGTTTGCCCCGTTGTTCTCCTTTATGCAGTGTTGTTCATGCTATATCCCGAAAACAGTAGATAGAGGAAAAAGTCTTAAGAAAAAGAAATACATATATACAGGAACAGAATAGACAATATTCATTCCTTATGAAAATAAAATAAAAATAAAGCGACAGTAACAACATACACTGTAAAACAGAGAACAATTTTCCTGTGAATTTCTTTCCTTGCTGACTGAGTGCGAAGTGGTTGTCTGTGTTATTTCGCAGTTGTCACGGCCATCGGTTACACACAAACACACAGACACACACACACGCACACATAAACACACACACAAACACACACACACACACACACACACATATATATATATATATATATATATATATATATATATATATATATGCGTGTGTGTGTCCCTGCTTTCGATACACCAATGTGAAGATTGAGATTAAAATATATATAAAAAGCAGAAGCAGCCATTCGAACAGAGAAAAAAAAACAGACAAGAAGACAGAAGAAAAAACAGACAACAGACAGCTATTCTAGCCGACTTCCTAGTGCATACAGATATGTTAAACCTAGCTTTTGTTCTGGTACCTGACAACAAAACAGGTAATATGGAGAGAAAGTTTCGCTGGATTAGAACGATAGCTGTCTAGAAGTGAAGGTGGTTGTTAAGGGGACCATGTATACAATATTTTGCCCTTTAAATGTAGGTAAGCTCATGAAAACTTCCGTATTCTTTTTTTTTCTGGTAGACATCCTATATTTCCGCTCATCAATTGTATGCATTACGTTATGTTTCGCAATATCACCTTAATAGCCGCATAGTAAAAACTATTCTAAATTTGACCCCTCGTCCCGCTTTTGATTTGGTCAAATGCAACGTGCCCATTATGGGGGCGAATGACCATAACGAGCTCTACATCTTGTGAATATTATAAGGAAGGTGAAATATGGGAAAGAAATTACCATTCTAAATACCTCCTACACATTTTTTATAAATAGTTCTTACACGAAATTCAAAATACCAAGAATGATCTAAGTCCTGATATATATCCGTAAACGAACTTGAACTCAAATACTTCAAGTGTAACACTGACTATTGCTCTAAAAACACTAATGTTTTCATCGCATGGGAGAACCACAGTGATTATATGTAGTACTCAAACATTATAGCTTGCTCTGACAAAGATCTGCTTAACCTCCCCCCCCCCCCACATTCCCCCGGCAAACCGACTCCTCTACTTTCACAGTAACACTAATTGCGTCTACGGCGTTGGAGCACTATACATCGATCTCATACGTGGGAAATATAAGATTTTCGGTACTTCATAGAATACAAGATTTTACCTGTTATTTGTTTTGATTTCTTTTTATTTTTAACATGCCCCGATGTTGAAAATACACAATCGTGATTTATTCGACCTTACTGCAGTCGTTCCAAGGTACATTCGTGTCCCAAAATAGAACGGTTCGTGAGTCTAATAAAGAGCTTTTACAATGAAACGCTGACGTGAAATGTTATTCATTTTTAACCATCGAAATGTTTTTCTGTTTATAATTCCGATGGGACGTCAATCGCCATTATTTACTGTTTCTTTCAGCGCAGAGTGCAATATTTTAAGGAGTGGCGGTGGTTATGGTAGTGGTTTGGCATAAAATTATTTTATTGACAACGAAGGTGTATGCCAAAAGTTCTACCGACTTACAATATGTTTTTTCATTACACAGTTGAAACACAATGTATAAGATATTGCGGAACATTTGCGTCACTAATTTTAAATATACATTATAACTGAGATATCTGGTTAGTTCTGGATGCTGGTATAATTCGGTGTAATTCAGTGTAATTCAGTTGAATCCTTTGGAATCCTTTATAAATGTCCTCACTATTTTGAGCAAGCTACAGTTTTGCTTATATGCTGTCGTATTCATATATTTCCAGTCCGAAAATAGTTTAAGTCTTTTGGAAGGGTTTAAATAATACACTCAAGTGAAGTAAATAGTTTCTGTCGTTGATCAAAACGACATTCTAAGAATACGGAAGAATGATATACTCGAGGAAAGGATGCCAAAAATCAAATGTTCGTAACATAAGCCAATAAATTTCATAAAATGATCAAGATGCTAATATAGCATCTTATTAAATAAGTTATTTTTTCATTTTGGCATTAGAAGAGCAGTATATGACCGATTATGTCCGAGTTTCCAACTCTTCCGAATGAAACATTACCTAAAACCCCGGATAACTGAAAAATTAAATAGTACCCGAGAGAAAAGAAAACAGTAATATAAATTTGTCAGAAACCTTTGGTTTTTGATGTTATAACTATACAAAGCGATTTACTTGAATTTTCCCTTATTTTTGTCTTTCTCTGAGATATGGATGATTGGTTTGACATCATGATGAACTAAGACCAGCCAACATTGGTTAAGTAAAATATTGGACTGAGACAATAACAATAGTACCGCACACGGCACTTGATACGTCCGTCCCTTGAACTTTTCCCTACTAGCTTTAAAAAGTGACGCCTGGGTAAGGAAACAAATCACTGACTTACATTATCGCTTGTTGTGACCTTGAATTTGAGGCAGGGAGTATGACCGTGAATGCGCGAAACTGTCAAGTCAAGATATATAACAGGCGTAAGTTTCTTTATTTAAATGTCTTCACTGGTTCAAAATATGGATAGATGTTACTGATTTATATTTTCCCTTACCATGACCTTGACATAGAAGCAGGGTGCCTGACTCTGGTATGCGACACACTGTCTAGTCATGATAAATAACTGGTTAAAAGTTCATTTAAATATCTTAGGTGGTTTGAAAGATATCCTTCCGACAAGGATGCGAGTCAGAGTTACGTTTTCCATTGTTGTGACCTTCACCTTGAGACAGGTAGCATGGCTATGGTTTGAGATACACCATCAATACACGATATCTATTTGGCTACAGTTTCATTAAAATATTTTCAGTTGTTCAAAAGTAATACTCCAGACAAGGATACAAGTGACAGAATTACAGTTTCCCTTACCGTGACCTTCACCTTGGAGCATGGCTAAGGTACACGATGCACCGTCTGGTCAAGATATATACTTCGTAAAAGTTTCGTTATGGCCCGGACTAGCAAAGGGTAACGGTTGTTGTTGTTGTTATTGGGTTGACGCCATTTTTCAGCACATAATAGGATATGCATGGCGGCCAGCATATTTGGCGGAGAAAGAACACGGGGAGACACCGGGAAGAACCACCGACCTACGGGAAGCTACTGGCAAGCTTTTTCACATACCCACGTTGGTCGAGCCGAGACTCGAACTCACGCGGACAGAAGTGAGATGTGTGACTGATGGATAGAAAACGCCATAATATAATATGTCTGACTTTTGGCAAGTGTATACATACCAATGACATTATCTCTATAATGTTTGGTTTTGATGAAACTTATTTGTTCTTAAAATCATATTTCTTGACGGCGGATAATATATTTAGCCTATGGTATTGATTATTGAATATTTATATCGGTGATATTAGGGGATACTCCCATTGTGTCTTGTTTCATTTCTTCAGCTCCCAGTTTGTCAACTCAAGCAAATATCTTGTTCGCGTTTGGACTACATAATCGTGCCAAGTGCCAAGTGGTAAATCGTTGTCAGCAACTGAATAGTCACTTGTTAAACATTAAAGCTGCATGAAAGCTAAAGTTGAGTATGAAATTCTCAGGTAACAATTCAACTAATACAAATTCTTTCAGTAACGAATAGTCCAAAACAAATTATATATGATCTTGAAAGAGAGGTGAGATTCAAGGGATTTAACTTCAATCCAGCTTTTGATTGACTGACCTTGAATAACATTGTATTATTGAGTGTTAATTTAGTTTTAATCACTCATGACTATAAAGTGTGGACGAAACGGAAATGGTTGATTTTCTATGGAGTAGACAGAAAGGAGTAGACAAATGGGGCAAAATGTAAACGAAATGGAAGTAGGTAAATGGAAGGAGACCAAATGGGTTGTAATCTAATATTGATTATATGCCTTTCTTAGAAAAACTATCACAGTCAATCCAGCTTTTACCTGGTAGCTTCACAGTAGGGAACACAACTTTGTGAACAGCAATATGGAGGCAAATAGTTTTTTCTTTGCACCATTTTCACGATTACATATAATAATTCAAAATAAATGTGATAAAATGTATCACTCACCCCATTCCGCTTATAGATTGATCTATTGATGATGATTTTTATATATATATATGTGTGTGTGTGTGTGTGTGTGTGTGTGATAGATATTTTACGTTTCAACGAGATCGATCTGTTATTTTGAACTCAAGTAACATATAAACTTTCAATGAAAGCGCGAATTCGATCACAACAATTCAGTATAATGAAACATTACCTGTGAATTATTCTTCCTGCTTGTACAGCTATATTCTCAAACAATAAAATGATAGATGTTTCAGATATCAATGAGACCCACCATGTCTTTGTTACCGCTTTGCCAACAAATTCTGGGGTGGGAGATGGCATTGTACATGTTCGAACGTTTGTCCGTTCGTATGCGTGCCATTTTGAACGTTTGTTGAGCGTTATTAGCAAACAAAAATGACCTTCAAAATTAGAAGAACAGCTTCTACCCATTTTCAGAATGAGGCAGAATATATGGCTGTATCTAAATTACAGTTCGCCGATCTGAAAAATAAAGATTCCGATGTGCATGGACATGTTATATTGAACACATATTATTATTTAAAACAAAATTACGTTTCTTTCGGCACGAGCACCTCTCTTTGTAACAAACGATACTGTTCGTAATGAGCAAATC
Organism: Margaritifera margaritifera; assembly: GCA_029931535.1. NCBI lineage: Eukaryota > Metazoa > Mollusca > Bivalvia > Unionida > Margaritiferidae > Margaritifera > Margaritifera margaritifera. The sequence continues at coordinate 1,659,868 of JAQPZY010001323.1, forward strand.
TAGTGTAAGAATCCATTTAGGTGAGAAAGATTATCTCCACGCACAAACTCGATGATTTTATTTTTCCTTTGGAAGAAATATATGCAAAGAATTTTGATACAATAGGCCAATGCCATGCATATTGCAGAGCTTAATGAACGGTAGAAAAATGACACCATCTATGACAATTATCTTTACAAGTCTAGGTGTCCTCGTTTAGGGACATTTGTACTAACGTGTCCTTCTTTAGAGACGTCTATACTAGCATTGGCCTGGTTAAGGGACGCTGATGATAATGCATCAGGATATTTGTTGTAAAATAAACCAAAATGGCCAAGCTATGTTTAGGCTTCCGCCCGTGCCCTTTCAACACAGCACAGGACTCAAAACGTCCCTAAAAATGGGACGTGCCAGCTCCCAAATCTATCCATGATTGTCAGCCTTATAACTTCTACACAGTTAGAAATATTTAGGGAAAACTTTCCGGGAACATATAATCGTGGTGGGCAAGGATTAATGCGTCGAGATCTAAAGTCCGTGTATAATAGTGCATATATACATTTACTTCTATAGTTCCAAATCTGCTATGTTAACAAGAATAGACCAATCTGTCGTATTATGAAAAGGCAGAGAAGAAAATTTATATAAGCTTCTCTGTCTTTTATATTGTCTTCATATATGTACGTTATTGTACATTCTTTGTTAAGTTTTTACTGTTATACCCGGAATCATGAAACTTAGAGAGAGGGATGGATCGTGATGAGTACTACACCCTCATAAAAAAATTGGTCATTGTGAACCACAATACATGCTTCACTGGCTTTATTTAATTTTGTTTTTGAAGTTTATTTTTCAAGCACTGATAATGGAAGTATCTTTAAAGTAGTCGATTTTATGCCTCTCTACTAGCACCACATCCTTCCAACAAAAGAAGAACATTGTGACCTATATGGTATGTATATACTGTTCTACCTAGAATCACGATACGTGGTGAGTAGATGCATCTTGATAAGTACAAAACCCTCATAGCAAAAGCAGGTCACTTTGACCCATATTTTACACTTCAGTGACTTTTGGTAAATTGTGTGTTTGAAGTTCATTTCTCATGCACGATTCATGCTAGAACCATGAAACTATATATATATATATATATATATATATATATATATATATATATATATATATATCTGTTAGTTTCGCACCCTTGAAATAAAAGATCACTATGGCTTACATTTCACATTTTACTGGCTCAAGTTAAGTTTTGCGTTTAGTTCATGACCATATAGTACATACTTACTAACACAGAAGTTCCTTTCTATCAGTGCAGTTAAGAGTAGGAATACATATCTTCTTTAGGTGGTAAACTTTTCACATTATGTCTGTACATTGATAGTTTACTCTTAAAAGATTAATTGTGTATTGAATATGTGAATAAGTAGGTATTAGAAGAGTGGACGGGATGCATTTCATGTAAGGCTTCAGTTGTAGTGGCCAGTCAAGGCGACGATAGATGCATGAACTATGTTTGTAATAGTGTGGCACTGGCTGTCACTCCAAGGTTGCTTCAAGCCTGTGTCTTACAGCCAGTAAAATCTGGGTTCTAATGGTGAGGTGTGAACAAGGGTAATAGCTTCTTAAGCAGATTTTATGAACAGTGATTGAATAAAAGAAAGAAAGAACAATACTTTCTGGTTATTATCAATTCATGATAGTACCTCTACTTTGATACTTCAGAAATGGATTTTAAAAAATATTTTTTACGCTTTATGCCCTGCCACAAGAGTCAACATTTCGTTGTCAATATCACTTTAGTCTGAATGATAATTAATGTTTACAATGTCTTTGCAAATAAAATTCTGATTCATTAATAGAAAAGTATACGAACTCAACAGTATCGAAGAAACTTCGGTTTTGATAAATCTATATAAATATTGCGGTTTGAAAGGAAACAAATACTATAAAATAAGATAGTTCAAGAATGTTTCCCCACCATGAATTTCTCCATGCAAAGGTATTGAATCTTAGTCTTCAGTTTGAAAATCAATAAAACACCATAATATTCGACATTTATGCACCGATCAATGCGATGCGATTGAGAAGCTGTCTAGATTGTTTAGAATAGACCCATACTTCTATTGAAAAAAAAATTGTTTATAGTTGAATAGATCCATATCTCTATTGGGAAAATAAAATATTCATCGTTGAATCATATTATGGCTTTGCTAGACATAAAAAGTACGGCCTATTCATTTTTTTTTTCTCGATATCAATTTTCGCGGTTTTGCAAAAATTCAAATTTCGTCTTTGTTTAATTTCATAAAAGGTTTATTGTTCATTGGATCTTTAAATTCGTGGCTTCTAGGAACCACGAAATCCACGAAATTAGCACCCCACAAAAATAGGGAATTCACAGTATTGACAGAAACTTCCACAATGTAAAACGCTATTTAACGCAAATTTTCAAATTAACGTCTGATTGACTGGTACTTAACGGAAGATCAGCCCATGAAAGACTATTCGGTGCTGAGGTAATGGATGTAAAGCGCCTTGCCAAGAAACACATAATGAAAACCGACCCAGTCTTGCACGACCAGGATTAACTAATGCGTCGGGCATGCTAACCACTAAGAAACCGCGTCTCTTTCACGAATCTCTGAGATACTCTGATCTTTCTTGTTGATGATATATATTCTGTGGGAGAGTAGGTCAAAGAGAGTAAACACTCTGGAATATTTTCAAACAGACTTGTCGTTGACGTCATGAATAGATTAATCCAAAAGATTTATAGATAATGTTTCGCCAAAGATTGCAAAAAATAGGCCTCAAAATCAACAAACCCTCCTGGGTTATTTGGTGTCTAAAATGGAGGTAGCGACATGTTCTAGCTACAACATTACCTCACTTGAAATTTGCAATTTTTCTTGGTCTCTTTGACCAGTTATAACAAGCAGAATATAGCAGTTTCGATGATGGCGAACTGTTGTGTACACATGAAGGGCAATCAGATATATATAAAGTCTGTGTAACTCAAGTGAACACAGCCAAGTTATTTGTAATGAATAAGACTTCGAATTTTCGTCTCATTTCAGTTAAACCATATTTATTCTCATGTCAATATAACATTGTATACAATTCTAACACTGTAATATATTACGACCAACATGACATAATAAATCAAAGGCAAGTGTGTACCTAAGATCGTTAACGTGTCTAACGTCTGCCTAATAGCCAAATGTAAGAACAGTTGGTCAAGAAATCTGGGTCAGTAGTGCTTTTATAAATTTCTTCCAATGCTGTTGATTGCATATGTTATGAAAAAAATTGTTCAAAGGTTTTTCTGTTTTTGTATTTTCGTCCATATTTGATAGCACATCAGCATTTGTCCAATATTGAGAGGGGTTTATGCCAGGCTGCTTTTTGTCAAAGTTAGTCAAATTCTGATGAAAAGTTTATATTGTACATAAAGATGTTAAATTGTTTTATTGCTTTTAGCAAAGGTATCCATATTTGAAGGTGAATCGGCAGCATTTGTATAAGTTTGAAAGCTATGTATGCAAGGGTACTTCCTGTCAGATTTGGTCAAATTCTGTTTTGCGGTTTTGAGAAGAAGTGGTTTCGATTTTTTTTGTTGTTCTTTCTATTTTATTAACCGGTGCAATATTTGTTAGCGGCTCGGTATAATTTCTACAAACGTGAAAAACCCTTTATGTCAATATAGTTTATGATAAATTTGGTCAACGTCTGTTGTAAAGGTGACATAGTTAATCTAAAACTAATTAAATACGTGGTTTATTACATACTGATTTAATTTTACATGGATGATCTGGCATCCGATACCGATGTTCAATCAGTATATCCGTATCACACTCCCAGATTGGAACTATTTGGGTGTTTTCACTGACGTCCGCTCGTCGATCTTCTTAGATGCACCAAATCAATCTTCTTATACATCTCATATTACTTTAGATTCCATTCACAATTTATATTTGAAAATATTCGGAAAGCGTTAAAGAGAGTGTATGTATAAAAAACACAAAACTGCATTCGTACTTTGTTCCGAGTCGGGAAATAACTCGTATGATGTGGCGTACGATTAGAGATATATGTGGTATTCCTCCGCCATATCAAACTCATTCTTTCCCCCGACTCGGAACAAAACATGTATACAGTTTTGTGTATATCTTGCACACAGGTCTTTAAGAGCAGCCTAACGCAATACAATTATTTTCCTCATATTGGGGAAAGTGCAAAACTTTGATTACTATACCAATTATGTATAATTTCACGGAATAGAGGAGTGGGTGTTGCAGCTTAAAATAAAACTTCAAAGATAACTTTAGTAGAATTGAAGGTCTGAGATTTTGAACTATGTTTGCACCACAGGCGTTGGTGACATAAAGTGTGCATTGATTGCACAGAAGAGTAAACAGAAATACGACTGATGTTGGAAATATGTGTAAATTATATTTGCATTTAAGTTAGCGGTATTAGAGTGGCCAAAATATACAGCTCTATGACATGTTCTTTCCACATTACCGTATCGGTTTACAATTAAGACATTATTAGTCGGCAATTCCATGTACTCTGATGAGATTAATACGCATATATTTATGGCAGTGCAAACCTTTATAAAATTTATACCGAATCCCCAGATATTGCATTGTTTTGAATTATATGTGAAGACGTTTTCTTGAATAATATTGTTTAAACTAAAATCAAAATTGGCTCTGTCGTGTATTGTGTAAACTTTTGTGCTATCTACTAGAAAGATGAAGAAAATATTAAGGTTTTCAAAATGAACCGTCTTTAGTACCTATGTAATGTATAAAGATTTAACGGCGCATCAACACAATCATGGCTATATAGTGCCAATTAGAAGTTAAGTTCTAAAAATATAAAAGAAACAATTGCGAAAATCTTTTGGAAGATAAACCCTTCCAAATAAAATGTAAATATGTAGACCTTCAAGATGAAAAGGCAAAAATCTTAAGAAGGTTGCAAGGGTTAAAAGTTGCTAAAATCTTCAGGTAGATACACCCCTCCAAATAAAATTAAATACTTTCTCTTACAAAAGATGCAAAGAAGTTTTGTTCAGTTTGTGAGGAGTAATCAGTAGAACAAACAACATGGACCCTAATCTGCCTCGCATTATGTAACGGTAGATCGGGGTGTATTTTTTGTGCAGTTGGACTCTATTTATAAGCGAGAATATACAGTAAATGCACATTGAAAAGAATTGATTCTTGAAGTACCAGTTACATCTGTTAGCAAACTGTAGTGTCTGCGGCAGTGTTAGTAGTAGCAGTTGTTGTTGTTGTTGTTGTTGTGTTGATAGTAGTAATGGTTTTTGCTGTCATTTTATGACCTTATTTATTTATAGATTTGCATAATGTTACACTATAAATCTTTTCTCAACCGGTATTGCAAAATTTAATGTTAGACTTTTATATTGTTTTTTTTTTTTTTATCATTCAGCTGTAATATCTTATCATTAGTATGTGATATTTCTTACATGTAATTGGTTAGTTGTCATTGATATCCAAAAAAAAAAAATATTCTAGCCATACGTAACAGATGTAATTGCAATAATATATTGATTTGAAAAATCTTTCGATTTATATGCTATATTTTGTCGTTCATTACGATTCATTAAATTCAAAAAAATTTTTTTTATTGATATATGGAAGAAACATTTTATTTAATTGGCATGCAATTATTATTAATACGCATTATTATTTTAGTACATGCCATTTTATTCATTTTCAACAAGAGTCATTCAACTGTAGAAATGTTTGGAATAGCATTTTAATTGATTTAATGCGAATGAAAACAATATAGCATATACGTAATAAATACACACATATTAAACAAAGTTTAATTAGATATGAATAATACATATTTCAATCGAATGACATATGATGCATAGGAATGGAAAATATTGCATGTAAACGAAAAACTAAAGCAGGAAAATTTGAAATTTGTTAATTTTAACTCAATATTACCCCAGTTAAATATGCTCAGCCTGTTATATATAAATAGAAACATTTTGCATCTGAATGGCAATTAAACCAATTATATGTAAGAAAAGTATCATATGAACGATCCAATATTTCAGTTGAATGATAAAATAACCCATGCAATAGAGAAACCGTAAATTTAGCGACGTTTGACGCCTCATAAACTGGACTGATGGTAGAAATATCACACTTCCACAAGACCATTGTGAATTTTTAATTTTATGATTAAGCAAGCCATGAACTCAGAGGTTTAAGACGGGCGCTAACTTAGTGATATTACTAAAAGCTGAAGATTGAAGAGTCACCTTGAATAGCCAGAATAGTGTTTTCAACGAGTTCCCTCTTGTTGATGAAAGAGTTCATGCCCGTAGCAAGCGAAATCAATTGACCAATGAGACAGCTCGTTACGCCTGTTAGGTATTCAATATGACTACTTCAGTGATGTTCACATGCTTCAACATTAAAGAAAAACTTCCGTATGGACAGTTACTCTTGTAGAAATTCTTCTACAATAGGTTCCGCTCTACAGTTTCGTATTTTCCACAGGGTTTAATTTTTAAGGAAATTGAACTTCCCAGGGTTTACTCGCTGGCTATCTTGCTTAATTAAAAAAGACCCTGTATATCTTAGGTATTGTTAAATACCTTTTAATTCCCTTTATTTTGGTGTATGATTGATGGGTGTAATTTAGGTTATGGAGTATACAGCATACAGCTTGGCCTTACTTGGGATGTGCACTTCTGCTAGCTCCGCTTGGTCATTTTAACTTCCTGCACTTCAGATGTAAATTGGAAAAAAAAACTAGCCGATAAAATTGTTTTGGTTTTTTTTTCAAATATATTTTATAATTGATTCATTGCTCTTTCATCAGTTAATATTGTCTACTCTGACAAAAGTCGTTTTGGATGTTTAATAACTGCTGAAGTTAGTGTACATTGGCTTGTTCAGGTTCATTTCTCGAGCACATGAAAGCAGCATTCCGATCAGCTGTCTCCTTTAGGCAGCGCGTTGTTTACCTAATACCACATATAAAGAAACTTCAGTCACAGTACATGAAAGTAGCATAGAAGTATGCCAACAGTCTCTGTTGCAAATGCACATAACTTCACCTTACACCTGTCCCGCTCTCAGAAGTGCTTACTAACTGTAGAACGGAACCACAGTTGACGTTGTCCGTGGATGCTGCAATGATTATTCTCAATTATCTTCCCAGGTAAATGTAACAAGCAATTCGATTGGATCAGTTTTTTTATTCAACTGCATCCAATCTGATAGTGGAGCGGTACATACTGTTTCTGCTAAATACATATATGCCAAGGGTTGATGTGGAACTAAGTGGATCGACGACCCTTGACTAGCGAAAATGCTGTGACAGAGCTCGACCAGTCGTAATAAGCAATATCATCCGAAACGAATGAATAGATGATTTTATTGTAAATCTTACTGAAAACTAAGGTAATGAGATTCTCAACATTTTGAACTCCAACCACTAAACCACCGAGTTGAATTAAGCGACACCTTATTTATGATTGTAAGCGATTAATGCTTTTTATTTTATATAGAATAATCCAATGCCATCCGTGTAATTGACAAGACTGATTGGTCGCAAATAACACCATTATAAAAATAATGCACAATTTTTGGGAGTCTGTAGTGCAGTACACGAAGGTAGTTGCTTAATGGTCAAAGTCATTGTGAGGTCAAGGGTGTTATTTAATTATCTTATCCAATCTGCAGTAATTTCTCTAACTTACAGCGTTGTCTTGATGAATCTTGAAAAAAAAAAAATCATTCTGATTGCATTGAGATCTAAGACAGCGGAGACTTAATATGCGCCGATAAAAGTTTATGTAAGGCTTTGCATTTCCAGTAAGGGAGAGTTATCGTCAGCAATGATGTGTTCCGAATGACCGCTTTCACTTTCAGGAATATGAAATTTGCAAGGTTATTGTATCATTTAGGTTAACTAGGTATTACCCGTTCATTGCAAAAGACCCCTCTTGCAACAATTTGTTCAGCATGGTCTTAAACAGAGGAACTTTGTGGAAACGAATGGGGTAAATATTTGCTGCGGAAAAGAAAGTTTAGGAGGACAAGTTATTATGGGCCATACCTCCTGAAAATGATAGTATGGAACGCTGATAATACAATACAGTTTTCATCAATATAAAGCTGCCTGCCTAAATTAATTAAAATCGAACAATCCTTAGTAATGTTATGTTGGGCAACCAAAGTCAGGAAAATTCGCAATTAAGGGCCATAAATCATATAAATGATGCCTTGGAATACTGGAAATCGCAATATCAAGTTGCATGCCAAATTCGGTTGAAATCCAACAATCCATAGTACAATTATGCTGAAACCAAAGCTAAAATCATTCAGGGGCAATTACCCCTGTAAATGACGGCACTGAATACTAGAAGTCAACTCGTTTGAGGTCTCTTCAAGATAAAGCTGCATGTAAAATTTGGTTGAAGTCCCACAATCTCCGGTACACTTTGGCTGTGGAAACCAAAGTTAGGTAGACTGTCAATTAGGGGCCATAAATCCTGTAAATGCTGTCGTAGAATGGTGGAAATCAAACTCAATTAATCAATTTAAAGCCGTGTGTCAAATTTGGTTGAAATGTAACAATCATCAGTAAAGTTATGCTGCGGAAACAAAGGTTAGGAGCAAGGGCCTATTATGGGCCATTACTCCTGTAAACAATGTCGTAGAATGCTGAGAATCGAACTTATTCAAAGTTTGATCAATATCAAACGGCATGTCAAATTTGGTTAAAATCCGCTCTCCCAGTAAAGTTATCTTGCGGAAACCAACGTTAGGAGGCCGGCAATCAGGGACTGCAACTCCCTAAATAATGACTAAGAATACTCAAAATAGAACTCGGTTGAGGTTTCATCAATATAAAGCCGAAAACCATATTTGATTGAAATCCAACGATTTCCAGTATAGTTATCACGAGGAAAGCAATTGCTGACTGCTGGGGGAAGGACTGGCCCACAAAGCGATTACTATAATGATCTGCCTACTTCATTGAGCGGGACCCTAACCAATATGTTATTTCCATATTAAACACATATTATGACCCCCTTCATCATCAATGGCGTTATGACGTCGTAAAAGAAAAGGGCGTAATATTAAAGGCATCTGACTGTGCTTGAAAGCCATGAAACTACACCATTGTGGGATGTAATTGAGCGAAAGCAATACTTTTCGTCATATGACCAATAGACTCTTACAATTGTACTAATTTCAAATGAAAGTTACTGAACTTCTTAAATAATTTCAACCTTTCGCTCGCCAAGACTCGCAAAGATAGAAAATATTCAACTCGTTTCATGTTTCTTAAATGAGTACTTATGTAAAATTCTGTATTTACCGACGAAAACTCAAGTAAATTTTATCACATTTAATTCATTGCAAAAATAGTCAATTACTCTTTGTACAGTGTCAAAAAAAGGGAATCCGGATGACAGCAACACTTGTCTCGATGTCAAAGGTAGGTCAAACGTTAATTCATTTTTTCTTTGTCCAGTGTCATTGAAAATATGTATTCAGAATACCTGCATTCCATGATTCCTCTCTATAACGTCTTTTTATTACAATCTTGAACTTCAATCATGTGTTACAATGATGTTTTACTTGATATCAGCAAGCGTGTCCGTAATGAATGTATATTACTATTACAAGGAAAGAATTAAAGGCAATGTCGAAATATCTAGATTCAACTCTAAAAAGAGAATGTAAGACGATCATTCGTGGCATCGATCACAGGGTTTTAAGGAATAGAAACACTATAAACTTACAACACTTTTAATGTTAGCAATTCAGGCTGTTGTAGCTTTTTGCTGTCTCTCGATAAAAGCACATATACTTCCTCCAAGGAAGAAGAAGAAAGCTCATTCACATTCCTGATGTAATGTTGATTTGAAGATGTGAAGTGTGTTAATTGCATGTGCTCTCTCTCTCTCTCTCTCTCTCTCTACACACACACACACACACACACACACACACACACACACATATATATATATATATATATATATATATATATATATATATATATATATATACAGTTTATATGCTTTAATAAATATGTACCAACTGTGGAATCGGTGACGATGATCGTACTTTAGTGGTCAAAATGGCAGAATTTGTTAAATAAACCTAGTAGGAGTGTTTGGATAGTCTATTAAACAATGGATTTGCAAAGAGTTTTCTAATATGATGTTAAACACGACCGGCCAAAAAGTCGGTCGTCACACGTCATTCACGTTATAATTTCGCTTAGAGTTTTGTACAGTTTATATAAACAAAAATTGTCCATAAGGTAGAGTAGATGGATAAATAAAAGAGGAGATTTATTCAGCTCAAATTTAAATTCAACGTCCCACAAGCAGAGGCAGATAAGGACATCCCTCGTATAACCATATCGCCCCAACTCATCACTAATACTGCATATAATTACATCTTTATTGATTTCCGTAAAATGCTACATACATACGTACATTCCTTCCTCGAGAGGTAACATATACTCAGTTTCATTATTTTAATTATAGAATTGGTCTCTCCTCTAAGCATCGCTACAGTTCAAGGTTCAAGGTATTGAAAGCAATATAAATTACCAAGTTTCACAATTCAGTTGAAAAAATTATACCATCGTATTGGTTGACCTCAAATTACTTAATAACAGTTTCTTTAACATGCCTGATCAAGTATATCATGTAGTAGTTAAAATTTATTTATTATTCATTCTCACCTGGTTGCAAAGTTACAAAAGGTAAGGATATATCAGTCAATAATTAAAAAACTTTGTCCTGTGTATTGATAGAAACATTAGCAATGTGAGAATGTAACAATCTTGTCATTTTCTGTGATAATATTTGCCGAGATAAATGTAAATTGCAGATGAATTGAACTATTCAGTAAATTTCGTTAGGTTTGTAAGTGTATTTAGATTACCAAAAAAGCCATTTTCATAGATCGAACAGGTATTTGAGACGATGAAGCAATTTGACAACAGACACCTTGTGAGATTTAACGTTTTGTCACTTACCTCGTTGAGAAGATTGTTTAACTTGAACCTTTGTGAATGTGTAATCAATAACGCAGCAAAGCTTACTAAGGGTACGATTGAACATAACCTGGCACAGCGCCTCTTGTACATATATTCGAAGGATGAGTGCTAAAAAGAAATTGAGGTGCTTACAAAAAATATTAAAATTTAAATATATTATTCTGCTCGTTAAAGATAGTTGAAGATAACAGCAAGAAGACTTCAGGTCCTAAAATACCCTCTGACAATTTTCAGCTCCAATAGTTTACACATGAACCAATACACAACCGAATGTTCCCAATGAAACAACATGTTAGATAGCATGGGCCAAATTGTATTGAATATTAATTCATTGTCGTGCACAAAGGAGACGTCATTTTGTGCTTTAAAATCAAATTGGTTACAACTTTGGCAGGGACAGTCATACCTACGACTCAAGTCTTGGGAATTTTCTTGCTGCTCTGATTTGAGCTGATTTTATTTAGCCAAGTACAAAATATACTTTCGTGTTTTAGTTGGCCTCGTGATGCTTTATCTCAAGGCATATTCATGTATGGACAATATAAAGTTTGTGAAACAGGATTTGTGATCAAACTAAGCGGTCTAATAATTTAAATATCGCCATTAAGTATTATTTTATTACTGCTCTCTTTTGTTAATGTAACTGAGTGACAGAGCTTCGGAAATATATATATATATATATATATATATATATATATATATATATATATATATATATATATATATATATCGGTTTATAGCATTTACTTTGTGAATAAAATAGTTCACTAAACATTTTGCTTCATTTAATTCTTTAATTGTCACGATATTATGCAATCTTGTGCATTAATGTTAGCTTAAGTTGAACCAAAATCATTATGCTTTGCTCAGCAATAACAGGGATACAACATATCGAAAAATCACCATATGGTATTTTACATTTTCTATATATAAAGATGTATTTGTATGAACTGACTGTACATTCTGGTTAAAGTGGCCATTCAGAAACCAGTCATACCAGGCATAATCGTAGGGAACGAACACAAGAAACATATTATCTGCGTATACGTTACTGCTTCGTTGAAATGAATACAGATAAACTTCTGGCAGTAATAAGCAAATTGTCAGACAAAAAATCAGGCGGAAAAATAATGAAGCTTTCTTTGGGAGTAATAAGTATGATGTTATGACATCTAAAGATCAGACGACAGGGATTGATAGACACTGGAGGTTCACTGATATTATATCTGCCTACATATTGATTCATGTCTATAGACCATGGGATCAATGTGTGTATAATGTTTCATGATGATCCTCCAAGCAGATTAGGAGGAGTAGCTATAACAAACTTGTGCTAACGGACGACGTACGTGGTATAGATGTGTGCGAAACATGCAACAAAGAGTTCTGAACGAGATTCGGAAATTGACTCAGTGCAGTCATTTGACCACAAACCTGCTGAGAAATAGGTTATGATTCACGCCAAGACGAATTTTATTCAAAATTAGAAAAAGCCAGGAAGGCATGCACAGAGGCTGATTAGATCAACTTCACGCCAATTGAAATGTAGCCAGGTTTATATAGACTGCTTAGCAGATCAAAAAGGGTGCAATACTAATGCCAACCTCTTTTCGTGTAGCAAGTTTATAATAACATCTTGGTAATCTGGATATGAAAGTTCAGCGTTTTCAGGCCCATCCTCATTTCCTATAAATTTGTAATCGTATATTCCAAGCGGAGATCAATAAAATCAAAATGATGATAATCATCATCATAAAGATGAAGTACCCTATCATCGGTCACTAGATCTCCTAGAAAAAGTTTGCCTGTTGGCCATATATATAAACATTTGAAATCGATGGTCGTTGGTCTTTCAGCAATGGCCTTTTCTATTTATTTATTTATTTTTCTTTTACATTTCTGACAACATTTTCACTGGGGAGTACAGACAGACTGACCGATACTCAGATCGTCATATAGTTCTAACATTCATTGGATCTAAACAGTATATTTGTCCTGAAGTCATCATGGAAAATACATATAAATCAAACAAGAGCTCCTCATTAACAATAATCTTTATGTTGATATTGTGGCTAACGTGAGTAAAGAAGGCAGAGGATTGCAAACATTGTGAAAAGATAATGAGATATTCAATTAAATTGTACAATATTGTAATAATATCAAACAGTATATAATAAGCATGTATAGGTTAAACATACAACTGTATACTTATAAGAAAAATTGAAAATGTTAGTGCTGGAGCGTGTGTATGTGTGCGTGTGTGAGTGCATGTGTGTGTATGTGTGTCTGTGTAAATGATTTTTAACTTCAGCTCAGGTGTTATATATGTAGTAATTAAATACGTACTATATATATATATATATATATATATATATATATATATATATATATATATATATATGTTAGTGTGAATATATACATAGGGATTTAACAAATCTCGAAGTTGCTGTTATGTACTTTTGGATCGTTTTAAGAACACCTCTCTGTTGATCTCAAGCTATTGCAAGGGGTTACTCATTAATATCGAAGTTATGTCTATATTATGGAACACAGTTCCTATTATTTGGTTTCTAATTGTAAGATATGTTGTACAGTGTGGGAGAAAATACTTGACGGTTTCTAGTTCACCGTTTGAATAACTATATGTCGCTTAATAAGCTATAACACCATCGAAGTTGTGTGTACATAATTTGTGTTAATCTCAAACGTCCAGAGTAATAAGACCTGCATAACGACGTCACCAATGTAAACCACTGGAATAGATTGACAGAAAAGGCCATTCTTAAGAGTGGCCTGACTGTGTTGATGGATGTAAATGGGTGTTATATAAAACCTAATGGAAAATCTATCGTAATTACTGTCTGCAATAGCTCATGTTTAACATCTTTATTCCAAGAGGCCACTACTCTTTGATCAAATCTTCCTGAAACTGTTTTTACCGACCGTGTGTTTTACCTGTACTAAATCGGACTTTCGTCGGTATTATTTTGAATATTTTAAAACTGAAACAAAATTAGTAGGATAACCTTTCCATATTTTTGTATTATTATTGAATTATAAGAGAAATTTCCAATGGCAAAAGTTTTGCGTTGGGAAAATTATGACAGATTCAAACGTTGAGTTGCATTTCTACAAGTTTTATATCAGGGCAGGGACGATAATATTTGCACTGGAATGTCCCTTACATTCGTATAACAATATTAGAAATACAAAATCATATGTTAGGTAATTCTATTCAGCTTTGTACCCCCCCCCCCCCCACAAAAAAAAAAAAAAAAAAAAAAAATTCCTTGCATTGTTATTTACTGATTCAACTGAATTGCAATGGCTTAGCTTAGCTCCCCACCATTTCAGTCACATCCTAAACGCCTAAACGTTTTATTCACAGACGTAACGTCATAGGGATATATGTCTGCAAAATCATGCAGAAGACAAGTTCGGATAGTGCTGCCTATCGCAGTGCAATCATGTACATTGAAATCGGCTAATAGATGAAATCAAGACTACATGACCCAAGATAACACAGCGAAGTTTCTTAAAGAATATAGCAAGTAAAGTTACCGACTGCAAATTGCAAGAAATTATATATCAAGTTGTATAACAAATGTTGCTTTCCTATGAGAGACCGTGGGGGGGGGGGGGGGGGGGCTTAGTATGCAGCTGCGCTCTTCGTATCTTTTGTACGTGTCCCTTTGTTCCATATCGAGAATCATTACTGATCAAATAAAATGTAGAACGAGCAAAACATTTAAGCAAATATGCATGCGTTAAGGATCATCTTCTTTTTTTCTGTTTTAGGTATTAAATGCTGTTTTATGTCGAAACTAATCAAGTACGGACATTATGTTAGAAAATGAATTACAGCATGTATTATGGGCTTGACAGGTATTAGGTTCTCCATTGCAAAAAATTCTTTTGCTATAGGGTGTGAACTAGTAAAATTATAACATTGCACGAGTTTTACACACAATGCCTTGCAGAAAATTACTCATAGTGCTTTGCAAAAACGGCCGATTTGTACAGACATTTTCGCGTTTACTGCCGTCTGCTATAAATTATACTTCTAACTCAGACTGACTTTCATTTACCTGCTCAAAGCAGCTGAGTTTTCGTTTTGCCAAAGTCTGTAGTTATAATTGTTAGTTTGATGAAGTATTTTATTTCAGACTGGAAGGGTATATACCTATTAGACCGTGTTGAAATGGACTTAGTAGAGCTGATCATGTTCTAAATTTCCCATTTTCATATATATCGCCATACCATTTTGAAGATATGGTTTTAATTTTTCAGTTAACTTGAAAATATTTATCTATCGATCGTCGATAATTACCAGGACAAGTAATGCACTTTTTCTTCCTCAGTCTTGGATCGAAACAGCGGGTCTATGTTTCTAAATCTCCCGTAACGTCAAACACATCACGACAGAAGGACCAAAAAGTTGACTCTGCCCTTTGATCAGCTACCAAAGATCATGACGGCCCTCCACTTATAATATTACTTTAAATCCCAGGGCCCTTTTGCCCTCGGGCAGATTGCCAGATGGGCCAGTACGCCAAAGAGAGGGACCGGGAGAGGACACAAGGGCAATGCATGGACATTTATATAGGTATCAGACCACTCATTATTTTACAGCTAGGGAGCCAGTCTTCTGATGGGGGGAATAAAAATAGAGTACTAAATGTTTTGAGATGCACCCATGGGCTAGTAAATGAATTTAATTTTTTTCAAATATTCATTTCACAAAATTCAACCCATGTTCTATAGTTACTAACAAATATTTGCTTTTATTTTTACATTCTGTATTTTATTTCTTACTGACAAAATATCATATGAACTCTTGGTACAAGGCTATGTTATTAAGTGCAGACAAGGGGTATCCCTGTCTAACAGCACTAGGTTCTAAGATGCGCCGCGGAACACCTGCTTTTCAAGGCTGAAAAAATGTCTCTAACTCTCACGAATGAAAACGTGTGTGGTTTGTATTCCAATCTGATGCACATATTATTTTTATTTTTTAATATATTAACATTAAGTTCGTTGGGAAATAAATTAGTGGTCCGATCCCTATAAGTAAGAAGATATGTTGTCTTTGACGATTGGGTAACGTAGAAATGATAGTGCTGCTTCTAAGGTTTTATCCTAATGGAATTAAAGTTCATAGCCATACAGAAAATAGATCACCTTAGTTCAAACTATTTCAAATTTGACTAGTGGTAACGTGCTTTCATTGTTTATGTACTTATTTTGATATCGCTATGTTACTGCTTGTGTAGAAAATGTTGTTGTTTTCCTCGTTATAACAACTCAGCAAAGATACTACACACACTACTGTATTACTCAAAATCAGTGAATGTAAGGAGTCTACATTTCAAGTCCAACACTCAAACCCCTTTATATCATAATTGTCGCTGTAATGGTAATCATTGTAATGTTCGTTTGTTATCGTAATATTTGTGGTCAAAATCGAATGAAGGTATGTTTATCAATTCAAAAGCCAACATCATAAAATATGCATTCATTCTTGAGAGAGAGAGAGAGAGAGAGAGAGAGAGAGAGAGAGAGAGAGAGAGAGAGAGAGAGAGAACGTTTAGGTGTATGAGTTTTTTTTATATATCCTTTCAGTGTTTTGCAATTTTTAAAAAAGATGAAGAAAAAAACATGAAGCCATTGCAAAAAGAACCTAATTCATACAATTTATTATGTTCTCTAGCTCCGTTGTCAGTTTTTAATTACATCTAAATTAAAACGCCATAGTTTCTTATAAACTTATATATTAAAACTCTTTTATACTATTTCACTTACCTCATTTAGAAGATTTTTGGATTCGAACCGGTGCCCACCGGTCACAAGAGGAGGTGGTCCATAGCAGCCATAGGGGTAAAAGTTATAATTAAATCTCCAGAAGAAGTCAATAGTTGAAAACATATTGATCATCATAAGAAAAACGCAGGCAGCATAAATTCTCAGCAGTTTTCGTTTGAGCATTATTTTTTTTCTGTCCAGAATTTGAGCATAGCTCATTCTGAACATTTTCAGAGTAGAACACGACACATCCTGGTCATTTTCAGAACTAATCTTAACAGCGCGCTTTCAGCCAGTGTTATAAAAGATCCGGCACTTCATAGTTTTTTTTTCAATAAATATAATAAGCTACAATGATTTTAGAAACGTCCTATGTTGCTTTAACATAAAAATGGGTCTAACATTTTCAGTACCAATATTACAGCTGTCTACGGCCGTCTCAAGCGTACGATTGCCGATAGAAGCATGACAAAACGTTTTTGGGAAATTGCCACCTTTTGACTTCAAGTAAGTCCAAACCAAGACAGGTAAGTGAGTTGTGTAAATTATCGAATTTACATTGACCTATTAAACAAGCTAACTCCGACATGTTTACCATTCTTAATTAACACCGCGCTTGTTGAAAAAAGGCGGGATGAGATGATGTAATCTTGCCCATTTTTACGTCTCTCTGTCGTCTGTCCGTTAGTAATGTAGCGTATCTCCTCGTACATGGTTAAAGATACATACTCGAAGCTTTGCACTGCGATCGTTGGAGGGGAGGGTGGTGGCTATAGATATGCATAACGGCTTCAAAAACTAAATTTGATATTACCTCTGAGTACGGGGCCGGTAGGGGGTGGGGGAGGGATGGTTTTTGAAAAATCTTCTATAATGTCTTAAGTATCGTGGTTGGAGATCTGAAAGTTTTCATGTATCATTGTCAAGTATATGGCTATAACTTATGTAACATGATTTATGATTATATCCCCGGGCCTTGAAAAGATTCTGAATGCCTTCATATTTTAAATATTTAAAACCGTCCTGTTGGAAGGACACAGCAATTGCTACAGTACAACAGTAAACATAAACAAGAGACACGTCAACAATATCGTTTTATCGTCAGTCATGCTTAAGAATGTCAAGGACTTTTTAAAGGAGCTGAGGATTGAATTACATACATAATTAAAGAGTCGTGCATGCATTTCAATGACAAAGGATTCCAATCAGAAGGTCACATGTCTTTATAAAGAAAATATAGCAAGCTATGCCCGGTGCAGTCACGTTTCCCTATTGTCCCAATTTCCCTGATATACTTCCAATGATACTGCCTTTTATTACTATCACCGCCCAACCAATACTACCACTACTACTACAAATTGATAATTAATTACATTAAAAGTGATGAGAAATACCTATCTTCGGTTCATCAAAAGTCCGTTTTAGTGAGGACGTGGGAAAGATTAAATAGTTTTGGAGTTTACGTAGATGAAGAATAGCAGAAAGGTAGAAAAAGCTAATGAGTGGACCCCTGGATATAGCTTCAAAATTGGCGAAGAGAAGAAAGAAACAGAAGGATTGCTTATGGGAGTGCAGAACCTGACACTCACTGTCGACGCCTGCTATACCCGGTATGACATGACCAACAATATATCAGGAAATTGAATCACACTACTTGATTGTCTATTTTTCTGTGATATTCTACTAATATTTCTATTACAAAAACATCTGCGGCAGCAGCATCTTTGCTGGTCAAGGGTCGTCGTTCTGGTTTCTTCCACGTGGATGTGGAACGAAGTAGATCGACGACCCTTGGCTAGCGAAGATAAAGCAGCAGTTGCAACAACAGCAACAAATATAACTACTACTACTACTACTACAGATGCTGCTACTCTTACAGCTCCTACTGCTGGTAGGTAGTTTTTTATATTGATAATTATTATTAAATGTAATTGTGATAATCAAAATAGGAGTCAATGGACGTATGACGTAAATCAAATGTAAATCAAAGAAGGTTTAAACGCGAACCTTTATGAAATAATTTTCATTTATTTAATGCAAAACTGTGCTTAATTGTCAATGTGTGTATGGCTTCACAATATCGTCATTGTTGCAAACACACACACACACACACACACACACACACACACACACACACTGTTAACAATCTGTATTAGTAATAACAGCAGCAGTGTTGTTTGTGGTGATGATGCTTTTTCTGTTGTTTTTTTCTTCGTTAAGATTAAAACTACTAACCTTCTCCAAAACTGATAAACTTCCCATAGGACATATAGAATCAATCCGAACATTGTGGTTTGAAAGCAGAAAGGTCAGCTTGGTTGAATTGTATGAGCCAAGCAAACAAATCATATGAAAAAAGTTCTTTTAGGATAGATTACCCAGTCCGAATTTGTCAAGCAGAAGGTATTGAATATTATTCTTTCGAATGAAAGTCAAAAAAACAATAAAGCATTTAATTCGTCATAACATTTTTGCAAAATTGTGGATACCGACTTATAAAAGACAAAAGAGAAACCGCCTATAAATTGACAGGGTCGGTCCATATTGCTAATGATGACTATGATAAAGCCTTTTGATTGGTCAGTATATTTTCGAGTAAAATGTTATTACGGATGCACCAGAATTTGTTACGTAAGCTGATGTTTGCAATTCTGTTATTAACTTTGACCACTCTCCCTACTGCATAACGACGTCACCAATGTAAATACTGGCAGTTGATCGACAGCAACGGCTATTCTTAAGTGTGACCCGACTGTGTTAGCCATTCTTAAAAGTGACCCGACTGTGTTGGCCATTATTTAGAGCGACCCGACTGTGTTGGTCATTCTGAAGATTGACTCGACTGTGTTGGTCATTCTTAAGATTGACCCGACTGTGTTGGTCATTCTTAAGATTGACCCGACTGTGTTGGTCGATCTTACAAGTGACCCGACGGTGTTGATGGGTTTAAATAAGTGCTATATAAAACTATTTTGATTGATGTCTACAAAAACTTACCGTCTATACTCGTTTATAGACCGAGCCCAACTGCAAACTGCACAGAACTACCTCTGCCGTCGCATAATGCGCCGGAAGATCTGGGTATATGTAGTTCGTTAGGTGTAATAAGTAGAACAAAAAACATAGGCCCTGATCTGCTGGCGCATTATGCGACAGCGGATCAGGGTCTACGTTTTTTGCAGATGAAATCGACTTATAAGCGAGTACATACGATATGTTTTAAATCTGAAACTGTTTTAACTGATCGCGTATTTTGCCTCTATTAAGTCGGACTTGCATCAGTATTATATTCCATTTGCTTTATCTTTTTTAAACTAAGACAAAATTAGTATGATAATCATTCTTTATTTTTGTATCAATAATGAATTAGAAGATAAGTTTCCAATGGCAAAACCAAAGAAAATTATGACAGCATGTGTTGAGCTTTTCGGCCGTTCACGATAATATTTTGTACTGGAATTTGTCTTCCATTTATTTAACAGTATTAGAAATACACAATCAGATGCTAGGCATTGCATTTCAGCTTTGTACAGCCCCCAATCCCACCCCTACCCCCCCCCCCCCAACAAAAAATAAACAAAACACCCCACCCCCCCCAAAAAAACCCAACAAAAAAACAAACAAATTGCTTGCATTCTTTAGTGATTCAATTGAATTACTCTGGCGTAGTTTACCACCCGCCGTTCATAGAATATAGGCCTACAAAGTCACGCAGATGACAAGTTCTGATAGTATTGCCTGTCGCAGCGCAATCATATTCATTGAAATTGGATCATAGCCGAGATAAAGACTATATGACCCAAGTTAACACAGCCAAGGTTCTTAAGGAATGTAGCAAATATAGTTATCGACCTGCAAATAGAACGAAATTATATATCTAGTTGTATAACAAATGCTGCTTTCCTATGGGAGACAGTGGGCTTATGCAGCTTCGATCCTCGTATCTTCTGTACGTGTGCCTTTGTTCCGTATCGAAAATCATTACTGATCAAATACAATGTAGAACGAGCAAACAAATGTAAGCAAATATGCATGTGTTAATGATAACCTACTTTTAACTTGTTTAGGTACTGAATGATGTTTTATGTCGAAACTTACTAAGCATGTTTGTTGTACAAAATTTGTATCTGTTCAAATAGATGGTCCATTTAAAAAAATTATTATTATTATTTATTTATTTTTGGGGGGCGGGGGGGGGGGGGCTGGATTTACTTTCCAGCTAGGATAATTTTCTTTTTCTATTATCTCAAGCTATTTTGTTCAACTCATATGATGGATACAATTATTTGTTTTTGTTCTTACAAATCAGAGCAAGAATATTTTTGTCAAGCTATTTGAGGGCCGGACATTCCCCCCCCCCCCCCTGCGAAAATAAATGGTCAGTACCAAAAGTCCATTTCAACAGATATTATGGGTATGACTATTACTAGGTTTTCCTTTGTACAAATTTCCATTGATATAGGAGATAACTAGTAAAAGTATAACTCCTTACCAGTTTCACCCATTATTATAGCAGAGAATTACCCACAATGCCTTGCAAAAATGGTCGATTTGTAAAGGAATTTTCCCCGTCTACCATTGACTGCTATAAATTATTCTTCTAGCTGAAATTGACATTCTTTTACATTCTCAAAACAGCTGAGCTTTGGTGTTGTCAAGGTTTGTCTTAATAATTGTTAGTTTGGTGAAGTACTTTAATCAGAAAACTGGAAGGGTAATCCTATTAGACCGTGATGTAGTGGACTTTACTAAAACTGATCAATTTCTAATTTTCCCATTTGGATGATAGGATTTTACTTTTCAGTTGTAGTGAAAATATTTATTTTTATATCTTCGATAATTAACAGGATAAATCAAACATCTTATTCTTGCGGGTTTATGTTTTTAAATCTTTCCTAACGTCAAATACATCATTACACAATGTCTCTTAACGTCAAATACAAAACGACATAGGAACATGAATATTGCACGGGGACAATAAATGGATATTCATATTAGTAAGAAGATAGGTTGTCTTTGACGATTGGGTAACGTAGAAATGATCGTGACGCTTCAAAGGTTTTGTCTTAAAGGAGTTCAAGTCCATAATCCATAGAAAAAGATGTCTCATTTTGATCTAACTATGTTATTGCTTGTAAAGAAAATGTCGTTGTTTTCCTTATTATAGCAACCACAAGAATAGTATACACACTAATGTATTATTCAAAATTAGTGTCTGTAAGGAGACAACATTTCACGTCCAACACACTCAAACCCATTTGATATCATAATTGTCGCCATAGTGAAGATCATAATAATTATTCGTCGTTCGTAATATTTGTCTTTATAATCGAATGAAAGGTAACTATATATATATATATATATATATATATATATATATATATATATATATATATATATATAGATATATATATATATATATATATATACTTTGTTTTTTGCATTATTTAAAAAGAAGAATAAAGTCATGCAACCATTACTAAAAGCACCGCATTAATACCATTTATCATGTTATCTAGCTCCATCTTCACTTTTTAATTACATCTAAATTAAAACGCCATAGTTTCTTATAAACCGATATCTTAAAACTTTTTTCAACTATTTCACTTACCTCATTTAGAAGATTTTTGGACTCAAACCCATCGGTCACAATTGAAGCTGGTCCATATTCATAGCAGCCATAGGGGTAAAAGTTATAATTAAATCTCCAGAAGAAGTCAGTAATGAAAAACATATTGATCATCATAATAAAAACGCAGACAGAATAAACTTTGAGTACTTTTCCATTAGGCATTTTTTTGTTCGGAATTGAGCATAACAAATCGTGAGCAGTGTTGGAACTGAGCTTCACAGCGCGCTCTCAGTCAGTTTAATAACGATCCGTCACCTATTATGATGATATAATCAAGGCCACACCTCTGTCTACAATAAACTACTTTCGATTAAATTTCAAGTCGGGTATATTAAAACGTTGCATAAGCTATACCGAGCTTTTGTACCGATTCTGACTAAAACATACAAGATTAATGGCTATACAGCATACAGTCATTAGACAATAGTTTACATGATGTTTAACAGACACTCAGTTTAGACCTTGACAAACAGGTAAGACAAAACCTTATGGTAAAAGGAAGTTCCTAAGACTAATTATGGGTATTAAATTCCCAGGAATAGTTTAAAACAAACATACAGAGGTTCTATAAACACATACAAACGAACAAAAAAACATACAGAGGATCTACAAACACATACAAACAAACATACAGAGGTTCTGCAAACACATACAAACGAAGATACAGATTTTACGAACACATACAAACAAAAGAACATACGTACTTACTATTATAAACTTATACATTAAATGATATATTATGTAAGATACTGTAACCAGTATGTTCATTATTAAAACACACACACACACACAAGCAGACACACACACAAACCATTGAAAGATGCATTACTTAGCAATTATGTTAACATTACCGTGCATTAAAAAGTAATTACGGGCATTACATTGTAATAATCATAACTGGCATTAAGAAGTAATTAAGAGCATTGAAATGGTAATAATCATAACGGGTATTACTTCTTGTCAATATTCACCGGAAAAAATAAACGCTACAATATATGTAAAGTTAGGTACTACCATCTGTACTTGCTTGTAAGTCGGATTCAACTGCAAACTGCATAGACCCTGATCTGCCGTCGCATAATGTGCCAGCAGATCTGGGTGTATGCAGTTTGTGAGGACTAATCAGTAGGTCAAACAACATAGACCCTGATCTGCCGACGCATTATGCGACGGCAGATCTGGGTCTATGTTGTTTGCAGATGGCCTCGACTTATAAATGAGTATAGACGGTAAATGCCGCTGAACAAAAATTAGTCTGATAAGTTTTTACATTACGAGAAAGATCCATGTCCTAGTATATTTTTATCTGATCCTTTCGAGTTCCTATATTTCAAACGGTAAATGTCAACATTGACAAATGCTCTCAAGGACATATGTTTTCATCCGATGCTAATTTCCATGTCTGAAATGTGATGCCGTTTCTATTTATTTGTTCTAGCTCACAAAGTGCTCTTTTTTGTTACTGCAGGTATTAACTTTTGTAGGCACACACAATCATGCGATTCAATGGCAAACGAAGGCCATATGTATTGACATACGAAGTTATGGACTGCTGTGGTTCAGTCACGTTTCTCTTCTGCCCGAATTTCCATGAAACACTTCCAATGATACAACTTTTATTACTAGCACCACACAACTGCTACTACTACTAATTAAATACGTTTGAACTGGTGACAAATATCTATCTTCGGTTCATGAAATGGTCCGTCTTAGTGTGAACGGGGGAAAGAAGTAATAGAAGTGGTTTGGTTTGGTTTGGTGTTTTACGGCAATACAAGTAGGTTATTTAGTGCAGAGGCGATTGGAGTAAAGTGCCTTGCCCAAGGACAAACAAAGGTAGGTTACCCCTACTGATCCGATGGTAGGATTCGAACCTCATCCTTTCTGTTGCAAGTATGGCACGCTAACCACTGAGATAACGCGATTCCTCTAATGGTAGTGGAGAATGCGTATGAATGAAAATGGCTTCAAATGGGCGAAGAGAAGAAAGAAACGGAAGGATTTGTTTATGCGAGCACAGAACCTGACACTCATGGTCGAGAAGGCAAAAGCAAGTATACAAAATCAAAATGTCTCACCATTGTAAAGAATTTACAGGAGCAAAGATGAGACTGTCAACCACCCGATCAAATAGTGCAGCAAGATAGCCCAGCGTGAGTTTAAAAAAAATAACAAAAAACGGCAGGATAAACTATCTCTAGTCGTACACAGTCACTTGATTCAGAAATAAGAGATGTAGTGGTACGATCATATATCAGAGAAAGTGGTTGAAAACAGCCAGGTGAAAATACTGTAGATTTCAATATCAAGGCATACAGTAGGAGAAAGGGCTGGAGGATAAGCAATATTGGTTAAGGCACCCGGAAGGGGATTTGTTTGAAAAAATATTCAGCACACAAATAGATTGAAAAATAAAATATTGCACTGATTGAAGAAATAAAGTACTTATTAACTTATTATATCCATTATATTAGTTTTAAAAAAACCCATTAAGTATATTGAGGTAAGAGAAAATAATAATTCTGGTTGTAAGGAAAATCCCAGATTCCCTCTCCCGTCCTCAAGGACAGAAACCTGAACTTCATCATAGAGATAGTAGTACAGGATATTCACGTCGCACGCGCAAGGACTAAGAGATAGTTTTGTCATCTGACAGAAAACTTTTTCTGTGAACTTAAACTGACGTCACTAATCAGATATAAATTTGGTATATTATCGTTATTTTGCATATCACAAAAAATGCATTGATAAAGAGACGCATGGCAAATTAAACAAATGTGTAGTCTTAGTATGAAATAGCGATTCACAATACACCACTTCTGAGAGCTATTTCTATTGAGTGAAATTGTACTAAGACCATTATAGTATGAAAACAAACCCAAACTCAGTGTTCAATATAATGTCTTTTAGACTATTTTTTTAATAAACAAAATTAATTGAAATTACTGGACTATATAAGAAAAAGTGCAAGAATACATTTTTGGTTTTCTGCTAAATTTTGATAAAGCCTGACTAAAAAAGATTAACAGCAATAAATAATTAGGCGATATAGATGCATTCGATTATATGCCATTGTATTTTGTGAATCAACTGAAGAATTTGAATAAATTAGACTGGTACTAAATTGTTGTGAAAATTAAAGAATTCAATTGTACCTTTGTGGCCGGAGTCTTTTTTCTTAACACATTCAGATAAATCTGTCTATGGGCTCCCTCCGAGTGGTTGATATCTATATATGTGCAATGTTAAATAGTCAGTCCTGTGTAACATCCATTGTGAACATTCGCTTATTTTCGGTATGAAATATGTCTAAAAAAACGTTTAATGACATTATCAAGTTTAACACTCTTCAATACATTTAGAAAACGTGTCTTGTAGTAAACATTTATGTACTCAACTCGCTCTACCTCTTGGGTGGGTGGATGGGTCGTTTCATACGTCTGATCGTTAAGACTCTCTGTACTTTCACAGAAATAAATTGTCAAATTTATCTACTGGTGATTTAAAAAATAATCGTACAAACCTTGATTGTTATCGCCGTAAATCTATACTAATTTAAATAATCTCTAAGTCTTTAAGTGAGCATTCTGTTTAAATCTATACTAATTTAAATAATCTCTAAGTCTTTAAGTGAGCATTCTGTTTAAATCTATACTAATTTAAATAATCTCTAAGTCTAATACTAATTTAAATAATCTCTAAGTCTCTAAGTGAGCATTCTGTTTAAATCTATACTAATTTAAATAATTTCTAAGTCTTTAAGTGAGCATTCTGTTTAAATCTATACTAATTTAAATAATCTCTAAGTCTTTAAGTGAGCATTCTGTTTAAATCTATACTAATTTAAATAATCTCTAAGTCTAATACTAATTTAAATAATCTCTAAGTCTTTAAGTAAGCATTCTGTTTAAATCTATACTAATTTAAATAATCTCTAAGTCTAATACTAATTTAAATAATCTCTAAGTCTTTAAGTGAGCATTCTGTTTAAATCTATACTAATTTAAATAATCTCTAAGTCTTTAAGTGAGCATTCTGTTTAAATCTATACTAATTTAAATAATCTCTAAGTCTTTAAGTGAGCATTCTGTTTAAATCTATACTAATTTAAATAATCTCTAAGTCTAATACTAATTTAAATAATCTCTAAGTCTTTAAGTGAGCATTCTGTTTAAATCTATACTAATTTAAATAATCTCTAAGTCTAATACTAATTTAAATAATCTCTAAGTCTTTAAGTGAGCATTCTGTTTAAATCTATACTAATTTAAATAATCTCTAAGTCTTTAAGTGAGCATTCTGTTTAAATCTATACTAATTTAAATAATCTCTAAGTCTAATACTAATTTAAATAATCTCTAAGTCTTTAAGTGAGCATTTTGTATAAATCTATACTAATTTAAATAATCTCTAAGTCTAATACTAATTTAAATAATCTCTAAGTCTTTAAGTCAGCATTCTGTTTAAATCTATACTAATTTAAATAATCTCTAAGTCTTTAAGTGAGCATTCTGTTTAAATCTATACTAATTTAAATAATCTCTAAGTCTTTAAGTGAGCATTCTGTTTAAATCTATACTAATTTCAATAATCTCTAAGTCTTTAAGTGAGCATTCTGTTTAAATCTATACTAATTTCAATAATCTCTAAGTCTAATACTAATTTAAATAATCTCTAAGTCTTTAAGTGAGCATTCTGTTTAAATCTATACTAATTTAAATAATCTCTAAGTCTAATACTAATTTAAATAATCTCTAAGTCTTTAAGTGAGCATTCTGTTTAAATCTATACTAATTTAAATAATCTCTAAGTCTAATACTAATTTAAATAATCTCTAAGTCTTTAAGTGAGCATTCTGTTTAAATCTATACTAATTTAAATAATCTCTAAGTCTTTAAGTGAGCATTCTGTTTAAATCTATACTAATTTAAATAATCTCTAAGTCTTTAAGTGAGCATTCTGTTTAAATCTATACTAATTTAAATAATCTCTAAGTCTAATACTAATTTAAATAATCTCTAAGTCTTTAAGTGAGCATTCTGTTTAAATCTATACTAATTTAAATAATCTCTAAGTCTAATACTAATTTAAATAATCTCTAAGTCTTTAAGTGAGCATTCTGTTTAAATCTATACTAATTTAAATAATCTCTAAGTCTTTAAGTGAGCATTCTGTTTAAATCTATACTAATTTAAATAATCTCTAAGTCTAATACTAATTTAAATAATCTCTAAGTCTAATACTAATTTAAATAATCTCTAAGTCTTTAAGTGAGCATTCTGTTTAAATCTATACTAATTTAAATAATCTCTAAGTCTAATACTAATTTAAATAATCTCTAAGTCTAATACTAATTTAAATAATCTCTAAGTCTTTAAGTCAGCATTCTGTTTAAATCTATACTAATTTAAATAATCTCTAAGTCTAATACTAATTTAAATAATCTCTAAGTCTTTAAGTCAGCATTCTGTTTAAATCTATACTAATTTAAATAATCTCTAAGTCTAATACTAATTTAAATAATCTCTAAGTCTTTAAGTCAGCATTCTGTTTAAATCTATACTAATTTAAATAATTTCTAAGTCTAATACTAATTTAAATAATCTCTAGGTCTTTAAGTGAGCATTCTGTTTAAATCTATACTAATTTAAATAATCTCTAAGTCTAATACTAATTTAAATAATCTCTAAGTCTTTAAGTGAGCATTCTGTTTAAATCTATACTAATTTAAATAATCTCTAAGTCTAATACTAATTTAAATAATCTCTAAGTCTTTAAGTGAGCATTCTGTTTAAATCTATACTAATTTAAATAATCTCTAAGTCTAATACTAATTTAAATAATCTCTAAGTCTTTAAGTGAGCATTCTGTTTAAATCTATACTAATTTAAATAATCTCTAAGTCTCTAAGTCAGCATTCTGTTTAAATCTATACTAATTTAAATAATCTCTAAGTCTAATACTAATTTAAATAATCTCTAAGTCTTTAAGTGAGCATTCTGTTTAAATCTATACTAATTTAAATAATCTCTAAGTCTTTAAGTGAGCATTCTGTTTAAATCTATACTAATTTAAATAATCTCTAAGTCTAATACTAATTTAAATAATCTCTGAGTCTTTAAGTCAGCATTCTGTTTAAATCTATACTAATTTAAATAATCTCTAAGTCTAATACTAATTTAAATAATCTCTAAATCTAATACTAATTTAAATAATCTCTAAGTCTTTAAGTCAGCATTCTGTTTAAATCTATACTAATTTAAATAAACTCTAAGTCTTTAAGTGAGCATTCTGTTTAAATCTATACTAATTTAAATAATCTCTAAGTCTAATACTAATTTAAATAATCTCTAAGTCTTTAAGTCAGCATTCTGTTTAAATTGTGCTTATTCATACGTCTCAATTCTTTAATAGTCGGAGAACGTATGGGGGGGGGGTATACTTTTTTCTGACTTGATTTGGTATTGGTTAATCGATTAAAGAAGTCCTCATTTTGATGTATTTCACTCAGAATAATTTCAATATATATTTATCTATTTTCATTTATTTAACTGGAATTATTTCAACATATATTTCACTATTTTGCATGCATATATAGATATTTGACTTTGGACTTTTATCATACATTTTTGCAAAATGTCCACATCATTGTCTATATCTTTCTTCGCCGGGTGGTGTTTATATATGAACTGCACCACTTACCACCTCCAGGAGGCGGTCACATTTTTCTATTGCAGATATTTATCTACGTACCGTGACCGTTCTTTGTGCTCACGTATTGCTTACATGGTGACTATCTTACTCAAATTTGTGCGTTAGCAGCACAAGTAATTTTTCCAAACGTTTTAATTTTTACATGTGACTTCCTTGTGAGCTGATTGAGTACACAGAGTGACAATGTCACACGTCTCTTACACATTTATCACATCTTTTTGTTTGAATTCCTTGTTTTAAGCCATTTTCCAAATGGCATAGCTTATTTGAATCGCAGTGTATATTTGATTTGCTTCTTTAAGTTGTGGTGGATCTGTAGACAATGAGGTGGTTCTCAATCGATATAGAATAATTTTTTTTATGCAATAATTAAACCATATACCTCTCGCTTTGAAATCCAATCATATACGTTTGCACAACGGACATTAGGTATCAATGCCATAAAAATCATCTGTATACTAGCAGACCAAAAGGCTTGTCGTAAAAGACAACAATATTTAAGTATAACAATGGTAGATTCCTGTACACATTCTCTTAAATCAATCAGGTGTGTTAATTTTCAAAACCACAGTTGTAGGATTTATGTAAATAAAATGTCAAATCAGTTGCTGCAAGCATTAGATTTTAAATAGTTGAGAGAAACATTAACACATGTTGCAAAAGTACATATCTGCAATATATTTTGTAATGTTAGATACATACAGGATATTTTTTTTCCTACGTTAATACCGGATATATTTTATCCTATGGTACAAAAAACGCACTCGTTAAAATATATCGTTTTTGGTACCACAAGATGACATACATCCGGTATTTACGCATGAAAAAGAAAATGTCCTTTTTATTATATACCAAACTTGCTCCGGAAATGAAGTTTAGAAAATTAAACTCTCTCTTCAGCACAACTCCCCATCCCTTTTTCATAGGCCGATCATAAACATATCATTTATTTAAGCGAGCGGTAAAATTGGGATGACCTAATCTGTCGCAATAAATTACATTTTTGACATTTTTGTAAACTTTTTGATCATATCGAACCGCAAAGTATGTCCTATTCAACCATGCATCACTCCGGGTTTATCACTGTTGTCAAGGAAGTAAGGGGAAAAAACATCATAGAGACACGAACGTCGTCGAGTCAAATTTCTTCAGCAAAAATTAATTACCATGTCTAAAGTGTAATCCCGTTTCTATTTATTTGTTCTAGCTCATAAGGTACTCGTTTTTGTTGCTGCAGGTATAACTTCAATAAGCACAAACAATCAAGCATCGCATGGCATGATAGGAAATCTTATATTTTCACATCTGAAAACATAACGATATATTGTTCACACGTGAAAATAAAGGAATGAAAAAATATGAAAATTATTTCGCAAATAAGTTTCTATTTTTCACACTTAAGTATATAATAAATAAGTGTATAATGCATTAATCATTACGATTTTCAATCAATCAAATGGTTAAACCTTTTTATACGCGTAAAATATATCCATTTTGCTGACAATGACATGCACCGTTAATTCTTGCTGTGCCTGTAGCACATGTTACTAAAATATATTAATAGCTTTCATGCTTGTATTTGTAACTGTTGTAGTTGTTGCTGCTACTACTGTTAGTGTTCTTGTTATTGAGAATCTCGTGAAAGTTTTGCAAATAAATACAGACCGTCTCGTAATTAATAATATTTTCTAATTAAGAATATAGAATTAATCTGAAAATTGTAGTTTGAAGTAGTCTACAATATCTACCTGGCTGAACAATGTGGACCAAGCAAACAAATCCTATGAAACGAGACAATCAAGGATCGTTTACCCGGACATACACTACTTATTACCAAAGTTCTCAAGGCCTAACGTATTGAACATTGGTCTTCCATCTGAAAATTGATAAAACACTATATTAAGCGAAATTTATTTATCACGACATACAATAATATAAGACGCTTAGAATTTCCAGGACAAACCCATATTAATTATTCAAGACTTGGCCAGCACAACGGTCATTACCCACGATTCGGTCAGTTCTAAGGTCATTATCCAAAACTCGGACATCACAACAGCGGTCGCCATCAATGGAGTAGGTTTTGGCGCTCTGACCAAAGATACCTCTTCCGACGGAAAATTAGCGACCCGAAAACATGGTCTTGTTCATGTGCGAACACAGGAAGAGTAGAAACATGGTGACCTCCTATATGTCATCTTGTTTCAGTACATACACTATGGCTAAACATGGTGACCTCCTATCCGTCATCTTGTTTCAGAACATACACTGTGGCTAAACATGGCGACATCCTATCCGTCATCTTGTTTCAGTACATACACTGTGGCTAAACATGGCGGCCCCGATTATCAAGCATCTTGCTTCTGTTGAACCGTGTATAAACCAGAGTCACACATGGGTCTGAACAATGACGTCACGTGACGACAAGGAAGGTTACGAAAGCGGCCTACCAGAGGTCAAAGTTGAAACGTGTTCCAGGTTAGAAGGTCTTGGACCACAACTATTTTCCTTCTTTGTTATGTATAGCCATTCATTGTTGTACATTTGTTACTAAAACTAATAGAACTTTGTAACTTCCTGCAGATACAAACTCACCTTAGTACATGAGAATCTTTAACCTCTCATCATGGGTTGACTGGCTCGTTTTTGTGGATCAAGACGGTAAACAAAGTGACTCACGGGAAGTAAGAAAAATATACTTGTCTGACACGCAATTCGTTGACATTTTACATATCACTATCTTCATGGCAGAGCAGGCAATTTTAACAGTCTATACAGTTTTGTAAACTTTGAAGTCTACCATTTTATTATCAACATAGCTTGCAACATTTCAAAACAAGTCAGCCGTGAAACACACAATTGAACGTGGTACTATTTATTTCGGAATATCTTCCTGACTCTGGTCAACCTCAAGGGGAACTAATTGTTGTGGTATGAAACCAGAAGACCGCCCAAACACAACCCAGAAAGTGGTCATAACGTCTGGAGCATGCCAGGATGCGATATAATCAGTATTATTATCAGTACTCACTGTCTGGTGGTTCCCGCCGTCCTATGACACGCACAACAAGTGCAGGAGGAACAGGGCAACAAGGGAAATGTTAGGCAATAAAGGAGACGGTACCGAAAGGATCTTCTTTGTTCAATGTTCGAGCATTAGTTACGAAGCAATTCAACAAATGTGTTTGCCCAAAACTAACAAACATTTCTGAAAATAGTGACATTGTTTATTAACAAAGACATTGTCCATAGATTTTGTGTATTTAAACGTGAATGATTTTTGAATGCTTTGTTCAAAATCGAGTGGAAAAGAAACGAAATCCAAAAAGGACTGGTGTGTTAATATATATATATATATATATATATATATATATATATATATATATATATATATATATATATATATATATATATATATATATATATATATATATATGAACATATATACCTTGTGCCTCGCACGATCCCACCCCATAAAATGATGATGGTCACATGCTCATTGATTTTTTTAATGTACAGACGGGATTGCATATAGCAAATGGCAGGATAGATGAGGATAAAGATCTGTCTAAATACACATATTTGGGCAAGAATGTGAAAGGTTTAAATCATAATGTGTTGTAAGTTTAAAATTACTGAATAACTTTAGTACTTTTGCTGTCAGTAAGAAAAATATATTTGTTTTCTGATCACTTAGTTATTTTTCTCTTTATTCTAGAAATTTTCAAATGTTGAAAATAATAATGATGGATTCGAAACGCTTGACAGTAAGCATCTGTCTGTGTGTGAATGTGTGTGTATATATATATATATATATATATATATATATATATATATATATATATATATATATATATATATATATATATATATATATATACACACACACACACACACAGTGAAACTCTTCAAAACCGAAACCTCAGTATACCGGAATCCCCTCAATACCGAATAATTTTGGTTGTCCTGAATTTTTTCTTCTTTAATATCATCAGTTCAATAAAGCCAATGATTATTAGACCAAATTGAGCTCATATGGTCTAAACGAACAATATTGTAGCTTTGGTTGAGAGGGTCAATGAATGTGCTACTTTGCCAATATTGACAGGATGCTTTTTGAAATGATTACTTAAAAAAGAAATTAATAATGTTTGATCTCCAATAATTTTAAGAACTTGTAGTAATTCTCTTAATAGTGATGACCGCCATACTCTTTCTTGGCATAATGATGAGAGTGAAGCAAAAAAGGAATACCTTTTTTCTTGATTGAATGCTGCCCGATCTACTATAAGTAGATCTTGATTTAATCAGATTCCCACAAATATATATATATAGGTCTTCACGTCTGTTTGTGTTCATGGCAGTGATATATACACTACAGCTAAGAATGTTGTTCAAGTGAAATATTTTCCGAAAATCAAAAATGTTATCACAATAAACGTCGAATTATGTTTGCTTTTAATTCAACTCTGCCTCGTTTTGCGAATGAGAACTTAAGTTTGTAATGACTTCGGACCCAAGTGAAGGTAAAACGGCGATGCTGTGATCGGTGGAATTATCACTTGAAAACAGATGAATCACGCTTCATCTGGGACTAAAATTTAAAGCATAGGTTCCTATTTTCGCTTCCGCGTCAGAAATATTTAACTAGTAAGTAAATAGTTTGTTATGTTCGGCATTGAAATACTGTAATCACGAGTTTCAATAGCATAGTACATATTACAAGAAGCCATTGTAAACAAATCGACCCTCTGACGTCACGGACAATCTCTAATGCGGATGACAATGACAATGTGAATACGATACTTTCAAGAATTTATTTCGTAGAAATAAAAACGAATTTTCAATCTGGTGTGGAGATTATATAAAACCTATCTACTACATACTATGTACAGTAAACAAAATGCAACATAGACTTTCTCTTTAAATCTGGTAATAATCCAAAATAACGCTTTTTCTCAACCCTGAAGATGACACGAAGGATTATGTCCATAATTATTTTAATGGGGAGTTGCCGATTATATTTAATGAGCTTAATACTAAAATATCTGTGCAGGAAATAAATTATGCAATATCTTGATTAAAATCTGGAAAAGGCGGTGACCGAGATATTTTACTGAATGAATCTTAGAATGGGCAGAAGAATATCATGTCTATATTAAGGTACATGCAGTTTTAGTATATATTTTAGTTTGAAGACATTATATTTGTATTACATGATTTAATTTCACACGTCATTTATAGCGGAAGTAGATTTGTGTAGACTATTTTGGAGATATATCGATGTTTCTAAAGCATTTGAATGTAAAATTGGAGACATGTATGGCATACGTTGATACCATTTGGAATGAGGATTAAAATGATAAATATTATCAAGTCAATGGATAAGGATGTAAAATCCAGGATTAAATTAAAAGACTTTGTTGGAGAATAACTGTATTGCTACACCTGTGAGAAACAGGGAGAATTAATGTGTTTATTCCTTTTTGCTCTTTATATCACCGATCTTGAGGAAGATTTAATTAACAGAGGTGTTGAGGGTTATAATCGGAACATGCAGATTTTATTTCTATATTTATACGCTGATGATATTGTGAAATTCTCTTGTATTATGGATGCCTTACAGAAAATGTTGATGCTCATTATGAGTACTGTAGTCGATGGAGGTTATTTTATCTTCTGCTTACAAGCAAACGCCTGGGCTCGAGAAGATCTACCAGGCGCAGTAGTGTGAGAATGGGCGTTTAAGACCGGCCAGTCGATTACGGGACCTGGTCTATAAACCCTTATAAACCTTGTGATTATTTTCCATTGAGGATTTATGCACACGCCTGTGTGTCCCGCGACGAGTCTCCACGAGCGAAGTTACCATGAGGCGCCTCTGAAGGCATATCAATGCATTGGTGCAGACAGATCAATTATACAAGCAAGTGCAGGCCGATCAATATACATAAACAAGTGTTAGCCACATAGAAAATCTGCGATAATGAACGCAGTGCCGTCTCTAATACAAAGCAAACTTAAATCAAGAAAATAGCATATTTCTGCGTGCCTTTTAATTCTCAAGGAGGAAAAAAGGATTTCTTGACTTAAGTAAGAAATGAAGTATTCTGGTGTGCCTATCATTTTCAAAACGGAATTAGCATTTCTTTTCTTATACATAAGACGGTCAAATTGATAACCGTCAAGTTAAAACGACTCAAATTATTGTTGACGGAAGTGCTTAATCAATATTTGAGACATAGAATTACTATTCCGGGACTGTATATGCGATCTTTAATATTTACCATACACGGGACTGTGTATATGATAAACCGAGATATGTATATAATAGGCATGGAATGGTAATTCAAAATGGTTCATAACGCATGTTTTCGACATCGCTGTTAAGTTCAAGTTTGAGTTCTTTTCACTTATTTGTTAAGAGTTCTTGGTGCCTTAATCGGTTAGCGGGTCATGTTCTTGATCGAGAAATTACAGATTCGAATCACACTCGCTGAAAATGATATTTTTCTCTATTAATTGAGGAAACATCTAGCTCAGGTTGGTTGCATGCAAAATATGAAAGTCAAATCTGGCGGTGTACCGTTGGCATCAATTATTATTACGTTACACGGATAATTCTTCGAGACGTAAAATGGTTTGAAACAGCCTCTGAGCCTTCTAGTATGTCGTTTGGCACGCTAGGGGCTTATGTGGGGTTGCAATTTCAAACCGTTGTAATTGACACTGACCAAACACGCCAGCTGGCTGTAAGAAATAAGTGTGCAACGGCTTAAGACCAGCAGCATACTTATAATCTCAAAGAAATACTGGTCAACAGGCACAGCCTAAGCGGAGATTGTTTCAATTTATATTAAACAACTAACGCGGAATATATAATAATATCGAAAGCTTCGCCGATTGAAACGTATAGTATTTTGTGAGAATGTAGGAGTGTATCTAATGCGTGAATCACGTTGACCAAACAATATTGCGTTTCTAACGTCACATAAAAGGTTAAATCATTATTTCACCTAAATGCGTCATACCGATTTGTCAAAGAGGCCCAAATGATGTTGTATGATTGTTCAAATACGTATTCGGACCATGTTGATAAATTAATCGAATTAGGTATTGTCCTGGAAAAAGAACGACGGAAACTCGGTCAAGCATACAACAAAAAGCGTTAAAAGTCATTGTATGATACTGTGCAAGAAAAGTTGAAGTCGCTGACATTAACCGACGACAGCGAAACGTCCAGCGTATACAGCAAAGACATGAAAGATATTGACAGTTACAATGACCATGATTGTAGTAATGAAGAAATCTATTAGAAAGATACTTTTGACAATAATATAGCAATGGCATATACACTCGACTTCATTGAGACATATTATGAACCGATCTACAACGCCGCAGAAGCGGAGCAGCGCCTACAATGGGAAACATTCTCCAAATAATTTCCAAGTCCAATGAAGCACAAGCCATAGTTGAGATATACAAGCACTCCAGGACGTTTGATGTTTTTGGGTATAAACGTGCAAAGTCTGGTCGTATTCGAATTGGTACAATACTCAGTGATGGGTCAATTGAGCTTATTTGGGCTGAACCCGACTTTATCCAAGTTTACAAAGGAATTTTATTATGATTTCATAAAGAACAAGCCTGTTTATTTGCAAAAGCCTTATTTACAATTTCGAATTACTATAGTACAGTCGCTTGATGGACTCCGTAAAATTCCAACCTACCCGACTGTCCTCATTATTCAGATACCACCGTATGTACAGAAGGAGATAAACCGGCGGCGACTGGGAGAATCAACCAATTAAATAAAGTTTTCACACACACACACACACACACACACACACACACACACACACACACATATATATATATATATATATATATATAGTGAAATTATAATGTAGAGACAAACAGTCATACATACAACTACATATTTATATAAATAATACATACATACATACATACATACATACATACACATACACACATATATACACACATACATACATATGTATATACATACATACATACATACATACACATATATACAAACACATACATATATATATATATATATATATATATATATATATATATATATATATATATATACATACACATATATACATATACACATGTATACAACATATCAATTTCTCCACTAAACATTTATACAATTTTATATAATGCCTTAGTATTAAGGCCATTGGGATACAAGGTATCTAACCGATTAATCCAGTAACTTTCTTTAATGAGTCTGTTCATTTCTCCGTGCACAATATCAATTGGCATGAAAGAAAAATCACGTAAATGTGATTATTTGTATTAAAATGTATTGAAACATTAGAGGAGAACTGAGGATCCATACAATTGTTTACATGAAAGCGGTGATTATTCATTCTCTTAGAAACTTGCTGAAGTGTTTGTCCAACAAATTGCATGTTACATTTTTTACAGGTTATCAAATAAATTACATCAGTTGATATACAGTCAGTGTTATAACGTAGAGAAAACAATTCTTTAGTATTGGAGCTACTAAAATAGGTACTTTCTCTAATATTTGCACATTGAGAGCACCGACGTCTGTTGCATTTAGATGATGAAAAACATCTTTTTAAATTTTCTGTCGGTTTAGTTCTGATAAAAAAATCTTGTAAATTCTTAGGTCTTCTATAAGCAAGAATTGGCTTGCTCTTGTAAAGTGTTTTGACACTGTTTTTATATGATGATATTTATTAATTGTAAGACCTATATTTGGCAATGAAGGATTATATTGTATTATGAAAGGAATTATATTTTTATCTTTCGTACATTCTGCTGTATTTAAAGCATCATTTTGGGTAAGAATACAGACTTTACTCAAAGCAGACTCAATTACATGTATAGGATATTTCCTGCTTTGGAAATATGTTTTTAATTCATTCAAAGAATTTTGTAATTGACAATCGTCTGAAATGATACGTCGGTATCTTTTCGCCTGACTATAAGGTATACCGTTTTTACATGACCTGGGATGATAAGACGAATATTCCACATATTGGTGGATATAAGTTTCCTTGACGTGAGCATTTGTAGAGATAGTATTATCATAATTTTTCTTAATATTTACGTCTAGAAATGATACATGCGTACTGGATGCAGTGTAAGTAAATTTAATTGTGGGATGAAAATTATTTAGGCTATTAATAAATTTGTGTAGATCTTCTTCTGAATGGTTCCAGATCATAAAGATGTCATCTAAAAATCTTAACCAAACAGTGGGATTAAAATTCTCGTTTTCAAGAAAATCTTGTTCCAATTTACCCATGAAAAGGGAAGCGTATGAAGGAGCCATAGGACTCCCCATTGCTGTACCCATTATTTGGATTTAATTGGTACTATTATATTGGAAATTATTATTTTCCAAGATAAGTGTTATTATTTTACAAATATTTTCACTCGATAGTCTGTTATGATTAGGACTGTTGTCAAGAAAATATTTACACGCCTTAATACCATCTGCATGCTGTATGTTTGTATACAATGATGTTACATCTAAAGATACAAGGATGGAATTATGAGATAGTTGTGGAATAGACTTCAACTTTTTTATGAAATCAGTAGTATCTTTAATGTATGAAGGAAGTGATTTCATTAAAGGTTGCAAAACACTATCTATATATTTGGATAAGTTCTCCGTATATGAATTACAACCTGATATAATTGGTCGTCCTGGATAATTTAAAGGTAATGTATGGTCAGGACTTTTATGAGTTTTGGGCAATATGTAGAATTGCGGTGTACGTATTTTGAGAGGGAAAGTATCAAATTCTTCATATACGGAACTATTATTCTTAGATATTTCATCAATGCATGTGAAAATTTTACATTTAATTTCTAATGAATGGTCTTTGTTGACTTTTTTTGTAGTTTTTTAAGATTGCCCTTCTTGCCAGAGATTAATAGACAGTCATTCAAAAGTTCAAAAGTACACTTCCAATACGATTACGGACTTCTGCTCTCGAGATAAAAGTGACGATACTTGTTATAGGACATTGGTCTCCAGAATGTCCACAACAACGTCAAAGAAAAGGAAAGACTGGGGTAAAGAGAGACAAACGTAAAGATACCTATAATTCTTGTCAAGAAAAAAGACCTTGGTCTACAGAGTGTCTCAAGAAAGGGAAAAAAGAGACAAATGAGGATATTTCAGAAGCAGAAGAAGAAGAAACAGAAAAAGAACCCCTGCCTGTGATGAAATTCATAAAAGATAGACTGTAAAAGAAGAAAAAATGGACTTTTGTGCTGTGTTTTGTAAAACTTCATTATAATTTCATTCAAAAAGAATATATAGCATTAAAAAGTAAGTTTATCTGTGTTTTGTTTTTTACAGTAGAAAAAAAAGTCTCTCTCTCTCTCTCTCTCTCTCTCTCTCTCTCTCAAAACACTCGTCGCCAGACTAGGATATCGTCCCTTCGACCGTCACTCGATACAGTAGAGATTTCATACTTTGTGTATGTCAAAATGTCTAAGTAAAAAAAAAAAAACAAAAAAAAAAAAACACCATTGTCAGCTTCAAAATGCCAACCCATATTGTTACCGTTCAATATTTAGCGTGGAGAGAAAAATTTTACAGTACACGAGTTCTTAGCTTGATTGCAAAGTCACTAAAGTCACTAACGCACAACCAATCGTACAATTTGTGATCAATGGAAATTGTCAACCTTATGCAAAAAATAAAAAAAAACACCACGGAGTATTTGAATGTGATGTATTGTGTGCATTAGTGACTGAATTTCAACGATATGATTTTTCCGTTTGGCAAACGTATCACTATTCCATCAAAAAGACATTCCTGTGAATGGACTCATTCCTATGAATGGACTGTTTAGAAGAGCCCCATTCAGAATCTACCCTTGGAACTGCGAGAGCGCACTTACCACTACTTTGTATAGATTCAAGTGAAATATGTACTTTCAAGTGAAATATGTACTTTCAAGTGAAATGTGTACTTTCAAGTGAAATTGTACTTTCAAGTGAAATATGTACTTTCAAGTGAAATATGTACTTTCAAGTGAAATATGTACTTTCAAGTGAAATGTGTACTTTCAAGTGAAACATGTACTTTCAAGTGAAATGTGTGCTTTGTATAGAATTAAGTGAAATATGTACTTTGTATAGATTCAAGTGAAATATGTACTTTGTATAGATTCAAGTGAAATATGTACTTTGTATAGATTCAAGTGAAATATGTACTTTCAAGTGAAATATGTACTTTCAAGTGAAATATGTACTTTCAAGTGAAATGTGTACTTTCAAGTGAAATGTGTACTTTCA
Organism: Margaritifera margaritifera; assembly: GCA_029931535.1. Taxonomy (NCBI): domain Eukaryota; kingdom Metazoa; phylum Mollusca; class Bivalvia; order Unionida; family Margaritiferidae; genus Margaritifera; species Margaritifera margaritifera. The sequence goes on from JAQPZY010001323.1 coordinate 1,700,414, forward strand.
AGTGAAATGTGTACTTTTAAGTGAAATATGTACTTTCAAGGGAAATATGTACTTTCAAGTGAAATATGTACTTTCAAGTGAAATATGTACTTTCAAGTGAAATGTGTACTTTCAAGTGAAATATGTACTTTCAAGTGAAATGTGTACTTTCAAGTGAAATATGTACTTTCAAGTGAAATGTGTACTTTCAACCATTTCACATTATTTAGTCTGGGATATAGTTATGGACTTTTGTGGGATGAATGAAAAATCACGCCCCCCCCCCCCCCCACTGTCGCCCAACTAGCAATAACGTACCAGCTTTTGAGATATGCTAACATCTACGCTTGGATTGTATTAAATCTTGTGAGATTGTACCCTAAAAAGTGATTTATTCCTAGGAATGTGAATTTTTTGGGATGTAATCTTGAAATTTAATAAGGAAAATATACCATAAGAGTAAGTTTTTCTGTGTTTTGATATGTTTCAAGTTGAATAAATAGATACTCTCTCTCTCTCTCTCTCTCTGATGCACACCGCTGTGTTAGGTTCCATCGTTTAGATGTACTTTTAGTTTTACCATTTTTCAAACTTGGAGAGAATCACTGCCTTTTTAGAAACGGACATAAAAAACCTAATAAAGTACATTCCTTGACTGGCAATATAAAATGTAGCGAAATTCTAAAACGCGCCGCTCTGAAAAATCTTAAATTTATGTTACTTCCCACCTAATAACCCCCCAAATCACTCCTATTTGATGCGTGCCTTATCTATCTATTGACATAACTTTTCTCCCTCTCTCGTTCTCTCTCTCTCAATCTGTTTCACAAAAACGCACGTACATATTGACAGACAAACAGAGAGACAGACACACTTGAACAATTTCTATCCTATGTTTGCTGTTTTCATAAAAAGGGAACCGATAAGTGTTAAAAATCTTTAGCGTGGCGAAAGAAAAAAAAAAGTTACAGTACATGACCTTTTTATTTAGCGTGATTACAAAATTAGTTAGTTTGCTTCAATGTTGGCCCAAAAGCAAAAGTTTATGAAAACAATTCAGTGCTGCCCTTGCTTCAAAATAAGTAGCAATTTTGTTAGCAGCACTCTTTCTTTTCAAATTTACAAGTGCGCTGAATATAGCGCCTAGGTAAATGTTTCAAAACCGCAAGCTATGTAACAAAAGTGCACAGTCCTTGGCTGCACAGATACACACATGCTTTAGTCTGGTGGTTTTCAACAACAGCAAACCCAAGTTAACTTCAGCACATTACACGTTTTGCTAAAACACTCTGTGTCTAGATTTAAAACAATGTATTTCCAACTGTCACAAGTATAGTGACCGTGGTGGTAAAACAAAGTCGGTCCGTGTATTTATCACTCTAAGATGGTTTTTTCTTAAATTTGTATAAAATTTGATGAATGAAGATGTGACCTCACAGTACGCTAGCAGAATTGTAACATATTTAAGATCCAGCACAAGTTTTTACCAGCTATTATAACATATATTTAGAGTGGAACAAAAAAATTGAAAATAGACAGACGCGAATGGGATGGTAGTTTTCTTTAAAACAGGAAAGTAGAGAGGGTAGGGACATTATAGATGGAGGTAGAGATTTTTACTTTATAATAGGGATTATCGGGTAGTAAGGGAGATAATGAAGTTAGTTTTGTTGATAAGGGATTTACATTGTATTTTATACTGATTCTTTTACATCTAAAGGTGTGGGGACGGTAGATGAGTCGGTGTTGATATGTAAGGATTATCAGAATTATGATTTTATTTTTAAAAAAGGAGGTTAGATTTTAACTTTATAAGGGGGATCCTAGGAGAGTAAGGGGCGGTTAGGAATAGTATAGATGGGAATATAGATTTTTACTTTATTTATAAGAGGGCTTAACTTCGGAGACAATCAAGTCGCACGTGATCGTACATAGGCCGAAATCAAAATGTACACGGGTCCGCAGATTTCCCAGAAATACTTCACTACGTTGTATCGTATCTATTATTTTTCATTGGAATATCTGGGGTTGTTCAAGCAGTCCGTGGTCGACATATATTTTCATGCACGTGTATGTGCGGTTCCCGTCGGCTGTTACAGATGTTTTGCTGCAATCCTCTCCGACATGACTCTGTTGTTGGAGGGCGCAGGTGGCCGAACGAGGGTAATTGACGCTCCTGTGGAAAATTCGTAGTTGTTGTAATTGAATAGCCCAAAGCAGCTTGCAAAAGTAAAGAGCGCAATACGAAATGATTGTGGGGTCAGATTAAAATTTTCTCCCGCGAAGTTAATTGGAATTGTCGCCGTGTGGCTAACCCAAACACAACATAACAAGTTAAAGGAAGCCAAACAAAAAAACACCTCGGTGACATTAACATTATCCAAGTTAGAGGTGACACAAATACAAACAGAGGTGGAATATTTCCATTCCTCTCGGCGATTCCAGCGTTGTTGGCGGCTGCGGCACCAGCGGTTGCAAAAGCAGCTGCGTTAGGGGCCGTCAAACTGCATCCGGGATGGCTTTGAAAAAGGCGGTGGGAGGCGGAGCCTTTCGTGTACGCACAGCCTCTCGTAGACAAATGAAGAAAGGAAAAAGCCGTCAACTTCACGGGACGACTCGAAGAATACCCTCAAGCAAAGGTCTTCGACTACCCGTTAAGACTCCCAAAAGGCCGCGCGTCTTTTAACCAATCTTGACTTAATCGCGATGACAAAGTCAGTCTAGCATTTTCGAGGTGTGTTTATGCGGAATGATCCCCCGCACGCGGGAAACCGGCATTGTTAACCTGGATTTAAATAAAATAAAAGTCGGTGGGGTCAAATGGTGATGCTGATTTAATGATCAGCGGCATCATGATTTGCTAGCAAATATATCACGTATCAACAAAACCCGAATTGGTGTCCTTGCAGAATTTTTCACATTTAAAGTAGCATCATCATTAGTAGCCGGAGATGAAATTCAATTCCAATCAATCAACATCTATCCGGACGGGTTGTTAGACGTCTTTGGCGTTTGCGTTTAAGATTTATTATTGCATATACATAATGGATTTTGAAGAGCCACGCAATGATGATATTGCGGAATTTACTGACGGGGTGATTCATGATCTGACAAAGGATGTTAACATCGATAGTAATTTTGTTCCACTTGTCGACGAATGTCTGCTTCAAAATGGTGTTATTAGACCCTCATATACGCTCAAATATAATATAAACCAGGGCAAGATATTAATCAACCGTTGGGACCACCTGCCTGATGTGCCACTACCCACTCGAGGCCAGCTTGGAGTCATAGCAATAGCACAGGAAAACGCCAGACAAAATGATATCCCTCCGTCGGGCGTTAAATCTGCCAAAAACTGTTTCTATAACGAGGAAGTGAAATTCACCGCCGAATCCACCCCGGTTACATTGCCCAGTAAATATGTTAAACCAACATTGATTCAACTAAGAAGAGAAAGATCTCGACTGTTATTCAAAAAGGACGCACTTGTCCCATAACAGTTCTTGGACGAAAACGATCGTTAGAGGCACAAAGCAGAGGCGTAATCGGTGTGTTGTTACATGAACGTCGTGCCAAACCCGAGGAATGCACATTTAATATTCCCCCGGAAGATATTTTCAGTGATTGCATGACGGTTGTACCAGCGAAGAAAAGTGCTTGGTTGGAAGTGCGTGCGCGTGTTGCAGCTGAACAAGACCAGCCTGTCGAGCAATTAGTCTCCACAATGACAATATTAATAGAAGAACTATGATAGACTCTCAAAGTGACCGACGCGAAAAAATAAAGAGAGTATAGCAACAGCTGCTAGATCAAGTCACCAAGGAAACCATTTTACTCACAAAATACAAACGCGTGTGTGTGGTTGTAGATGTGGACTCGCCGTGGCAACAACCTTTGGCCTTGGTGTTGCTGGAATTGTGACCACGCCAACCATCATAGGTACGCCAATCGGTGTTGTTGTCGGAGCTCTATCTGTAGCAACCGGTGTTTATCGCTGCGGCACAAAGTAGTCACAATACAATCAGTGAATTATACTCGATGGCCATCGAAGATAAACAATTAGTATGGCGGAGTATGAAATGGTGCTGGTTGAAATGGAACACCACCGACGTCTCAGAGCACATATATGAAACCGGGGCCTTAGCGACCCAAAACAGGTGGTTGGTTTACAGGCAGTAAAAGTCGAGTAAATCGGTCTGCACCAGTGTATTGATCTGCCTACAGAGGCGTCTCATTGCTGAGGTTCGCCGCGGAACACACACCCGTGTGTATAAATCCTCAATAAAAAAGTCACGGGGTTTATAAGGGTTTAGGGATCAGAACCCGTAATCGGCCGGCGGTCTGAAACATCCATTCTCACACTACTGGCGCCAATACCATCCTGTGGAAAACGGGCCCCTCAGTGGCGAGGTTTGCTACCAAAGCTGGAAATATTCGTTTACGCACGCCCCCTTACACGTCACATAATAACGAGTGGCATTGGTGGGTTTGTTGAAAGGTGCTTGTGTAATCAGTGTTGAGTATGGCGCACAGAATACCAGTTGATGGGTGGCTTTAACGTTATCTAATTCAATGTGCACGCAAAGCACCAGCAAGAGAGATTTGGCGGCGGAGTTTGCGCTAATTGACAAATATTTCAATGCAACTTTCGTGATGGTGGATGGTGGTTCGCCCAAGAAGAGCGCATGACGTCTTAGGACAAGCGCCAGCGAAGATATCATTCAAATTGTAACCGTGATAGAAGTGATGCTCGAGGAGAGCCTGAGTAAACGCATTTGTGAAATGTTGGAGGCGGTGCTGGGCACTGTTCATGATAGTATTGAACAGGTAGCAACTAGTACAAGAAACTTTGTAGCTCGGGTACAAGACAAAGCACCGTGCGCCAAGGCACAGTTGCAAGGATCGAATATGTAAAGCGCCTTCAGCGGTGACGCAGTCGCAAGAGACACCGATATACAGCCGCCAGAGTCGCATGTGTTCTGGAGTGTAGGTGCTGTCCTATAATTTTTGGCGCCAGAAAACAGTGGTATTCAACATTTTAATAGTGTAAACTATAGTAAAACGAAAGTAAACATTCTTACGATAGAAAATCAAATAATAAATAATTCCCATTGTCGCCGACGCCAAAATTGCGCAAGCAATTATGCGAACTCGAGAAAGTCAATCAGAAGATACTTTTCAATCATATGATCTCTGTAATACGCAAAATCGATATTTCCATTACGCACGATCGAGTTCTCCATAACGCGAAATCGAAACTTCCACTACGCGTAATCGAACTACCTGGCAAGCCAACAGGGCCAAAATGTGAAAACATTTCGCATTTTGCTAAATATTCTGATTGGTTAATGCTTTTATTGACTGATTTATCATCTTCTGCGGGGCGTATTTCTTGGAGGCGTGGGTAATGTATTGATTTTTGCCGTTTCTTCAGTAGACCGTTTTGATAAGCATCCCCGTGTCAAGAATGCGATGGCCCATTCATGAATAGTCATCGGCATCGGGTAACGTGATGGGTCACATGATACCTGTTTTTATATATATATATATATATATATATATATATATATATATATATATATATATATATATATATATATATATATATAGAGAGAGAGAGAGAGAGAGAGAGAGAGAGAGAGAGAGAGAGAGAGAGAGAGAGAGAGAGAGAGAGGCTGAATCCAAGCAGATTCTGTCGTTTGGATATGTATCGTCGTCCGAGTGAAAAGATTAATAATCTGCTAAATGCCAAGATACTTCAGAAGTAATTATCCCAGTAAGTACGCAAAGGGTGACGCACCTGAATAAATCTTTCCACGACTCCAGCTTGATAAATAAAGTGGATACAGAGAACAAGTTTGTTTTTTTTATATTGTGCGCCTAGGCAAGCGTCAGGGCTCGATACAATTTATCAGACCAACAAGAATATGAACCACAGGGGACAAGGTTAACTACCAAAACTGTTAATATTTGTTTACGCATACCCCCTTACACGTCACAATAGTATTTCTGTTCCGGAATTTTGAAAAACTTTAATTAAATAGAAGGTGGGTGTCATCACATAGTCTATTGAGATGAGTAGATGGACAGACCCTGTGACATCAAATGAGAACAGATTATGTACACATTGTAATGACTTTGAAGACGAGTTTTAATTTGTACTTATATGTCCTTGGTATAGAGATTTAAGTAGAATTCACATTCCTAACATATATTGGAATAGACGCAGTATGTTTTCTTTGATTAATTTTTTTTATAAATACTTCAAATAAGAACATTGTAAAGAAAGTTAGTATCTTTATTTGCAAAGTTTATTTTGCCCAGGAATAATATTAAATTGAACCGAAACTAATATGGTATTTATTCATTTATCCTTCAGTTAGCCAGTATCTTTGTATCTTCTTCCTAACTTACGTGGCGAATTTTTTTCTTATATGACCTTTAGCTGCTCAACTAATAAGTTTCAATTTGTATGTACCTTGTATTTACAAATATTGTCATTATTCATACTATTTAAAATGCATTTCAAATGTATGATATTGCAATGTTGCATGTAGTCAGGGGGGGGGATTAAGGCTTTGGGGGTCCCGGGGCACTTAAGATATAGATTTACAAATACATCCTGAAAGCTGTCATTAAACTGTCCTTTATATGTGTATAATTTTTATAGCTATATTAGACTAAGTATTAGACTGTTTAGACCTATATATGGTTTGTTTAAACAATATGTAATTGTATCCACGGCAACCAGTGGGGCCCTTATGACTAGGGGGGCCAGGGGCACCTGCCCATTCCCTTATTCGGCACTGCATGTAGTATTATGTAATTTCTGAATCCACTAATGTACATTGCTAGTATAATATTGCCGTCTAAGAACGTATTGTTAATATGATTTGGTTTGGTGTTTTTTGGCACTGTTACACTCTGAAGGTTATATCATGGCGAGGCAAGTAGAGCCAAGTGCCCTGCCCAGGGACATACAACGATAGCCGATTTGGGCTGCGCGTATGGTGGAAATCAAACCCGCACCTTTCTGGTCACGAGACCAATGCCTGAAACACTGAGCTACCGCGGCTGCTCTTTAACACGAGCCTATCTCGAGGTTGTCTGCATTATTGGCAATCAACGTTCTTCTTCTTCCCATACTGCTTTGTAATCACTCGCATATTTTCTTCAAGTCATAAGTGGTTTTGACATTATTTTACTTTTTTGGGGGTCATGAAAGAAATGATGTTTGAAGAAAAAATTGCTGATTCATAACTTGTGACTCTGCTAGAAAATCTCGACATTTTTGTCTTTAAAGTTCTTTCAAGTTAAGATACGTATTTCACAGGATGACGCGAGAGATCACTTTACATACTTTTTAACATACTTTTGTGGTTGCGAAAGAAGAAAACATTATCACCACAAGTCAGTCTTTAAAAAAGTGCAATGAGTGCAAGTTTTCAGTATTTGAGCTACTGAAGTTTATTATTTTATAATCTGGCCTGTTGAGACAAGTTTGACGCGTGCGTTTTCGTAATGTAAAGAAAACTCTCCGTTGTACCACTTTACTTAAATTTCGAGTTATAAAAATTACTCCGGTCTTAAAATTTTTACTATTAATATTCAAATGCTGCCTTTTTATTGTTCATCTTATTTTTAGTTAGATTTGGAGTCGGGTAAAAGTGTTACGATGGAGAGGCCCAGTCTTGAATATCGGAATATTATCGTAACAATAGAACAGTTTTGCGTTCTTCAGAAAAATCTTCTTTTTGTTTCTAATTCGTAAATGATGTATGATTGATTATGTACAGAGAGATATACCCAGTCCGCATTAGTTCAATATTTTCCCGAAACAGTAAGGAAAGAATTTGAACTCCATGATTCTGATGCGTGTTCGTCGCCAACAGGTTTAAAATCTTCCCTGCTATAAAATGTAACATATAAAAAGATCAAAGAAACCCGTACGTAAGAACAGAGTTGCCAGATCAAGCGTATATGCTTCAAAATAATGGTTATAGCTGCAATTATATATGTGTAGATTTATCTAAAGAACAGAGAATCATGCTATTTAGACAGAGATGTCAAACGTCCCTCAGCCGACGAAACCCTTTTCTATTATGAAAGAACTCATTAACACTTAGTTATCTGATAGAGCACAGTTTGTAAAAAATATAAAAAATCACGCATGTACATACGTGCAAAAAGTTTCTTAAAGGGCTTCCTATTAAAAAAAAAATAATAAAAAAATAACATGATCATTTAAAAGTAAACCGTCTTCACTATGTTTAGCTCAGTATGAAATAATAGTGTAGTGGCTATACGAATGTAAGGATAAACAATGTCTCATGATGTGACTGTTCCTCTAATCACAGGTAAAAGTCGACAGGTTCTTGAGATCGGGTTTTGCATTTTGAAGACACATTTTCTTGTAAATGTTACGTTTTGACAATATGTAAATCATCCGACCGGGTTTCCGGCTGGTTTGTTACTTAATTTATATTTATGAACTTCTCACACTTATCTTCTAAATAAAACATTTATTTTTAAAGCAAACTTGTCTTTTATTGCCTTTTAAAATAGTTTTTAAATCGTGGATGATACAAATGTCAACAAAATTTACCCTACGACATAAACGATGAGGATCTATAGAGAGTCGCATTTAGGTTATTTTTAAATCTATATTAGAATTTGTCTCTATACCTTAGAGTGTAAATATTAGTAAGATTCTTTATTACGAAGAGCATATTGGAATCAAGTAATATTTGCCTAATGTATTTGCTAGCAGAATGCAGTGGTGTTCGCATTGTTCTTAAACTGCTAAGAAAAGGATAGTCACTGAGCGGGCAGAAAACTGGCAGAATTTCTCTTTACTTTATAGAATCAATGCTAAATGTGCTAGGTATAATTGGGAACTATGTTGACCAAGCAAACATTTACAATGAAAGAAGAGAATTTACCCAGACCGTACTCCTTTTACCGGCTTTTCTAAGCCCAAGGTATTAAGAAATATTTGTTTTTCGTGCAGTACTAAGTAAAATACAACATCCACCTGTTTGATGATTACATTGTGAATTTTTTGATGGGATGGAAATTGTTAGCAAATCCAAAGATAGATAGATAGATAGATAGATAGATAGATAGATAGATAGAGAAGTAGATATGTAGATATGTAGATAGACAATCAGACAAATAGATAGATAGATAGATAGATAGATAGAGAAGTAGATATGTAGATAGACAATCAGACCAATAGATAGATAGATAGATAGATAGATAGATAGATAGATAGATAGATAGATAGATAGATAGATAGAGAAGAAGACAGGTAGATAGACAAAAGGATAGAATGATAGATAGTTTAGTTTTGTTTGGTTTGGTGTTTTACGGCACAGCAACACAAGTGGGTTATTTAGTGCCGAGGCAATTGGAGTGAAGTGCTTTGAGCAAGGATGCACCACGGTAGCCGACCTTGGATGATCCGATATTAGGATTCGAACCCGCACACTTTCGGTTGTGAGTCCGACAATCTATCCACTGAACCACCGTATCTCCAAGATAGATAGATAGATAGATAGATAGATAGATAGATAGATAGATAGATAGATAGATAGATAGATAGATAGATAGATAGATAGATAGATAGATAGATAGATAGATAGATAGATAGATATTATTGAGGCATAACAAACATAGGTCTACGGCAAAAGCAGTAACGTAAGGAACATTATTGACAGTATTAGAGTAACACACCTAAGACAAACACATTGTATATTTTTGCAATACATCATAAAAAGTAACTTACATAAGATCCTTTATTGACATTGATAATTACATAGTGTTCCTAAAAATTCTGTTAGCACAAACAACTTCATCAAAACCTTTTATAAATAAGTAATTCTTTACAATAGGGTGTCCAAGCTACCCGTTCTATTTCATTAAGAATTAAACTATCATGCATTGGGGATTTCAACATTAAATAGTTTTTTTTAAAAGAATTTTTAACTATACATCCCATCATATAATGAGCAAAAAATAGATAATGACCGAACTCCACTGAAACAGAAGCAATGAAATTATTTAGTTCACCGTTTTTTAAAGTCTGATTTGAACTTATTAGATATAATGAATATAATCATATCCGGGTATGTCAGAATCATAGAACAATATTGGTAACACGTCATTAGAATATAAAAAGAGCATTTTGTTTCGTACAGGTACATTTATATTTTGTAGCAAAACGTTTGTGCAGTCCTTTAGTCCTAGTACACTTTCCTCTTTCTTTATAAAAAAGTTGTTGGTTTTTTTTGTTTGTTGTTTTATAGATATATAAAAAAATTATAGATATATAAATAAACCAGAGTTTTAGAAAGATTCTTTTCTTTCATAAAGAGGTTTCTTGGACTTTGATTTGTATATATAACATACTGGTATCAGACAGTATCATCAGTACTAACTAGATTGCTTATGTCATCTTACCGGGGACTAATTTATATCCCTATAGGATCATTAGTGTTCAATAAATATAAATATTCATTTACATAAAGATGGATAAAGTCTGAATCAAGATACACTCTTGACGAGTAGTGATGAAAAATTGAAAGTATTTTGTAATTAAATGTATTTTGTCAAAAATTCCTCTTTTTGCATACATGATTTTAATTTCATTGACATGGAATGAATTATTTAGAGTAGCTTACCATGCTGTCACTGTCGCTGAAAGTATTAAACAATGCCTGATGTTGTGTACAATTAAATACTTTTGACAAGTTTACAAACAAAAATGAGTAACAATATTCCCTTGTCTTTGAGAGAAGCGGCGGTAGAGCACTAGTTAGCGTGCCAGTCTCTTGACCGAAAGAGTGCGGGTTCGAATCTAAAAATCGGATCAGCCCGGGTCGGCTACTGTGGTGTTTCCTTGGGCAAGGCACTTAACTCAAATTGCCTAGGCACTAAATAACCTACTTGTGTTGCTGTGCCGTAAAACACCAAACTAAACAAAACCAATCCTCTTGTCTTTGAAACATAGTTTTAATAAGGTACAAAGATATATTATATGAAGTGTTGCATCCTTTTCTACGCCCTTATTGCTTAAATAAAAATATAAAAAAAGAAAAAAAAAAAAAAAAAAGGAAAATGGTCACTATATTCCCCACTATACCATTCTATCATTTATAATCTTTCTAAACAAATTCCCAAAACATATTAAAGAGCAGTGAGACGTTACTAACTCTAAACTTCTCTACGTTTACTCTAATCGAACTGGCATATAATGCCTTTACACCATGAATCTGGAAAATTAGATTTTGTATAATGTTATTCAACGGCAGTGACATTCGATGCATGAGTGTCTTATCAGTAAACTTTAGAAACTCTTCTAAGATTCAATCAAGCGTAATTTTTCATGGATCTTATTCCTTTTTTGAGCTTTTTGTGTAAATGGGTTCATCAGCAATCTCATTATATTCTTCGCTACAGTTGACGTCATACATTTTAGTGTAAAAATAACTTCTTCCTCGAATTTCTATATTAATATAATTTTTCCCATGTAATAACTTTTATTAATATGTTGCCCATTCTTCCGGAGATATATCAGAATGGATTTAACATCCTCTCACATATTTCGTAACCTTACTCCAACCGTTACTTGTATCTGATCCTAATGGTAGTTTGGCCTGTAAATTTATTGTTTAAAATTTAAGTTATCTTTTACTGCGATGCCTTATTCTTTTTGTTATAAATTTTATCTTAGCATTTTATCATGTTGGAAATTATAATCTAACCTTGTTTTTCTAAATTCTTTGGAAAGATCAAACTTTATTTGTTCCAAAAGCTCATGTTCATTGTCTCACCACTGCGTTTGCCCGGATTATCTTGAGCTTGGGTGATCATTGAGTTTAAACTTAGATCACTCACCTCCTTTTTTGATTACCGGGTACAAGTGCACGAAAATGTACAAAACTGACTATCTTTCAATATGTTTTAAAACTGTTCAAAAATGTTCTGAATTCTGTAAAGAGTTACTGATATTCTGCCAAAGTTATATAGCCTTCGACAGTTTGACCACCTTTACTATAAAAATACGTTCCATACCATGAAGTGACCCAGGGTGACCGAGTGGTCTAAGGCGCTTGCCTTTACAGATCAGTTCGAGTCTCGGGCTCGGCCAGTGTGGGTATGTGAGCAAGCTTGCCAGTAGCTTCCCGTGGGTCGGTGGTTCATCCCGGTGTTTTCCCGGGTTCTTCCTCCACCAGATATACTGGACGGTACATATAGCTTATCATGTGCTGAAAAATGACGTTAAACCAACAACAAGATCCAAACCATAAATATCGCACGTATGACACAACAGATGTATGTATTAGAATTTAAAGGCAGTTCAGCACAATGGTGCCCACGAAAAGTAAAGTTCTAAAAATGTAAATATAAAGAATTGTACACAAATCTTTGGGAAGATAAACCCTTCCAAAATAAATGTAAACGTGAAGTACTTACAAGATAAAAGATAAAAGGAAAAATGTTAAAATTCTGTCAATTAACATCATACTGAGATGACGTCACAATAAAAACCAGGAAATATTTCGTTGATCAACTGCTAATGTTGACTTAAACGATAGTAAATAATTTTGTCCTAATTGGTTAATATTTGACAAAAGCCAAGAGGAAACTTGTACATACTCTGCCAAAATAGTTTTCTCTTGCGTTAGCTTAGTTGAAATGGCTTTGCTATGGTTTTTTTTTCTCCCCCAATTGTTTTAAAGAATATTCCTGAAATAGCGACTAATCGGTAGTCTTCGCGCGCTACATGTATTTCGAGTGCATGGGTCCTTCGCAACTTACTCAAATGATAACTGAGAACTGATATAGAGCGTTGAAAAGAAAACAATTTCAAACATAGAAAATTTGATTGCAATGGTTTATTTATTAAATCTTTTTTGGACCGGGGGGTGGGGGGCGTTTTATGAAGTGTGAATGTATCTGTGAATTAAACAAACGATCGCCTGAATATTTTGATTCTTAACGTCTTTAGCGCCTGTTCATCTATAATAAATCGAAATCTTTTTAATTAGTTTAGTTTCTGATATTTATATCGGCGATTTAAGAAACAATAATAGCAACAGAATCGACTTAAATGATGCAGCTGGTAACAATAATAATAAAATTACTGCAGTGGGAAATAAAATCGCATTATACGTGTATCTATCGCCGCTTGCACTCTAGGTGGTTACGTTAAGTTACTTTAAACTGGCATCTTTTGAGATAAACTGATGTCCTTGCAGTTTTTTTTTTTCTTCTCTTTTTAAGCAAAAACAAGCAAACTCAACTGGCGCCTGTTCCTTCATGTTCTACCACTTAAGATAAAAAAAATGTGCATTCTCGGAATATATACCATCTCGATCATGCACACATCACCAACAATGGTGCTACGAAGTTGGTGGTACAGGCATTCGTGCGTAGCAGACACACCCGCATATCGACCCAGTAATTAATTCTCATCTAAGTACACATCGCTCCAGATTCCTACGACAGAAATCAAAGTATATAGAGGTTATTATAGAGAATTACAAATATACACAAAACAGAGCTGAACGTGCTATCCCTGGATCCTACAAAAGAATGCTGGATAACAGTAACATAATTTTAAATACGAATAAAAAATATTATCATACAGGTTAGAGAATTTTAATTCGTACTCTACAACCCATCCTCCTGTCGCCATGTCGAATTACCTGGTTAAATTGCCGGATAATCGGCTGTTCAATCAATATCAAGGAACCGATTAGATGCAACTTCGCTCGTTCAAAGTTATGAAAGACCCCCTGTGGTTTGTCATGTGAACATAACCTGATAAATATCTTGTCATGTGACTGTTATCGCGGCTCAACGCGTCAGATTATAAAATAGACGATTAATTGACAGAGTTCTGCGCAATTTGGGTTACCATGTAAAATCGATCCGTCCATTTTGTAATCTGACGCGTCGATCAGATCCTGAATCACCATCACACCAATACAGGTTTGACAGAGAGAAGAAGAAAAGAAAGAAACTGGACCAACATAAATGTATCGCTATTTGCCGGTTCTAAAAGAGGTCTCTAATGTTTCAAATTGCATTATAATTCAAATTACATTATAATTGATTGAGGGAGGGGGGTGGGGGGAGAGAGAGAGAGAGAGAAAGAAAGAAAGATATATATATATATATATATATATATATATATATATATATATATATATATATATATATATATATATAGAGAGAGAGAGAGAGAGAGAGAGAGAGAGAGAGAGAGAGAGAGAGAGAGAGAGAGAGAGAGAGAGAGAGACGGGGCTATGGATAGACCATATCAGGGGTATTGAGGATACATTTGATCAGTGTCTGCGCAGTAAAATGAATCTTTATAAAAATGTGAGGAATAAAAAGTATAAAATTGACTAAACCTTAATCAGACGATTTCTGACGTAAACAGCTGTGTTTTCTTTGTATTTGGAGCGGGGGGGGGGCAGTGTCTAAAGACGTCTGTGTGAATATGTGCCGCAGTAAAGACCCCTTTTTTCAACAATGCCTATTCCACAAGATCCCCTTTATCAATATTGCTCATCCTAAAAGGTTCCAAATGTTAACGGAGCCGCGGTGGTTCAGTGGTTAGCGTGCCGGACTCAGGACCGAAAGGGTGCGGGTCCGCATCCTACCATAGGGCCAGCCTGGGTCAGCGTGGTGTATCCTTAGGCATGGCAATTTGCTCCAATTGCCTCGGCATTAAATAACCTACCTGTGTTGCTGTGCCGTAAAGCACCAAACCAAATCAAACCAAATTTTAACTACAGACCCATCTGGAGCTCTCTGGCGCGCACCGATTCACGTTGAACCATGGTCAGCTACAGAAGAACCTAGTTTTGGGGCGCTTGTAGTTCCCTAATGTTTTCATATTGGAGCTTGGTCAGTGCCAAAGACCCGTCCATTTTTAGACCAGTGAGTTATGAAAGACTTCCTATCAGACATGTAAAGTCTCACGCATTGAGCGTGTCATACTCTCCCGCAGCCAGTTTGTTTCAAGCATTTACATTTTTCGCAAAACCCTCCTCCCTCCATTTTAATAAAACACAAACGGGGACTCTACAGGACTGTTATCGCACCTGGGTCCACCTCACCCTCAACTCTTCCCCACCCCACCACACACACACGAGCCACATCTTATAATCTGCGTGATAATTGGTCAGTTAAACACAACCTGACCAACACTTTAACTCTCTTTTAAATGTTTCTCCGCATTAAACGTTCAAATAGTCAAAAAGACCCATGAATAAGACCTCCTGAATGCCTCAAATAGCAGCATTTGAAGTCTAAATTTTAAAATTTCTCCAAGGGAATATGCCCCCGGAGCCCCGTATCATGCTCGCCTCACTTCGCTCGGCTCGGCTACCATTGAACCATATCTCACTCTTTAACACATATCTCCCTTGAGAGCTATGCCCTATTTATAACCCGGCAGGGCACATCATACCCGCCCATATAGTGGGGTAGTATACATCTCCCACCCCTCTCAACCCCCACCTCCTGAGGCTACATTCTATGGACCTCATTTATACATGTACTATATCTACAAAAGAAAGAGAAGTAGTTTTCAACTGTAACTCTATTTTCCCTAATTTATTGCGATATATAGTGCACATTACTACAATCTAACAATGACTAACCTTGTTTGCAGACTGTAACATTTAAGTCAGACGATTCCTGTCGATCTATTTAAACAGTTGTGTGAACTTTGTACTTGCCTTACAGTCTGTGGACCTCATATGATATACTATGTTTACCAATGAATGAGAGTAGTTTTCAGCAATAACTTCTTGTTCCCTTATTTATTGACATCTGTAGTGCACACTACTAAAAGTCGAACAGAGCGGGGTTATATTTGGAACACAAAGGAATCGAGAAGGAAGTACGTTGGACATACTATGTGAATAATTGATTTGACGTGGACGTGACTTTTGAACAGAAAGAGGTACAGACAGACAGTCGGGCAAATGGGCGAATTGGCATATACTGAAAAATAAATAGGGACGGGGACGGGGGCGAATAGAATGGTAGAATAATCAAATTGCAACTCTTACAAGAAGACTTCAAGCGCAACTTAATTTTCTTAAGGGTAGAATTACACTTGCATTAATATCTCAGATCCTCTGCACAGACTTTGTTAGAAAAACTTTTTCGTAGCATGAAAAGTTCTATCAAAGTGTGATAAAAAAATTCTAAATTTCCTTAAACTAACAAGGCCCGTCTGTCCTAGTGTGAATGTCGTCTCTAAGGTTGGTTTTTCTTTTTACTGCTGGATGTAATCAAGATATGGCTTTTATTATGCGTAAGACGTCATCTTTGTGAACTTTTGAAAATTAATGTTTACGTTGAAAATTTTAGTAAAATTTTTCATGAAGTATAAGTTATATTTCATGTACATTTAATAAATTACTATGATATTACGTATACTTAGGTACAAAAAACCGGAACCTCTTCATAATAACGTCGTCAAGTCATGGACGTCTTACTTTCATGAGGAGTAATAAACGTTATTCTCAATAATGGAAAACTAGAGGTCGTTCGTTAGTAAACCAAGATGTCTTTTAACCCCAATCAATGTTCTTCCTGAGTATATAAAAATTCCCAAACTTCATGTAAAAAATGCCTGACGACCCTTTTCTCGAGGTGGGTCTCATATTATTATTATTATTATTATTATTATTATTATTATTATCTCTTTTTCAGTATCCCGCTCCAACATTCTCATGACATATTTCCTTTCGTAAATAAGACAAGGCTGGTCAGTAAAATCGTTCCTAAATTGAGAGAGAGAGAGAGAGAGAGAGAGAGAGAGAGAGAGAGAGAGAGAGAGAGAGAGAGAGAGAGTATCAATTTAATTATCACTATATGTGTTAAGGTTTTACTGACACTTGATTTTCTTCAGTATTATTTTCACTCAAATTGTCATTAATGATCTAATTAATTATATAGGCCATTTCAGCAGTCATCCTTTCAATTGATATATTTTTATAAAAAGAATATACAATCAAATGAACAAAGAAACACATTTTGGCGCAGAGTGAGAGAGTAAAAATATAAGAATGAATGAATGAACGAATAAACGAATGTATTAAAAGAGACAAATAGGAGAATTACGATATATATGATAATATTATTTATTCGTATTTAAAAATTATGTTAATGTTATGAAGCATTCTTCTGTAGGATCCAGGGATAACACTTCCCTCTCTGTTTGGTGTATATTTCCGCTCTGTTTGGTGTATATTTGTAATTCTCTCTCTGTGTCTGTCTGTCTGTCTGTCTCTCTCTATATATATATATATTAATTATATATTAATTCACAAACAAATGAGAATAAATAAGAGGAAGTAAAAATATGCGTTAATTGCAAATTACAGGAATGTCGTATGTTACTTTTGAATAAAGGTTTAGGGGTTTCATTACATGGAGAAAAACAGCAATTATATTAACTTGTTGCCCTTGGCCTAGGGTGCACTCAATAAACCTCGAACATAACTGAAAAACCATTAATCTGTCCTAATTAGTGGACCTGAGGCAATACATAAGACTTCATTCTATTTAATCTGCAACATCTAGTGTTTTATTTAATCTGCCATATATGGTGTTTATATTATCATTGTGTCTAATTTGCACACGTTGTAATTTACAATCGTGAAAAGACATCATGAGTGTTGATATGGTGTAAACAGAATTAATTTTTTATATTATTGATCTAGCAACAATAAGCTACTTAATGAAATTCAGACAAGATGTTGCGCTTTCTACTACTCCTTCTCCTCCTCCTGTCTCTCTCTTATATATATATATATATATATATATATATATATATATATATATATATATATATATATATATATATATATATATTCACCAGAAAATAACCAGAAAATCGATAAGAACGACCATCGGTTTGTTGCATGGACGTGTTTCATGTTAACCTAACGAGCAAGCGATATATCAGTATTATTGAAACAGTGTGTTTAGAAAAGTAAAAAAAAAAAATTAAAAAAAAAAAAAAAAAAACAAAAAAAAAAAAAAAAAAAACGGGAAAAGAAAGGTAAGGACAAAATGTGTGCCTAGACTTGAAAGACGTAAAATTGTA
Organism: Margaritifera margaritifera; assembly: GCA_029931535.1. Lineage (NCBI taxonomy): Eukaryota > Metazoa > Mollusca > Bivalvia > Unionida > Margaritiferidae > Margaritifera > Margaritifera margaritifera. Next base: position 1,718,538 of record JAQPZY010001323.1, read on the forward strand.
GTATTCTATTTATAACTGATGTCCTGAAGGTAAAATGAGATTAGGGGACATTATTAACGGTTGAGATAAGAGCAAACAAAGAGTAGCAACAATGACGTTACGATAAGAACGGTAACTCTACTAGTCTTTACTGACACTTATCTGCGTTTTCCTCGTAGGCTGGGCGATCGCTATTTGAAATCATAATTAAACTACTATTTTACGTTTACTAAACCAAATGACTAATTGGATACTATTAATGGTATTTTATAGCAGATAGTACTTAAAATTTTTTTTGATGAAACTTGACCTTTAATATGTCATTGTCATGATTTTATGGTTATATCGATTGTACATATGTCAGATCGAACATGTCATGTTGAATTTATTTGTGAACTCTGTATGTAATGTGTGCTGAATTAATAATTAATAGTCATGTGTGCTGATTTAACAATGAATAGTCGTGTGTTTTGACTTATTAACGAATAGTCATATTTGGCAGAAGATGGGTTTACATAAATGTTTTGAGCACATGTTTTCAGATCCTACGATTATATTCTGCGCTTTGTTGTTTCATTGCCTAATTGTGAAATAATAATGGTACACAGATTCATTAAAATATTTCAACCTAATAAGTTTACTTATTAGTCTTTTGTGTCAGCCTAAGTTTATAACGAAAATTACTAGATCATATTCTGTTTGAAAATGTATAAAAGATATTTATCTTGATCTATATTTTAACATATTTTTGTGTCATGTAAAGATGATTGGAATTTTTTCGCCAGGAAACAAAAAAAATCAAATACAGCTTTTGTATTGCCACTGTTTAAGCAAGAGTTTGTACTGGATAGATGACATGAAAATATCTCGGGCTCTTTTTGTGTCTTATGAAGGACATAATTTACGTTACATTGTATAGCCACCACCCGTAACATGCGCATTTCTGTTGGTCGTCTTGATACATTACAGCATGCCACGTGTAACAATTCCGATTGTAACAAACGGAGTGTTTTGCTTATCACTGTGCGATTAAGTAAAATTGTGTTGGCTGGCAGCATGTAGTAAATTGTCTAATATTGTACGCTAAATTTAAATACCTAAGCTATCTATGTTGAATGCAATATATTTTATTTGCAATAAGAAGCGAGTAAAATTACCCAAATGCCTGTGGTAAGTAGTGTAAGATCAAGATTTAGAGCAAATGTTTTTCTTGCTATTGTTGTTTGTTTGTTTAGGATTTATAAACGGTACATGAAGTTTAATATGCAGTGAATAATCTCGAAAATAGTAAAACATGTGACTTTGCTATAGGTCTATGATCATTTATGTCAAATAATGTGGATCAAACAAATGTGGATCAGACAATAGATTAAATGAAAGAAGATAGCCTGCATAGTGGATCACCCAGTTGCTGCTGTATAGTGTATTAACTGATCTTAGATGCACAAGGTATATCCACTGTACAACAATTTTATATTTTGATCAAAAGCGTTTGCATGCTGCAACTATTTACAAAATAAGGACATATTCATGTAGTGTGCTGATCACTCATCACATTTATTGCAAATATTTCTGATTATATAATGTAGCAATCTCAATGTGTTTGATTATTATGTACTGATTATATAATGTAGCAATCTCAATGTGTTTGATTATTATGTACTGATAATATAATGTAGCAATCTCAATGTGTTTGATTATTATGTACTGATTATATAATGTAGCAATCTCAATGTGTTTGATTATTATGTAAAAGGCTATATTACCTGCTGAAAGCAACGTCTATAGTTTGATAAACGAATTAACATTGCTTTTTGACTTTCACGTCTCCCTGTGATTTGTTACTTTTCCCATACGTAATTCATATGAATGTTTACTTATTTTATCTATCTGGCTGGCAAAACCTATCATATGGGAGAAGGTAAACACTTGAAATACTTTGTTCCACACGAGTGTAACCGTCTAGATCCAATTATGTTAAGTCTGTCTTTGTATTACATACGTTCAGCTGCTTGAACTCAGTCAGGTTGAAGACATAGCATTCAGGGAAAACAATTTCCAAGCCACGCTTATATAAAAAAATAGTGTATACAGTTGGTCGCAATTCGGGTTGAATAACCAACAAGCCATCTTTTTATGTTTCTGTGTGCTCTGGAACAAAGAGGGCATCATAAGAAAAGTATAAACCCTTCTTAACATGATACATAGGCAATAGCGGCCTTTTATATGGGTGGAACCCATCGTGCACATGCATATATTAAGTCTAATCTCTTTCTGGGCAAAGAAATCTGACAAAGCAGTTTTAACGCTGAAATTTAACGATGTAACTTGGGCATGAAAAATGGGTTCATTTACTTAATTGATCTAAATAGCCTTGACTTTTTCAGAAGGCGGTCATATAGTGCATAAAACACTTCAACAAGATGAAGAAAGTAATGATTAAATCTAAAACTCTAACTACATTCGATACAAAAAAAGACATTAATGGAAAAGTCATCAGGTTTATCACGCTAGCTTTTGTGCAAGTTGTTTTGCAAATGAAGTAAAAATAACTCATTTTTATTTTACTCTGATTACTGATTAATTAGTGCCAAAACACAGATGCATGGTCGGTACAATCGTGCATTTTATTGTCTAGTAACACGTACTTCCTTTACATTGTAAGGAAATAATACCTTTTATTATATTTACTTTCTTCTTTACTCAGTGGCACAAGTTCCATTATGTAGAATTTAAAAAATGTAATGATTCTAAAAAAGCAGTGATAAATGGCAAAGTGCAGACAATAAATTCTTTTCTACTAGAAACATTTGACAAGTGACTAGGTGACTTGTATTTACATAACTATGTACATTACTTAGGTTTATTTCAATTGAAACGAAAAGCGAATTAAATTATTGGCTTGCATTATCGAGAAATTTTATGACAATTTGAACAAGAAAAGCTTAAACAAATAAGACATTTCTCTCTATGCAGTGGCGGTCCTCGTAGATTAAAATAAGTGCGTGCATTTTATTGCATTTAGTGAAAAATCAATTTTTTCATTTAAAAGTAGAAGAAAGTTAAAATGTGATTTATGTACATTTGTTCGATATGCTAATACTAAATCTACGGTTGATTTTGAAAACGTTAAATTTCGGTGAACTTTTTCCCCTGTTTCCGTGAGGGCAATGTGCATCGCCTCTGATCTGTACTGTATACTCGCGTTAAAGTCGGGTCTAACTTCAAACAAGATGGACCCTGATCTATCGTTGCATAATGCGCCGGCAGATCTGGGTGTAAGCTGTTTGCAGATTGATCTGAATTGTACGCGAGTATATACACTAATGTTATGAAGAGCGACGATGGGGCATATAATAACATAGTGAGGGAAACCCTGGTACATGCTGGCCTGGCCGAATCTGGTCCCATTGCTATGCAATTTATCATCTCAAGTACTTACTCAACTAAAAGTTTTTCTCGGGCAACATTTTTATAAAGTCGTAAGTAGGAACAACTTCTTCCTATTATGTCCTGACACAACTACAATGGTATAAAACGTGTTTAATGCTATTTATTTGCTGCATTCCAGGAAACCAACTGCCATAAATTTAAATTGAGAATGTTCTCAGAGCCGAGAAGTTGCATGCAAAAGTGTCAGCAGAGCTGTCAAGGGTCCTTAAGTTTTAGGAGTGGGATCATCTCCAGGGAGTGGTTGCTCCCTGGTCGGGGACCTGGGGCGAAACCCCGGTGGGTGGATCTCAGGGGGGATACGGTCATGTCACGATCAGTCTATCTTTAGGAATCCAATTGCGCAAACGTGGAAATTTAGCGGAGTGAGTTAGGAAAAATGCATGACAGACATTTATTAAGAATGCGTGAGAAAATTCAGGATGTGCATGTGAGCGTGACATCTGTACAAAATGCGTTTGTCTCACGAGCAGTATGTGAGACTTGACAGGTAATGGACAGGTAATGGACAGGGTTGCGTTCGGTAAGAAAGGTGTGTATGCACAGAGTTAGCGCAGAAGGCAATTTCTCTGTAGTCAGCGGTCTGCCATCTCAGGGGAATTTTCAGTATGGTGGACAAATGCTCGCACTGAGTTGGCATAACACTGAGTTCTCCGATTTTTAAACCGTGCTCTTCAAAGAGTAACAAATAAGCATTACTTAACTATAGAAAATATACATGTAATCCATACCGTTAAGTAAATAGGTCTAAATGAAGGCCAGGCGTACGACATTCTAGGTAATTTAACCTTCTATCTAGGTTATTTAAGTCTCAGACTCAGTTGGCAAACTCTTCTGTGCGTGAAGCAAAATTGGCATGCATTCCTCGCGGCGAACAACCCCTCTCGGCTGTTATGTATCATTATACTAGTTATGTTTCTTATATGTTTCTTCATTTTTCTGAAGAATTGTATGTTCAAATACACCAAGACTAGCTTACTTGTGTTAGGCACAAAAAAAAATCTATATTGCATTTTCTGGAAACAGTTGCATTTGAATGAATTGACTGAAATTTTTGATGCAAGTGATCTTTCTGGAACTGGCCAAATCACACCTGTTTGCCTTGTCATAGTCATTCTACACAAAAACCAGCAAGCTGAACAGCATTAACATTATATTTTCTGTTTATGTTTTCATGCTGCTTTCTGTTGAATGCAAGTAACATTTCATTGGTTAGCAAATCTCCAGAAAAAAATCAGAGAAACAATATTAATGATTTTTTTAGTGATAAATAATAAAATGCAATAACATATCATTGGCTCAATTAGTGAAGTGATACCTATTAGCTTTTGCCGCCTAACGCCATTCACTGACAGCCCGTGCAGTAGGATGGTTAGCCAGGCGCTACTCTAACCCCACCTAACGCTAGCCTCATTGAACGCAGCCCAGGTGTTGTGTACAGGTAGGGTAGGGTATTAACTGAAAAATGTAAATTACAAAATCTCATTATCTTTAATTCTAACTAAAAAACACGGATGTTGATTCTTTAGTATGTACATTAATGCGTGTAAATAATTGCAACATAGCATTAACAATATAGCTGTCCAACGGTCTTTAAAACGGGCTTTATGGCCTTGAAAGACTATAAGACATTTTTAAAACCCAGGTATTTTGAAGTGAATCTCATTCAATTGATGTACAAATTCAGTCTTTATCCTTCATGAAATCATCAAGTTTAGGACCTTGTTTAGCAATACTGAGCGTATGCACTTAAACAGTGTTCTAAAGGTAGTGTTAAAGGTCTTCTTTTCAAAACACTCAACACGGTCATGGAGACGAATTAACTGACTTTAACTGTGTGCCAAAATTGTAATACGTATACCGGGTAAAGATCTAGTCATTCACCGCCTGGGATGCGGCGATTCGCCTAAGGGAGACAACAAACAGTAGCTCAATTACGCCCCGAAACAAACACGCCTTGCAACATGCGACGCTTAAACAATTAAGAGTGTTATAAATGGCGATTTAATTTCAGTTATCTCGTGCGATAGCAAACGTTTGTACGTTCATCAAATCGCAAAAATAAACCATTAAGTAAACAATTGACAGCCAATATTTTGCAATATTTTGCTTTGCTTCTTTTATAAAAGTAGCCTGCAGTCCCTAATTTATGAGATACACCGGTTCTGAAACGTTAATTACATACACTTTAACACTGTTTAAAGAGCTTTTGAATACATTTTTGGCCAGTAAAATTGGCTTAATGAACAATGTCCGTCTGTCTGTATGCATGTATGTATGTATGAATGTATCTATGTATGGGGTTTAACAGCACATCAGCACACTCCTGGCTGCATAGTGCCGAGTGTGTTTATACATTCCATAAAAAGACGTACAAAACATAGATAATGGCAAAATAAGGTCCCTAATATGCGAAGTAAACTTTCCAAGCCCTCCTCAGCTAGAATATCATCACGGGATGCATCCAAGGGCAAAAGGTCGTCTCCATTAGTGGCATCATGCCTATTCTACACGGAGAAGGGGTTCAATCAATCAGATTCTAATGTACACAATTTGTATCCACTTCTGGCTATCATTCTTCAAAAAAGATAAAACTTTCAGCAGTTTCACGATCATTATCTATTTTCTAAAGGAGCTACAAATAAAGGGACTATTTTTTGATAATGTCATTAATCTTTTCTTAAAGTTTCTGAACTCTTTATATAAAGAAAACCCACAAAAAACTATTATTAATGTAGTCTCGTATGTTTTCATGTAACCATTGTGTTTGAAAGAGGGCGAAAATAGGCTAGGCTCGATAACCAATCACACGAAAAGTTTTCTTTCAATAAAATATCTTTGATCTTGAATGCAATCTCATAAACCTGCTTACAAATTAAGTTTTAATCTGATAGAACCGCCGTATGACAAAAATCGCTAACTCACAATAGGTATTACAGGCCAGGCAGTTGATTATTTTTCATTATAGTCTGCTAGTCAAAAAGACATCTGTTCTGTATTCTGAGGAAAATCAGAAAACATGTTTTGTAGGTAATACTTTATGTTTAAAGACATATAACATTCATACATCATTGATGTTATTTTAATATTTTGTAATAAAATCGTTCATCTTAGAGTTTCTAGACTTTTCACAGGTAGATATAAAGTTACAACAACAACAAAAATTGCTATAAAAAATACGTATACTATTTCTTGGTATCACCCTGCATTACCTACAAATACAATGCAGTACAAAAAATTATATAACAAAAAAAAAAAAAAAAAAAAAAAAACACTTCGATTTTAAACTCAAACATAAGACATCGCGGTTAAATTAAACTAAAAACTTAAAATTTGCAAGAATTTGAATTGCTTCAAAAGTCGTACAAGCTGAAAAGTTTATAAAAGTATCATGAACAGCTTTTAGCAATACTGTATCTCAGAACTCAGTATCGGTCTTTGATGTTTTATTATCTAGAAGCCTGTTCTCTGCTTTGCTGCCTGGGTGGGTGGGGGTTGGGAGTGGGGGAGGGGAGGGTTGGGAAGGGTGCAATATCCATTGCCACTAGTCGTTTTACAAATAGATTTGTCGTTGCTGCAGAACTGTGTCATTTTTATTCGTGTCTCTTGAGGAAAATTTGTTCCCAAAATTTAGATCTTTAATAAGTAAATGGAAGAGTCAATTTAAAAATACATGAAAGATTTACAAATCATAACACAGATTTTGGAGGAAAAACTGTCAGTTTATTGTATATATTTCATCAATAATCTTCCAACGAGAAGAGAGACAAATGATGAAGATAAGCACCTAAAAAAGTAAAAAATTCCGGACGAATTCAAAATAAGTCGTGCATATGATGAGTAAAAATGATTTAACTGTTTTGGGGATAAAAAAAGTTGTCAGCTCTGCTTAAAGAAACGTCAAATTAATCAATAGAAACAGAAGAATTATACTCGTACATAGTTTCTATCAGCCTTTGTATGAATTCATTTCAAGTTCCTCTTGTATGGAGATCATGACATTATAACCACGTTTTCAGGTGTACAACAGATTGACTTCCTATCACGCTGAATGATAATTTAGTCCCGGAAAATCGTCTTTTTCACAGTTTGTCCATAAGGGTCCAGACAATGTCCATATGCAGAATATTGTTAAGTATGAGGTAATTACACGTTGTGTCACAACATTCTAATCCTAATTCTGTGTGCTATCTGATATACATACGACAGTATATCCAGGACATCATATGCAGTACATGAGTGGCGGATCCAGGGACAGAGTGACCTTAGGGTTAGTGGGCATGGTAGGTTGTTTGGAGTGGGCACTGGGCATGGTAGGTTGTTTGGAGTGGGCATGGTAGGTTGTTTTGAGTGGGCATGGTAGGTTGTTTGGAGTGAGCATCATAGGTTGTTTGAAGTGGGCATGGTGGGTTGTTGGGAGTGTGCATCGTAGGTTGTTTGGAGTGGGCATGGTAGGTTGTTTGGAGTGGGCATGGTAGGTTGTTTGGAGTTTTCTAAATATAAAGTAGCTACATATGTACTGAAATAAACCCCAAAAAGATAGAATAGAAAGGAGCGTAGTAGACGGCAACCGAACGAAAAATGCGCAGTGACAATGACCGAGTGCTATGAATTAAAATTTGAATTATTAAAGCAATGGAACATACATTTTTTAAATAAAACACCGTTCGTATATCCATACAATTATATACTGGTTTAATCTCTACAGCCGCTTGCAGTAAATTCAATGTGAACAGTAACACAGCGGCCGTGGACCTTATTTACCGTTTTTTAATTAGACCTTACACTGCGGGCGTGAAGTATTTTGTATAGTACCTATACTTGTACTTTTTCAATCTTTTCTTCCTAATTAACTTTATAACTTTCTTCAATCCTTCGATTCTTCTTTCCTTTTTTTCCCCCATTTTTTCTTTTAGAAAGCAAACTAGCAGAAGCTTTGGACCATTATGTAAAAGTCTCAACTAACGTACTTAGTAGTTAACTACGCACCAGTCTATCTGGAGTAGTCTTCACTTATGAGGCAGTACAAGCTGATAAGAAAATAAAAACGTAGGTTAATAAATAAATCTCTCCCTCTTCTCCCAAATGGAAGTTATTAGATCGTTGAAAATCCAATGGACTTTTTTTTATACGATCATACAAGCGAACCTGTTCATACTTCAGAATAATGGTTGGATTGTCTTTAATTGTATTGCCTATTTTGCATCTGTTAAAAATAAGTTGCGCAATAAAATGCCTCTGTATTGCTGTATATGTGTGTGTGTGTGTGTGTGTGTGTAGAGAGAGAGAGAGAGAGAGAGAGAGAGAGAGAGAGAGAGAGAGAGAGAGAGAGAGAGAGAGTGAGTGAGATAGAGAGAATGGTTAAAATAAGATGCAAAATACTGATTAAATCGTCACATAGTGGTTATTGCTGCAACGTGAGAAAACAGGGAAAAAATTAAGAAAAATGCATGTATTTATGAACAGACATTTTTAATTACATGACACTGTGAAAGAACAACCAGAGTGATACTACTACACATAGCACTAACGCAATGCATGTTCCAAGCCAGAAAAATATACATCACTTTAAAGCATTTTGGAAAGTCTGATGTTTTCATTTCACCTGCAGCACTGACGGAAACAAATTTAGATGTTTTCATTTCACCAGCCGCACTGATATAAACAAATTTCGATTTTTTTATTTTGCCTAACTTTAAAACAACTCTGTACAAAACATCATTTACATATCATTCGCAATGATATTAAACAAACACCAACACTATTCTTGTAAGAACGCGCTTCATAAATTCTTCTTTCTGATTATGCCAAATCTCAAAACAAATTGAGATACCTAACTTGGAAATCCCACCAACTTCCTATCTCTCAAATCTACATGTATATCTTACGTATGTTTTAATCGTATGTATGTATGTATGTATGTATGTATGTATGTATGTATGTATGTATGTATGTATGTATGTATGTGTGTGTATTTTATGATCACACGTAAGTGTTTCAGACACTGTAGTAAACAGAGTTATATTTGTACATATACGCTGCATTTATAGTTTTAATATTCTGTTATTGAAGAATACATGTAAGATTTGTTGATTGATTCAGCCCCAAATGTATTATCTTCAGAAAATAAAGTTATTATTATTAATATTATTATTATTATTATTATTATTATTATTATTATTATTATTATTATTATCATTATTATTATTGTGACGACGCATCATTCTTGTCGTTCCAATGTAACTTCTACGTGTGAAACTCCTGTACCAGTGATTTTTGTGGATGCGAGATCATCCATGAATTATTCAAGGTCTGATGTATTTACAAAAAATCTGACCAACTTTGATGGTATTACTTTATAGATGCTCTTATTCCCAAATCTTAAAATAGGCCATTCATTCCAATTAGAACCGAAACAACATATATTCTTTGTAACAAAATTGTTGATTGTGTTGATTTTAAATGCGTAACGCTAACCGGATGGATGCCTTTATCCAAACTCCTGGTTAATAAAATGCTTGTAATTGAGGCAAAGTTGCTGTCGAGTAGAATTTTGTTAAGATACGCTGAAAAGGCTAGCTGAGAAAAAAAAATCTTATCAGATCCTACATAGTAATTTATTAATGTAAGTGTATGTTGAAATACATATTTGTTGTAAACTTTGAGAATATATTTTTTTAAACAAATGGGAGCGGAGTTGCTTCTCGATTGTAGTGATGATTTTGGATTTTTCATCTTTCATAGTATCAAAAGACCTTGCAAAACACACGGGTCTCTACCTACATATAGCGATTATCGCTGTTTTATATTATTTTGTATTTATCAGTGTGGAGTTATTAATTATTCTTTTCTCTGTCGCTGTGAGAGACCTGCAGGCGTATGATTTGAATAATAAAGCAGGGTATATGTTACCCCTCCAGGAAGGAAATAAATCAACAGAAGTGCAATTTTGTGTGGTGATTAATGATGACATGGGCCGATAACGCTGTACCAAGGTATTATACTGTATCGAAGTGTGAAGCCTGGAGGGAAGGAAGGGACACAGAGTGAAATTCACACCCCCCCACACGTAAATTCTCGACTGTATAACATGGTTAATAACATTCAGTATGTAATGTCATGACTTTAACCAATAAGCTAGCCATACAGTCAAAACTTAGCTGTTAGGCGTCAGGGATTTTACTTCCACGGAAAAAATGGAATATATTACAGAACGCAACATTCGACTTAAAAATAAAAATATTCACAAAAATCCTTTTTTTCTCTCTAATCAAGCATCAAAGTTCGTATTAGCGTACTGTACATATGGGCAAAAGTAAATGCTAAAGCTACTTTTTGTAAACAGAGTGTTTTTTGTACCTCACGAAGTGCCAAAAGCTCTTTACATTTGCAGTGCCAAACCCTGGTATGAGATCCGCATATAAGTGTTAAGACATACATGTTTGTATGTACTTAAGTACGTGCATATGCACGTAGTCTGATAGGGTGGGATATCATATCTGAGATATTTTGCAATTTCATAAGTTACCTTTGAAATTGAACGATGACTTGCAACCCTTCCTTCTAAAATTTACCAATTAAAATATGATTTAAGACAAAAGGCCCTGTCTTTAGATTGTCTATCTACTTACCTCTTTGAGGAGATTTTTGGACTCGAAACCATCGGTCATTTGAGCAGGCGGCCCAAGTCTGTGGCATATGACACTATTAATCAACTGGGAAAAAGACCCAAATCCATAAACGTTGGGGTAGAAGAAATCACGGATCAGAAACGTATTTATCACTATTATGAAAATACAGACAGATATCATCCCCATACATTTTCTTTTTAGCTTCCTTGATATCATACTTCTGCGAAGGAAGTCGAATGATATGTTGTCACTTGATCTTATATCTTATCTAGATCCAAAAATATTGAAGAGCTACAACGATAAATTTCCATTTTATAGCCCACTCAATTCTAAAACCTACGCGGAATCATGCACCTCCTTTCGTCGGTGCTAAAGCAAATACAATTAATTTAGTTTTCGTAAGGAACAGTCTTGAATTGATAATATGATCATGCACAAAATATTGAACACTTTCTTGTATGTAAGATAACCTTTTTAAATGAACTCAAGCGCATTTAAAGTTAATGTTCAAAATTGCAAAACTTAGAATATTGAAAGGAAAAGAAGAGTTTATTTGCGTCTACAAGTCACGAATCTACAGCATCTGTCGTAAAGCCATAAAGAAATTAATCAAGGACTGTTTTTGTTGCGGTTTTGTTTTATTAGTAGAGCATAAATCGTCATTGCCATAACGAATATTAAAGAGAGAAAAAAAATTGTAACTAATTTCATTAGAGCTTCAGCTACATATTCAAATTTGAAAATTTCATTGTGATTTCATCTTTTATAATAAATAAATGCTAACGCCCATGTTTTTCGAGCTTCAATAAATCAATTAATACTTCTATTCATTCGATTATCAGCTGATAATGTTTTCATTTTTTTTATTTTTCATTTCTCCCGTAACCTTGCTGGTCGTAGGGACGCCACTGTTGACTTTGCGACAATCTCTCTCCATTTCGCTCTATTCTCCACTGCTCTTTGGGACTTTGCAAAGTCCATGCCTGTCCACTCTTTGATATTATCTTCCCATCTCTTCTTCTGTCTGCCTCGTTTTCTCTCACTGTGGCTTGCAGGATTGTCTTTTACAGGCCAGTTGAGCGTGAGACGTGACCATACCATCTTAGTTTGCGTTTCTTTACAGTGGTGAGCAGATCTTCATAAGGTCCAATTGCGCCTTGGATTTTAGTGCGCACCTCCGCATTAGAGACGTGGTCTAAGTATGAGATTTTCAGGATCCTTCGATAACATATCATCTCTAAGGCACGGATTCTTCTCTCTATTTCTGCTGTTAGGGTCCATGTCTCACATGCATATAGGAATATGGACATGACGAGAAAGCGCATAAGCCTGATCTTGGACCCAAGCGTGATGTTGCTGTCTTTCCAAATAGGCTTCAGCCTAGCCAGAGCAGCTGTTGTCTGCGCAATCCTGGAAAGAACCTCAGGTTTTGAACCTTCATCAGAGGCGATAGCAACTAGGTACTTGAAGCTTGTTACTGTGCCCAGCTTCTGTCCATTCACTCTTATTTCCTTTTGGATGCCACTCGGGTTGTTTGTCATTAGGTTTGTCTTTTCAGCGTTGATCTCCATCCCATATCTTAGCGATGCTTGATTGAGACGGTTCACTAAGGATTCCATTTCTTCTTCATCTCCTGCTAAGCCATTGATATCATCAGCGAGGCGCAGGTTGGTGATTGTTCTGCATCCAACACTGACACTGCCCTCATGGTCTTCCAAAACTTCGGACATGATCCTTTACAGGTAGATGTTGAAGAGAGTGGGTGAGAGAAGGCACCCCTGTTTGACTCCGACTGTGGTTCTGAACCAGTCTCCAATGTTGCCATTGACGAGAACTGTACTAGTCGCCTTTTCATACAGGGTTTCGATAGTGCGGATTAGTTTTGCGTTTATGTGGTATATCCGCATGGTGACCCACAAGGCTGCATGCCATACCTTGTCGAAAGCCTTCTTGAAGTCAATGAAGACATGATAGAGGCTCTGTTGATGCTGGAGATATTTTTCACAGAGGATTCTGAGATTGAAGATCTGTTCTGTAGTGCTACGTCCTGCTCTAAAACCTGCCTGTTCTTCCGCAATGATGTGCTCTGCTTGGGGTTTCAGTCTATTGAGGATGATCTTAAGCATAACCTTGCTTGGGTGACTGATGAGACTGATTGTTCGGTAGTTCTGGCACAGTTGTAGATTCCCTTTTTTAGGAAGAGTCACGATCAGAGACTGGGTCCGGGGGTAGGCCATTCTCCTGTTTGCCAGATTTGGTTGCAGATTGTTATGAGGACATCTATCATGGACGTTCCTCCTGCTTTAACAAGTTCTGCTGGTATATTGTCTACCACAGCTGACTTCCCCTTCTTTAGCGCATTTACTGCAGCCTTTACTTCGTCCCTGAGGATCGGGTGGTCAACCTCTGTTGAGGTCAGTGGTACGTTTAGTACAGCTTGGTCTCCAGAAGTCTCCTGGTTGTAAAGCTCCGAACAGTATTCCGTCCATCTGTTAAGAATGGCTTGGTTTTCTGTCAGACTCTTACCAGCCTTGTCCTGAATCGTATTAGATCTCCCCTGTTTCTCTGTTGTCAGGTCTTTCACCAACTGGTATGCCCTTTTACTGTCATTCTGGTTCAGGCTTTTCTCGACTTCCTTGCAATGGTCTTCTAACCAGCTTTCTTTTGCTTTCTTTATGCACTTCTTAGTCCGGTTGTTAATCTCATTGTATTTTTTTGCTCCTTCATGGTCTCTTCGCTTACTCTTCAGTTTTCTCCTCACATCGCAGAGGTCGAGGATATCTGCTGTGACCCAAGGCTTCTTTATTCTACGATTCTTGCCAATGATCTCTCCAGCTGTGTCTATTACTGCCCCTTGTTGAAGGTGATGATCAAGGAGTCTAGGTTTATTTCTTCATGTCCCAGAATTGTGAGTGGTGCAAATTTTGCCGCCTATTGATGCTTCAAATGCTTGTGCCACGCTTGGATCTTTAAATTTTTCATGGTCGAACCTGATCCTAACTTGTCTTGGCTTATTGGTCTTCCTCAGACGAAGTTTGATAGTCATCATCAGCAAGTCATGGTCGCTTCCTATATCAGCTCCTGGGAAGCTACGTGTTTTGACAATGTTTACGCTAGACCGGAAGCGCTTTCTCACCAAGATGTAGTCAATCTGGTTGTGATGTTTTCCGTCTGGGCTGTGCCAAGTCCATCTTCTGGATAGTTTGTGGGGACCAAGGGTGTTCGTTAGCACTAGGTTATTGTATGTGGAGAAGTCTAGGAGCTTGAGTCCTCTCTCATTGGTCTGGTCTGCTTATTACAGTATGGACCACAGGCTTCTCGCCAGTCTGCTTGTGCGTCTTCTCCTACCTTAGCATTCCAGTCTCCTTGAATAACCAGAATATCCTTCTTGTTTGTCTGGTCTATGAGAGTTTGAAGCTGGTCGTAGAACTCATCCAGTCCCTCGTCATCATGGTCAGATGTTGGGGAATTGACCAGTATGATAGTGATGTTAAAGGGAGATGCCCTTACGCGGATTGTAATCATCCTGTTTGACACTGGTCGACAACCCATGACTGCACTCACAATGTCCTTGTGTACCATAAACCCGACTCCATGTTCATGCTTGTTCTCATGCCCACTGAAGTAGATCACGTGTCCGTCATCTGTTGATCTCTCTCCGAAATTTTTCCAGCGCATCTCGCAGAGTCCAAGGATGTGCTATTGGTATCTTCCCATCTCATGGGTTAGCTCCTCAAGTTTCCCTACTGGTCTCAATGTCCTGACATTCCATTTTCCAATGGTGATGTTATCTCTTGCCCATACTTTGATGGTAGTTGCACCAGTAGCATACTTGTCACCTCCGTCCTGGTGTCCAGCGGATGGCGCGGTCATTGGTAACCCGGGGTGCGACCGATCCGGTATGTGAAATCTATTTATTGTCATTTCATCATCATTGGCGTATCATGGGCCGTTTCAACCTGGCGGCGCCCATCCCTCTCCAGGCTGTAGACCATAGCCGATATCCATGTTACTATATGGTTCGCCCTGGTCTCGAACATGTGGCCGTTAAGTTCGTCTTTGGAACCCTTCCGCCCTGGCCGTTGACTTCAACTTGGAAGACTTCCGCCCAGTGATGTCATGTTACCACCACCGTATTTTTCCCATAGGTAGGAAGACTCGTGGAGGCGGGAGTGTCGTAAACCTTCCCTTGCAATTTTTTTTAAATATCTTGCCCACTGCCTGTCCAGCCCAAGGAAGTTCTTAGTGTTAGTGCTGATAATTAGAATCTGATAATTCAAATTTTATCTTCTATCCCACCCGACAGAGCTCAAACGTCTTCAATTAGACAATTTTGGATGGATGAAGGAGTGAGATTTTTAAAAAATAATGAACACAAATGCTTCATTACTACCAATGGATACTTGAATAAAGCAATTTAAAGCAGTTCATTTTTAATTTGATGATTCTTTGTTTTAATTTTTGCACACAAATGACTGGGCTAATGTTCTTTTGGTTTGACTATTTGTAATTGAATTTGTGAAGTTTGTTTTTAATAATATTGTTAAACATTTCAGTGCTATAACTGAAGATTCAACTTAAAGAAAAAAAACAAAACAAATAAAAATAAATAATAAATCTATGGAGTAATGCTCAATCACTAAAAACTGGTCTGGAATTCATAATGAATCTATGCCTTCTATTGAGTAATGCTCAGTTACTAAAGACTGGTCTGGAATTCATAATGAATCTATGCCTTCTTTGGAATAATGCTCAATCACTAAAAACTGCTCTGAATTCATGACGAATCTATGCTTTCTATGGCAGGGGTCCCCAACCTTTTTGTGCCTATGGGCACATTTGTGAATTTATGAGAGAGTGGCGGACACCAACCAATTGTTTCTATTTATTATTATTTATTATAACCTCTTCTGCGGGCACACAAAAAACCTTGGAGGGCGCCATGGCGCCCGCGGGCACCGTGTTGGGGACCACTATTCTATGGAGTAATGCTCAGTCACTAAGGACTGGTCTGGAATTCATAATGAATCTATGCCTCGTCTGTGGAGTAATGGTCAGTAGCTAAGGCCTGGTCTGGAATTCATAAATCTTTACAAAATACCCCCCCCCCCCCCCTTAGATTTTAGTTTGAAACTCAAACATACGAAATTGCAGTTACATTCGAGCTAAAACCGAAAATTTGTAAGAAAAGTGAATTGGTTAAAAAGTCGTACAAGCTGAAAATGTTATGAAAGTATCATGAACAGCTTTAGCAATACTGTATCTTGGAACTCAGTATGTTTTATTATCTAGAAGCCTGTTCACCTTTTTGGTGACCGGTTGGAGTGGGGTGCAATATTCATTGCCTCTAGTCGTTTTACAAATAGATTGGTGGTTGCAGCAGAACAACATCCGTTTTATTCGTGTCTCTGGAGGAAAATTTGTTCCCAAAATTTAGATCTTTAATAAGTAGACGGTAGAGTCAATTAAAAAATACATTCAAAATTTAAAAATCATAACACGGATTTGGGAGGAAAAAATATCAGTTTAGTGTATATTTCATCAATAATGTTCCGAAAAGGGGGGGGGGGGAGAGAGAGAGAGAGAGAGAGAGAGAGAGAGAGAGAGAGAGAGAGAGAGAGAGAGAGAGAGAGAGAGATGATGAGGATAAACACCTAAAAAAGTCAAATAATTCCCGACTAATTTAATGTAAGTGGATATATCGTGCATATAATAAATACGAATGATATAACGGTTTTTGGAATAAATTATTTAATCTCTGCTTAAAGAAATGTAAAATTATTTAATATAAACAAAAAATTCATGCTCGTACATAGTTTCTAGTCAGTAGTGCAAGTAGATTTTAACTCTTGCCGGTATGGTACCGAACCCCTCCTCTCCCCCATCTTTCTGGTACGGCCGTACCGGCAATAAATGTCGTACTGGTACGGTGTACCTGACTGTACCTGCTTACTTGCACCACTGTTTCTAGTTCGACTTTTCCTCATCAAGTTTTCTATTTCGAATCGTTCCCACATTCGCTTATCACTACTGAGGCAATAAAACATTCAAGATTATTATGGACATAAAATCAACATAGAAAGAGGAACCAAGATCTTGTATTTATGGTCTTGATTCAATAATGGATCAGTAAGGTTTGTTTGTTTCTTTCTTTACATATCTGGCATGCTGTAAAACCAAGAACTGAAGGGAATCCTATGAAGAATAATTCATGTACGCAATAAAATACTTTTGTGTCATCATTAGCAATCTCTTTTTATCAAAACGTATTTTCATCTATAACACTTGTGTAAAATAAATTGTGTAGAATAAATAATTTAATAAGTTGATTTGAACGAATGTTTTAACATCCGACTTAACAATCCTTTAATCATTTTAACTCAAATCAGAATAGTACCAATTTGCACTAGCTGTCTGACATTTTGTTCTGCTAATAATGTTCAATTCTAATGTACGATTTAATATTTATTGTCCTAGGTTTAGGGCTCTAAAAAGTGAAAGATCCTTTTTCTGGACCCTCAGTTTTTAAAAATTGGGTCTACATTACTGGACAACATTTCTAAGAGAGATGCGGATATTTTTGCTACCTCATGTTTGGAGCCACGAGGTTATTGAAATCGATCAAAGATTAGAAATTCAAATATTGACTAATCCCCCCACCCCCTTAAAAGAGTCGGAGTAAAATTGTGTGGTTTCAAGAAAATAAAAAAATGTTACCATATAACAAATACATATCAAAAATAAAATTTTCCATAGCAGTTTAATTATATATTTTTTAATTACACTCAAATGTGTTAACGCATGAACTGAAAGAATAGTTGAAACGGTATATTCATATCCTGACTACTGGACTTTATTCGAGTTGCGTTTCACCGAATATCGCGTTTATGCAACTATATTCATGGAATGGGTCATTTCTTATCCAAAGTACATGTCGAACTGACATTGTCATGGAATGGGTCATTTCTTATCCAAAGTACATGTCAAACTGTAATTGTCATGGAATGGGTCATTTCTTATCCAAAGTACATGTGGAACTGACAGTGTGATGTTCCGACCTTAACTCATTTTAGATACGTACAAGATTAAAATTTACGTGTTGTTTACAAACTTGTGCGACTCTATTGTCTATAGCGATAGAAAGCAAAACGACATTTTATGCCATCAGCTACAGAGGCGGAGGTACATAGTATTCGTCGTGTCCGTCCATTTTTTGGTCCTGCACACAATCTCGTTAGTTCAACCATTCCCACAGTTTTTGATGGATTACCATTTTGTTCCCGCATTTTTTTTTGAGTTATTGCCTTTTTTGTCTGATGTAGTGTATGATATGCCTCTTGTGAACACAACTAGTCTCTCAGTTTTCAATGGATCGCCATGAAACTGTGTATATGTTATGGTCATCATTTGAAAATGCGCATAGCAACAAATCACTTGGCTCTCGCAATTTTAGTTAGAGTTACTCCCCTTTTGTCCTGCAGCTAAATGCAGTCAGAGAGAAACTTGTGATTGCAACTTGTCTGGCATTGGTTTTGTTAATTTTATTTTTTATATGGATCGCATTGAAACTTAGTACATATTATGGTCTAGAAATGCACATGTTTACAAATAGCTGAGCTCCTCTGATTTTTGCTAGAGTTCTTTCTCTCTATGACTTACAGATGGATGCAATGTATAACAGAATTTGTGAATGCAGCTACTCTTGCAGGTTTTAGTGGACTGCTCTGAAACTTGGTACATACTATGTTTATCATCAAAAGATATGCATGCTGACCAGTCATGTTATTCACACTAAGTTCAGTTTATTATTTGTTTTACTGTAGATTCCTCTACATCATGGGGCAATGGGCGCAGGAAGGGGTATATTTATGTGTGTACATTACTCACCATATCCCTGTGTTATGTATTCAAGAATAGCATAACCAATATTTTTTCATATCCCTGTGTTATGTATTCAAGATCAGCATAACCAATATTTTTTCATATCCCTGTGTTATTTATTCAAGATCAGCATAACCAATATTTTTTCATATCCCTGTGTTATGTATTCAAGAATAGCATAACCAATATTTTTTCAAGACAGACGCTTTTCCGATTATTTAGCAATAACGTTTGATTTTATGAATGACGTATACTAATATTATTCTTCAAATTCAGCTGTGTAAATGCTAGCAATATGTTACTATGAAAATCAAAATTGTAGTCCATTATCTCTGCGAGGATTAAGTGTGTACAGGTACACCCATACCTCTGTGGGATTAAATGTGTACACACCCATACCTCTGTGAAGATTAAATGCGTACAGGCAAACACATACCTCTGTGAGGAATAAATGTATACAGACACACTCATACTTCTATGAGGATTAAATGTGTACAGGCACACCCATACCTCTGTGAGGATTAAATGAGTACAGGCATACCCATACCTATGTGAGGATTAATTGTGTACAGACACACCCATACCTCTGTGAGGATTAAATGTGTACAGGCACACCCATACCTTTCTGAGGATTAAATGTGTACAGTGTTATGTATATTTAATCTATGATTTGGGTTAAATCTTGTCCATGAAGGTAAGTTGTACTTAAGATTCTGGTGACTTGTAAACAGAATGTTCACAAGCATTTGAGTTCAAGGCCATTCTTATTTACAGTTAGACTGTTGTTTTTTTTTCTTCATTGGATTGCTTAACATCCTGTTAGGATACAAGTCAAGAGAAAATGTGTATAAATAGGGATTTGGTAAACAAACAATTCATTCCTGTTTTAGATGAGTCTTTGGGAATCTATTTGAGATCAGATTTTACAAATTATGCCGTTGAAATAAGATATAATTCGAGAGGAATTATTTATTTAAGATATTCGTTCGAATTACGAAGGTGCTCATTGACTTTTGAATTAATACATTACTTTGGACTTTTGTGAACTCATTCAAAGACATTCTGGATTGTATCATTGTGTTATATCAGAACATTCAAGACTATTTGAACTCATCCGGAACATTCTATATTTTTGGACTTGTGATTGGGACATTTAGGATTATTTGGAATTTGATTCACAATAGTGTAAGTATCTCTTGTATTTCACTTTGTATTATAGGGATATAAATTACTTGTTGATATTACTTACATTGTTGATATTACTTACATTGTTGGTTTCACTTTCTTTTTTTACTTTTTAAGACCTAGAGCCGTAACACTATATCTTCACCAAGAGATTGAGTGAGCTTAGTTCTACAACAGCTACGTGTACGCAAAACCAACGGGACTCAGTAAAGAATCTATTGCATGTATCAGATTCGAACCTTGTGATTCAATTGACGAGAAAGTGAAAGATTTTCGAACCAGAAGACATTAGATGTAAAAAGATAAGTAGACAGTTACGTATTGTTTCTAGGTTTTATTTAATTGAGTAATGAAACATTTTGGGTTTTTTTCTCATTCCTCTCTCTCTCTCTCTCTCTCTGTGGCGCAGCACTTGTTCCTTTACTGCTTCCTAGATGCAACTTCTTACATAGTTTTACGTACTGGGATAATATTTATCAACTTCAACTGTTAGCCTAAGATCTTACCGTCTACCATTACACATACTAACCCAGTAAGCCCAGGATCTTACCGTATACCATTTCGCATACTAACCCAATTAGCTTACACATACTAACCCAATAAAGCTAGGATCTTACCGTATACCATTACACATACTAACCCAATAAGCCTAAGATCTTACCGTCTACCATTACACATACTAACCCAGTAAGCCCAGGATCTTACCGTATACCATTTCACATACTAACCCAATTAGCTTACACATACTAACCCGATAAAGCTAGGATATTACCGTATACCATTACACATACTAACCCGATAAAGCTAGGATCTTACCGTATACCATTACCCATAGTAACCCAATAAGCCTAAGATCTTACCGTATACCATTACACCTACTAACCCAATTAGCTTACACATACTAACCCAATAAAGCTAGGATCTTACCGTATACCATTACACATACTAACCCAATAAGCCTAGGATCTTACCGTATACCATTACACCTACTAACCCAATTAGTTTACACATACTAACCCAATAAAGCTAGGATCTTGCCGTATACCATTACACATACTAACCCAATAAGCCTAGGATCTTAACGTATACCATTACACATACTAACCCAATTAGCTTAAGATCTTACCGTATACCATTACACATACTAACCCAATTAGCTTAAGATCTTACCTTATACCATTACACATACTAACCCAATTAGCTGACACATACTAACCCAATAAGCCTAGGATCTTACCGTATACCATTAGACTTACTAACCCAATAAGACTAGGATCTTACCGTATACCATTACACATACTAACACAATAAACATAGGATCTTACCGTATACCATTACACATACTAACCCAATAACCCTAGGATCTTACCTATCCCATTAAACATACTAACCCAATAAGAATAAGTCAGTTGACGATTAGGCCTATATTCCATCATCTGTAGTAAAATAAATTAACAGAAACATAGTGTGTCTGTTATTCGGAGTGAATCTTTCAGCTGATACGTGCATGCCGATTAAATTACCAAGTGTCTCTAGTTTTAAATACTGATGACTACTGTAGTGCATAAGTACATGTGGATGTGTTGTATTATATGAACCATATGTTTGTATTATTTCGGGATGCAGAGTGAGTATATGGGACAAATTCGTATTCGCATGTAGCAAAGCTTCTTTAGAGATTATGTGATTGCAAAGCGTTAAAATGCACGGATGTTTGAATCAACTCAAAGCTCTTCTGGATTGTATCGTTGTGGTATATCAGGACATTCAAGAGTATTCATTCATTCGAAACATTAATTCATTTGGAACATTCATTCATTCGGGCCATTAATTTATTCGGAACATTCTATAATTTCTGACTCGTGTTTAGGACATTTAGGATTATTTTGAATTTAAAGCACAAACTGTAAGTGTCTTTTGAATTTTCGTTTTAAATTACAGATAAATAAATTGTTTGCTGATTTTACATACATTGTTGGTTTCACTTTCTTTCTGTTACATTATTTTTAGACCTGGAGTCGTAACAGTACTCTGATTGTGAAGAAATGGCTTAAATTTATCGTAATAGTGATGTCCCAATTCTTTCAGTTAAGTATCCTGTAACATTTAGCAGTGAATGTGTGTGAAAGAATAACTTATAATAAAAACAATTCAATACATTTTTGTCCACAGACTTTGATGCAGTGTACAGCAATATGGAGTCTGTATGCAGTAAAAAATAAATGTCACTAACACTTATAAATAATCCATTTAGTGACAAGGAGAATTGGATTTTGTATAAAACTTGCAGAAATTGAACATGATCTGTTTTTCTGCACATACTGTTTGCAAATTAAATGGAGTTTTGTCAGTTCTGAACAACCTTGACAGTAGTTCCTAAAAAGAGGTCGGGAGGCCTGCACTGGCCATAAGCAGCATTTTATGATGAAGACAGTGACTTAATTGCACATGTATTTTGGTAATAATATTAATGACACACTTTTCAGTCCCAAACAATATAATGATCCCCAACATGAACAGTCTGGAATATTTTCATATTCTCAGTTCTCATGTCTTTCTATATTTACACATGGCTTATTCGACACGCAGTAGAATCCACTGTAGAAAAGCACATGGATATATAGATGCATACATTTCATATTCACAGTCACTAAGCATGGTGTGCTATACTTAGTTTAAAATTCACGATTATTGACAATAGTAACATCCAACAGAATTGAGCGAAGTACCTTCTTTTAAAGCATGCAACTGCTCATATATCTTACCGGATCAATTTGTAATTTTGTTAAAATTTGTCTTTTTCTTAATTTGAGCTACGCACTGGCATTAGGTGAAGTGTCTTCTGACACAATAGCGGAAACACATACAATAACTACAATAGTTCTCATAATTATAAGTAAATGCAATATATATCCCATATATGCATACATATAAGGTTTATTTAGGATAATTAGCTAATGTCAAGTACTTTTTATTGTCGTTAGACGGGTATTAAGAACGAAGGACTGATAATACGTGAATATATAAACTTCAGCGGAGTAATATTTACAGAATCACATGCGGTGAAAGAAGAGCGGAAAAGAAGTAAAATGTAAACACGCAAATAAGTCATTTCATGTATGTATTTCAGGAATGTTTAGGAATTTTCTTCTATATTAATAATACCGTCCACAACTGTACTTTCAATATGGAAAGTTTGATTGCCATCGGGTTACAGGTATGCTTAAAATAGAACTGTTAGTCATGGGACCGGGTTGACTGGAAGAAGACCAATATGGCAGCCCCCGTTACATGGCATCCTGACGTTTGCCACATGCATTGTACGCAAGGCTTAGTGTATATGAAAAATGTAACGCTCGTTGCATCTTGCTTAGTCTTCATGCAACACGATAATTACAATCCAATAGCTCGATACTATCTCAATACCATGATCTATTGTGCGTAAAATATTCAATATCAAAGTGCCTATTTTAGCTCTTATAAATATCTTTTCCCAAAACAGATTGTACCTGCACATTTAAATTACAGCTCTTTAAGTTAATAATTTATAACTTTTCACTTATTGCGCACTATAAGTGATATATGACTATCCCACACCCACCCATTCTGTTAAGCCTATTCACATTACCAATAGACCCTTAATAGGGATTTACAAGATTTTGGTACTATACTAGCGGTTAGTGACATGTAATTTAGCCATGTGTACGGATTATGACATATGTCGCTAAGTGATGAATATGGTTAAGCTCGAGATTACCTATGATTAAAATCGAGATCACTGACATAACGGATTTATTATAAGTAGAACAGCATAACATATTATTATAAATATATCTCAATTTTAATTAGATTGCCAACATAACAGATTATGATAAGTAGCTCTTAATTTGAATCAGATGTCTTAAGGTAAAAAAAATCCTTTCTAATGTTTGCCATCCAATAAAAGATACATTCTGGGAAGACATTTTAAAAGCTTGGTCATTTTTATGGATATGGTTAAAACTGATTCTTCGAATGAGAATGTATTCTGTCCACTATGGCTTAAAGGAAAACACTTGCACACAGAGAATATATATTTTAATTGGTACTTGAATGGTGTTCGCCATATTTTAGATTTCTTGAATGATGATGGTGAGTTTTTGTCATTCAGTAACCCGAAAAAAGATTTATGTGAAAACACCTTTATATATTACTTTACCCTTTAAGAAAAAACATCTGACGATTGGCAACCAATAATTAAATTAAATGAAACAACTTATTATACAAAATAAATATAATGTTATTGTCCATACATATGTTTGAACTTTAATTGTGAATCACAAAGCAGTCAACTTTTCTATGAATTCTTTTTTAATGAAAATCAAATATCAGAAGTTCAAAAGTGAAATATTGATTTACACAGTGTTAACTCCAGCCGAGGGGATATGCTTCTATTCATTCTTATAATAAATCAAAGAGATACCGTTTAAAGACTTTCAGTTTAAAAATTTACAGCGTAGTTTGTTACAAACAATTTTGAAGAAAATAAAAATAGGTAAAATTGATTCAGATAAGTGAAACTATTGTAGCCAAGCAAAGAAAACCATAATTGATCTAATATGTGAGTGTAATGGGGTAAAGAAATTGTTGGAATGAGTTATGTAGTTAGCTCCAAAACAAATTTAACTTACAAATTGAAATATATTTAAAAATATTATCAGATGAGCATGGAATAGCACCTTAACCTCTTGATAATTATTGCAAGACATTTTATTTAATAAAACAACCCAAAAAGAAACAGTACAATCAAAATTTAAGATTAAAATCCTTTCTCTCGACACTGAAAAAAACCCAAACATTTAAAGTAGAAAATTATCTGGCTAAAATAAATGAGACAATAACGAATTGCCCCTCGTTATAATTATTTTTCATCATATAGGAATAGTATCACAAGCCTCAGATTAGAGTAATATGATAATTTGCGTGTAGTTACAAAAGTTATTAAAAGCCAAATCACCATACACATTATCCTTCTCCTCCTCCTCCTCCTCCTCTCTCTCTCTCTCTCTCTCTCTCTCTCTCTCTCTCTCTCTCTCTCTCTCTCCAATGAATTTATAAAAAAAATATTTAATTAACTATTGCCCCAGTTCAAAGTGGCCAGTTCATAAAACAAATACGATATACCTGTTTTAAGTCTTTTAGGTTAATGTCAATCCCTCCCTCCCTCCCCCCCTCTCTCTCTCTCTCTCTCTCTCTCTCTCTCTGACAATATCATCTATATATGTATTATTAATACACGTAATGGAAAATGCAGATTTTACCTATCAGTGATTTTGTATTGATTTACTCATTTACCACCATGTTTTATAGGAGCCGTGGTGTCTCAGTGGTTAGCGTGCTGGACTCATGACCAAAAGGGTGTGGTTTCGAATCCTACCGTCAGATTAGCCAGGGTCGACTACAATGTTGTGTCCATGGACAAGGCACTCTACTACAATTGCCTCGGCACTAAGTAACCTACTTGTGTTGCTGTGTCGTAAAACACAATACCAAACCAAACCAAAACCACTATATATATATATATATATATATATATATATATATATATATATATATATATATATATGTGTGTGTGTGTGTGTGTGTATGTATGTGTGTCTCTGTGTGTGTGTAGAGCGATGATCCCATGGCTCCCACACTCGGCCTTACTTGTCATGTCTGGGGGAATAAACATTTTAACAAATAAAATACTATTGCCATATATGTGGGAATAACTACTTTTTAAAAAAAAAAAAATCCAATACTCATGACGTGGTAAAGTAAACAAAATTTAGATGACATACATGAGATTTTTAAAAAAAGAGCAGACAGGAAAAGATACAGTTTGATGGGGGGAAATGATTTTACACTAAATAAGTTTAGGATTTGCTGGAAACCGAAAATATCGAATACTAATTGACTGAGGTTGTAAGAAAGCTAATTAAGGGATAAAATAACACCCATCATAGATCAAAAGATATGACTCAGGTTGAAGCAAGCAAGGAACAGATCAAAACTATAGATAAATGTACTCGGTTACCTGACAAATGATGCAGCTTGAATGCCTAAATTTAAAACCGGTGAAAAACAGTGAGAATTTCAAATTACAAACTTTTCAAAATATTTAAAATTAAGCAAGTAATTCTAGGTGACCCCGTCATTTACAAACTGGAAAACTTGAAGTGAGGAGACATAGAGAGAACGTTTAACGAACTAGAGTTATATCTGTAAGACAAACAAGATGACATACATAAAGCTGAACAGATTTTGGAGATAAGAACAATACACGGCAAAAGGTACGTACTTTTGAAATGGAAAGGATATGATGTGTTGTTTAACCGACTAAAATATCAGGCCATAAAATAAATTATACCTCTCCATGGGAAATGATGGAAGAAGACTAAAGAGCATGAAAACTTTAAGTTTTTTGAAAGATTATGAGTTTATAATCTGCGAGAGATAAAGGAATTAAAACATGCACGTCATGCAAATATATGCTCATCAAGAAACCAGCAGGAAGAAAGAAAGTACATCCCAAAGAATCACCAATAAATAGCAAAGGATCACCAGTAAATAACAAAATAGTACACATGAACAGCGTGATAAGGCGACTGCAAGGTAGACCAGGTCATAACATGGTAATATATAAAATTAAGGTAGACCAGGTTATAACATGGTAATATATAAAATTAAGGTAGACCATGTCATAATATGGTAATATATAAAATTAAGGTAGACCAGGTCATAACATGGTAATATATAAAATTAAGGTAGACCAGGTCATAACATGGTAATATATAAAATTAAGGTAGACCAGTTCATAACATGGTAATATATAAAATTAAGGTAGACCAGTTCATAACATGGTAATATATAAAATTAAGGAAGAAACGAAAAGAAATAACATTAAAAATGACACAATCAACTTTGTATTTTTCCTATATACAATTTTTACCATGTGCAATTTAAAAAAACAGCCATAAAACCTTCTGTTACAAAGAATTACAGAAATTTTAACAATAATCAGTTAATATGCGAATTGATTTTACACAACATGGATGAAGTAATATTTAGTACACTTTTATCTGTGTAAATTTGAATATAATTTTGTTTCAGAACTTTTAGCTGACATATAGTATCATCTTTCAAGAAGCCATTATTTGTCCTTCAGTTTTCAAACGAGGTACAACTTGACAAATGTATTACTAGTATATTTGTAAAAGCAATACTAAAATCAACATTTAGAGGTAAAATGAGACTCTAGTTAGATGCATTTCTTTTTTCCTCCTATTTCTGAGTCTTTTACATATAACTAAATGTGTTTGCAAGCCCTCCCCCCCATGTACTGAATTACCTCACCGTTGACATGAAACAAAGGGAGGAGATATCTAAGTTTTCATTTAGGACATACATATATATTAAGTTCCGTCTATTCAAATCACACTTTTTTAGCCATAAAACATAGTTGCTTGAACGAGTAGCTTACATATATTTGCATCCATTTGTAAGTGTATATGGATCTGAAACATATATAATAAATGACCTAATTTTTTTATTCGGTGCATGCATGTTTAGATTCAATGGTATCGTACGTGCCTAGAGCTAGGAAAGTCTGAGGGTTAAGCCCCGGTTTGCTAGTACACCTTGTCCCATGGGAAATTTTCATTATGTTGATGCGACACGCACGAAATCAACCTCACAAGTGTACATACGTCGACGCTAACGACAACCGAAAAAAAAAAAAAAAAAAAAAAAAAATTAAAAAAATATACGATAACAGATAAGTCACACACTGTCTCACATACTTTTTTCAATTTTTTTGCAGAAGAGATCTTAACTCGTTCATATTTACCCTTACTGCCGATAAATTAGTGCAAAACACTGATGCATACGGGTGATATTCTCCAGACCCCAGTCTATCATGTCTTTTATTATATAATGTGACATCTGAGATATTTATGAGACTTTCGTCTTTCGCGTACATTGACCTAAAATGTTAATAAGCCGTTATCTGGATTCACTTTAACCAGACGTGAGCAAGTTACAAAGTCTGCGTAATGTTTGCACAAGATAATGACCCTACTGATCCTACGATAAATTCTATTAATCAACAGATTATAGACGTATCACTCAACCGGCAACTTGCAAAGACATGATCACCAGTATGTTTTAACTTAAATTTACATACTGGCTGTCAATCCATTAATCATAGTTCTACAAATTATGATCAAGGGAAGTGTGATTTAATGCTTGCCCAGACTTTACCTCACACTTAAAGATATAATATATATATATATATATATATATATATATATATATATATATATATATATATATATATATATATATATATATATAATTCAGATCTATGGTATTGCAGCATTGCCACATATTTGTACCAAATTACCTCTCTAACCTGCATATCATTATCTATTGATGCGTCATATTTACATAATGAAAAAGAAGCAAATATGTTTTCTTGCGTTTGCTTCCCTCTTTTCTGACTGGTAAAAATTATATTATACAGAATTGTACTATTCTGATGATTAAGCAAATAGTGGCATATGGCACATCACAGCCAATAAATTCTGATCGACTTTAAGCTGACAAATAAAGGCATAAGGTGGATCAAATTGACACAAATAATTTACTTGTATTAAATAGGTTTATTTCAATTGAAACGAGAAGTGAATTAACATATCAAACTTAATTTATTGAAAAATTTCATAACTCGATTTGCAAAAGCATTTTTGAATAGGTAAGACTCAGTATGTAGAAGCGTTTGTCGTAGATTAAAAAAGGTGTTGTTGTTAGCTATTTGGTATTATACTCTCGTACAAGTGATCTACATGTGCAGACATCCTAGCATGTGTGTCTGTACGTACGTATGTATGTATGCCAGTAGTTATGTATGTAGTTAGGCACACAGGTTGGCTGTTAAATAGGTAGGCAGATAGAAAGGCACGTAAATTCGTGCTTTATTATGCCCAAGACTTTCACTGTACCTGTGACTTATGAAAGTGAATTATGACCCACAAATCAACCTTCTGAAATGTACAGATTAAACTCCACATTGAAAACAACAACCGGAAAAAAATCAATACAAAAATGTTTCTATTATAACACTTGTCAGTCTAATTAAAATCAACATCTACTTTTCAATGAGTAGATCTGACAGACATCGATGTAAGTTCATGTTCTGTTGACCTTTATAATTCCTTGACCAATTATTTTAATGCCCTATCACATAAAGCATTGCATTGCCTATTAGGAAGAGTTATCATTAGCAACGATATATTCCTGATGACGTTTAGCACTTTCAGCAGTATGAAAGCTGTAATTTGATTGGTGAATCAAAAGGTCAACAGAACATGACCTGGTACTTATTGATAAGCAGATCTTGATTTTAATCAGATTAAACTACTTACCTCTTTGAGGAGATTTTTCGAGTCGAAACCATCGGTTATCACGGCAGGCGGCTCAGATCTGTCGCAGATATGACGGGCAACAAATCCATAAAATATGGGATAGAATAAATCACTGATAAGGAACTTATTTGTCACTATCAGAAAAATGCAGACAGAGAAAATCGCCATATATTTTCTTCTAAGTTTCCTTGATCTCATATTTTCAATAAACAAGCTTACTTATATGTTTCGTAGATGAAATGACACTAAGATATGGAAGAACTACACCGATGCAGATGAAACTCCAATTAGTATGTCTCATTCAATTCTTAAATCGATGCGAACATCGGAGATGATGTACCACCTGTAACGGTACTAGATAACACCTGTAACGGTACTAGATACCACCTGTAGCGGTACTAGATAACGTAAACTTTACACAAATCGTGTAGCTAACGTTCTTGACAAATGTATGCTGTAATTCTATTCAAATGACCGACTACACTCCTAGATGCGAGATAATCTTTTACACTTGGCTGTAACGCATATGAAAGGTAAGGTTGAAAACTTCAATACTTTAAAATATTAAATAGGAAGATGACGACGTAATAACTATTCGTATACAAGTAGAATAACTTACTTGAAGATAAATCGAAGCGTCCGTGTGTGCGTCTGTGTGTGCGTGTGTTTATAAGTTTTATAAGAATGTTTACCTCTTTGAAATTTGTATTATCTAGCATTAAATTTTCTGTATGAATTAAGTTCTAAGAATACGTGTATGCCATACGTAATAAAAGAGTATACCCAGTCAAACCAATTTGACATATGACCCGTGATAGTCATTTGAATAATACTTTAGTAACTGCATACTACATGGGATTTTGGATCACGAATTTGATTGCATTGGGAGCAAATAACAACCGAATAACAGAAAAGTTGGCCTACATCAGCATTTATACTTCTGAATAACAGAAGAGTTGGCCTTCGTATGTAACGCAACAAGTTTGACCTGTCAGTTTGATCTTTAACTAATTACGCATGCGGACCTTGTTCCCTCACAAATTAGCTAGTAAATAAGTCATTCTTTAGAGCACTACAACACTACAATTATTTCTAATTCTTGCATGGAGGATGCAATATTTCCTTTCACCATATATATATATATATATATATATATATATATATATATATATATATATATATATATATATATATATATATATATATAGTGTAGGGGTTATTCACGTGTTGTATTAGTTATCATTTTATAATTTGTCTAAATTCACAAAAGAATTGGGTAAGTCTTATGTCTTCAGGAAAATTGATGCACAATAATAATGTCAAAAAAAATATTAATACAATTTAAAAAAAAATGACATCCTTGATATTTCTAATCTAAAATGTGTCATTCCGAAATCAAATATATTTCTTAGATTATAACGTGTTAGATCGGCAGTGAGAGATTGTAGTAGATTATAAAGAGAACATGGGCATTGACTATCTATAATTTCATACAAAGTACATAATTTATGGAATGTTCGTCTTTCGCAAACGTTTTACAACTCGTGCTGCTTCTAATATAGTTTGTTTAATCTGATTCTTCTTGAGATCAGCCTTCCCAGACAACATCTGCATACTCCATACGTGGTTGTATAAATTACAAGTATATTTATTTCTAACGACTTGAGGTGAAAATATGTTTTTTTTACTGACCTAGGTGATCCTATCATTTTTGATACAGAATTACACAGATCGTGTATATACGATGACTATTTTCCATCACTGCTAATAATTACGTCCACATGCAGGGCCGGATTAAGACCTTTAGAGGCCCTAAACAAAGAAAAGATTATGGTGCCCCTCCCCTATGAAATTCATAATAATAACCATACTAAACCGTAATTTCTCATTTTTTGTGCTCCTGCTTTGCTGGTGCCCTATGCACGTGCTTAGTCTGCCTATTGGGTAATCCAGCACTGCCCACATGTATGTGACATCAGATAAAACTAAGTATTTCGTTCTCAAAACCTAGATTTGGGAGGGTGGCTTACAATTTGGTAGTAAACATCATCCCATTGGGTTTTGTTGGTAATAAACTGTATTAGCCATTGGTTAAACCAAGTCTTTAGAGTTTCAAGATCAATGTTCACACAGATTCAATTTCATCAGCATTTTTGGACTCGTATGCCAAAGAGCTGTCGTCTGCAAATAATCTCGCAAGACTATGAAAAGCATCAGCAATATCGTTTATATATATATATATATATATATATATATATATATATATATATATATATATATATATATATATATATATATATATATATATATAAGAAATAAGTAGTATTGGTTGACGTCTTGCTTTAAATGGCTTAAATTCCTACTCACACGAGTTTCACCGTAACAATGTTTTGTCTCAGACCGACAGCTTCCAAACAATTCTAAAAGTGGATGTCTAATTCCATATGTTCTTAATCTGTGCCAAACCCGGCCAAATGTCTTGGAGACATTGCAGAAGACTAAACACATATTTTCATTATTGATAATAGCTGCACACATTTGATGATAAATATCAATGAGCTGGTGATTAGTAGGATGGTAGGGTAGGAATCCTGACTGGTACTTTTAAAGTAGATTGTTTTGATAACGATAATTATATAAGTATTTGAATAGGACCCTTTCCATAATGTTCTCTACACAACGCAAGAGTGATATTGGCCTATAACCGTAGGATTACTCATGTCGCCCTTTTCTATCTTCAAAAACAGGCATAACGACTATAGTTTTCCAGATTCTTGGGACAGAGTGTTCTCTGAGCTATTTTTTAAACAGTAAACACAGTGGCTTACTAACCGCAGACGCTGTGCACTTGAGCACTCGATGACTCATTCTTTCATCGCTAGCTTTATGAGTCGGAATATTTTGCGTTACGTCCAAAATATCTTGTACCAAGATATTCATGAATTGGACAATTTGATGCATTCTACTCTGGAATACTGGTAACTCAGCCTGGGTACCATCTACAGTGAATATCGTAAATAAATATTGTAAATACAGTAAATAAATTCTTGAGACACCTAGCTTTCTTATAATTGGAGAAATGTTTGGTTTCATATCCATTATTGTGTTTAACAAGTAATGGAGGAACAATGGAGAAGGAGGAGGTGGTTTTTTTTCTTCAAGCGTCTTATTAGTTTTCAATATTCATGTGAGTTAGATCCATATTTGTCCCTATTTTCAAAGCTGGCTATATATTGCTATATATTGTTTCGTTTGCATACTTTCTAAGATTGTTGACATAGTTTCAAAGTTGTTTATACCTTTACCAATGGGGGGGGGGGGGGACTCCCGTTCTTGAAAACTTGTTTTTTTCAGTCGGTCCCTTCATCTGCTAGATTTTCAAATAAGGATATCATGTCATGATTGATCATTTGGCCTTATTCGGACATATTTTCTTGGTATACAAAATTTTACTTTTTCATTTAAAAGGGAGGAAAATAGTTCAGCTTCTGATTCCATATCTCTAGGGGAGAATAAATTATCCCAGCTAATTTCATTTAGAATGCTATATAGTTTATTAAAATTGGGGTCTTTTTATGTCCATATTTATTTCGTATAAGAAACAGTTTTTAGATAAAACAATTCCAACAAAATGAAAGTTGAGATGTGGTCATTTATTGCTGCATCGACAGGGATGACCCCAGATACAAGAATATTTAGTTTTTTTTGTAACAATGACACGATCTAAAATCGATATTTTTTATTTGCATGAAATCGACTTGAAGATGATTTAACTTTTCAGAAATTGCGAGTATAGCATTCGTTACGTTTTTAATTCGTTGACAGACAAGACGAAAGGACATCGTTGACAAAAGTTTTGACCTGGTCCTCGCCATTTGCTTTGCCAGTCACATGACTACCTAAATACACCTATGACATCAGAGGTCCAATAGTCAATTGACACCAACAAAACCCCCTTTCCAATGTTGCTGTACAAAAATTCGATATTATTAAATGAAAAGCACGTAATGTTTGGGAAAAAAAACAAACAAAAACACAAAAAAACGAAAGTACACAAAACACATTGTTTCTAGTGAGAGATCACGTGATCGAAACAAATTTTCCAATTGACTCTCTCGAGATCGCGCATCCGATCCTCAAGAATGTGCAATCTTGTTGTCTCGAATACAAGATCATGTAATCCAATCGACTTTTCCGACTGGATCTTTAGAGATCGCATATTCCAGCCTTAAGAATGCACAATCCTGGTTTCTCGAATACATGATCGTGTGATTACAACGACTTGTCTGATTAGCACTCCCGAGATCGCGTATTTGAGAATTGAATACGAGAATTCAAGCTTTTTTTACGTTATGGCCCTTTTAGCTTGCTAGGTTCTTCGATTCCGCGACGTGGAAGTTTCTGAGAACTCAGTAGCTTAATGGAGAGCTCGATTGCTTGAGTTAAGGAGATCACGTGATTGAAGAGGATCTTTTAATTGTCTCTCTCTAGTTCGCGTAATCGAGCCCCGAGATCGCGAAGCGTTTCCATATCATTGTCCTGATAGCTTGCCATAGGTGTTCGAAATACCAAGATTTGTCCTTTACATAATGGTATGTAATTTGTTGTTCGATAAAGATAGAGTGTATAAATAATTTGAATGGTGATGGTGTCTTGCATGTAGTCAGCTGGGAAAAGGGGAGTAAAAAAAGTCATGCTCTGTTCACGTGATTCAGGAAGAGTGTGTTCAAATCATCATTTGATTATATATTTTTTCCACACTTGCTCTAAAATATTATTGGAACAAACAAGACCATTATGACATATATATGTGATAATCCTAATAAAAAGTACTAGACGTGTTTGTCTAAAAGAGATGTTGATCTTCCATTTAGTCGCACTCACCTTCTCACTACGCGCGTGAAGTAATTTTTGTGTAGAATATATGTTTGTTTTAAACACTCATAGGTTTCTAAATTTCAATCAATGTCGTGTAAATAAGAACAAGATTTAATATTATTTCCCAGTTTTATATTATATCTAATAATTGATGCTTGGAGATAAAATTTCTCGTATCTGGACTCAGCACAGAAACTATTAATTCGGGGTCAGTATCCACGAATGTACTCCCTAAAAATGCTTGATTACCAATGTTGAGAATTTCACTTTAGGTTTGAATAGGAAATACTCTTGACAAACACATGGATTACTAGTATTTGAATTTGGACACACTGGATAATTCCGTAAAAATTTAAAAATAGCAAATAATGTAAAGAGTATATATTGAAACTAATTGTGTACTGAGTCCATCTGTTTACTCGTATATTGAAGTTCTACAGCTGAATAAAGACTGAGGTTTATATCATGGAGGGTACCGAATTTGATGGTTTAGGTCAAGAAAATAAAAGACATAAGCCACCATAACCTGATTTATTCAGTAAAATACAAAGACACATGCGCGCACAAACGTGTCTTTTTGGTTTGGAAATAAAACCTGTATCAAGGTACAAAATTAAGGAGAAGAGAAATGTCACAGCTAATGGGTTCCGAAGTACTTGTGTGTTTGTATGTGTCTGTGTCTGTGTTTGTAGAGATTGAACAATCCATTGCCCAGTTGTAATGGACAATCAAAATCAAAAATGTGCAACCAAATTGACCCCAGGTCAAAGCCCGACCGGACAACCAGTATTTCATACGTTAAAGGTAAAATAAGTATTTTTGTCCGTATGCAAAATCAATAAATTCAGCTGTCTAAACAAAATGAACATTAAAAATAGGAGCTTTTGGACTTCACAGTCACATGATTTGCAAGAAAACTAATGCTAATTCTTGGATAATAGATTAATCACTGTTTTAGTTGGAATGACCATAAAGATTTTCAATCGAACAAGCAGGTGTCTTTGCTGGGTAACCAGATATTTCAGTCTGGTTGTTCCGCGGGCAACCATCCTTTTTGAAATTTTTTCTATGTATGTATGTATGTATGTATGTATGTATGTATGTATGTATGTATGTATGTATGTATGTATGTATGTATATATGTATGTATGTATGTATGTATGTATGTATGTATGTCATGATGTGATTTAATCTATTGAAGTGTCCGTCTTCCTTTCTTTTTGTTTTCTAATTTTTTCTATCCTTTAAATAAATTTGAAATCGTAACATTATGCATTAAAGGAATTTTTCTTAATTTATAGATAGAAAAATTAAGTGCACCTCTAGTTGTCTCACACACTGGAATGGCTGGTTGCGATGTGTGCGTTGCTGTGACATTGTCTCAATTTATTTCCAGGCTATTTGTAAATTAGAAAAAATACGTCATTTGGAAGCAATCACTCAAAACGCTCCACTTGTAAAGACAAATATGTTTCACCAGCATGTGGCATTTAGCCAGCTATTTCAGGTGAATAGTATACAGAGAACAATACAACGATTCTACTGAATGTCATATTAAATTATAGAAGATCACGCCTTTATTACGTGCATTTTGTTTTAAAATGAGGCAAGAGATGCGATATGAAAAGTTAGTATTACATGCATGAAAGATTACTTTAAAAATAAACAACACGGTTGATCTTGAGGTTCATATCTGTCGATTCTGTTACTCTGCGTGGGTTAGTCCCATAGACACTGAAGATTCCAATGCGCACAAAAGTCGGTGAACATTATTTTTTACGGTTATCACAAGACTAAACTAGAATGTAATATTAAAAACAAATTAACCTGATAGTAATTTACTTTATGTAAAAATTCTTTTATGTATATCTAGTGTAGTGATCTCCACAGTGTCAGTATTATGGTATAGGTAAATATATGATATAGGACAGATTTTGGTGGAAGGATAAATTGATATAAAGTCTTCTAAACTTTTTTTTACTTGTCTCGTTGTTTCGTTCGATACTTGTCGAATGGCTGAGTGTGTGATTTCAATGATATATGTTTACGTGAAGTTTGGTGTTGGAGAAGGATTTAGCTAATTGGGACGGCGACAACTTCCTCCTATTAATTACAAGACAAAAACGAAAAGAAACACCATGCAATATATGGCTTAATTTTTATGTTCACGTACTTGATACTAAATATGAAACAAGCAACGACGTCGACATGACATATATATCTAAAATTAAAAACGAAAGTGCACTGTCGGAAATGTTTGTCTCAGACATACATCAATTAACTCAAATTTATCAAATTTACATGAGCATATAGGTTCTTAAATCTGTTTCAAACATTTCAATGAATGTTTTTAAATAAGAAATAGCAAGATTTTCCTAATTCTATCGATTATCAGTTGCTGTCTAGTTTAGCACTAATAAAACACATAGAAGAAGCGTCCATCATTATTACATTAAAATCTCATATGCAGTATTAATCTTTGACAAAGGCACGCTTGTACCGTATAATGAAGCTTTCCCAGTAGGTGGTCAAACGTACGGTATATGAACCAAGCTATTTCATGTGTTTAATATCAAAACAACAATGGACATGTCCCTGTGCCCCTACATTTGGGTTGAACTAAATGACAGCATAAGCTTCATTGCGTAGCTTTAATTATAAAGAGAGAAGAGATATGCGATATCAGGTTACGTATATTGAAGATGTATGTATTTAGAGACTAGACTGTCGTCCCCACTCTTAAGATTTACTTGGCGTTAATATTGTTCACATATGAATACCTTAGTATAGAAGTTTTATTGCTGAATAAAACAAATTGTTTTGTATCTTTTCGATATACCCTCTGTCTGTCTGTCTGTCTTTCTGTTGTGTAGAAAGAGGCAATGATAGAAATAGAGACGGAAAAAGAGATAAGAGATTTGTATTAGTCATTTGAATACGATCTCGTATATTTTAAGAATAACCTGTGTGAGTGTGTGTATACGGGGATATCAATAACAACAAGTAAAGGTTCTGATTTAAATGTATGGAAAGAGTTATTTCTTTCCAGAAATACCATTTACCGCTTTTAGACATTACCTAGAATCAAATGCGCTATATGTTCGATAGAATTAACGCAAGAAAGAAAGCGTGCCCGAAGTGAAACCACTATAAGAAAATGTCAGGTTGTTTATTAAGTGAAACTAGTAAACAGGCCAATCTGATGCAAAAGTGTACAGAAATATGTATATAATCTCTTGCTGAGGCAACGAGTATCAATGTTATCAATGAAAGTAAACCCCGTATTATGGAAATGGGGTACAAAATATCTAAAGAGTTAGAATATTTTTCGTTTGTGTGGTGTTACCACGAAAAATTACGGAGGCTTTCGAACGTAAGCAGCATTTGGCTCTAGGTAATGACTAAAAGCGGTAAATGACGGTTCTTTATACATATGTCACTGGACTGTCCGAGTTACTTGGCGTCTATGGCAAGCAATCGGTACCATAAAGTGGAAACACTTCGCAATCTCGAGGCTCGATTACCCAACTCGAGAGAGCCAGTCTGAAGATACGTTTCAATCATATGATCTCTGTAAGTCACGTAATCGAGCTCTCCGTTATCGAGTTCTTCAATACGCGAAATAGAAACTTGTACTTTGCGTAATCGAACTATCTGGCAAGCCAGCAGGGCCATACCATGAAAACAATTCTCGTTCTGAAAGGTCGAAAGAGCGTAACGGAAGAGTGGTTTTTATTACATTATCACGTATTCGAGAGGACTGCGCGTTCTCCATTCTCGAATCTTGTATACGCGACCTCGAGAGAGCCAACCGGAAAAGCCGTTCGAATCACGTGATCAGTTTCCAAGAAAACAGGAACGAGCGTTCTCCAGGCTCCAAAATAACTAGCCCATCGAAAAAGTAGAATGAGTCAGCAATTTTAAAGTGACGCTTGGTTTATTAGTATTACATTTATATGCGATGTTATTAAAATTCGCGGTTCTAATAGTTTATTACATTGGCGATTATATCAAGAAGGATGTTTATTTTCTGGTTGAACTCCCTCAAATATTAGGGGGTGTACTTGCAGTAGATAATGAACCAGAGAATGATTATATTGTTCAAACATTCTTAGAGTTAAGTCTGTCTATCTGTATCTGTCCTTCGTACTTTATGTATGTGTGCATATCTCATTCTGTACCTGCTTATTGTAGGGATCCTGGTCAACAAACGGACGGCATATAGTAATCAACTTTTCATTCTGTCTTTTGGTATATGTGTCGATACACACATCCGTGACCAGTACAGCTCAATATTCATTTGCTATTTTGTTGCCCTGTATTTCATAAAGTCTAGGAGTCAAATATTTCTTTGAAGGGATTCGTTTCTTTTAATATATTTTGTATACATCGATCGCACTTTTCTATAAATTTACTTTTTGATATTCTCTGTGTTTATCACCAACATCGTTTAGTAGCCATTTATGGATTTGGTAGTCATCTTAACTTCCCAAGTTAGTCGGCTTGGCGGTCAAAGTAGGCCTTCTGAAGGGTTCCTTTCGTTTGCTCCTTCACTAACCGAATTAGAGCCCTTTGTCATCCGAACGACCGTAGTATGCAGGTGTATCTTCGAGCGTACAATACGACTGTACTAAAGATATCGTGTTCTAAATGTCACATTTGAAACTTTTAATCGTTTAGGCCAATTTATCGTGCATTTTCGACGGGTTGGGTAATAGACCATGGTGTGCATATGCGTCTTGAAAATCACAACATCCTGTTAAAAGTAGGTCAATATGGCATTCATTATGAAAAGAAAACGAGAGTGTGAGTGCATTTTATTAGGGTGGGGTGGATAGGAATAGGAGTGGTAATTCCTGATGAGTGGGGTGGGAATAATTTAGGGGTTGTCATTCCTAGTGGTTGTTGGAGGGGGTTAGGGTTGGGTGGAAGATGAGTAGATATGGTAATTCCTGAGGGTTGGGTGGAAATAAGTGGAGGCGGTAATTCCCGAGGGTGGGGAGGAATAGATGTGATAATGTCTGGCGTGGGGTGGGAATCAGTAGGGATAGTAAATCCTGGAGGTGTGGAGGGAATGTGTAGGAGTGGCAGTTCTGGGGTGGAGTGGGAATATTTTGGGGTGGTAATTCTTGAGGTGGGGTGGGGAGAGGTTGGGGTGGCAATTCAGAGGTAGGGGTGGGGAAGGAGTAGGGGTGGTAATACCTGAGGGTGTGATGGAGAGGAGCAGGGCTGGTATTTCCTTACCATGGTCGCTTTTCTAGCTTTAAAAATGATGACCATTCTTCTTCGGTCTCTCTTTCTCTCATTCTTTTCTTCTCTGTATTCCTCTCTCTCTTTTTTCTATATCTCTTTGTTTCTTCTTTTCTTCCCTCTATTCTTCATTTCTTAAACTAGGTTTTCTTTCCCGTGATGATATGGGACATATTTACTCCCCCATCCCCCGGAAATGATATCATACAAGAGAGACAACCTTTCAGAGAGAGAGAGAGAGAGAGAGAGAGAGAGAGAGAGAGAGAGAGAGAGAGAGAGAGAGAGAGAGAGAGAGAGAGAGAGAGAGAGAGAGAAAGAGAGAGAGAGAGAGTTTTACTTGTTTGAGAATTGTTATCGTTCGTACATCTGTTGGCAATTGAGTGAAACTCCTCTTACGCCTTTGAAAG
The DNA here is from genome assembly GCA_029931535.1 of Margaritifera margaritifera. Lineage (NCBI taxonomy): Eukaryota > Metazoa > Mollusca > Bivalvia > Unionida > Margaritiferidae > Margaritifera > Margaritifera margaritifera. Next base: position 1,758,645 of record JAQPZY010001323.1, read on the forward strand.
AGCAAAGACAAAACCGTGAGATGTGAAAATATATATGCAGATATGCACAACTGTTCAAAATATTAATCTGTGTTTACTCCAGAGGGAACATTTTGAGGTGTAACGGGTGTGCCGGGATGGTTCAATATAATAACTGGGCCTCTATGGAAGACCGATTGGGATGTAACGGGTGTGCCGAGATGTTCAATATAATAAACGGGATTCTGTGGAAGACCGATTTGAATGTAAATGGTGTCCAGGGATAATTCAGCATAATAATCGGAACTCTATGGAAGACCGATTTGGATGTGACGGGTGTACCGGGTTGGTTAAATATAATAATATGGAGTCTACAGAAGACCGATTGGGATGTAACTAGTGTGCAGGGATGATTCAAGATAACAACCGGGACTCTGTAGAAAATCGATTGGGATGTAACTGGTGTGCCGGTATGGTTCAATATAATAACCGAGACTCTATGGAAGACAGATTGGAATGCAACAGGTGTACCGGAATGGTTCAATATAATAACTGTGACCCTGTGGAAGACCGATTGGGCTGTAGCGGGTGTACAGGAATCGTTCAATATAATAACTGTGACCCTGTGGAAGACCGATTGGGCTGTAGCGGGTGTACCGGGATAGTTCAATATAATAACTGTGACCCTGTGGAAGACCGATTGGGCTGTAGCGGGTGTACCGGGATAGTTCAATATAATAACTGGGATGCTATGGAAGACTTATTAAGGTGCAACGGGTGTGTCGGGATGGTTCAATAAAATAAGAGGCTCTGTGGAAGACCGATTCTGTGCACTACATATAAACCGATTTCTTGTTTTGTTGTTATTTGTATTTGTTATTTATTTTTCAGTGAAAGCTACTCCGTACCGTTCATACTTATTCAGTCAGAAGATCTATGCTCTGTGATGTCGTGCTGTGCTGGGAAGAGAAAGTCTTCTTGTCGTACTGTGCATTCTTTCTTGCAAATGATTCAGTCGGTTGGCATCCATATTACACATCCAACTGTATTCGCAGTTGAATGAAACCGGGAGCATTTGCAAGGATTTGTTGGATTGGCTAATTAGAGGAAACATTTGTTTTTCGCGAAGTGGAGAACTCAATAGCACGTAATGGAGAGCTCGATTGCTTGAGTTAAGCAGATCACGTGACTGAAGAGTATCTTCTAATTGTCTCTCTCTAGTTCGCGTAATCGAGCCCCGAGATCGCGAAGCGTTTCCATATTTTGGTCCTTATAGCTTCCCATAGCTGTTCGTAATACCCAGATTTCTCCTTTATGTAATGTTATACAGTTTGTTGTTATATAAGGATACAGTGTATACATATGTATGTATGTATGTATTTCACAATCCATGCATTCATCTTTTTATCACTCCTCCATTCTATTGTATTTTCCTTCTTATTTCTTTCTTCTTCCCTAGTAGATAGAAACTGAAGAATTTGGCGCACTTGCAAATTAAAAACAAGTATGATCAAGCACAAGAAAGAAAATAAAAAAAATGATGCAATGATTATTTCAAAATTCCAGAATCTGAAATTTTTATTTACTCTGTATCACAATCTATTATAGGAATACGAGAATATTATTTTCTGGCGCACTAGTAAATTTTAAAACAGTAGGTTACCATCTAGCATAGGAGTTCAATAAAATTTCTGGCGCAATCAATATTACGCATGCGCTATATATAAAACAACTGCGCTGTGATGTTCTCGTCAACGAGAGCACAGAAAGTGTATTGAGGAAGCCCCCAAAGGGCGACTCTTTCCGCAGAGCGGCAAAATAGAAAATATTTTCTACTCTTTCTCAGTTGGTGAGCTAGCACAATAAACGGCGTTGTCCCTATGGTATGTATGTATGTATACGTTTTTCTATCTACTTATATATCTGTATCTTCCTTCCTTCCTTGACATTATACTAATTTGTATCAGTAGGGTGTCCATCACCGTAACTATACCCTTTTAGATCTGAATGAAGCAAGATCGTATCGGTTATGAAATCATTTCTAAGGGAACTTATAATGTTATGGGACGGAGTGCAAAATGGTCATTGTCCAATGTGACGTTAACTGTCAAAACAAGATGGACTTCACTAATCTGTGTGGATTCGACTGAAATCAAGTTGGTTACTTATTCCGTATTCCTTGATACCGATTCAATAAATTTCGACATCGAGTTGGTTACTTATTCTATGTTCAAGATTCAATAAGGAATAGGTTACCGCTTACTTATTGCCGATTAAATAAATGCTACAAATTTGAACTCTCTTTAGGATATTCACAGCTAGTGGTCCACGTCAACCCCTATAATATGTTGAGACGAAACAATTAGTCTAGCCCAATTGGAGAAATACGAGTGTTCTTATTGGTATCAGCTATATAAAGCTGGATACAAAGAGATGACCGATTCTATTAAAATAAAATTTTAAATGACGTCAACCCTTCCTTAAAGTATTTTTATCTAGTTGAAATCTGCTCCAACAGAAGGAAAACTTAAGAAAAAATTCGTCGAGTCGATTGCAAGATATAGCTATATAAATATACCTCTCAATTCCACCTGTGCAACATTCCCTCCTCAAATGATTTTGACATGTACCTATCTTTGAAATTTTATCTGTAAGGTTATTTCCGACCAACAAAACAAGTCAAAACAAATCTTGACGAAATTCATAGAGAGTAATCAGAGAAATAGGAGGGTCTTTATAGGTGCGGGATATGCAAAGGAGGTGCATAGTGAACCAATTCCATCAAGAATTTACACCGATTGAACCTCTACTTAGAGGTTTTGATTTCAACCACTCTTTGACAGTTTTTAGCTAGGGGTCTGCTCCAACAGTAGGAAAATCTTAGAGAAATTTCGTCGAGCCGATTTCGCGAAATAGGGGTCTAAATACATGTAAGCCATAACAAAGCTCGTAAAGAGATAAACTTTCAAGTCCACGATTGGATCCAAACATCCCATCCTCCAATCATTTCGAAATGGATCCTCTTTTGAGATTTTGCATCCAGGGATATGTTGGACCACCAAAGAAGTATTGACGAAGTTTCGTCAAGCGAAATCAGAGAAATAGTATGTTACTCATGGATACCGGCAACATAAAACCGATCAAGTGAGGATAGACTATATCCAAATTTTGCAATACTTAAACGCCTACTTAAAGAAAATTAATTTCAACCTCTGTTTGAAGTTTTCAAGTAATACGTCTGTTTCAACAGCAGCATACGTTTAGGTAACATTCATCGAGCCGATATTACGATATAGGAGGATAAATGGGGGGGGGGGGGGATATAACGCAGGCAATAATGGATTAAAATCGTACGTATACATATAAGCCGTAACATTCCCTCCTTTTAAAAAAAGTTGACATGAACCCTTTTTGGAGATTTTATCTGTAGCAATATTTTCGACCACAAAAGAAGTCTGGACGAATTTGGTCGAGAGGAATCAGCGAAATAAGGGACAACTTATGGTTTACCGGGTTTGAAATTCGGGTACAATGTAGATCGACTCTGACAACAATTTGTACTAACTGAACCCCTACTCAGCGGATTTTGATTTCAACGCCTCTTTGACAGTTTCTAGGGATTCGTTCCAACAGTAGGAAAAGTTAAAAGAAAATTCGTCTAGCCGATTTCGAGAAATATGGAGCTAAATATATGATAGGTATAACAAAGCCCACAAGGAGATTATCAATTATATCCATGTATGGACTCAACAATGCACCCATAAAATGATTTAAAATGGATATATGATATCTTGTACCTAGGGATGTGTTTAACCACTAAAAGAAGTATTGACGACGTTCGTCGAGAGAAATCAGAGAAATTGGAGGGTCTTTATGGATACCGGCAATATTGAACAGATATAGTGTGAACCAATTATACCGACATTTTGCAATATGTGAACCATTACTTGGATAATCTCAACCCTCGTTTGACATTTTCTAGTGAGTGATCTGTTTCAAGAGTAAAGAAACGTTAGAAAAAAGTTCGTGAAACCATTTTTGAGAAATAGGGGTCTAAATGTATGGGGTAAGCGGATTAAATCTAACGTATACGTATGTGCCCTAACATCTCCTCCTTAAAGAAATTTTACATAGACCTTTGTTCTTTGAGATTGTACATCTAGGGATATTCTCAGAGAGGAATCAGCCAAAGACGGGGGAACTTATGGGTACCGGTTATGAAAAGCAGGTACAATGTGGATCAATTCTGTCAACATTTTGTACTATCTGAACCCGTACCTAGAGGATTTTGATTTCAAAGCCTCTTTGGCAGTTTATAGGTAAAGATTTGCCCCAACAATAGGAAAAGTTCAAAGAAAATTCGTCGAGGCGATTTTGAGAAATACGGAGCTAAAATATGGTAGGTATAACAATGACAAAAAGGGGGTTACTCATTAAGTCCATATATGGACCCACAGTCCACCCCTAAAATGATAATGACTAATCGTTCTTTGATATTTTGTACCTAGGGATAATGTTTGACCACAAAAGAAGTATTGAAGAAATTCTTCGAGAGGAATCAGAGAAATAGGACAGTTTTTATTGATACCGGCAATATTATATCCAAACTTTGCAATGCGTGAACCCCTCCTCAGAGAATTTCGATCTCAGCCCCTGTTTGACAGTTCCTAGTTAATGATATGTTTTTAGAGAAGCAAAAGTTCGAAAAAAGTTCGTCGAGCCGATTTTGAGAAAAAGGAGACTAAATGTATTGCGGACGCTGTAAACCCAGGCCGATTTCAACTCCTGTTTGGCAGTTCGTAGTGAGTGATCTTTTCCAAGAGAAGCAAAAGTTAGAAGAAAAAAAAAATCGTCGAGGTGATTTTGAGAAATAGGGGACTAAATGTAGGGGTGGGCTGGATATTACACAGGCCGTAGCGGGGTTAAATTAAATCTTAGGTATACATATGGGCCCTACCACCTCTCCTTAAAGAAGTTTGACATGGACCCTTCTTTGACATTTTATCTCTAGCGATATTTGTGACCCACAAAAGAAGTATTGACAAATTTTTTAGTCGAGAAGAATCAGCGAAAAAAGGGTTTTGAAATGCAGGTACAATGCAGATTATCTCTAACAACAATTTGTACTAACTGAACCCTCACTTAGCGGATTTTGATTTCAACACCTCTTTGAAAGTTTCTAGTGAGGGATTTGCTATAACAGTAGGAAAATTTAAAAGAAAATTCGTCTAGCCGATTTTGAGAAAGATGGAGCTAAATATGTGGTAAGTATAACAAAGTCCACAGGGAGATTACCCCTTAAGGCACTGGACATTGCCAGAATTGAAATACTAACAACAGAAAGAGGTGTGTACAAGATTGATGTGTACAAGATTGATGTGGGCAAGATTGGTGTGTACAAGATTGATGTGTAAAGATTGATGTGTACAAGATTGGTGTGTACAAGATTGATGTGTACAAGATTGATGTGTACAAGATTGATAATAGCTGCTTTGGAGCCTATATAATCTTAACTTTTAAAAAAGAATCATGGATATTTGACATTGTGTAAACATCCTGCTCTTTGCTGCGTTCGGTGATTATTCCCGAAAAGGATATACTGCGAATATCTGATGAATTAAATTTTGAGAGCTGAAGTGTACACTGTTCCTTATTATTTTTCAAATATTCACTACAATATGTGTGAAGGGTAGTTTCATATAAGTTGTGCATGCCCCAGTTTTGAGCGGCATATTCGTCGTTGTTAACGTATTTTGAAATTATTTTACAATTCAGAATCAGCTTTCACTGGATTTTCCTTATATGAATAGTAAGATACCGACCATTTAACTTTCATTATTTGGGTGGGGTATAGTGGTCTGTTGTAAAACCAAATGCTTTAATTTGCTGTAAATTAAAAACTGTCAGCCATTAGAAAATTCCGGCCTTAGTCTTTTAGGAAAAAATGTTATCTACTAAATGAAAAAAAAAAATGTTTTGAGGTAAATATGAAACAAAAGTTGTTTGAAAATTAAACGACATCTCCTACTTCAACTTCTTGCATCAAATGGACTGTGTTTACGCTTACGTAAGATGTACAAGATGTGTCTACAAAAAACATTTGTGTGTTTATAATTAAGAGATAGATGCATAATGAAGACTTTTATGTTTTTTATATGCATTTATCGTAGTATAAACTGTCAGTTGCCGAATCACACAGTAAATAACGCTTTTCAGGCGTGATGTAACATGCGGGATTCGAACACAGACAGTTTATATCACGATACACGCAGAAAAAATCTAAAACATTAAACTCATATAGTTGCAATTTTTTAAAATGTTATTCATGCATGTATTCTTGTGTTGGTTTTATTTGAATATTTCGTATGACGTTTAGAATTCTCATTCAGCTTTGATTGAGTTTGAATTATCGTTGTATATCGGCCTTCGGCCATTCGTGACTATTCAATCTCTTTGGTGATCCATGTAGGAAATCTATCTAAAGTGTCAAATTTACGTAAAATTCTCCAAATCTGTAAGGATACCAGCAAATACTTAACATAGCATACTTGCAATGTTTTTATCCAGATTTATCTCAAATGTAGTCAAACAAAGAATGATTTGTTAACTGAAAATACAAGATTTGTTATTTGATTCTGTCAGAATCAATTTATTTCAATTTTTCATAAAAGATTTAATCAATTTTTATTTCATTTGGAAGGTATACATTGTCTCTGCCTTCGCTTGCAGTATTTACAATTTATTAAATAGCCGTAGCTATGTTTTTTTTATATAAAAAAGTTTTATATAAAAAGATGTTCTTCACACACTTTATATATAAATAAGATTAGCTTAACCTCATCATATGGTTACTCTCTGACCAATGGAAAGCTTCGTTACATTTACCAACTAAAGAAATTTCAGTCATTAGGTGAATATACTTTTAAATTAAGTTGTTCAACCTTTTCTAGCTAGAAATACTATACGCCTGAATGTTCCACCACTAGACTTGGCAGGCCGTGTCAGTATTTAGTCTTTGTTTCACACATGAATAATTCTTTTTGACATAGAAGTTTTCGTATTCGCTGTGAGAATAGTATTTTTTATAAATCGTCGCTATATCAAATTGTTTAGAATTAATATCTAATCATTAACATCAGTAGTAGTGAAATAGCAAGTTTGGCCCACCCACAGATAACGTTTGGCGTAGATTAACTTTTGGTGGCTACCATTAATGTTAGTCATAGATAACGTTTAGTGACTAGCTTCAATCCTAGTCGTAAAAGCTTTTGGCGACTAGTAATGAGAGTTTGTGATAGGGTATGCACATACAACTTTTGGCGACTAGCTTCGCACCAGTCGTAGAAAACGTTTGGTGACTAGTCCGCCGCCGCTGCCAACGTCAAATAACGGAATGGTTGGGAGCGGTTTGTATTCCAAGAGGATGTTGGAGATGGGGAAGAGAAATGGCAAATGTTTACCACCGAGATAGATGAGGTGCCGGTCGCAGCAGTATCTAAGGAAGCCACGAGGCGGAAAGTCACGAAGGAGCGGGAAGTTGTTGAACAGTTTTTCGACGCCCACAAAAGGCAGACACGGACGATCCGGAAGCCACCGAGTAACTCCCTCACGGGGCGCGGTCTTTTGTTCTGAAGACGCAGAAGACCTTGCGAGCCGCGTGGAAACGCTTTTTGGCGTCTACCGGGCTGGCATCAAGTTCCCCGAGCTAGTTAACTAGGTCATCGCCATCTGCCAGCGGTTGCTCTAGAACTGCCTCATAGAAGCGCCCACGTTCAAGTCATTAATTAGAGATATTTACGACTAGGTCTATGACTCGTCCTTAAAATGCGGCATGTTCGCCCTTGCGAGAACCCTGTACCATCTCAGGAGACATTGTTGGTACATCTAGGACCAGACCACCCCCGTACCACCTAGATGGTGTCGGCAACCTTGAAGGTACCGGCGTTCGATTCAGTCTTCCCAACGTCTATCGAATCCCCACGGGTTCGCGACCAAGAAATCGCGCTGGCATCCCTGCGGGTCTATTACATCTGGTCCTACGTCCACTCCGAATCGTTGGGCGACCTCCCAGCCAACAACGCGCTCGTGTTCTCCTCTGACCGAGGAGCATCATGGAAGACCGTCCGGTTGCCGCAGGGGCCTAAGAGATCGAGGCCATCAACCAAGAGGTCCAGAGGCTGATCACGGCCCAGGGGGGCGCTCCTATGTGGACTCCAGCACCAGCGACCAGCTTCGGTTACATGCTCTACAGCTTCATCCCGGTCCAGAGCCATGGGCACCTCCTATCCTTGGCGCCACTGCTGCCCATCTACCTCCGCCTGCGCGGACCCTGGCGTTCCTGCTGACATACTCCATGCTCCCTGTCCAAAAAAAGGCTGACAGGCCGATTTGCGGCCACCTCTCAGTCGAAGTGCTGAAGGCACTGGACAGCGTCTCAACGCTCGGCGCGTTGCTAGAGACGGCGCTGTCTCTGTATCGCCGTTAATTGGAAACAGGTCAGGTCAAGGAATGCGCGCCATGCCTGTAGACATCTATGTACGCTCGCAGAAAGATAGCGCCCTGCAGGGCGCCACGGCGGACGTCGCCCAGTACGCGACTGATCTGGTTGTGTTTAACGACGCCGCCGAGAACCTTAAAAGCTCTTTAAACGTTTTTAACGCCGACGGCACGCTGCGCAACGGTTTCAAGCCGTTCGATAGACCACAGGCTGAGGAGGCTGCAACCACAGCACGGAGTTCGGCTACGCACTTGTTCCCCTGCCTTCCTCGTACAAAAACTCCACTTTCACCCGTGCAGAGGCCGGAAAACCCAGTTCATTTTCGAAAAAAAAAAAAAAATGCGCTGTGTCTCATCACGGTCATCGGCCCAAAACACTGATAATCGCTGAGGCTCCGGATAAAGCTGGAGATGTGCACCCGCGGGATCGCTAAAGCACCCGGCCTTACCGAACAATTAAAGTTCCACCTTCCCTGCTCATCGACGAGGTATGACTCTGTACCCGCAGCTCCACGACCCGCAAAACTACCGCCTGAGAAGAATCTCGGAGGTGGAGGGCTCTCTGCGCGCGGAATCTGAACGACAGCGGGGCCTTTACAAAAAGTACCAGCGCGCGACCGGCGCGGTTGATGATGTTTATCTCGCCATGACTGTTGTGTCCATGGCGGTGGGGGGTGGCATGGCGGGGTTCGTCCTCTTGTTCACAATCGTCGCCGCCTCCATCGCAGTCAGCCTCGAAATCACGTTCATGGGTTGTTGCCTCCTGTCCTAGGATGGGGTATAAATATCAAAGAACAATCCATGTCAAAATAATGTTTAGGGGTGGACTGTAGGGTCTATATATGGCCTTTGGAGGTAATCTTCTTTCAGGCTTTGCTATGGGTTCCATATATTTAGGCCCATACTTCTCGAAATCGGCTCAACAAATTTTGTCTAAACTTTTCCTACTGTTGGAGCGGATCTCTAAATAGAAACTGTCAAAGAGGCGATGAAATCAAAATCCTCTAAGTACGAGTTCAATTGGTGCTAATTGTTTAAAGAATCGATCCACTATCTACCTCCTGTACATAGCCGGTGCATATTAGGACACTCCTATTTCTCGGATTTTCTCGACGAATTTCGTCAAGGCTTCTATTGTGGGTCGAAAATATCCCTAGAGATAAGATTTAAATGAAGGGTCCATGTCAAATTCCTTTAAAGCGGGGCTGTTCCATGTGTGAACTTAAGAGGCAATCTCTTTGTCGGCTGTCTTATAGCTCTCTTTATTGATTAACCTTTTTCTCAAAATCGGCTCGACGAATTTTCTCTACACGTTTCTTTTGTTGGAGGAGATCCCTGCCTAGAAACTGTCATAGAGGGGTAAAAATGAAAATACTTTAAGGAAGGGTTCACGTTATTGGAAATCTTAATGTAACCGGTGATCTCTCTGTATCCAGCTTGATATAGCTGGAACCAAAAAGAACACTCGTATTTCTCCAATCGGGCTAGACTAATTGGTATGAGTGTCCTGAAGATTATTCAAACTAGATGTAGCATTTCTTGAAACGGGAATAAGTAAGTGGTAATCTATTTCTTATTGAATCGGAAATAAGGAATAAGTAGCCAAATCGATGTTAACATTTTTGAATCGGGAATAAGTAGCTCGTTACTTATTCCTTATTGAATCGGGAAAAACGAATAAGTAACCAACTTGATGTCAATCATACAGTGTCCTTTCTGTGGTGATTCTGGCAAGATTATGACACGCAAGTAAGTGCTAAACATAAACATAGGCGAAACTTTTTTTTATTGAAAATGAAAATATGTGTTAGAGGTAGTCAGTAGTACTTAATGGAAATATACACACCATTTAAACAATGTTGCAACCCCTCCCCCCCCCCTCCGCCTCAACTTTTATTGCTACTATCGTTGACAATTATGCATATTGTGCACCGTTCCTCCACTGATCTTACAAGCTCGCCCGTGCGTATCGGGCTGTTTACAAAAAGTCGATTGGCTGTTTCCGTGGAGATCGCATTTTGCTGACAATTAAGTAGCTATATCTCCTAATCCAGTGAATGAATGTGTATCAAGTCTTCGTAATGCACGTGAAGTGTCTAACAAATTAAGATTTCCCATTGTACTATAATGCATTAATGTCTATCTTTAAATAACTTATGGTCCCATTGGTCAAATGTCGGGACTAGTATTTTCTTCAAAAATAAGAAACTGTGGTGTAGAACGAAATAGCTGTACAACTGAGAGTTACGCCAAACACGAGACTCATCGCAAAATCTTGTAAAGATGCTGATTGGTCAACAGAGACACACCTTCTCGTTACAGTTAATTACCAAAGATGTAGCCATAATAAAATGAATAAACTGTATGATCATGTTTGGGACCAAGCATATACTTTCTCTGCAGTATAGACCAAGATGAATCCACTGGTCTTAGCAACCTTATAAATTCTCATAGCAAAAGCTATTGGCATACGTAACTAGACAAGAAGTTGATATTTTGATTAGCAGATAGTACCCTCTGTCTACGTAGGTCATGTCACTTCTCTCAACAGCAAATTCTGACCTCATATTAGCGTTTGTGCCATGATGGTAGGTGAGCACACATTGCATCGACATTCCAGTATTTGTAGGAGGGGTTATTCACAATTGCAAAGGGATAGTTAAAATATAAAATGAACAAAACTGGTTCAAATGTAAAGCTCATACAGTGAAATGCACATCGAATTATTTGTATGTACAAAGCAATATATGTGAATATAATAAATATTGGTCATGCAGGAGTAGATGCATTTTGGCAAATTAAAAATGTTCTGCCAATATTCTATTGCCTATGACACAACCTATTTTTAGACTGCAATGCACGGCCCGTTCATCCCTTGGTTATCTTTTTCTCATTGCAGGTCATTTCCAGGTGACGATTAGTAAACAATAGTACGTGTAAAACACCTGTATACAGTTATATTTAACTGTGTCAAGAAATGCACCCATTGCACGTATGCAGGGAGCACTTCTTGCCAATACAGATGTAGATACCACAGAATTATTTTAAAAAAAAAAAAAATGTATGCAATTTTTTCAAAATTTCTCGTGAAATTATCTAACCGCATTAGGCCAACTTCTGTGGTATTTGTACTTTGCTCAAGTTAGTGAATATTTAGTAAATGTGAAAAGACTGAGCTGGGAATCAAATCATAAAACAAGGTTTCTCTTCAGCACGAAAATCCTACACGCTTGTTATAAATCATCGTTAATACATTCTACCGCCTCTCAAATACATTATAAAGGTGTTCACAATAATAGCATGCGTACCAATAGTATCAATGAACATTTTGATATAATAGCGCTTTTATATTTATTTTAAAAATCTTTTTTAAAATATATTATAGAACTGAAAGAAAGAAAAGTAATGATCTTCCCCCATTGATAACGTATCAGTGGCATTGACCTTTTACAAATCCTCACCAGGGGTTGATTCTAAGCTTTGCAAGAGGTCTCCTTGAACGAGAAAAAGTAACAATTTCTTCAGGCGGAGTAGTCATAAAACAATTTCCAAGATGGCTGCCATGGCGGCTATATTGGACGTCGAATCGGCACCGTTTTTATTTAAGACTAACTACATATCGTAAGATGCGTTTAGGGGACAAATTCATGTCGATACAATCATCCGTGCATAAGGTGTTGCGACATGATTTTCAAGATGATTCTCTGGCGGCTATATTGGTTGTCTGAGGGTAAAAATATTTGCATCCAGGACTAACTACATCTCTGGATGAACCTGTCCACCAAGTTTCATGACTTTCTTCAAGTAGTTTCAGAACAGTAGCGATGTGAAACATTTGCTACCGGACAGATGCCAACCAACGACGGACTGGCGGACACGTCATCATATAAGTTCTTTAAGTCTTCTTTAATAGTAGAGCTGCATGTAAAAGCCTTACCTATACTACACGATAACTTTAGTTACGGCCGCATGATTCACCCAAAACCTGCCCCAAACCACCCAAAATCTGCCCCAAACCACCCAAAACCTGCCCAGATCCACCACAAACATGATCTAAATCAAACGAACATACCCAAATGCACAAGAAACCATTGGACGGAGTACTATTTTGTAGAAACAGACAACAAATTACGCCGCAGTTAGATATATATTACATATATTCCAACTGAACCACAACCTGAAGAAGTACTTTCATTCCACAGATATTACACAAGGCTTAAAGGAGATGAAAAGTTTTAAAAACGTGTAACAACTGTAATTAAGGCACCCAGTCGAATGCATTTTATCCAAAAACGTGCTGTGGTACAATGTTGCAGAGAAAGGTCTTTAAAAATTAACAAACCACATGGAAACAGTAAGCGTAATGAGCCCTATCGGCGAACAAATCTAAATATTTTAAGAGAAGCTGCAAATGGTATAGGGGAGAAAAAGGCATTAGAGAGATATTTACAGACGAATAAAGATGATAGCTTTTCTGCGCCAAAAACGTCAAGGTAAATTCAAGACAAAATTTATAGAGAAAAGAATAAAGTCAAAACATCTGTACCAGGAAATAAAAATCTAGCCGATGATTTAATAAAATTTTTAGGTGAACTTCACACAAATGTCTATGTTCAGGAAGTGAATCTGACAAAAAGAAAATGCCCCGTTATTGAACTTTATTATATACCTACCAATTTTCTACCCAAGAAAGAGCCAGAATTTTACCGTCATTTCCTACAAGCAGGAAAACGATACTATCGTTTTCTAAACCCGTTATCACCATACTCTCAAACGAGGCTGGGACTACTTTATCCTCGAGGTTTCCTGGTGACAATAGCAGCGCCCCTAGCGATGGAATGCTAACACTAGCAGTAAACAGAGCTCTCACAGCAACGTTTGTTAAGAAACCTTGAGTTATATGTAAAATATCTGAAAGGTCTAAACAATGTTTTGTCACAACAACAATAAAAAAGCATGTATTCCTTTATTTTAAAGTAGTAAAATATTGCCACAATGTTCGTCTGAAACAAGATCATATTCTGAAATCGCGTGCCAAACATTACAGTTGTACAGTACAACCCATTTACGGAAATTCATAAATGGTAACGTTAGTCAGTTTCACGCATAATGGATTATTTTAAATTATAAATGAGTAATATTCTATGCAACAAATCTGTACCATTAAGTTCCAACAATTTCTCCAATCCTGTTGTAAATAACTGTCAAAGTAATGTTGTCTTTCCCTTGTCAAGTTCCCATCGGAGCCTCTCAGAATGTCTCGCCAGAAACAATTCAACCGCATTCAACCTGAACTCTGAAAGAAACTTCCAGTCATTCTGCTGGTGAAAACTTCCGTGATGCAAAATTTCAGAACTGCACAATAACTGTAAATCACATATATGAGTAGTCTGCCCTCAAGCGTCGAAGAATTCGTGTTATTGACAGTGATTGTAGTCACAGCGAGTGCTGTTTCACAAAATTCATTCATAAAATTAATATTCATGCGCATGTCAGCCTTTCAAAAAGTAATTCGGTTTATGCTTTAAGATAAAGTTCGTATTAAAGAGGTTGAAATGTTTAGCAATTACTTGTGTTTTTCAACTACATATAATTATTTTATTAAATTATCCGAAAATTGATAGGTATATAACAAAAATATCATTATCACAGTAATGCGATTTTGATTGCTAGATCACGTCTCGTTGTCAGCATAAAAATCCGGATCATGACTCGACGCTTCGCGTATCGTAATGATCCTGATTTTCTAATGCTGACAACTCGACGTGATCTAGCAATCAAGATCGCGTTACTGTAAGAGTACTATATATGTACACTGCTGAACAAATTTTAGACATCAACAAAAAATTGTTCAGGACAGGATAAAAGAATTATTTAACTAGACCGAACTTTTAATTTGGATAAGGTTTTTGTAACTGCAATGTCATACAAAAATAGAAGCGTTGTAAACAGGAAAACTGACCAATACCATATTTTCTTAAGTCCACTATGTCTTCATTGGGAATCAGACGAAAATACGTATTACAAATTCTTTTCGCATATTCGCGAAAAAATTGGTGATAATAATTTCATATTTGGTACGGACGATGAAAAAGCTCTGACAAACGCTCTAAGATCCAATTTTTGTAATGCAGAATTTTTATATTGTACTAAGCATATTAAAGACAACATGTGGCACTCTTTGCATAAACATGGATGTGACGATCTTGTCACAAAATCAATACTTCGTATGGTCTTCAATGAAGACTGTGGCCTGATATTCAGTCAAGATGACGCTGAGTTTGCGAAACTAGAAGATGATCTGGCGATATATTTAAAACAATATCCCAATTTCGAATAATACTTTGAAAAGTTCATATGTCCAAAAATTAAAATGTTCGTGTACAAACCACTAAAAACAACATTGTCACGAGTCTTTGGACAAACAACAACTCGGAATCCATAAATGATAACCTTAAGCAGGTTGCTGATTGGAAACAGCACAAAATACCCGAATTAATCAACAGGTTATACAGTGTAACTCAAGCTCAGTTCACAGATTTGCGTCGTGCACTATATGGCTGTGGCAATTATAAATTATTTGGCCCTTCCTCTTTATATGTAATTGATGAAACAATTGGGCGCACAAAAACATCAGCAGAAAAGACAAGAATCTTTAAAAAAAAATGTACAGAAGCAAATAAACTCCAATACTTCTAAGTTTATGCATTCCTCCGATGGAAAATTCCAATGCATCCGGCCGGAAATAGATGCCGGACGCAAACCTGGGCAAAGAAAGCGTGCAAAGGCGGAACGGACGCCGCAAAAGAAATGGCGATAATGGCGAACATTGACCTAGGCTCTGTAAATTGAACTAGAACTACACTTGTCTATTGTCGATAAATGACTACGCATTTGCATTGTTCCAATTTTTTAACTGTTTTTTTTTGTAAATACCTTGCAATGTTTATATGTAATAATCTTTGTAAAATTTTAGGAATTTTTAGTCACGTACGACACAGGTTGCAAGCATTACTTGTATTATGTTGATTGTATTCATACTTTGTTTGAAAATATGCAAAACACAGTTTAACTGAACTTCGTTAGTTTAATGTTTTATTCTTTGTTTTAAAACTGGACTTTGAATAATAATCTTCGTACAATATTTATGAATTTTTAGTTAGCGGCGAAATATGCCATGTTTTATAGAACTCTGAAATCGATTATAAAGATTTTTAGAACATCCTACCTTTTGTTTCCTCACTTCTTTGATATTTACCGAATCTGTAACTTCCGTGGACCGCCGCTTTGTCACAACATGTACTCAAATAATAGTTTGGTTCGTACTCAACAATTTTGTGTTTTTAAGACATTATTTTGTCTTACATTTTTATGTTATGTATGTATTCATAGATCTTCCCATCTGACTCGCATAAATGAATCTTAAGCGCATAAGACTTTTATCATTATCAATAAATTTAAAGCAAGGACATTAACATTTTTAGATGTAATGACATGAAGTATAAAGTAAATAATAGATCAGCAGTTATTTGCACTTCAATTTAGAAAAAAAAAAAAAAAAAATTAAAAAGAAAACAACAAAAAAAAGAATCAGTATCTTTACATGATTTATTATACAAGCGTTAATTTAAATAAAACATCAAGAATACAATATATCTTTGTAGCCCGTTGTGACAACCAATTGCTAATAAAGACAAGACCAAATGCATGTAGAAAATCTATTATGTCGTCTATATGTTATTGTTTTCATCTCCATTCATATGTATGGCACTGATGGTCCATTATTTACTTCAATATGAGGCCGTTTTCACTTGGAACCTATTGACTGGGTCCGTTATGACTTGATAACCAGCATTGGCGATGAATCCAGTAAGATTTGTCTCCCTTGTTTCATTTCCATCCGATGTAAATACTAACTGCGGCATAATTTGTGTTCTGTTTATACAAAATAGTACTCTTTCCAATGTTTTCTTATGGATTTGGGTATGTTTCGTTTGATTTAGATATGTTTGTGGTGGATTTGGGCAGGTTTGGGGTTGTTTGGGGCAGGTTTGGGATGGTTTTGGGTGAATCGTCCGGCCCCTTTAGTTACCCTACATATCAAACATACCTTTAAATATCGATACTGAAATCGAATCACTGAATAATATATTACTTTCAAGCTTTGCACATGACGTTATTATTCACCCAGCTCATGACTTCCTATGCAAATGCATTGCGAGCGATGGTCCAGTAAATATTGCACTCATTAAACATTTGTCAAACACGTTCTTGGGTTTCAAAACGCCACTGCCACCAGAACTTGAAATCAACCACATTCTTGCAGAAACGGTTGCTCTTGTTTTTACCTCGATTTCAAGGAATTCACACCAAAAAAAAAAAAAAAGAATCTAAATGTTAAGACTTTTGGCCAGCAATGTTATTTCTAACTTTCAATCTTTATTCGCCAAAATTGAACGCAAATATTTTTATTTTTATTTTTAAGACTTAGAGTCGTATCTTCACCAAGAGATTGAGTGAGCTTGGTTCTACAACAGCTGCGTGTACGCAAAACCAACGGGACTGAGTAAAGAATCTATGGCATGTATCAGATTCGAACTTTGTGATTCAATTGACAAGAAAGTGAAAGATTTCCGAACCAGAAGACCTTAGATGTAAAAAGATAGGTAGAGAGTTATGGATTGTTTCTGGGTTTTATTTAATTTGAGTAATGAAAGATTTTTATAATTTTTTTTTATTCCTCTTTTTCATATTTACCCTTGTATCCTTGTAATATAACTTAACTTCAAATTCGTAATGCTGATGAAATAACATGGGAGATACGGTAATGAAGGCTTGATTTCGGGCACATGCAGATCATTTTTGTAAGTGTTGCACGTGCATATACTGCACGACCACATATATAATGTTGGGAATGCATCTAGGTAAACATATTTAGGCAGATAAATATATAGCTTCTCGCACAGACAAAAAGACATTCATAATAGATCAGGCAGATAAATATATAGCTTCTCGTACAGACAAAAATACATTCATAATAGATCAGGCAAATTTATGAAATACACGTGCTCAAAAATGTAAATAAAGGTTATTCTCAAATCGGATACAAAATGGCAGAGGAGTCTATTAAAAGTTCTTTATTAATAATATATACTATAATCAGATATGGCTACTACTCGCTCGAGTGCGCAGGCGCATTACGACTACAGATTTGATATCATAACTGAGGGTTTTAGCTCCTTTTTATAACCATTTTTTTATTTTTCTTTCTTTCTTTTATTTTTCTGTTCAATTATTGAGCAAGTTCCACCGGGGATATATTTGTGCTATTTGAATATGAAGATGAATGCATAAACTATAGGGTCAAGAAGCTTGATAAGAATTGTTTGTCGTCTGCTTTTGTCAACGAAGTATTTACAAAATGGTTAGCGTTTTTGTGAACTTTACAATGAACTTGCGTGTCTTGCTATCGAAAGAACATTGTCTTTTTTTATTTCTTTTCAGTGTCACTGTACCAGCTTTGTTTATACTTTATCTAACGTTTTCATTATACAATACTTGTTTCGCTGACCATTTAAAGGTTGGAAATTATGTTTCATTTGCACTTTTTCCTAGGAGGGTATTGGCCCTAGATATATCAACATACTAATATGCAGTAGCCAGTTCAACTATAATCTTTTACCATGTAAATGTACAAAGTCAAAAAGGTACATTTTAAAACTATAATGATGAATAATATAATTTAAATGGCATCTGCAAACTGTCTGAGATTGAGAATGTCCAATAAGAGAACAGATGTCTTGAATATTTTGAAAGTAAAAAAAAATATAGTATTGTGTGCTTACAAGGTACTCACTTTACATCTAAGGAAAATACATATATTGAGACACAATGGGGATATAGATGTATTTTTAACTCACTTGAGCCAAATTCAAGAGGAGTATGTATGATGTTACATAACAACTTTTAATTTTTAATTACACAGAGAAAAAAAAGAGACTGGGGTGGGGTGGGGTGTAATTTAATGGGAATATACTTGGATATAGAAAAAAGTAGATTAACACTTATTAACTTTTATGGACCTAATTCAGATGATCCTAACTTTTTTGATAGAGTGGAAAAAATAATTGACGAGTTCAATAATTCAGTCAATGTTTTATGTGGTGACTTTAATTTAGTATTGGATCCCACTTTTGATTTGGAAGGGTGTGTACATGTTAACAACCAAAAAGCTAGAGAAAGAATAAATAAACTTATGGAGGATCATAATATGATTGACTATGATAGAGTCATTAACCCATATATAAGAAGATACACTTGTGTTATGTATATTGAATCCATAATGTGTGTTTGAATCTTTTCCATGAAAATGAGTTGCACTTTAAGTTCTGGTCACTTGTCAACTGAATGTTGACTAGAATTTGAGTTCAAGGCCGGTCTTATTTGCTATTGGGCTGGGTTTTTTTTCTCCAATGAATGACTCACGTCCTGTTATGAATGTGGTCATTAGAAAATAGGTATATAATAGAGACTTGATACACATTAACTTCATTCCTGTTTTAGATCAGTCTCTGGGAATCCATTTGTGATCAGATTTTACATTGAGCCATTGAACTCAGATATGATTCGAGAGAAAATACTTATTTAAACATTCATTGGAAATGCTAAGTGTTTATTGACTTTTGAATTATTACATTATGTTGGACTTTTGTGAACTTATTCAAAGACATTATGGAGTGTATCATTGTGGTATATTAGGACATTAAAGACTATTGGAACTCATTCAGAATATTCTGTATTCTTGGGCTTGTGATTAGGACATTTAGGATTATTTGGAATTTAATTTACAAACTGTAAGTGTCTTTTGAATTTTTACTTTGTATTGTAGGGAAATAAATTGCTTGTTGACTTTACTTAAATTGCTGGTTTCACTTTCTTTCTGTTACTTATTTGTAAGACCTAGTGTCATAACACTTGGCACAGGAAAAAACCATTAAAACAAGCTAAAAATAATGTAATCCAGATCATCTTAGAGAATGTCCACAGGTATCCGAAAGTCATATATTTAATCCAAAGGTTGATGTAATCACTTTAGGTAACTCCAGTGAATGTTCCAACAAATAATTCCTTTTGATTTATATATACAGCAATACAGCATTACAGTACTACAAGGTTACAGGATTACAGCACAACTATAATTCCAAACAATCTGATGATTCCAAAAGACTGATCATAAAAAACAAGAATGTTTACAACACAAGATATAAACTTTGAATGGAATCTTGTTTACCAAATGCTGTATAAATATAAGACAAGTCACATGACAGAATATTCTAGAATATGAAATGGTGTGTGTGACTTTTAACACATAACTCTGAGGAAATTCTGGTTTTATCTGTAAACAAAATCAACCCTGACTTCAAATGGAATAAACAACTTGTTTACAAAAACTGTCCTTGAACTAAAATACTAAGTAAACAACCTAATTCAAGGACAATAGCTAAACATGTCAACATTATTCTTAACATTAAGGTTTAAGCAAATATTTAAAGTCAAGAAACATTTATAATTTCCTAAAATATTTATAATATTATATAAACATCATAAATGACACTTTACACATGGAAAAAGATTCTGGAAATGTAAAAAAAAAAAGTCTTTTAAAGGATCTGGAGTATGCTCCAAAAGTGAAACATACAATTAACGGAATAAAAAATAAATAAATAATATTTAAAAAAAACAAAACAAAATGCACTACCTGCTTGAAGAATGAAATGATATAAATGTGGCAGCTGATATTTTTACGCTAACAGTTATGTGCTCAACATTTTCTAGTCAATAATCAGTGATCAAATTCCACTAGATTTCACTAGGGGAATCATTTTCGGATTAGCATTTATTGATGTTTTTTTTATATATACATTTTTACTAACCAGATGTTTCACAATGATATTGGGATATTTTAGCAATGAGTCTAAACCCCTATAGTTAATTTTGTATGGCTTAGAACTAGAGGTTTTCTCTTGAAGTTACTTTATTTTCTTGTTTATAATAAAGGATAAAATAATACTTTACGTATTTATTCTTCATTCATTAATGTTTACAGATTTACAAAATACCATGAAGAGTACAAGTACTTGTATGACCAAACACTTGTTTTGAAATACAGGAATTAATATCGTGATATGTATCATAACACTTGTATTGCGATACGTGTCATATCACCTCATACATGTATTGTCCTAGCCCTAGATCTGATAAATATTTTAGGACAAATTTCGCATCTGGATAGCTTTAAACAGTATGTATGGTCATGTATATCTTTAAACTACCGCTCACACTAAACATTTTATCACAAACATCACATGTGACTGGTTTCTCTCCAGTATGCATTGCTGTGTTTTTCTCCAATATGCATCCTTGTGTGTTGCTTGAAATAAAAAAAGGTCACCAAACATTTTATCACAAGCATTACATTGGAATGGCATTTCTCCAGTGTATCCTCATGTGTCTCTTGTAAGTACTATTCTCAATAAACATGTTATCATAAACATCACATCTCAATGTTTTTTGTTTAGTATGTATTCTCATGTGGACCTTTAAATGACAACTCACTAAACATTTTACCACAAATTTCACATTTAAACGGCTATTCTCCAGTATGTATCCTCATGTGTGTCTTCAAACCACCATTCAGACTAAACATTTTATGACAAACATAACATTTGAATGATTTTTGTTCAGTATGTATCCTTCTGTGAAGGTTCAAACTACCACTCTGACTAAACATTTTACCACAAATTTCACATTTGTATGGCTTTTCTCCAGTATGTATCCTCATGTGTATTCTCAAAGTACTCTTCTTATTACACATTTTATCGCAAACATCACAGCTGAATGTTTTTTCTCCTGTATGCATCTTCATGTGTTTCTTCAAATCGAAAGCATCAATAAACATTTTATCACAAATATTACATTTGAACTGCATTTCTCCAAGATGTGTCCTCATGTGCCTCTTCATACTATAGCTGTGACTAAACATTTTATCACAAACATTACATTTAAATGGCTTTTCTCCAGTATGTGTCATCATGTGTCTCTTCAAATGACAATTGTGACTAAACATTTTATCACAAACATCACATTTGAATGGCTGTTCTTTAGTATGAATTGTCATGTGTTTTTCCAAAGTACCAATCTTATGAAACATTTTATAACAAACATCACATTTGAATGGCTGTTCTACAGTATGTATCCTCATGTGTTTATTCAAACTGGAACTCTGGCTAAACATTTGATCACAAACGTTACATTTGAATGGCCTTTCTCCAGTATGTATCAACATGTGTTTCATCAACAAACTATTCACATTAAACATTTTATCACAAACATCACATTTGAATGGTTTTTGTCCAGTATGCATTCTTATGTGGACCTTTAATTTATAACTCTGACTAAACATTTTACCACATATTTCACATTTGAACGGTTTTTCTCCAGTATGCATCATCATGTGTGTCTTCAAACTACCACCCACACTAAACATTTTATTACAAACATCACATTTGAATGGTTTTTGTCCAGTATGTATCCTTTTGTGAAGGTTTAAACTACCGCTCTGACTAAACATTTTACCACAATCTTCACATTTGAACGGTTTTTCTCCAGTATGGATCCTCATGTGTGTTCTCAAAGTGCTATTGTTGGGGCACATTTTATTACAAACATCACATTTTAATGGTTTTTGTCCAGTATGCATTCTCATGTGCGTCGTCAAACTACCACTCGCATTAACCATTTTATGACAAACATCACATCTGAATGTTTCCCTCTCCAGTTGGTATGCTTCTTCTAAGTACCACTCTAAAGCAGCTGGCCTTAATGAGAACCAGGTCCCTCCAGAATCTCCCTTTTCCCAGAACCAATATAAACACGTGGAAAGCTAGGAGGTATTCCGATTGTCAGATCCTATGGCCTCAGACCACAATTAATTTTCCTATATAGTCTCTACATTTGTTTGCCAGTTGTCATGAAAACGAGGAAGTCTCAAGTTGTTACACATACATGGTTTATTGACGCACGTTCATAATACACATCAGATATCTTCCATGATGGATTGCGGCGCCCCCTGTGTCAGGGAGCAGTCCCTATCTAATGTTGCAGCTACTAAGGGGAGCATTTATTAATTAGAACTAGCACGTAAACTACGATACCACACATCTCCCTTCTTTTGAGACTAGCCGAACATAATATTTTGCTTATGACTAGATAGAAAAAAGAATGAATCAATTTCGCCAATATGAAAACATGAAATGAGTAAGCAATGAATTTACTGTCTTTGTATCTTAATTGTCCACTGAAAGAATTTGAGGGAATTTAATTATATACTAGGTTACTGTACATTTGCACACGGTAGTCCTGATTCTAATAATATAGAACACCTAAAAGTCCAATTCTATTGCAATAATTCAGATATCGAGTACTAAACTACGTATTGGCACATTTATAAAAGTCACTTTCTTAGACAAAATCACTAAATCTGACTGATTTTCGGACGACTCTCCTGTTTAACGTCCGCACTGGAGAGTCTGGATTGTTGGGCCCACTGGGTACAGCTGGCTTGCAGGGGGTGGGCTGCACTGGGTCACGCTGGGTTGTCGAATCATCAGATGGTGGCACGGGCTCCATGTTATTGAGAGACTTTGTGCTGAACTCCAAATGGGTCCTGACTGGACAATGTGGGGACTTTGTTGCGATGTCAGTAGACGAATTTGTATTGATTGGAAGTAGATTCACAGGGCTTTTTATCCGCTGTACATGGATTCGATTGTGCCTGTATATCCCTTGGGGAGTTTTTACCAAGTAACTTCTTCGGTCTTTGTCGGCTTGAATAACTATTGGTGGTGTTGACCACTTGTTATCATTTCCATGCCATTTGATTCTGACGCTGTCTCCCTCAGTAATATCTGGTAAAGTATGTGCTGTGTGGCTCCGGTTGTAAAAGAATTCATATCTTTGTTTTGTCTTAAGGTCTCTCTGCCTGCTGATTTTGAGGTTTGGCCACTTGGGGTTTAATTTCTTTTCAATAATGGGCAAGGTGGTCCTCATCTGGCGTACCGTCATCAATTGGACTGGTCCGGCACCTGTCGCTACTGTCGGTGTGGCTCTATAAGCAATCAAGGCAAGGAATACATCGTCCTGTTTAAGTATGGAATTTGCTATTTTGACACCACGTTCTGCTTCACAAGTCGCTTGTGGGTAGTAAGGACTGGTAAATGCTTGTTTGAAGTTGTATTTCTTAGAAAACTCCTTGAATTCTGAGGAAGTGAATTGGGTCCCATTGTCTGATACCACGATTTCTGGGATTCACCATCGTGTAAATGTGCTTTTCAGCTTTCCAATTACCTGCTGGGAGGTTGTTTTTGTTAGATGCATAATTTCCAAATAGCGTGAAAAGTAGTCAATAGCTACCAGGTATCTTTCTTGTCTGACTTCACAAATATCGATTGCAATTTTCTGCCATGGTCTGTCTAGTAGAGAGGTTGTCTTCAATTGTTCCCTCCTCTGTGCTAGCTTCCTAATATGACAAAACTGACAGGTCTCTATTTTGTCTTGGATCTGTCTCGAGATTCCAGGCCACCACACACAATTTTGGGCTCTCTCACGGCATTTCGCTAACCCCTGATGACCCTCGTGGACGTTATCAAGAATTACAGGCCTTAAGACTGTAGCTATGATAATTTTGTCCCTGAAGAGAACAAGATCGTTCTGAACAGAAAGTTCACTGCGTACAGCAAAGTATGGATGTACATCTAAGGGACAGCTATTTTTCTTATCTGGCCATCCATTTCTGGTGAAAGCCATTGCAGTCTGCAGATGGTGGTCACTCATGTAACCTTCTTTTATTTGTTCTAATTTCCTATCGGAAATTGGCCTGCATGCCTCCATTGACTCTAAAAAAACTTCCATTTCCTCTTCGCATGTGGCTTCCTGGCCTAGGAGAGGGCTCCGAGAAAGGGTGTCTGGAATCACCAAAAGCTAGCCAGCTACGTACTCTGCCTTTGCGTTGATTCGTCTCAACCGCATCAACAGTCGTTGATACATCAAAGGAGCTTGATCTAAATCATGTGTGTTGATCAGTGGCACTAAAGGTTTGTGGTCAGTATGCAATCTGAACGAGTCCAGTTCAACAAGATATCGTGAAAACTTCTCACAGGCCCACACACATGCAAGGCACTCCTTCTCTATCTGTGTATATTTAACCTCTGCAGGGGTGAGTGTTCTGGAACAAAAAGCAACAGGCTTGAGTTTCTCTCCATGTTGTTGGAATAATGCGCCACCAATACCATCAGCGCTGACAACTGTTAACTTTACAGGGTGGTAAAATGCTAAGACTGGTGTGGATGTCAGCATCTCCTTGACTTTCGTGAAGGCGTAATCCTTGTCTGGGCCCCAATATCAGGCAGTGTCTGATTTCAGCAGGTCCATAATTGTAGACAAGTCTGGGAGGAATCTACCAAGGTAGCTGATCATGCCCATGGTGCGACTTAGCTCACTGATATTTAATGGAGCAGGTGGCTCTTTCACTGCGTAACCTTTGCTGATCACGTGACCGAAGAATTTCAGTTTGTTCTTCCTAAATTCACATTTTTCTTTGTTGAGCTTGAGACCACTCCTATTGAGCTTCTCCAGTACAAAATTTAGGCGTCTGTCATGGTCCTCCAAGGTTCTGCATAAATGAGTATATCATCCATAATGGCCTCTGCCCCTTCATAGCTAGTCAGCAGCTCTGTCTCACACTTCAACAGGCCAAAGTGCCCAAAGGCTGTTTTGTTGATCTCTTCAACTCTTTTCACAAGACCCATTGCATGTGCAACTGCACGTCCAAGGAGATTATTGTCACGTGGTCCCTTGATGACAAATACTCGAAACTGGCACGATACTTTCTTATAGGTAGTATGTGCCATAAACTCGCCTCTTGAATCCAGAATCCATCCAGGGCTGCATAACTTGGATTCAGATTGTCTCAGCTTTGGTTTTGTTGGAAGAGAGTTGTAGGTTGCTTCCGACATAACTGTTGCGTCTGATCCAGTGTCTGTTTTGAAGCGAACTGAGGCTCCACAAATGTTCAAAATCACACGCGATGCCTCATTATCGTCATCACACATAGTTACTGAGCCAAGGAAGAATGCTTCTTGGTATTCTGCATACTATGTAGCCTGTGTTTCATTGAATGTGATCTCATTTACTCTTTTTGAGCGGCAGACAATGGCAAAGTGGTCAAGCTTGTTACAACTTCTGCACCGTTTTCCTTTAGCGGGACATCTCTCACCTCTACCATGCCTCCTGTTGCATTTGTGACATGTTTGTTGTGCTGTTGTTTCACCATTGTGATTTGGTTTTCGCCACTGACGCTGTCCGTTTCGGTTGGTCGATCCTGGTTTAGTGCCTGATGGCTTGTTCTGTTTAGAAATTACATCCAAATCTTTGACCGTCTGACTTTGGTCGCGTATATGACTTTTTACCAGTTTCGACTCTCTCACTATTTGTATGGCTTTCACTAAGGTAACGTCGGCCTCCATTTGTAGCTTTTCAAAAACCTCTTTATCCAGAATTCCAATTACAAGACGACCCCTTATTGTTTCGTCCTTTTGTGCACCAAAGTCACAATGATCGGCAATTTCATACAGCTTTCTTACAAATTCCTCTCACGGAATCTCCTGGTTTTTTACTAAGTTGGTGGAAACACGCTCTTTCGTGGATTACATTGCTCTAGGGGGCGAAGTAATCATCAAAAAACTGCAAAACTGTGGCGTACTTGTCGGCATCTTCGTCATTAGCAAATTCAAACGATTTAAATATTTGTTCCGCTTCTTTCCCCATTGCATATATTAGTGAACTTACTTGAACTGCCTCATCTTCCTTATTTACTTTGGTGGCGATCCAAAAGCGGGCGAAACGCTGTTTTCAATCCGGCCACTCCACTGGCTTCCCAAGGTTAAAGCTCTCCGGTGCCTGGAATTTCGGCATTTTCACTCACTGCAAAAGTTTATGGATATCTTGTAGTCACATCTGACACCATGCCATGAAAAAGAGGAATTCTCACGTTGTTACACACACAGGATTATAATACACATCAGATATCTTCCATGATGGATCGCAGCGCCCCCCTATGTCAGGGAGCAGTCCCTATCTAATGTTGCAGCTACTAAGGGGATCAGTTATTAATTAGAACAAGCATGTAAACAACGATACTACACACCAGCAATGAACTTTCCACGGTGTCCAAATCCTAATAAATCATATGTGGATCTAAAGTATCTTCAAAGATGAACTCACGGCGAAGTTCTTGTCATAGGTTAACCGGCATTCTTTTGAGAGGCTGGATTGTAAACAAAGCAGCATGCAAGGGTCACATATTTCACTTCTGGATCAGCACCAATGCCTCATTACTCACTGTGCACTATCGCCAAAATACACACAGACAACCAGACCATAATACTCATATTCTAAAGAATAAACAATTTTCTTTAAATCAATACCAAGAATGCCCACATCTAATGCATGCAACACCACCAAAGTGAGAGACGAAACAATGCTCTAAAAAAAGACTGGGACAACATTCGTACTGAACAGGAAGTAACAGTTGTGTCCTGAGTCCATATGACTAATGAGCCGAACGCAGCGATGCAGCTTGATCAGTATAGGGGTATCCAGCTGTGTCGCAGTCGATTTTTTGGTTGTAGTAGTCACAGCTATGTCCATTATAGAATTACTGAGTGTTGATTTAAAGTGTCATTATGCATAACTGTTATTTTCTTCCATTATGTAATTGTGTGTGTGTGTGTGGGGGGGGACGTTGAGAGATTGCGCAATCGTATGGTTGTGCTTTAGTTGTATCGGAGATGCTTTATTTGAATGAAAGTTTCATCGATTGTGTTTTAATGTTATTTTACATAAAGTTTTAACATTTTTGAATATACCGATTTCCTGTCATGCAGCATGCTTGTTTTTTTTAGAATGCATTAAAGGAACAGATTTACAGTTTTGACATTTCAAGCACTCTTGTTTAGAAAAATATCTTTTACTAGTCACGAGGTGATAGCCAACTACTGAAAATCTGGATAGGGCAAGTATTAGTATTAGTACTACATGATATTCATGCTCAGAGGATAGATCTATATCTTAAATCACTGATTTGTTTTTTTGACACATAAATTATTAGACTTGTGTATCTATTAACTAAGCAATGTTAACATGAAAATTGTTTGCACTGCTGTAAGGTATAGAGCGGGTTTACCTGGACACTGTTAAACACTGTATCTTCAGATATTCTTGAACATAACTAATCTTGGAACTATATAATATTTTAATTTTTAATTTTGTCAGGCATTGATGATATTTTGACTTTATAATATGAACAGTTTCATGCAATTTTGTAAACGGAATGTAATGTTTTGTTGCAGACAGACCACCAGTATGCAAAATATACCAGTATAATTACAGAGCAATCATGAGTACCAAGCTTTATACATTTACAACTACATACCTAAAAACCATTATCTACTATGCCAACCCCAAAGAAAAACAAAAGCCAAAACAGAGCGATGAGCACACAGTCAGGAGAAACTCCAAGAGAACCAGAAAATCGTGTGGTTAGTATAACAGGCATATACTTTTGCGAAAAGAAGCTTTATTCTAGGAATAATGACTAAAACAATCTGTGAGCAGTTTTTGATCATCATTGCATGGTCTACAAAGTTTGGCAAGTGTTTTGAATAGTAGTGATACATGAATTGGGTTGAAATGTGTAACGCATTTAGAGACATGCACAGAGTAAGTAGGAGTTAGACAAACTAAACTGCATAATTGTGGGTATATTGCATATATACAGTCACTCATTTTTATGATGGGTAATAGGAGGGAATAAAGAAAGAAACATAGTAAATGACAGATGAAAGCAAGAGTAATTTAATACTGAAATGGATAAAAAGACGAAAGTTTTTCAGGTTCAATTAAATGGGCATAACCATTGGTTTAAGCTTCTTTTCTCACCAGCAAAACAGTATTAGTCAAATAAAACTGGCAATCCGTTTCAAATGAGTCAATGAGAAATAATTAATATTCACTGTATATTGATTAGAAGACATCAAGATAATTCAGATTCATACATTTTCCAATATTTAAGGTCCGTACTTGATTGAAACTGATAAATATATATATCCATTTGTAAGGCAAAATATATTAAGTTGCCAAAACATTGTAGTCCGTACAGATTATTTAAGACAAAGAGTATTAAAAAAAGTCTACACAACATTTATTTACTCCATGGCAAAGGTAGCAAGCATAAAACTGATATATGATGGATATAGGGTTAAGGCTGGTATAGATTTCATTTTTTCTTTCAAAAGAATTTCAGTGGACCCTCCCCTCTCTCCTTTAACACTACTCTCTTTAACTTGGATTTGGATATACGAGGCCTAATTATGGCTCCCAAATGCAGATTGTACCATATTTTATAGATATAACAGTAGTAGATGGCGGGTAAATAGGGTCGGGGGTGGCACTACAGGGTCCTACGAGAATTTAACATGGCGGGTGGCACTACGGGGTCCTACGAGAAATTAACATGGCGGTGGCACTACGGGGTCCTACGAGAAATTAACATTGGGGGCACTACGGGGTCCTACAGGAATTTTAACATTGGGGGTACTACGGGTTCGTACGGGAATTTTAACATGGTAGGCAAGAATGGAAAATTAATCTTTTCTTGAAAAATGGGTGGCCCTGAAAAGGGCCGTTGGTTTTTTTTGTTTAACATTGACATCTCCTGGAGGGTCTTCTTTTCCTTAAACTTCTACGGACTTTCGGTCCGTACATCAAGACCCTCTTCAGGCAGCCTTGTCGTTCAATATAGATGCGACGTTTCCATGTAGCGGTCTCTGTAATCTTGGTGATGGCCCATGATGCCTTCACATACATAGGGAATGCTGGGTTAAACAGCATTCCCGAGATGATACTGGATTATTCCACACTTGTCCACATTTTGTTTTGTTTCTTTAGGAGTAGTCTTGGAGAAAACCGGTGAAGCTCTACGAGACAATCGGTCGTATATATACCCTACGATCGGATTGAAATGCATCGAAATGAACTACCAATCCAAGCGCGCGTTACAAGCGGGTCGGTTTTTCTTCCAATGGGAAGAGTAGGGGTGTGACGTCATTTGGGGTATAAAGGCATCACAGCGTTCGTAGGGATTTTACTTTTTTGGACAGCCTAAATGGAGACTACCATGACCAGTATGTATTGGGGTGAGCCTGCAACGACTAATGCTGCTTTGTTGAACTTCCAGCCGGAAGAGTTTAATTTAGATTTTCTGTCTGAAGAATTTGAGTCTGAAACGACTACGACTGTTGCTGCTATATCAGCCTCTTTGCTGCCTGTCATGGACGATTTCAAAAAGAGGCAACAAGAACAACTGGAAATTTTTTTAAAGCAACAGAGAGAAGCGGAAGAAGTGTTTCTTCAACAAGAAGAGGAGAGAAGAAGAAAACAACAACAAGAAGAAGAGGAGAAGAGTGAAGCACCGCAAGAAGAGAGTCAGGAAGATAAAACGGTGAGTCTTCTCCAAGAGATTTTATCCGAGTTAAAGTATTTGAGAAAGTTATATGAATATTCTTTAACTCAGCCGAAGCGAAAAAGACCATCACAGGCCAAACATTCCAAACCCATCACCACTACTAGTGAGATGCTACCACCACCACCACTACCATCACCATCACCATTCACTACTACAACAACTACTACCAAAGCAGCAGCAGCAGGAGGAATTGGACTGGGTCGTGGAAAAGGATTACGACAATTGAAGCTGATCATGTCCAGTCCATACATTTGTTTTAACAAACAAAACAAACACCCCAATGGCCCTTTTCAGGGCCAGCCAGATCTCTAGAAAAGAAATCAATTTTGCCAAATCAAGTAAAAAAATCCCCATTCCTTGGTTTTGTGTGTAAGAGTGAGTGCGTGCGTGCGTGTATCATCCAGACTCTAAAATAACAAAAATAACACAAAAACACTTACTTTTTTTCCATTCTGGTGTATTCTCATTTTTTTTAACAAAATAATTCACCATTAACATAACACCACACTCCAAAAAAAGTTCATTGTTCACTGTCTGTCTCTCTTGTTCTTCTTGAATTTCTTCACAGGAATCAAGGGTTCTTCTTCTTCATCATTCTCATTGTCTTCCATCCATCTCACTTTCTTCTTACTTTTCTTGACGATATGTTCTTCTTCTTCTTCTAGGTTTGAAGATCCTTCGGCTTCCTCCCTCTCTGGTAGATTTTCTTTTTCTTGTTCTTTCTGAGGGCACTCTGAAGACCAATGTCCTTTTCCTTTACAATAATAACAAGTATCTTTCCCTTTATCTCTGTTTTGGGTTTGTTGACGTTGTGGACATTCTGGAGCCCAATGTCCTTTCTCTTGGCAGATATAACAAGTATCTTGACTTTTATCTCGAGAGGTAGAGGAGGAGGAGTAGTCCTTACTCTTACTGGTAGTATACTTTCGAAGGACTGTCTGCAAATCTCTCACCAAAAAAGCAATCTGTCTTCTTGACTTTTCCATCTTTACAGTTTGAAAGTTCAATCACAAAGACTGATTCTGAAGGTAAGAAGGTCTCTCTATATATAGTCTCCTCTCTCTACATATAGGTTCCTGTGTGAAACTGAATCAGTTTCAAATCAAACTTCAAGATGAAAAGATCACGCCCAATCTATGAGAAAACAGAAGAAGAAACAAAAAGGCCACGGCGATGAAGACATTCCGTACCGCCTGAAACACCGCTCGCTGAACTGCTAGCTCAAGTCCATGCTAGCAATTTCGAAGAAGAGATGAGTGAACCTGAAACCCAAAAAACCCAACCCAAAACAAAAACCACCACCACCAGAACCCCAGACCAAAAAAGACCTACTACCGTGGCTCCTGAAAATTACTATCGGATTCGAGAGACGCAAAAAATAACCTCTCGAAAATTTAAAACCACAGCCTACACTCACACGGTTCACTTCAAAGACTTCAAGTCCGAAGTACCTCCCGAGAAAGCGGCCGGGTTCATTAGCGATTTGTGGGGTTCTGTGTTACAGAACTTGAAACGACAATGCGGAGCCAAAGAAGACGATCGATTGAGACTGGCCATTCATCACGACAATTTGAAGTCCCCTGTTTGGATCGAGTTCAGCACCCCGGCAGAATTAACACCAGACAAAGTCATGTCCAAAATCGAACACGTTCAACAATCTAACGACAAGTTTACCGTCACTGATGTAAAGGCTACACTTTACATGACTCACGTTGCTCCTCCTCGAGGAAGTGGACGAAGTAGGAAAGCGTTACTGGTGGACGATCTTCGAAGTACTAAACACAGTGTCGTTCAAATTGATAATACCCAAGATCAGATGTGTTTGGCTCGAGCTATTGTGGTGGGGCGAACGTATGCCAAGAAGAACGAGAGTAAAGAATGGAAAAAAGATCCTGTAATAACATTCGAAAGTCTAACAAACCCCAACAACGAAAAGAAGCAGAACTCCTGTTACGACAAGCTGGTATACCCAAAGAGACCGTGTGTGGCATTTCTCAAATGCAACAACTTCAAGACGTCTTGGCTCCTCACTACACTTTGAAAGTTCACTCTCAAGAAGTGCGCGGAGATATGGTGTTTCGAGGCCCAAATTTCCCCGAAGGAAAATACATTCACGTGTATTACCACCAAGAACATTTCGATGCCATCACCACTATTACCGGATTTTTGGGACACTCTTACCACTGCGAGAAATATGACCAAGGATTTAACAATCGAGAGCGACACCTTCGGGGCTGTTTAGCAGACAAACCATGCCTTATTGAACAACACCACGTCCATTGTGAGACGTGTCGACGCACTTTTGTCAGTCCCTCTTGTTACCAACAGCATCGCAAGACACAAGAGCACCAACAAAAATGTGCTTGCGACTTACTGAAATTGTGCTCCACATGAGGAAAACTGATTCGCACCAACGACCCAAAGAGCCACACTTGTACTGGAAAAAAAGATGTCCTTTTTGCAAGCAGATGGTGAACTTTGATCATCAATGTTTTATTCAAAAGTACGATAAGACAGAGAAGAAAGAATTAAAGAAGAACAAGAACCAAGTGGATTTCATCTTTTTTGATTTTGAATGCATGCAAGAAACAGGCATTCACATTCCTAATTTCTGCGTGGCTCATCGGGCTTGTGAGAAGTGCATTCAAGAAACAATCCACTTTCACTGTCCTCATTGTAGTCGGATTCCAGGAGGACGTGAAAAAATCTTTCGCGGGTCCAACACTTTGTCCGAGTTTGCTGAATGGATTTTAGACCCTACCGACGACAGTTGGAGCGAAGAGGACATTCAACGTTACGGAGACTGTCATCGCTATGCCACCGTCATAGCTCACAATTTCTCGGGATACGATGGACAGTTTTTGTTAAGATATTATTCGCAACAAGGTACCGAACGCCCTGAAGTCACCATGAACGGAAACAAGCTCATCTACATGAAAGTGGGTCAAGTCAAATTTAAAGATTCAATGAGTTATTTGGCCATGCCTTTGAGTCGAATGCCAAAAACATTTGGCATGACAGAAATGGCTAAAGGCTATTTTCCTCACTTCTTCAACACGGAAGCTAATCAAAATGCCGTCCTACCTCATTTGCCTGACCTCCATGATTACGACCCCGACGGAATGCGCCCCGAACAGCGAGAAGCCTTTCACGCTTGGTACCGCGCTCACCAGTCCGATCCATTTGACTTTCAAGAGGAAATGCTGAAGTACTGTCGATCCGATGTGAACATTTTACGGCGTTGCTGTGGAAAGTTTCGAGAGTTATTTCTAGATCACGGAGACGTTGATCCTTTGAAAGATGCGTGCACCCTACCCAAAGCCAGTTCCTTAGTGTACAACAGAAACTTCATGCCCGAGAACGAACTAGCCATCATCGACTCCAACACGTCTCTCTTTGCCAGTCGTCAATACTCGGCCAAAGCTTTGCGTTGGTTCCATTACTTGTGCCAAAAAGAAGACAAATGGATACAACATGCCAGAAACGGAGGAGGAGAAAAGAAGATTGGATCTTATTCCGTGGATGGATTTGATTTAGAAAACCCGTACACGGTGTACGAATTTCAGGGTTGCTTGTTTCACGGATGCCCTACCTGTTTTCCTGACCGAGACCTGAAAAGTCCTTATTCAGACTCTACCATGGAACAGTTGTACGAACAGACTTACCAACGACGACTCAAGTTAGAAAGTCAAGGATACCAAGTGGTGGAAATGTGGGAGCACGTGTACGATCGACGTTTGAAAACCGATCCTGAATTTAAGAGCATCACCGAAAGTTACGACGTGACCACCATCGAACCTTTGGATCCACGCCACAGTTTATTTGGAGGACGAACCAATGCCACTCGCTTGCTGTACGACGTAGACGAATCCAAAGGAGAAGAAATCAAATACATCGACGTGTGTTCTTTGTATCCTTGGGTGTGTAAATATGCTCGTTTTCCAACCGGACACCCTGAAATCTTGACAGAACACATCGACGTGGAACACATTCGTCAATACGAAGGATTGATCAAATGTAAAGTCTTACCCCCGACAAACTTGTACCATCCCATCTGACCTCACCATTGCCAAGGAAAACTGATGTTTCCTTTATGCCGTACGTGTGCCGAAAAACGCAACCAAGATCACCCCAGTCACCACACGGAGGAAGAACGCTCTTTGACAGGAACGTGGGTCAGCGCCGAGTTGTTTCGAGCTCTGGATCGAGGATACCGTTTGTTGAAAGTGTACGAAATCTGGCACTTTCCAACCACCGCACAATACCAAAAGGACGACTACACGAATCATCCAGGCATTTTCTCGAGGTACGTCAACCAATATTTAAAACTGAAAAGAGAAGCCAGCGGCTATCCCTTGTGGTGTCAGACTCCCGAAGACCAAGTGCGATTCAAAGAAGAGTACCGTGACGTCGAAGGTATCACTTTGGAAGACGTGGAAAAAAACGAAGGAAAAAGATCGTTTGCCAAAGTCATGCTCAATTGCTTGTGGGGAAAAATGGCACAACGACCCATCTTAGCCAAGACGGAATACTTGACCGATCCTTATAAGTACTTTGAATTGGTGGACAGCAAAAGTGTACTAGTCAAACACGTCGAAATTGTCCGTGATGATTTGATCTTAGTCAATTTAGAAGAAGAACGCAAGTTTGTAAAACCTGACAAGTTTAGCAACGTAGTCATTGCCGCCTACGTGACAGCCCATGCTCGTTTGAAATTGTACGACGAAGCTTTAGAAGTCTTGGGAGATCGTGTCCTGTACTTTGACACCGACAGTTGTATGTACATTCATCGACCCGGTTGCCCACACCCTACCATCCAAGGAGATCGTTTAGGAGCCTGGACAGACGAGCACCCTCAAGACACCATCCTGAGTTTTGCCAGCGGTGGCCCTAAAAATTACGGTTACCGATACCGAGACCCACAAGGACAACTTCACACCCAATGCAAAGTCAAAGGATTAACCCTCAACTATCGAACCAGCCAAGTGGTTAACTTTGAGGTTTTGAAAAATGCTTTGCTGTCTGGACAAGTGGAAGACTTTCGAGTGCACACGTTAAAACCTCACAAGATCGTACGGTTACCTAATCACCAAATTGTCACTCGTCCTTTACAAAAAGTGTACCGAATTGTTTACCAGAAACGAGTGAGACTTGCAGACCACACCACTTTGCCTTACGGACACGCCGATCTGCAGTATAAAAAAGGGCACCCCCCTTGAACAGAAAAGACAACACCAAGATTGACGATGACTTCAACAACACCGTGTGATTAACCCATTACAGACCTCAAGTTGAAAGAATACAAATTTCCCGTGGCCTTGCCTGACTATTGTGATTGTGCCAGTCGCGTGAACACGTTTAAAAAATGGCCTAAATGGCATGGATTACCTACTTCCAACTCTTTAGCCAGAGCAGGATTTATCTACTTTGGAGAGGGAAACAAAGTGAAATGTTTCAGTTGTGGTGCAACCATTTACATGGACCCTAAAAGTTCAGCTATCCTGGAACATGTCAGATGGGGTCCAAACTGTGCTTACCTTTCTTTGGCGTTTCCACCGATTACATTACAATACTTTGCGGATGGTACAGTCGACAGGTATAAAAAAAAGGACCTCTTCCAAGCCTAACCATTCATTCTGACTTTCAACGTTGACCGAGCAAGAAGAAAAACAGATGAGTAATTTTGTCATCCTCCCACCAAAGATGAATAAGAATACTCATGCCAC
Organism: Margaritifera margaritifera; assembly: GCA_029931535.1. NCBI lineage: Eukaryota > Metazoa > Mollusca > Bivalvia > Unionida > Margaritiferidae > Margaritifera > Margaritifera margaritifera. The sequence goes on from JAQPZY010001323.1 coordinate 1,794,465, forward strand.
CCACCCACCAAGGGAGAAATCTAGTGTGAACTCCAAGTACCATCACGACTTGGAGTGCGATGCAGTGCCATGCGACGAGACGGATTCCGTAAGCGTTGACAGCATCGATTCACACGATCAGACGGATTCCGTACGCTTTGACATCGTCGATGCAGCACGTGTGCCTCTCCGTCCCTCTAGAGATGCAGGACGACCTTTCTTCTTTATTGGGAAGAACGCTAAACGTACCTGTGAATGTCATAAAGAATTGACGATACCTGTGGCTTTGCCTGGCTATTCCAAGTATGAAAGTCGACTCCAGACGTTCCAAGACAACCCACCTTAGGAATCTCACCCTATAAAATCTCACCATGTCAGGACTGTGGTCTTCACTTGTGAAACGTACTGAGTGGAAGGAATTCAACGATCATGTTCAGATCTTGTAGTATTATTATAAAGACTTGATACAAGAACTGTTTCCACTGAATTTTGGACGCTTTGCAGTGTGTGTGTTAGTGACTACCTTTCTTGGATTTCGTTTTCCAGGACATTCGTTGTGGAGTATTTTTGAGGATCAGTGTTTGCCTTGGATTATTTTGGAGGACCCGTGGTTGTTTTGGACTATTTTGATGAACCATCAAAAAAAAAAAAAAAAAAAAAAAACATGACCATTCATGCTTTATCGGTACACGAAAGACAAATTGTACTCAAAGTGTTGAGAGTGGTAATGAAGACAAGTGGGGTACCTCCGTGTGAAGAAGACATTAGTCAAACTTTATCTACCTTTGACACATTTCAAGAAGTGTGTATTGCTAGTGAGTTACACCAACAACTTACCGATTGTAAAGATGTACGTGACTGGAGAAAAATGGGTTTCGATGTCTGGCTACAAGAAGTGGCTCAATTTGCCAAAGATCTGGCCCGTCACTAAGTTTCCAAAAGTGAAATGGGAACCTAAGTCACACAAAAAAATGACCTTAGAAACAATCCTGGAAGAAGAAGAACCCGACACAGCATAGAAAGACCACACCGTCGTTGTTTTCCACATGGAAACACCACAAGAACACACCCCCTCCTTACCGTCAGAGACATTTCATTCTTCTACCAAAACAAAGACGACCAGAAGAATACTACCATCAGTGCCTGAGCCTTCCATTCCTAGGACACCAGAATGTTGTACATTGACTTGTTTGTACAGAACCTTAATCTTGGACATGACCATTTTTGCCGTTTGCGTTTTTGTCCTTCATGACTTGTAAAAAAATATGTTTTTGTTTGTTGTATTGTTTTGTTTATACAAAAAAAAAATAAACGTGTATGAAACGTATAAAATGTCTTGGGTCTTTTGTCTTCTTCTCAAAAATCTTCCTACCTCAGTCATGGCTACATCTTCTTCTGCCTCGTCTACCTCTTCTACTTCCTCTGCTGTGGTCAAAGTGATTGACGAAAAGTTAGATCTTCAAAGTTGGGACGCTTTGTATCTGCGCCATCCCTTTAACATGTTGATTGCTGGACCCAGTGGTTCAGGCAAAACCGAATTGGTCAAACGTTTGATCGAACACAAATCTCATTTGTTCGATCGTCCACCTCAACGTATCGTGTGGTGTTACAAAGAGTGGCAACCGTCTTACACGTTATTGAAAGAAAGTCAAGGAGAAGCCATTTCGTTTGTAGAAGGCATCCCTCGCGAAGACGATGGGATCGTGTCTGACGTGAGTCAAACACATCTAGTCATCTTTGATGACATGTTAGGAGAAGACGAAGAAGAAATTAAACTTTGGTTTACACGAAAAGGACACCATCGAAATGCCAGTATCATTTACATTACTCAAAATTTATTTCAACAAAGTAAAGCCCATCGCACCATCAGTCTCAACACTCATTACGTGGTGTTGTTTAAAAGCCCCAGAGACAAATCTCAAGTGCAAGTGTTAGCCAAACAGTTAGGTACTCCTTGGTTGAATGATGCGTACGACGATGCCACTCAAACACCTCATGCGTATTTACTCATCGACTTAAAACCGACCACTCCCGACTATTTAAGATTTCGTGCCCAATTGTTTCACCCTTGGTGTCAAGAAGGAGGTCCTGTCATTTACACGTCCCCTTCAGTCACTCTCTGAAAAAAAACTATAAAAATATCCACTACGTCATTTCTGTCTCACAGTCTTCGAGATGACTTCCTTTCAATCTCATCCTCCTGCTAAATTGATTCGTGCCTTGTATGGCATCAGTCGCGAAAAAAATGCACAAGTCCGTGCTCATTTGTTAGAAGCTAGTCTTAAAGAAGTGTTACGATGGTTTACTTTGACGGCACGTCAATTACTGCAAGGCATCATTCACATCCCTCATCAAACACAACGTTTTTTTCAAAAACATAAAGGGGCGTTGTCGCAACTAGCTGATCCTAGAATCGATCCACGGACTAAAAAACAAATCATTTTAACCTCTGGAGGAAGCGGTTCTTTAGGAGGGGTCATGATTCGTTCCCTTTTGAAATGGGATCCTAATACCCAAGCCAAAAAACCCAAAACACCAAAAAAGAAGAAAAGTCCCAAAAAGAAAGCCACAAAAAAGAATAACCCTAAGAAGAAAGCCCCCAAGAAAAAGAAGACAAGTTCTGCCAAGAAGAAGAAAACACCCACCACTGCAAGGAGTCGCAAGAGAGGTACTGCTGCCAGGACGCAAACGTACACCCGCAAAACACCACCACCACAGCCAGCAGTGACGAGGTCTCCTTCACCTTTTGCGTCCACATCATCTTTGTCTTCTTCACCACCCTTCACGATGATGCCTGCCAAACCAGACTTAAGACAAGTGTTTCCTAATTTGATGCAAAAATGGAAACCCATTTCGAAAGTCACCACGTCGTGACCCTCGACTTCGGCTGATTTGGCCATGGCAGCAGCCGCGAACAAAGTACCATCCCCTAAAACCAAAGTCCAAGAAAGAACCGGCGTGTTACAAAGTTTAGTGGATTTATCCAAAGAAGAATTGAGACGATTTAGTCCATTGAAAACACCTCAACGTCGAGTGAGGCCTGTCATGAAGATGGTACTTCGTGCAGACAATCAGTGGAGACGAGTTCCAGTATAAAATAGAAGGGTGACCTGCCAAAGACTTCAGACTTACTCCTCACCTCTAAGATGACCCCCAAACGTGCACACCACCACCACCACCACCAAATAAAGAAGAAAACCAAAAAAGGACTTCCACCTCGTCTGGCGAAACATTGGGACGTCTTGTCTGTCCTGACCAAATCCAATCCTCCCATGCAAAAACAACTCATTCAAACAGCCCCTAAAGAAATCATCGATACGGTGTGTGAATGTTGTTTGAACGTCTTGAAAGGAACGGTACCTTTGTCCAAGATACAGAAACAAAAATTCGGTAAACATCGGAACGTTCTTCGTCAAATGGTGAAAAAGAAAATACCTCTCCAACAAAAGAAAAAAATGTTGGTGCAACGAGGAGGATTTCTACCTATGCTGTTAGGACCGTTGTTAAAAATAACGGGTCCTTTGTTAGGAACAATTGCTGGACCACTTTTAGGAGGTGTCATGCGATAACAAAAAAAAAGAAGATAAAAAGGACACCCTTCTCTGGAAAGACCACACATTTTTGTACCTTTTAATGAAATGGAAGGACGAAAACTGACTTTAGTACCTTACAAACGATGGATGGAATTTCATCGTTGGAACGAACAACGGATACCTCATTTACCACCCAATCCTAATCTCAACGAGATGTCACAGTTACAACAAGAATTACAAGCCCTGATGGAACGAAGCGATTTGTCAGAAACAGAAAAGTCGCAACGGTACGGTCAACTTTTACAACGTCTGCAACTCTTTCACCAAAAAGCTGTAGACGAAACAGCTCCACCCACTCTGAGAGATTTCAAAACCCTGATGAAAAGTGAACCTAAAGTTACCACCACTAAAACAGACACCGCCACAGGGATGACCGTAAAAGAAGAAGAAGAAGAGTTACAAACTCCACCTCTTAAAAAAAAAGTTAGCCACACCGGGTTGGATAAAAAAGATGATGTCTACCCCATTACCATCAAAAGTGAAAAAGAAAGAAGTGAAGACAGAAGTCAAAACAGAACCGATGACCCCTGTTCAAACAACATCCTCCTTTACACCAGTGGCTCGTCGGACACGTAAAGCATTGCAATCCAAAAAGATGCCCCACGAAGATAAGAGTATTGGTACTTGGTTGACTTATTGAGGAATCAAACCATGGAGAAACTTTTAGCCACCATTTATTACAATCCTGGCCATGCTGCTGGTTACGGAGGAGTTCAACAATTATATCGAGCTGCCAAAAGTAAATTGAAAAGTGTACGTTTGCCAGAAGTACGACAATGGTTGCAAGAACAATCGACGTACATGTTACACAAACCCATTCGAAGCAAATTTTCTAGAAGTCCAACCCAAGTGGAAGGCATCGATCATCAATGGCAAGCCGATTTAGCCGACGTCTCTCATTTGGCAACCTATAATCGTGGTCACAAATATTTGTTTTGTGTCATTGACGTGTTTTCCAAATTTGCTTGGGTCGTGCCTTTGACATCTAAAAGCAGTACCGAATTGGTACGTGCCTTAAAATTGGTCTTGAAACAAAGTTGTCGTCACCCTTTACGATGGCAAACTGACAAAGGCACCGAATTTCTAAATCAAGCTTTTCAAAAAGAATTGAAACAAAGACAGATTCATTTTTTTACTACCGAAAATCCTGAAACCAAAGCCAGTATCGTGGAACGTTTTCAAAGAACTTTGAAGGAACGCATGTGGAAATATTTTACACATCAACATACTCTCAAGTACATCGACGTGTTACCCCGTTTGGTCAAAGCGTACAATCAATCGTACCATCGAAGCATCGGATGTGCCCCCGAAGAGGTCAGCCCTGAAAACGAAGTGACCGTGTTTGATGAATTGTTTGGTACACCCCAGAGGAGCAGACCACCACCTCAGAAAAAAACCTTGCTGGAGTTGAAGACGGGAGATTGGGTTCGCATCAGAAAAACCAAACGCACTTTTGACAAAGGTTATTTACCCAACTGGACCACCGAATTGTTTCGTGTCACTACACCCGTGCGTGGACGCCATCCTCCTGTCTATAAATTGGAAGACATGCACGGTGAAGTGCTCAAAGGAACATTTTACTTGCCTGAGTTACAACGAGTGACCAAAAAAGAAGACGCCTTGTACGACATCGTAGGCAAACGTCGAGTAGAAGAAATCAAAGTACGTTGGAAAGGATATCCTCCTAGTTTTGATCCTTGGATTGCTGCTTCTCAAGTCGTCGACTATATAAAGAAAAAGATGTAACCTAACATGCCGTTCAACACAAACAACGACCTCGACTCCTTCGCAGAGTTCTTCTCTTCAAGAATTACAAAAACAACCGCTCTGGGTGTGGTGCAGAGAAAGTGAGCCTAAAAATCAAATCGTCTTTTTCTGCCAAATTTTTGTGGTGTATTTTGTCATCGGAGCAGCCATTGCCAATTTCAGTTTGCAACAAGGGGACAAACAATTGTGGACCATTTTACTCAGCAGTTGCATCGGTTATCTTTTACCCAGTCCCTCTTTGAAATTTACGACGACGACGGACAACAGCAGCCACAACAACAACAGCCAACACCACGGTAGTACGACCAACGCCAGTCCACCTTCTTCTTCCAGTCACCATAATACCACTCCTCTTTTGGAACCCTTTGAATATCCTTTGAACTCGGGTGACTACTCGGAGACCAAAACCACTTTAGACCTACTATGAATAACCAATTTTATTTAACTTTACCCAGTGACGGTTCCATGGATGTGTTTCCCAACAACACCTTATGTTGTTTCACGGCCAAATTACCTCAATCCATCCAATTGGATTACGAAGCTCATTGGGAAGTAGTTTTGGTAGAAATCATTCATCCTACGCAAGCTCTAAACATCGACGAAGGTCAAAACACTTTCATCGTGGATATCTTGAACAAGGAAGTGCATGATGAGTTGGAGAAAATTAAACCTGGCTTTGACCATTCCAGAAAGGTATTCATGACGGCCACTCCTCTCTTTGCGAGCCATACCATGAGAATTCCTGTGGGGTATTATTTTAATGCTCAACATTTGGCGGACACCATTGAGGCCATCTTCGAGGCTCAATTTGCCAAAGCCTTTGTCAAAGCCAAGAAAAGTGTCCAGATCAGTTACCATCCTGTGGCACGTCGTCTCGTCTTCCAATTTTCGGACGACGACACATTGGCCATCACTTTTTCTCCTGGTTTGTATGCTATTTTGGGTGGAAATACATTTTTTAAAAATAAAAAAGTCCAAAGCAACTTAGATTTTGGAAAGGCTTTTAAAACCCCTATTGAATTGAACGTTGGACTGAATTTAATGTTTGTGTACTTTGATGTGGTAGAATACAACGTGGTGGGAAACACAGCCGCTCCCTTACTGAGAGTCCTTCCTTTCAAAGCAGATTCTGCTGCTGGTGCGTACGAAGAAGGTGGTAACACATTTCACGTTCACCGTGAATTTGTACACCCTCATTATCTTCCAGTCAGTAAATCGTATTTTGACAGCGTCAACATTAGTATAAAAGGAGATTTGGGACAAAGATAGCCATTGATTGACAAAGGAAAAGTTACGGTGAAACTACATTTTCGAAAAAAGTTCTCCAACGCATTGTAGAAACAAAAGGTATCCGGTGTACCGAGGAGTGGCTCGACAACGAGGACATGGTTTAGGAGATATGTTAAGATCGGCTTTTCGGACGGTAGCCCCTACTTTGAAACCTATGGTGACTCGAGGATTGCATGCCTTAAAAGATGCCGCTTTGACGCAAGGAAAAGAATTTTTGCAAAATGTCCTCATCGACAAAATGTGTTGATGAACACTGGCAAAGATCTTTTAGATCTTCGAGAGAGTCCTATAAATTCACTTCACGCTTCTGGTCCTGGCATTACTTCTTCCTCCACTTCACAGCAAGGACAAGGTAGAAAGAGACGACGTCGAAATCCCTTCAGAGTTCATAAAACACACGGTGGTGTTCCAAAAAAGAATAAGAAAAGAAGAAGAACCGTCAGAGAATTAGACGTGTTTGATTACTAAAACCTTTGAAAATGATGCACCGAGATTCTTGCGAATGTACCAAATCAGAACTGGATATGTTTACCATGCCTCCCACCATGATGACGATGCAAGAATCCCAATGGGTGGAATTTCATCCTGTATCGTCTTTGACGGATTCAGCTCCTATCGAATTTGAAATCAAAGGACAAACCGAAGATTACATCGATCTGAATAACAGCTACTTGTACCTGAAACTCAAAGTGATCAAAACGGCGGACAGTAGCCTTCCTGGGGACGGTGACCGAGTGGCTCCCGTCAATAATTTCATGCATTCCTTGTTCAGCGAAGTAGATTTGTACTTGAATAACAAACTGGTCAGCAGCAGTTTGGATACTTACCCTTACAGTGCTTACTTGGAAAATCTCTTGACGTACGGAAAAGAACCCAAGAACACTCATCTGGATGCTTCGGTGGTCTGGAAACCTGATACCTCGGAAAAGTTCAACGACACAGCGGTGTCAGTGCCGTCGACGCAAGCCGATGATAAAACTATAATTCCAGCAGATCCGCACAATGTGGGATTTAGCGACCGTCACAAGAAAATCAGATGCAGTTTAGAATTGATGGATCGTTTGCATTTGGACATGTGGTTGCAAGACAAGTATTTGTTGAACGGAGTAGATGTACGCCTGAGACTGAATCGCAGTAGTGTCGCTTTCCATTTGATGGCTCATGCTAACGAGTGGAAAACCATCATCCAAGAAGCCAGACTTTACGTACGCCGTGTGGAAGTCTTACCAAAAGTAGCCAACGACATCAGTCAAACGTTGAGCAGAACCACTGCCCAATATCCTGTGCCACGAGTGGAAGTGAAAACCTTTACCATTGCCGCTGGACTCCGATCCAAAGTTGAAGATCACGTCTTCCAAGGACAGCTCCCCAAACGTTTGCTGATTGGAATCGTCAGTAATGCAGCCCTCAACGGAGTCCACAATCAGAATCCGTTCGAGTTTAAACACTACAACGTCTCCAAGATAGAAGTCAGTCGAGATGGCAAAATTTTGTGTACTTGACCTTTTGAACCTAACTTTAGCGACGCCCAGAAAAATTACTTGCGATCTTACCTGAGCCTGTTTGAAGCCACAGGACAGTTAGGCACCAACACCAGCCACGGCATTTCGTGCGACGATTATGCAGGAGGGTATGCCTTGTGGGGATTTGATTTCACTCCTGACCAAGGCAGCGACGAAGGACATTTCCACCCTATAAAATCAGGCCCACTTCGTGTGGAACTTCAGTTTAAAGATCCTCTACCCGACACGGTGAACGTCGTCTTGTATGCAGAATTTGATAATACTCTAGAGATCAACAGCTTGAGAGAAGTGATTCTAGACTATTAGAAGGAAAAGAAAAAAAAGATGCAACACGTAGAAGAAGAAGAACCTATGGAGATAGATGAGGGATTTTGTGAAGTTCAGCAGTCACAAACTACCACGGATGATGATGATGATGGCGAAGTCATTCATTCAGAACCTAAAAAAGAAGAAGAAAACAATCCATTTCCCGAGTTTGCTGGATTTATGGCTTGTCGATGGCCTGAACAAGAAAAACATTTAGTCTCCTGTTATGCTAAGGAATTGATTGAAAGAATTAACAGCTTGACCCGAGAACATTGTCATGGATGTCAAATCGATCATCCCAGCCAAAAACAACGCGACAAATGTTTGATGATGACAGGCGAAGAAAAATTGGACGAATATTTGGAAGAGGCTTGGTCTCAGATCTCGGAAGAAAAGGTGTTGAGACAATGGTATAAAGACTTGCAGGATTCTTCTTCACCTTCACTCACTCCTCTGGAGATCAAACGCATCGTAGCTCGCATTGAACAGAGTACAGAAACTATCCGCCGTGAGTATTCGTAGAATTACTTGACAGATATATTCAAGCATAAAGTCAAGTGTGAATTGATGACTCATTATTTCCTGTGAAGAAAAAATGGATACCAGGGAACTTCATTACCTGTTGACTCGCAGTTCCTACACTTCTTCTTGGAATCCTGTGGTGTGTGCTAAAGATGAATTACCTCATCGCAAACCTAAAGACGTTCATTCCTATGTCATCAATACCAACGACAGTCATCTACCAGGAACCCATTGGGTAGCCGTGTACTTTTCCAACGATCACAATAGTGGTGTGGAATTTTTTGATTCTTATGGATTACCTCCTTGGAAGACGACATCTTCGACTTTATGAGAAGAAATGCCGTCTCTACTCGATTCAATAATGTTCGATTACAAGGATCGGATTCCATGGTGTGTGGACAATATTGTGTACATTTTCTTCATCAACGCAGTCTCGGATATTCCTTAGAACATTTAGTGACTTGTTTTGATAGAGACTATGCTCGAAACGATGCTAAAGTAGAACGATGGTTTTGTGAACGTTATGGTTATCTCTTGTCTTTAGCTCAGAAACGTAGTGTGCATCAGAATGATGTAGATGTAGAAAAGTGGAAGTTTAGTTTACCTTCCCAACGTTGTCAACTCTGTAAATACGTTCCTGTTTAATATCTTGTTGGTTGTTAGTTTGAAATTTTTATGTTAGAGAAGCTTCTTCTTGTTCATTAAAAAATGTTGATTTTTTTGAAAAAATGGTGTTGTGTGTTTTTTTTATTGAATTTGAAAAAAAATTATTATGTTCTATCTCTTTCTATCGATCTGAAGTCACCCCCTCTATCCATTTTCTCACTCTCGATCTGAACCCCATGTTTTCCATAGCGTCCGCGCTTCGAGCATATAAAGCGGTGCGTTGGCCAGTGTAGTCACTCTCGTTGACTCGTCAAGATCTCAACAACAACACTTCAAGAAGATGGCAGCAGGCAAGATTAGTAAACTGAACGAAGCTATGGTGAACATGCAGAGGGTGAAGCATCATTTGATGGAGACCAACGCTGAGAGAAAGATAATGATCTTCCTACAAATGGCTCATGATCTGGTAGAAGAAGTCCTAAGAGAAGAAATCATCAGGGACAGAACGGAATGGGAGGAGAGACAAAGACTGCAGCAACAGCAAAGACAACAACACCACCACCACCACCACCACCACCACCACCAACAACAACAACAACTCTTGCAGTCCATGAAACTACCCGACGGAGAAGTCAGCTGTAAGATAGACTGCGATGAGTTTGCCTTCTCTTTTACCAGAAAGAGAGCTTGTCTTAAAGCCGTGAGACCGGTGGCTAGACGTTACCGCCCTGCTGCAGCTGCCACTGCTACCGCAACTAGAAGTTAAACATAACTTCTTAACCCCCCCTCCCCAACGGTCCTTTTCAGGGCCACCCATTAATCAATAAAAGATTAATTTTCATATCATTGCCATATATATGTGTTTGTATGTGTTTGTGTGTTTGTCTTTTTACCCACTCCACAAAACAAATCCCTTTCCCCCAAAAAATAATGTTTGTATAGAGTGTGGTGTGTTTGATAAAAAAAATATATCAAAAATAAAATAAGGATAGTGTGGTGTGTGATTGATAAAAATAAAATCAAAAATAAAAAATAAAAAAAACTTTATAAAAAAAAGGGTGGTGTGTTTGTATGTGTTTTTTTTTATATCAAAAGTAGTTTCTTTTAGGTCCGCGCACTGGGTTTGTGTTTTTTGGGGTAAGGGTGATAGAGTGCAAAATCCGCGAAGCCTAGAATGACGTCCTAGGGATGACGTCAGACGCGGGGTTGGGGGAGTAATGTTGTTTTTTTTTGGAAAGGGATGTTTTCCTTCACGTCCGCGCTTCTAGTATATTAAAACAACACCTTCACACTTGCGCTACCCCGTTTATTCAACAGAATGAACACCATCGAAATTATTAGGCAAATTAGAGTTCATCTCGAGGTGGCGTGGCACCTCCTCCAAGACCTGGAGAAGAAGGAGAAGGAGGAGAGGGAGAAGAATGAGCCTATCATTCCCCACTTGATGATACAGGAGTCGGAGGAGGAGGAAGGAAAAATTGGGAGTCTGAAGTGACCCATCCTCCATTTGTTTTAAAAATAACCAAGCGCTGCATGAGTGCAGCTACATGGAGGGAAAGCTGTCCTGCTTGTCGGGCAAAGCCAGGGAGGTGCCCGCACCTCTAGATGAACTCTAAAAAACCCAACGGCCCTTTTCAGGGCCACCCATTACTCAAGAAACGATTAATTTTCATAATTGCCATAGGTGTTTGATTGTTTGTGTGTTTGTATAGAGTGTGTTTGTTTTTTCCCCACTCCAAAAACAAAATTCCCTTTCTCCAAAAATGTTTGTATAGAGTGTGTTTAATAAAAAAAAAGAAAAAAAGGATGGTGTGGTGTGTGTTTTGTTTGTATGTTTAATAAAAAATTTTATGTTTTGGAAAAAAAGGGGATGTTTTCCTTCACGTCCGCGCTTCTAGCATATAAAGCAGCGCCTTCCGCAGTTGCACCATTCACACTTCAACTGAAGAATGAATATAGTAGAAAATCTACAGGAAGCCTGGGGCTGGATGGTGGAAGTCAAATATTACAGAGAACGAATGATGTGGTGGTATCCAGTGAACCTACACTGGGAAATACAATACGTAGCCCACATAAACATGGCCATGGGCCTGATTCAAGAAGTGAAGGAGGAGGAAGTAAAGAAGATCAAGAACTCCTCCTCACCTTGTCGAGTGGGGCTTCTTAAAGAAGCCCTGGATTGTTTAAAAAAGATAGAAGACAATTTAAAGTGTCCAATCCTCACTCGACAAGAAGCGGCCCTTCTCCGAGTTCAGACCATTCTTAAAAAAATTATGGAGCAGGAAGTCCAAAAAATCAAGGTTATGTGGGCTAAGGAAAAGAAAATTCAGGACAAGTTCAGGCGATTGGGACATCCTACCTGGATACCCCAGAAGAAGAAAAACAACAAGTTCCACCTCCCAGGCTTCCTACCAAATGTTGGAGGAAGTAAAAAAATCTCCAACGGCCCTTTTCAGGGCCACCCATTTTTCAAGAAAAGATTAATTTTCCATTCTTGCCTACCATGTTAAAATTCCCGTACGACCCCGTAGTACCCCCAATGTTAAAATTCCCGTAGGACCCCGTAGTGCCCCCAATGTTAATTTCTCGTAGGACCCCGTAGTGCCACCGCCATGTTAATTTCTCGTAGGACCCTGTAGTGCCACCCCCGACCCTATTTACCCACCATCTACTTATAACATTGCTTTGCTATAGCGTGGCTTTAAACAGGAACCCAGTAATAATATCATAAAGTAGTTCCCGTATACTGCTGTAATAAGGAGATCATTTTAGCATCTTAAAATCATTTTCTGTATTACCTTTGACATGAATATTGTTATATGTTTTTACTACTATAGACCAAAGTTCCGTTTGGTCTTAAATTGAGATCATCATTACATATGTAATTTATAAAAGTTAGTAGAACTGTTATTACACATTTGGAAAATGTACGAACTTAGGTACTTTTTTATAAACCAAATTGATTTGATAGTACCTAAGCTATATAATAATAGAGTTTTACTTGCAGCATTGTCTTTAACATATGTTAATTTTTATTTAGAAATGACAGTAAATAATAATTTCTTTGTGTATTGCATCAATTGTTTCCTTTTTATTTTTAAATTCAGCTAATTGGTTTGCGTAGAAAAGAAAAGCTTGTAGAAAAGGAAAGAAATATTGAGACAATATCTTCTAAATTCTTGAAAAAGGAATGTTTAAATTAAACTAAACAGCAGAGGTTATTCTCGCTTGCACATGATAGATACTGGTTGTCTGAAAACCTTGGGTTATAAGTCTCTAGTTTTTATCTATGGTTTCAGTGTACTTGTTCAAAAAGGACACACACAGAATTATTAATTTAGCATCCATCTTGAATATCTTGTTATCTGATTGGATGGTCATTATCAACATGTGGTTTTCAATACAACACTTCTAGTCTAGTTGGTCATAAATGAAAATGATGCCGATGTGACATCCAATATGACACTCCTCTTGAACAGAAAGTCATATCGACATATGGTTTTCACCAGAAGACTTCTTATAACGTCTGGTTGATCCTAAATGAAAATGGTGCCACTCGGATATCCAATATGGCTGATACAGCTGCCATCTTGAAAATCTTGCTCTAGCTACTCCTCCTGAACGGATGGTTGTATCAACACGAGGTTTTAACTGAAATACATTCTATGATGTTTAGTTCCTCCCAAATGAAAATGGTGCTAATCTGACCTCCAATATAGCCTCCATGGCGCCTATCTTGAAAGTATTACTATTGCTACTCTTCAGTGGACAGTCATATCAGCATGGGGTTTTTGACCACAAATATGGCTGCCATGGTGGCCATTTTAAAAATCTTGTTATTGCTACTCCTCCGAGACTAATGGTCATATCAACATGGGGTTCACTAAAACACTTCTTATCATGTCTAGTAGGTCCGAAATGGAAATTGTGCTGATCTTACATCTAATATGGCTGCCACAGTGGCTTCTTTGAACTCATTATTGCTAAATAAAATATCAGAGGTTTTAACACTCACCAGTTAAAGAGAAGAAAAGGTCTTATCTTGAATTCCTGAAAATTTATTTCGCCAGTAGAGTGTCAGTTCTTTTGAGTGCTTTTTTATATTTGGCTGTTGTATCTATTATAAGTATGACTATCGAACCAATAAGTAATTACATTTTTTTATATTAATATGACTATTGAAACAATAAATCATTACCTTTCTAGTTAGCCATTTTACTTTTTTTTAAAGGGTGGCTAAAATAACTGTACCCCCCCCCCCACTACAATCAATAAAATTATTATAGTTTTTTTTAAAGTGAGTTTCTTCATTATAACATTTAGGTCTAAGTTTGGAAGAAATTTTTGTTTGCCTATGAAAACTATATTACTTATTACTGCACATCGGGAGGAAAAGATGGGAATGATGTTTTTTGTCTACATAAAAAGAACCCAAAAACAAAAAACAAAAATAAAAACAAAACGTGAATTTAATGCCATTTAACTTTTCGTATAATAACCGATAAATGGAGTTTAAATTTGGAATGTTATTGGGCAGGGTCTTTGATATGCACATGGATATTTTGAATCTTGCTATTACCCCAAGTGGCTGTAGGGTGAGCAGTTATCAAATACTTGTGCACAAATTACATAATTTCGTAGGTATTCTAAACAGCAGTCAGCATTTCTATGTGTATAATATGCAGCCATTTGCAAGCACTGTAGACCCTGATTTGCCATCAGATTATGCACAGGCAGATCAGGATTGGCCATGAACTATCAGCTATACAGTTGAAGTTTATTGAGAAGAGTTGACCCTGATTTTCCAGCTATTCCATTATATGCTGACAGATCTAGAGCTATGAAGTTCACATAATTGCAGAATATTATCCACACAGAAATTACTAGATAAAGACTGAATTATCAAAGCAAAACAAAGCAGATCTAATTTCTGAAGTAATACATTTTATATTACTCTCAATGAGGAATATTTAAACCTCTTTATTGCAATGCTCTAAACAATACATGTATATGCTAAATACATGGTAGTTTATGTTTTATGACCATCTTGTAGAAGTTCTTTCAATCGCATGAAATTTACTGAAATATGAGAAACACTCTCAGAGGAGACATCACTTGGTGTTGACCACTTTGATGCCTTTGTTACACTATTGAAAAATGGAGAGGATACATGCTGTCAGACAGAGCATTCAATACCTTTGCGTTATTTTGACCAGTAAGTATTTATGTTTGAACATTGTCATTAGTTTTACATTTATCATAGCTCTCGTAAATGTGAGAGTATGCTTCTGAGATATAATTTGTTTGATTTTGGCCCCTCACTCTGCCTATTTTATTAATATATTGTACACTCACAATAATGAGAAGAGAGCTCGTGCACCTTTTGTTCCAACTACTACTGAGAGCTAGGAGTCATGTTCACATTTTATATGAATGTATGTGGCCATTTTATAAGTCAGTATACCACATAATTGTTCAAATGGTAACTTTATGACATACATTGTCTCACACATACAACTTTTCTCAGCTCTTATTAGTGTAAACCTTAAGCATTATGCATTATCAATCATAGCATCCTATCTCGTTTCAAACACAGTTGCCTAAAAATCATTAACACTTCCTTACAGGAATCAGAAGCAGCAAAAGTCACTGTCTAATGATTGCCTATGTAATTTGTTTGTTTAGAAAAATGTGGTGGGTTAGATCAAACGCAGAGAACACAAACAGAAGAAGATAGGAAGGATGCAGAGTATTTGCTGACGTACAGAACAATGCTGAAAACAAAAGTAAATGAAAGTTCAATTCAGATAAATAAATGTAACAAATTATTGTCTGAAATAATGAGAGAAGGAACAGTATCAGATGTTGCATGGATTATTTTTGAAAATAAATCATTGAAAAATAGTTTATGGAGATTGTTTGTCTTTGATATAGAAGAAAGTGCAAGATGTTTAACAACCAGGCATGTACGTTATTTATGTGATTTGGGATATGATGCCCTGGTCAGTTTTGATTGGAGTTGTATTGTTCAGGAGCTAATCGAGTTTCAGACATTTGAGGCTGATGTTCTATTGGCTGTTTCAACACCAAGAAACAAGCAGAATGATTACTATAATCAGCCGACGATAGAGTTTGGTCTGATTTATGGCATTGTAATGAAAAGAAGGTGCAAAGATCTGTCAAGAGTACAAAAGTTTGTAGCAATGGCTCTTGCCAATGAGAAAGTTCACCGAAAGGTTTGTACCTAAAGTTTTGTAAAATTCAGTTCTTTCATGTTGATTCCTGATTTCTGTAAAATGTGATCTAATTGCAAGGCACCATCTTAACTACAGCTACACCAGGGGTGTCCAACCTTTTCGCGTGAGGGGCCACACTGCCTTTTTGTTTTCTCACTCACGGGAGGGGCTGTTTATAAACTTGGCCTATGTTTTCCACTACCAGTTGGCACAAATTATAAAAGCTTGGCGGGCTGGATATAAATCTGTGGCGGGCAGGATTCTGGCCCACGGGCCATATGTCGGACAATTAAAATGCCTCGTGAATTAAATGCAGCGCATATAAACCTTAAAAGATGCATTGTGATCTCTATTTGTTTTTCTTTCAAAATGTATGAAATAAAATTGACTGCCAATAGTAAATACATTGTTAAAACTTACCATGCAATGATCACATTCAAAATTCCGTAAATAGGGTTCTCCTTAGAAATTTTCGTGTTGCCATTAATTAACTTTAAGCTATGAAGATACTGACAGTTCTATCAATTGTTTGCTTTTTTAAATGTGTTTTTTATTCCATAAAATTTGAAATAAATTGTAGGGTATGTAAATATAAATTAAATTACCTGGTAATCAGCATTAACTTATATCTTCTGAAAGAAATGCAACCTAAGGAAAACCATGATGGAGAGGTTTTAAAATAATTTTTCTCTTTGAGTTTAATGTTTTGTAAAAGCATCACTAGAATTCTGGACAAAATCAGTGGTCCCCTTTCTGTCAGAAATCTTATTCATGTCACATTACGTCTCAAAGAACACTTTTGTATTCTTGATAGAAGTAAATTTCTTCATTTATCAGTGGTTACAGTTACAAAGTGAGATCAATATCAGCCTTTTAAAAACAGAGATATTCATGTGTAATGGTTTATTCTTAATAGTTTATCGAAATGAAATGCATTATCATATTTTAAAAAATGCCACTTTTATAATTTAGGATAGTCATTTCAAATTCATCATCTGATATGAAACATTACAATTAAGACATCATAAAAAAAGTAAGTTATATCACCATATTCCATCATTGTAAATCAAACATTCTGAAACAGAATGAAATACTCTACTTGCATTTTGAAAGGTGTTAATTGTATCACAGCAAATTGTCTGTTTAATATTTGTGTTTGAATAGTATAATCCTATGCTTTGCGGGTTATCCTCAATGCTGATCAAATACGAATTGTTTGTTATATTTAGAAAGGCTGATGCATGTGAATGTTCGTATTATTTTGCATGGATTTTGTTCTTGTTTTTGCAGGCTGGTTCCAGTTTCTTGTTACTGTTCTTGTTACCTACTAGTAACTCATGAAACCATTTTATGTGTGTATGTACTACTTATTCATATGCCTTAATATGGTGAGCTGAGTTATGAAATTTTCAACAATGTTCAGCAGCATGGTTGGTTTTATTGGACATACTTCCTCTAGATGTAATGACTGTACATACAGCTAGAATGGTTTTATTAGACATACTTCCTCTAGATGTAATGACTGTACATACAGCTAGAATTGTTTTATTAGACATACTTCCTCTAGATGTAATGACTGTACATACAGCTACAATGGTTTTATTAGACATACTTCCTCTAGATGTAATGACTGTACATACAGCTAGAATGGTTTTATTGCAAACTAGCCTAAATAGAATAAAGATGAGAAAAATGGTATTTATTAATATTTGAAATCATTATTTATTAAATGTTGCAATTCTCTTAAAAGGAAGATTTTTTATTAACCTCATAATTCTATTACGTAACTTGCTAGGCTAAATTTGCATTGAATATATACTTCTTATTAGTAATTTATGCAATAGTTAATATCTATAATATTAATGACTTTCATCTCCACCCTTGTTTAAACAAAAGTTAGTGATTATGTACTCTTACCAGCCACTCCACCCTTTATGCCATTAGTAATGTAGTGTTTATTTTCTTGACTGTTTAAGATACTGAAACTTTGGGTAGATTGGGGGACAATGCATTCTTGTGCCTTAACATATTAAACTTTGTATATATATCTATCAAATTCAGGCGAGGAAAATAGGAATTTAAAAAAACAAATATTCTATCCCTCTTTAATTGTTATATATATATATATATATATATATATATATATATATATATATATATATATATGTGTGTGTGTGTGTGCGTGTGTGTGTGTGTGTAAAATTAACTGAACATCTGACATGTAAATCTTTCTTTATTTTATTTTAGAGGATCACTTTTTGTTTTGCATTTTCGCACACTTCTGTGTGAAAATCGGATACATACAATCTGACCGTTTATAAATTTAACGTAATACAATAATTCAATTTTAATTTCAATTTAGTGTGTTAATACGGAAGGTGACTATGTACATGAGTTGAGATAACTGCAGTATTTGGATAAATTTCGTAGTTATTTAGAACCAAAATACATATTTATGGAATGTCTTTGATTCCATTATATAATTTCCGACACTTTGTGTATATACGTGCGTCCGCGTTCTGATGGTAAAAAATCTAACACATTCAGTTTTGGAAATCTACTATAAATCGATTGCAAAAGACATAGTTATATCCAAAGCATTTTAAAACCGATCTTTCTCACCAGAAATTTGTTAAGATAAAGATGTTTCCATTTCGATGGTAAAAGTCTTATGTCCCCGTTTCGTCGGTTTTGCAAGTGTGTGTGTGTGTGTGTTTTTTTTTTAGAACTTAAAAGCTGTACAAGCCACATATATGAGCACGAACCTTGGTACACCTAACACAGTAAATGTTAGATCATAAAGATCAAGGTCACTGTTGATTTTTCTTTTACCTTAGTGTTCTCTGAGATGGAGTCATGAAACATGATTACTTTCCATGTCTGTCCAGTGCATTTTCATCCCTGTCACAAATGTCACCGTAAGAGCGTCTTCATTAGTCAAGGGTCGTCGATTCACCTTTACAGACATCTTACTTAAATCTTTTGCAATCAGTATGTGTTTCGTTATTATTTGCATATGTATTATTGCATACGTTTTGGTATATAGATACAATAGTACATAGTAGATACATTTTTCTCGCCTGGTATTCGTAAAGACATATATTTTTTCCTGTTGGTTTTACCGGCGCTTTTATTTCATAATTGGCTATATCATCCCGAGGAAATAGCCAAGTACCATTCCCGTGGACACACAGAGGCAGCTGACCCAGGCTGGCTTTGGGCGGGTATTGAACCTGCGACTCTTGGATTACGAGTCCGGCGCTCTACCAATTGAGCTACCGCTGCTCCCAGGTAACACACAGGTATCACATTGATGGATGGGATTGTTGGCAGTATTGACGAGTGTCTTAAGGTATTAAATATATTCGTTTTCGGTGTTATGCACATTTTTGTAGGCGAGATATATAAGTTATCTATAAACTTCGATTTTTTTGCCTTGTTTGCATTTATTACTTTGTGTATGCATACATGAGAATACTTGAGAGTGTGTAAGAGACAGGGACATTATTTTGAGGAATTGCGGTTTGTTTTTTAAAACATTTGTTTTATTATACATGTTAGATGTATGCACCTAACTGTCCAGCTTCGTTAATAGTGAAACCTCTTTAACATTATTGATATTTTCATGAAAATTTTTACTCTTGTGGTTTGTTTTTTTTTAAATAGAAAAATATTTTCAATCAATGGTTGCCGGGGTAAATTGTTAAAAATAAGTCTCGAGGAAATCCATCTTATCATATATAACAGATTTTAAAACTTTTATTTAATGTTTAACTATGTCATTACGTATCGCCCTTTATAATGGAGTATTCCTTTGAAATCAGTATGATACGTTATACATCCACATATTGAGTGCCACTGGTATATTTATCAGATGTTGCTTCGAAGTTGTGAGTGTGCATCTTTGTGCATGTGTGTCTGTAATGAGAGAGAGAGAGAGAGAGAGAGAGAGAGAGAGAGAGAGAGAGAGAGAGATTGAGAGAGAGAAAATGAGACTCATAGTATTAGGGGTACAACGATACGGTCAAAACCGTATTGCGATATATTGCAATACTCCAGTCCCGTTTTGCAGTATTGTCGCTGGGGAAGCCAAGTATGGATTTCCGTCTAGGTATTTATTTAACAGCAGAGAATTTCGACTATATTGTTGAAGTTTATTTGCACTTATATCAACAATAAGCGATGGGTGTAGATAAAAAAGAAAAACCGCGGTAAATGTACTAAACATAAATATTGGCGTAAAAATAAACACACACACACACTCACACACACACACACACAGACAAACAACCAAGAGGAAGGCGTTTTATACAAACTTTAGTGCATTGTATGATGAGGGGTTGATTTCATATGACAAGAGCTAGGAATTTAAAGCTTAGCTCCCAAGAACACACCGAGGCGGCCCACCCGGGCTGACCTGGGCGGGTATTTAACCGGCGAAGCTTATAATAATAATAATAATGATATATTTCAGTATGTATGTATGTATGTATGTATGTATGTATGTATGTATGTATGTATGTATGTATGTATGTATGTATGTATGTATGTATGTATTCTATCTCACTTACATGCTTATTATTTGATATTTGATAATGTTAAATATATTATGTAATTTGAGCCAGTGACCTACATTACCTCAGTAAAGATCAATATTTCTTCTGCTGCTTGAGTGTATTTCTTAAACTCGATACTCGCTTTTCTCTACGCGATACTTGCTTTTCTCTACACGATACTCGCTTTTTTCAACTCGATACTCGCTTTTTTTCAACTCGATACTCGCTTTTTTCAACTCGATACTCGCTTTTTCAACTCGACACTTACTTTTTTCTACATGATACTTTCTATTTTCAAATCAAAACTCGCTACTAGAAAAAAAAAAAAAAAAAATCTCCAATAAAAGCAAACAGAAGTGGACATTTAAAGAAAAAAATGCAACCATAAAATAGATTAATTTGTCCAACAAATTGTAGCAAGACTATGTCAATTGCATTTCTAACTCGTTTAAATGAAGAATGAAATATCAGAAAGAAAACGATGAGGAACATGATTAGTTGTGAAAAAATCGGTTCCGCTGACGTAAGAGATTAGTCCAAAGAGAATTTACATAAATAGCCACACTACGGTGTGAACAATCCAGTTATCTTTAAATTATCCAATAGTGAAACATTTAAATGTGTGAGCAAAAGGAATTAAATTAACATTAAATAATCTGAAATAAAAACAAATAAATTCCAAATCAGTAATATTATTCATCAATAAAAAGATCAAAATGTCTGTTTCAAAAAGTCCTGACATAAATCAGTAAAAGTTGAACTTAGACTTAATGATTTGTAGGTAGGTCCCCGTTTACACGTTTGGTGCGTGTTCGCGATTTTGGAATGTATCTTTCATCCAATGCTGGCGATACACATGCCGGAAAATATGTCTTCGATTGCCCGGTGGAAAACTTGTAGAGAGATCTGCGCTATCAAATTACAGGTTTCTAAAAATATTATCTCCCTTTAGATTCAAAAACATTAAATACCAATAACTTAGCTAAACTATAAGATGAAAAGCTGGTGCATATAACAGTCCTTGGTAATTGTCATTAATAATTTATATATGTTAGTCGATAGAGATGGGAAGCTCAAGATACAATCGTGATGTACATGTCCAATAAAAGCAAATAAATCCACGACACTTCGTACGTAAGAAGTACATGAAACTGCTATTGAAAATACGTATAAATGCCTTGTAGAGCTGTAAAAAAATTGCGTTATTATCCTACCTGAATATAAAGTCAAAACAACCTGTTTGCGGTGAGTATTCACACATATAAAGCTATTGAAAAGAAGCCCTTGATATGCAACATTTGTATTATTCAATGAGCTATATCCGCCCCTATTACGTCCTTTGCCTACTCAGTGTTCAAAACAGGAGAGAATGGTTGCGCATCTCATTACAGATCCTGCTATAGTGACATCAAATTACGACAAACCGACTTTGGAAGTTACGTGAATATAACTTTAGTAGATAGATAGACAGAAGTCAAACATTTATCATCAAGATCATCAGTCCCAACAAGAAACATTTCATTACAGAAATATGACTTTCATCATCGCACTCTTAGACTTGCAACAATATGTGCAAGCAAATCATAAACTGATGTATGCATTCGATGTGTTTTTATACGCATATGCCTGCTTCAGTTAGCGATTTGATGACTTTAATTTACAGATCATGGATTATGCTTGTATCCATAGTTCTGTTGTGAAGGATGTCTCATTAAAACATTACACAATATATAAACGCCAAACACCAATCTGTACACGAGTACAGTGGTGCCAATAAAGTATTGTTACATTTTATTTGCTTTTCTAAAGGACTATATTGAATGCGGGCCGTTTTTCTGCCCCCTCTCCAATTTTCTTTATTTGACATATATTAAAAGTATGAGGTGGTTTGTTTTATTTTGTGACATAAGTTTTGTGTTCTCATGCTGGTTTCCATGGAAACTGTGCTAAAATATATCAAATAAGATAAGCACATTTTTCATCTTTTCCATGTATTTCTCGTTGATACTGTATATCCATAAACTAGTCACTAAATTTAAAATTACATTATGTATTTGTATTTTTATTCTGGTATAAAGTTGCATAAAATAAAGTTTTAATTTTGTTTTTTTAAATAACCGAAATAAATGCTAGTAAAACATGACGAATAAATCTAACTTACAAGTCAACTAGAAACTGTTCTAAGTTCCGTTGCAGAAATAAGACAGTCATTGATCAAATCAAAAACGGTGTCGGTTTGAAATATTGTTTAATATTGCTGACTGATATGATTGATAATGAGGCCTTGAAAGGCTTCTGAGTTCTCTTGTTCACTAAAAATATTGGTGTTTGTCCCCTTGTTCCTGGAAACTAGAGATTTTCTGTTTACACTATTTTTTTTTAATTTTGTGGCAACACACACACACACACACACACACACACACACACACACACACACACACACACACACACACACACACGTGCACGCAGACACATTTTCACGAAATATTTTCATGGTTGCTCTGTCTCCTCGATCTTAAAAATGAATGCCAATATTCATTAAGTTGTTTCAAATAATATCCCTTTGCTGGTCTCTCCAGTATTAAAAAGTTTTTAAAAACTCTTTCAAGAAGTATATTTGTCGGTAAATGAATACAATATCAAAACAGATGTAATATTTGTTTTAACTATACATTAGTATTGTTTGCTTAAATTAGTTAAAAGTATATCAAGAAAATGTAAAATATAAAGATTTAAATTAGCCATTCCATTACTTTGATTGTTTGTCTTATTGCACAATCGCAGAAAACTAAATAAATGGTCACTGTTCATTCAAATGGCCTGTCACTGCTACAATCCCTTCAAAATCTGGACATTTGATCATAACAATTGCTGTCATGGTTCATCGACTTAGTCCATACATTTACAAGTTTATGTTTTAATTTTTTTCTTCCCTGTTCAGTTTCACTTTTATTCTACTGTTTTTCTTGTTATAAATATTGCTTTGTCAAGTGTGATCTCACCGCATTTACTCATTTTTATTTTTTTCTTCCGTGTTCAGTTTCACTTTTATTCTATTGTTTTCTTTGTTGCAAATATTGCTTTGTCAAGTGTGGTCTCTTCGCCTTTACTCAATTGTTATCAGAGGAATGTATGGCAGTAAATGATATTGAATTGAGCTTTGGCCCTGCGTGTAAAAAAAGATAATGATAATAATAAAAAAAATAAGGAAATAAATGGCCACTGGATGTGGTATACAGACGAAAAATATATATTCACATCATAAATGACATGTATTATGTATCTCTCTTTCTCTCTCTCATGATTACACATACACATACACACAGATGCACACGCTCAATGCTATTACCTTCAAAGCCACACATATAGACATGGCACTGAAAATGTGCATGTATAACTCATCATTTTATTCATTCTGTAGGTAATTCATATATATTTCGAAGGAATACTCGCTCTAATTAGTGAAACATAGCACCACAGTGAAACATTCAATAACACATTCAAAATCTACGTTATATATGTAGATTTATACACACACACACATCTCTCTCTCTCAATATATATATATATATATATATATATATTGTTACGACTAGGGGTTATGTAACAAAATAAAAGACACAAACAAGCTTTCAAGATTTAAAATACAAATCTTTAATTTCCTAAAATATTAAAATATTTCAACAAACAATTAAAGTGAAAGAATTAAAAATAACTTACAGTATAGAATATTCTTAAAAGTCCTAAATTGTTCTAAATTTCACTGATCCGGAAGTTAATCCAAATATTCTGAATGTAGTATTCCGAATGAAGTAACCTTCACTGTACTAATGTGTTGATAAGAATAAGTTATATCCAAGTAATCCTTGCGAATATGGAAATCTCACAAGTTCTAGAAATGTTTCCGATAATTCCACGGAGCTGTATAATATTCAGGTTGAAGAAACAGTACTAATCCAGAATGCACTGTATTAAAAATAAATAGATCTCCAAAGAAGAATATCCCACACACAAAATGAACCAAATTCGTTTATGACCTCTCAATCTCAATTCAATGTAACTATGAAGAATGCCTAAACACAGGATTATTTCCTATTATATAGTCTCTTAATACGAAGAATCGAAATAAAAACCCATTTAATCCTTCTAGAAAAACCCTTCTCCAAACCAATCAGAAATTAGGTTATGCGTGACAGCGCTTAAAGTACCCCTACACTGACATTTTTATCAATAACAAAGTATTTACTTTAGAAATGAATCATAGAATCTAGGTCAAAAGTTCAACCTCACGCGTGCTAAAACCACGTGACGTACTAAAGCTTCAGCGAAATATCGATCGCGCCTACCGTATGTGTACTCAAGGCAAGACGACAGCTGTTAGACTAAGAACAGAGATCATAAACTAATAAACTATACCATTATTAAAAGAAAAATGATATATAATTCCGTAACAATATATATATTGAGACCTGAGACCTTTGTGTTATTAAAATTCAACCCTGGTTAACATTGACTGAATTAGTATCTGTATTATTCCTCACAGATAGTCAGTGGAAATGATATAGGAAAGAAAATTATATTGATGCTAAACATTGAATAAAATTGTGAAGTATGTAAAAGAAGTTTCAGTATTAATAAAATTGGACAATTTTGTGCACACATCTGTCATGTGTAATATAATATAAAAAAGAAACACACACTACCCCAAATCATTTCTTTCTCCCTCATGTATGCATACACAGAGCATTTTTAACATTTAATTTGCACGTGTCTGAGAGAGAGAGAGAGAGAGAGAGAGAGAGAGAGAGAGAGAGAGAAAGAAGATTCATACGTGTATTTTATAACAAAGACATTACTCTTTTTTGTTCAAAATAATCATTGAGAATCAGTCCAGTTTCCTGCCATAAACGCTCAAATCCAGCTAACTTATATGATCTCCAGAGCGGTGCACTATTTCGAAATTTTGTTACGTCGCACTAAAGTTTAATTGCAGGACAATCAGTCAATGAATGCATCAATCAGTCAATCACAGCAACAAATATTCAGATAACAAACTAATTGCCATAAAGAACTGAGGATAGTTGTAGATGAAACTCTTGTGGAGGTTGCAGTTCCTTGATACTAGTATGTATTATGAAGCATCCCTATCTAATACGGTATTTAAATTCGTTCATTTTCTTTGAAACGTTTTAAAGTCATATAGTTTGCCTACATGATGTTCCTCTCCATATCAAACAGTTGTATAATACAGGTCGAGCAAAACTATTGTCATCAGTATTCGAAAAGTATCGATCAGTTTTCAGTATCTTTTTTCTGAAATGGCAGTGGAATACTTTCGCATAATTAAATTTTGCAAGCTTTTATTTATTTTTTAGTTTATTTTTTTAACTTTTTTAATTTTAACAATTATTCCTGATATTCATGTACAGTGTTGGTGTTAGTTTGGGTTTCAGATCTTGTCAATTAGACCACATTAAGTAAATCATATTTTGGGCCTTCGCTAAAACAAAAATGTTATAAAACACACTGAGAGCGAGACCATTCAGAACATAAATTATTGCGACATTCCTAACTTCAAGTATTGCCGGTACACTGATACTGTGAACGCACTATATAGCTGGCATTATTTCACTCAAGGACATTCCATCATTCTGAACGGAAATACGACCCAGTTTGTTTCAGTTTGGTGTTTTACGGCAAAGCAACACAAGTAGGTTATTTGGTGCTGAGGCAACTAGGGGTAAAGTGTTTTGCCCAGGGACACAAAAATCTGATCCAATGGCAGGATTCGAACCCACAACCTTTCGGTAGCGACTCCGAAAAGCTAACCACTGAGCCACCGCGGCTCCTAAAATCCAACCAGTACATTTATGTATTTACAAAAAGTCACAACTATGTACAGAATGAAACACGTATCACTTGTGACAGTATACAAAAGCCCCTTTTAAAATGTATAGGGAAAATTATAATGTTTCCTTTATCGTTCACCATAGCTTTCTAAGTATCGATAAGTAAAAACTTACCCCGACTAATAGTTCTTACCGAAAAACTTCGCCTTAACATGTTAATTCACAACAAGTGTGCTTTGACTGTAGAACTATATGCATGTTTGTGCAGATAACACTTTTCCTTTTAAATAATTTCTCTTCCTTCTCAAAGGGACACAATAGTTTGATAAAAAGAAAAGGAGTTACATTCATTTTTCTCAGACACAGTGTAACGCTTATTGGCCAATAGTGAATCAGCTGTAAGAGTACATTGATTGTGCACAAACTGATGGTGCAGACTCTGTGCACATAACATTTTCTTCAAATTGTTTGTCATTGATTATTTTTTTTTAAACGAGAAGTTATTGCACCAAAACATGATGCCATATGCGTGAGATTTATATATACAACAAGAAACATTTTTCCAAAATGGGTCCTTGCTTAACATGAAGTGCTTATAAATCATGTTATTTACACCTACGTGCTGGAGTTGGTTTATGTAAGTCACCTGAAACTTGAATATTCAACTGTATGCCTTTGAAATGAAATTTACTATACAGGGATTTGTTTTTGCTTTAATACCTCACAGGTTTTGACACTGCAATGACCTTATTTCTTGACCAACTTGCACACGAACAACAAAGTCTAGACAATTAAATGTTTGAAAATGCAAATGAACGTTGTAGGCATTATTAAATTTTACTTTTGCATGTATACTGTATTTTTCTTGCATTGACTTTGTGGAAAAAATAAAAATAAAAAATAAATAAAAAAAATAACATATTGTGTTTTAAAAATAATAGTAGTATCCTTTCTCTAATTTCATTTTTTTCTTGACAAACTTTGAATAAATATATTATATGTTACTAATTCACATTTTTTTAATTATTCATAAATGAGTGAAAGAGAAACTTAAGTTTTGAAAATGTAATAGTGCGAGTTTGCTCATTTTACAGAAGTTCTTTTTTCTATTCTGCTTGTATAATATCCTTAACCTGCCGAAAGGTGGAAGAACAAATTATATTAGACTGGTAATTTCAGTGCTAAACTGAGAACTCCAGGTTGGTTAGGAGGGCATTGAATTAACGTTTCCATAATTACGCACTGCGAGATACAACAATTTGCTCATGAACAGTTCCCAAAAGGTGAAATAGAGGTGAAGTTAACAGGCTTGTCTGCATTTTACGGGGCCAGCTAGTGGAGTATAGATGAAATAAATATTTAATTGGTACACGAAAATCTTAGGGAAGTTGTCTTTTTGGTAACTACATTATTTCAATAAAGCATTATAATGACATATAAAATTTTATGAATAACAATGGAGGATTTTACTCGAGCTCTTGTTTCAATTGAAACCTACGAAATGAGTTGAATGATTAAAGACTAGCAAAAGATTGAAACTATTCAACGTATTTCGTAAATTTCATTTGAAATAATCTCAAATGTAAGATTACCTTATATGTATCACATGAGAAAATATATTGATGTTACTCGATAAGAACAGCTCAAATATTATAAAGAATTTACTTTAAATTACATTCAGATGTCTTGATCGTTACGCCTTCACCTTATATGTCGTCATGCCGTTATTCGTTATGTCATTAGGATATTATTAAACGTGTGTACTATTGGAAAATATGATATGGGTATATAAATATAAATAGGAACCGCCGTGGCTCAGTGGTTAGCGTCTCATATTCGGGACCGGGTTCGAGTCCTAATATCGGATCAGCCCTGGTGGACCACCGTCGTGTGTCCTTGTGCAAGGCACTTTACTCCTATTGCCTCAGCACTAAATAACCTACATGTGTTGCTGTACCGTAAAACACCAAATCAAATTACACTAATATAAATGTAAATAACACAGTAGCCATATGATAAATTCATATATTTAAAGCAGATTATACATATAAATGAAAAGTTTTACATTGGCTTCGTAATTATTCCTTTCGATGCCAGACGCTTTCATTATGTTAAAAATAACGAAACAGGTCACAGGATCAAAATCACATCATGGTGTAACGTGCGCTTGTTTTTTTTATTATTTATTTCTAATCAAAATTTGGTGTAAATGCTGATATGGAGGAAGATGATATACCGTAGCATTCGACCGTTGTTGACGATCACGGTAGAGAGTTTAATGCAGTTATTACTACTATTCATTGCAATAATATCCCCTGGCATCATTATAACAGTTGTTTATATACAAATATCTAATATCTCGAAAATAAGACACACCAACGTTGTTATCACTTTCTGTTTGATAGAAAGCATTGATTGTTTCTATCGCCATCTTTAGAGAGAAACAGAGATAGAGGCTCATTTAGTCTGCCTATGATTGAAGTATTCTGTTCGACTTTTCAATCTTCACAAACTAAGGTTCGTTACATAAAAATAATAATAATAAATCCTCTCTTCCAGCAATCAGCTAATCATCGGAAATGTTTCAACTTTGTACCCCCGACCTCACCACCACCACCACTATAAACCACTCATTACACAGGTTGATTGAAACATGTGCCTTAAGATAGGATAAGACTCTTATTAAAGAACCATTACGTACACCTCAGATAACTACAAAGTTATCAGTAACAATGCTTAGTCTCAACGGCTGTCAGAAACACAGAGATCTTCCAATAAAACAAATCAATGTTTAAAGAACGTTACACCTGTCACAAACATTTGTTTCCTATTCGGTGATAGTTGACATAAATTGTCGACTTCCATCGAAAAACAATACAAGATATTTATTTTAAAAAAATTATAATTTGTTTTTTCAAAATCAAAGTTAGCAGAGTTTGTACTTTTCAAAAATTAGTGCTTCTTCCACTATCATATCAATGTTTGACAAATCTGTCGATCCATCAAAGTTTGTATTATTTCAAAATATCATAAGAATTTCGAAACTTGATCTCATTATATAGCAAACATCGTCAGGTATACACGGTATTTACATGTATATGCAATCTAGCCCAATGTCAATTTCCCCTCGTAAGTGTTTGGTGTCAACCGTCAGCCACAATACAATTTGAGGAAACTACACAGTCTCTTTCCCGCCCTCTGACCATAACTAATATGAGTCACATTTTGTTTCTGTGATACATGGTGGCTACCTTAGAAATTCAGAGTGTCCTCAACTTTAGATTCAAAAACTCCATGGATGAATCGAGTCCAAGGTTTGTATGGCCAGACTCTGGACTTTTTGAGTACTGACTGAATATGGATGTTACAAAATTTGATGCACCACTTTTAATGCCACATTTTAAAGACATTCAAGATTTTACATCCATCAACATAAAATATGAAATTGTGTCTCATAAAGATGTACCACCATCACACAGCGAACTGCGATTTACTGCGAATAAGCAATGTCTGACGCAATTTCAATATCGCAACAGTTACGGATTGCAAACGTTTTCTTTGCAAGGAAATGTAGCCGTGATTGATTCCTAATATGTAAAAGGACATTTGTAACTCGCATTTCTGTAGGTTTAGAAGAGTGGAAATAATAGTACTACCCCAAAAGTTATTTTTTTCTCAGTTTATTTATTTACCTTAAAAAGCAAGCAACCCCCCTCTCTCCACTGAAATTAGAATTTCATTTTACAGACCGGCAATCAGGTACAGTGTACAGTTATTGTTTGAATCGGTGTATATATATAGCCTGCATAAATTGAGTCAATATATCTCGATCAACAGCCAGCGTCACGATATTTATAATAATGTTTTTTGTTGATTTTTTTTGGTGGTGGTGAAGGTTCGCAGTAAATTGCTGTTCCCTTAACTATTACAAAAATCCCCTTCAAAATACCGCATAGCTGTCCATAATTATGTGGCTTCATAATTTTTGGTGGGTTTCAAAAGGGTGTGTGTTTGTGTGTGAATTGTATGTGTTATTCCGTTGTTAGGCATGACGAATTTGCGGAAATCCGTGCAAAGCTATTGAGATGCACATAAATGACACTTCTTTCTTTTCCCTAATACATTTACAGTGATCTCAAAGGACCCTCAGTTTTAGGTAAAATCATGACCGCGACCAGGCGTTACCGAGGTGAAAAGATGCCAGGTGAAACGACGAACTACACCCCGTGCAATTTATAAATAACACGTGGCAACTTCGAAAGACAACATTTTGGGGTTTTATTGATTGATTTATCAGAACTATTTGACAGCTAGAATGTAATTACCGATTGCTGAAAATAAGTTGATGCCAAAGTGATCGTGACCTAAAAAATGTTGACCATTGTGACAGGACATAACATATATAAAACAATAAAGACACTCCTTTCTGTGATATCAAATCAGACGAACCATAATGAGTTCATAAAAACCAAAGGATTGTTTTTGTTTGTGTTTTTTCTTGTTAGTAAAATCAGCTTCAGAAACTATTATTATTGTCCACCCTAGAGGCCAGATTTTACCGGATGGAAATCACAGACTGTCAGTATCTTGGAGTGACAGCCAGTATGACCACTGTTACAAGCATAGTTCATGCATCAGTAATTATCTTGAATACAATCATAGATGCGTCCAGTTATCAGGCTTCATAACACTAAAATGAACAAAACATGCGAAATTAATTTTAAACACAAAATCTCAACAAAGTCATATAAGCACGAAATATAGGTCAATTAGACCTCTTTGTTCAATAAGGGTGAAGTATTTGCCAAGATGCTTACCTTTATCAAGTTTCATGAGTCTAGGTAGGAACGTGTGTATACAGCATGTCAAAACCCATGTGGTCATGAGATAAACAGAACAACTTAACAAAAGCCAGTAAAAGGTGATTCACTGTAACATTCATTTATCTTAAGGGTGTGGTACAAATATAGATGCATTGAAACCAATTAATTGTGGGCTTATGATGCAA
This sequence comes from Margaritifera margaritifera, assembly GCA_029931535.1. Lineage (NCBI taxonomy): Eukaryota > Metazoa > Mollusca > Bivalvia > Unionida > Margaritiferidae > Margaritifera > Margaritifera margaritifera. Next base: position 1,825,700 of record JAQPZY010001323.1, read on the forward strand.
CGCGCCACCTAATTGTTTCTTGCTTTTTTAAAAAAAATAATAGTCTCTCGCAAAACAAAACTGTGCGAAATTCAGACCTATTTAGCCACGCTGTTAAATTGCTGTTTCCAGGGCAATGTACTCCTAGCTGTGATATAATACATGCAGTGTGGGGCCAAAAGTTAAACAGAGGTCAAGTCACCTGAATTCGATCAGTTTTATGCTATGCGCTATATATTGATGAATTGAAAATATTGTCATATCGAATTCGACTGCAATAGGCTATGTTCTTTTCATACAAACGTATCCGAGGAAAAAACAAAACATAAAAGCTTCTCTCAGATCGTTCACGAATGACAAATTATACAGTCAATTCTCATTGAAATAACATTTATTACAACGGAATATTCGGGTTCTGTCTGAAAATTGATGATATTCTCAATGACTTGTTGAATGGTAAATTTGATTTTTGTCACGGAATATTCAGGATACGACTTCGACAGCAATTTCCCCGTAACAAACATGCATATTTCCATATATACTCTGTTTACAACGACATTGCCATTCCTTGTGATTTCACTTTTACTTGGAATATGTCAGGGAATAACATATACATGTGTCATTGTTAGAAAATGAGTTTAATATGTAGAAAAATGTGTATAAAATTTTGAAATAATTACGATAATATCAAATATGAAGTATATAATAGAGTTACGTCTGACTCATTCTTCTCACTGATATATTGGTTTACCAACAACCAGACAAGGACCACTTTTCTAAATTATTACATGATCTTTAAAACGACATATTCGTTACTGCGACAAAATGGCTAGACACGAGCTTGGTCGTTGTAACATGAACTGACTGTACTACAAAGAATATTACATTTCCATCAAATTGTTTAGGAGGAGACAGCATTATAGACAGAGAGACGGAGGTCATCCCCGACTAATTTCTTAAGAATTTATACAAATATTCCAAAGCAAAAATGATTTGGTTTGGTTTGGTGTTTTACGGCACAGCAACACAAGTAGGTTATTTAGTGCCAAGGCAATTATAATAAAGTGTCTTGCCTAGGGACGAACCACGGTAGCCAACCCTAGCTAATCCAGTGGTAGGATTCGAACCAATATAGTTTCGGCCACAAGTCCGGCACACCGATTACTGGCCATTGCGGCCCCTGTCTCCTTTATTCTCCTCTTACGACATGCGAGAAGGCGCATTGGGCCCACTCTACATCCCCGAGCCAACCGGGGACAGCAAAAATGACTCTACATATTTGTAATTAATCATTAGATTGATTTGGGCATGTAGCCATGAAAATCGAAATGGGCACAGGAAGTAGTGTTGTGCTATCCCACGTGGATTTAGAAGTTGTCAAACATAGGATTTTATCCGGAAATATTATGCACATATCGCCGAAAGGACCCTTAAACCGATCGTAACTCAAAAGCCGCGAGAAATACCGATAATTGTCTAAAATGTGGATACATTAGTCGCCACCAGTTGCACGATTTATTGAATAGGTGAGATCAGACCCTAAACCGCCCATCAGTTTCAGTATAGGTTAGGGGGATGATTTATCGGACTAATTTAATATTTGTAGTAAATATGAGGGAAAATTATTGAATCTAAATAGGATAAACGCTTTAGCAATAGAAAAAAAAGAAAAAAAACCCCAGTTCCTAATTTTATGAATGATATAATGGGTTCAGATTATGTAGGTAGTAATAAAAGCATTGCTTCAGAGAAATCTAACGGACCCGACGGCTTGGTAATTGAGACGTTCAAATAAACTCGAATGGATATTGTACCCTTCTTACTCATTCTATTTAACAAAATGTTTGACTCTGGTATATTTCCAGAGGAATGGAGCAAACACATAATTTCTCCATTATATAAGAAACGTTAAGTTTAAGATTCCAACAATTATAGATGTGACGTGTAAAAATGTTAGAAAAGTATTGAATATCAGATTAAGTATGTGGTCTGATGATGATAATATTATTCATGAGTCGCAAGCAGGATTTTGCAAAAGATATTCCACAGCATACAATATATTTTTTCCACAATCAATTGTAAAGAAGTATTCATTGTTTATTTGTTGATTTTCTAAAGCTTTTGATGCCATATCTCATATGAAACTTTGGGTCTCGCAATCAAAAAAAGCAGTCCTTGAAATTAAAATTTTTGTTTGACTAACCCACAGGATCACCATAAAAAATATTTTACTGACCCTGCCTAAATTTCACTGATCCGGCGAAAATGAAACAGAAGTCAGTTCAGTTTCTAATTCAACATGTATTGTATTATTCATTAACATCAAATCAAAACAATTGCAACTATATTTCACAAGCAAGATTCATTGAAAGTTAAAAGTTCAAATTCATCTTTTGTAACTGATTCATAATCAGATCATGGTCCAAAAGATCTAATCTCTGACCTTCTGTTTCTTGGTCCAGTAGCATGCCACGGCTTGATGGCATCTAATACGTTATAATCCATGATGTCTGGTGAGTTGAAAAGCACCATCATTGGTGTGATTTCAGGGACAATTTATGAAAGTTTTTACACCCATCAACGAATGATAGTACCCCGCGCACTTTTGTATTTCTCTGAATACTCAGTGCAGAAAGTGCACAAGATCACATCCTTTCCTGGGTTATACTTCAGCCATTCCTATGCATTTTCCCAGCATTTCTGGTACTTTCTTACTCTCTTCTCTTGATCATATTTACGATCGCTCTCTCTCTCTCTCTCTCTCATCTAATTTCTGATGTTTCGGTGGATGCTGCGCACGTTGCAAAAACCTCCACATCGTTTTTCGAACTTTACCTTTAGTTGGCCCCATATGACCACTGTTGTGCTGATGTGCTGCAAAACCCTACTACATACATACATACATACATGCAAGATTTACTGACCTTCAAAATTAAAGAGCTTGACAACGTGAAAACACTATGCACCTCCGAAACTGAAGATTTCCCAACGGAAGTGCTCCAGTGATCTTTGGCAATTTTACGATTTGCAAAAACATATGTTAAGACATTTTACTAAGTTCAAACTACAATCAAGACATATATTAGAATCACTATAGCAAACATCACAGCTAAATATGTAATGGGGCCAATTGTTTGAAACTATTTTGTTAGACTCGTGTCATACATACGTGTCCGCCAAGCTGGTCGGCGTAGGGATAATATTCAAAATTGGATAGTAAATAGTCACAATGCAGAGGCGCTTACTTAGAGGCGATGATGCATAGTGATCAACAGCTATATAAATATTAAAACACGTTATTCGGCATTATTCTGAATTATTTGCTGAGTAGACCAACGCGACGTTTTCTGATTGACCATTTCTAGCCTGATATCCTATATCTTTTTTATAATTATTTTTATCCGTATTGAAATTAGGTGTTTGGGCCAGAACACTAGCTTAGTTTCATGTGCGCGAAGACTGTTTTGACAAATAATCACCCTAATTTACTTGATGCGTGGAATAAACTTGTCCATTTCATCCACGGGTTTTATTGTACCTCATCTAGTGCACGATGTTGGTAGGTATTCAATTAGCACAATATAAAGATCAATTAATTATGAAAGGGAATAGCGTCTCGTGTTTTATTGTATACATCCGACTCAAGACCACTTGTTAACTGCTATGACAGCGAATGGAGAAACTTTTCAGTGACGGCATGGGTTTTAGTGATCTGTCGGCAAAATCACTGACCTCTGATTAGCGTTTTAGCGTTAATTTCGAGCCCTGAAGAGAAGGTATTCATGGTAAATTCGTCTATATTCTTAAATCAATGTACGCTAATTTGAAATCACGTGTTAAAACTCCTAAAGTTTTAAAATAATATTTTTCCTGTCAAGTAGGTATGAGACAGAGTTTTGTTCTTAGTTCAATTTTGTTCTCCTCATTCATTAATGATCTTATTGAAGCGATATTTTTAAAATTTCCTGATGACATCTTTATGAACGAAAACAGAGAATATACGCTAATTTGCATGCCGACGACATTGCAAACTGTGCTGAAACAATGATTTGTATTGCAGAAACAAATAGACATTCTAGACAAATTTTGCCAAATTTCGGTATGGACATCAATCTAGATGAAACAAAAATAATTGTTTTTAGGAATGGTGGAATGTTGAGAGAGAGAGAGAGAGAGAGAGAGAGAGAGAGAGAGAGAGAGAGAGAGAGAGAGAGAGAGAGAGAGAGGTGGTATTTTAGAGGTCAGCTGATTGATTGTGTCTCCTTGTTTAAATATATGGATTTAGTTTTTACCACCAAACTGATATTGAGTACATCCAAACATACATTTACTGCCCTGGCTCAGAAATATGTTTAATGTATTTTTAGATATCAGCGTAAGTTTAGCTACCTAAGTAGTTTGTATATTTATAACTTTTCGATAGCATGGTTCAACCAATTTTGTGCTATGGTTCAGAAGTATAACTTTTCGATAGCATGGTTCAACCATTTGTGTTCTATGGTTCAGAAGTCTGGGGCTACGAATATTCAAAAGTAATAGAAAAAGTACAACACAAGTTTTGCAAATGGTATCTTAATCTGTCATCCTCAACGAATAATGCGTATGCAGTTGGTGAATGTGGCAAATGACAACTATGTGTTACCTATTAATTATGGTTTATTGTATTGTGGCTACGTTTAATTCACATGGATAAAAACAGGTATTAATATAATTGTTATCTGATGTCAATGCATCTTGATGAAAATAATCGTATTACATGGGTGCAACACATGTGAAGCAAGTATTATATTCATATGGGTTTAGATTTGTATGGATTGAGCAAATTGTTGGAGAGATTAATTAGATTTTATGATACAAAAATAACTTAGTGAAATTACGGATTCAACGCGACGAAGTTACTGATGTTTTGAATCTTTGTTAAATCTTGAACAGTTTTAATCTCTGGGACTTCCTTTAAAATTAGAAATGCAATTCTTCTATATCTATGTTCCAGTCTTAATTTAGCGATAGAGACATGTCGACATCATTGTTTGGATATATCTGATGGAATCTGCCCATATTGTGAAAAAAATGGCTAAAGACTTGTTGAAGAACATCATTTTCTCTTAGTATGTAATACATACGAAGATCTAGATAAACGTATTCACATTAAAGATGGCTTATCATTCATATATTTTGTTAATCTAATGTCCGCTGTTAATTCTAGTACCTTGACTAATCTAGCTACCTTTCTGTACTATGCCTTCATAAGAAGAGAAAGTTTATGATGTGTACTATGATCTAACACATGTATGTAGTTATATTACCTGTTGTTTGTGTATGCTCTGTTCCAGAGTTATATTATGCTGTTATATATGTATTAATGGCCGGTTGCCTGAAATACTGAATAAATGTATTGTATTGTATTGCATTGTATTGTAATAATATTATATTATAAACACGTGCAATCAATAATCAGGTAGATCTGACAAAACAAATTTAATTTCTGATAAATATTAGACACTTTTTAAAAATACAATCCAAATAAAATAAACGGAATAATAATAACAAAAATGAATCAGTTTGAGATATCATGAATGATATGATGGTTTCATATTTTGTGGAATAGGTTGATAGTGTAAATTTAAACACACCTGAAATATCACAAAAGACGTTTTGATACATGAGCTTATTTATGCACTCAGTGTATGTACAATTATGGAACCACCAGGCTGTATGAAGTAGCAATTAACAATTGATGTATTGCCTAGGGAAAGGGTAATAATAATGTGATTATCCTTTGGCTCTGGAAAGGGTCATGGATCCGTCCAGGATTAAAAAACGAACCACAATTGATCTTTCTCTAGAGCAGACATAACCATGCTCTACTCATTACCATAGCACATCATATAAATCAAAGTGTTTTATATTGACACTTACGCAGTGTGAATTAGTGTTAATATTTCGAACCTACTGAAAATGTCACGAAAAATGGTTGAAAAATGTTTAAGTTTTGACGAGTTGAATCTGTGCATTATATATAGTGGCAGTCGGATAGGTGACGGAAACTGTCAATGTGCTTTTAAATCACGTGATGATCACATCTTTGCCAGCGACAGTTCTGGTCGGTGATCCATAGGTATCGGCACGTGTTAGTGCTTAAGTGACATACGACGATACGTTTTCTGAGTGCACTAACCCTCTGAGTGTAAGCTGTTCATGCACGGCCACATAATTTGTGTCGGTATTTTCATTTTGCAAGTTAATGTGAGTCCTACATGTCCATGATGTACCATTGTCCACGGCCTCCATCTTTTTGTCACTAGTTTGTGTTGATAGTTGATTCTATATGTGTAAACATGTCCTCGTTGTCCATGATGTACCATTTAACACAGTCTCCGTGTTTTGTCAATAGTTACGTGCATCTTTAGTTTGTATTGACAGTGCATTCTATTTGTGTATAGATTTCCTCGTTGTCTATAATGTATCATTATCCGCTGTCTCCATGTTTTTTCAAAATTATTAAATGCGTCTTTCGTTTTAAGTATAGTACAGACCTTCAGTGTGCTAAACACTTCTGTCGAATTTAACAAACAAACTTTATATTTAATAAATCTTATGAAACAATTAATACAATCCAAATAGAACGAACTCAAATAAAAAAAGAAAAAAAAATCAGCTTGAGATTTCATAAATTATATGGTTTGAGATTTTGAGGAATATGTTGGCGTCATGTAGAAACTTTTCTTGATAGTGACAATTTACGCACACTTACAAAAGCTCAATAACTGTTTTTACATAAGCTTATTTACGAACTCCGTCATGTGCTTCTGTCTAAACACATTTATGAACTGTATGGAACTATGATGCTGCCTCATTGCTGTATGAAGTAACAATTAACAACTGATGCAGAAAGGATACTTATGATGCGGTCGTCTTTGATTCTTGAAAGGGGTAACGATCTGTCTGGGGTAAAAAAGCGAACCACAATTACATCTGAGTGCACTAACATTCCGAGTCTGAACCCTTCATGCACGGCCTAGCAATGTTTGTCTTCATTTTCATTTTGTAAGATAATGTGAGTCCCAATTGTCCATGACGTCCTATTGTCTACAGTTTCCATATTTTGGTTAGTAGTTATGTGTGTCCTTAGTTTGAATTGATAGTACAGAATATTTGTGTAAACGTATGCATCCTCACTTCCATTGCTAACTTTCATATTCCATAGAATTAACCGTACAATGCCCTCCTCGATACATCACCGTTTGCTATAAATTTACGGCCAGAAACTGTATCTCTTTTCACTCCATGATAGCTAGAACAAATGTCCTCTGTGAGGGGTTCCATACCAGAGTTATCGATATGCACCAAATACAAGAATGTGTGTGTGTGTGTGTGTGTGTATGAAGAGTGGCAGAGGCTGATAGAAAAAGATATTAAGTTCCTTATATACGTTATTCATTGTATCTACATTTATTTATGAGTTATAAGGTCAACTGCACTAAAACTATCTTACTTATGTTAAGCATTAACGTTTCCACATCATATCCAGAATAAAAGCATGGATTATGTAGCAATTTCTGGAAACAATTACATTTTAATAAAATGACTGGTATTTAGAGTGCATGTGATCTTCCTGGAACATGTCGAATCACACGTTTGGTTTGTCATCCTACCCAAAAGCCAGGAGGATTACCTAAATCAACATTTGATTTTCTCTTTAGACAGTGCCGCTGATTTCTATCGAATGTAGGTAGGATTCTTCACTGTTTAGCATATTTGCATTAATATTCAAAGAATAATATTAATGATTTCCTAAGGGACTTCAACACAATGCAATAACAGCTGATTGGTTCAGTTTGTGTAATGATATATGCAATCTTAGCCTGCAACGTTTACACGTGTAAACGGCTTAGTTTCGTTTACTGCCTGTAAACGCTTACAAAATCGGCAAACGTGTTAAGGAACCTGCATATGGCTGTCATTGACACGAGGACAACCATTACAATTAAATTATATACTACCACATGTTTGCATAAGAGGATTGTTTAGTAGGATTTATATGTTCATTCTGTATGTAAAGCATGTATCTATGATTTTCAGATCGAATGTGGCATCGCTAGGAAAAGAGCAGAAATTAATAAGAATTAGTTACAGTGCACATTAAACTATAGGTCTTTTTCCTGCTAATGCTGATAAAACACATTCTTTAAACTACAGCATTCACCGTTAAACAACATGTTTGTTAACAGAACCTTTGATTAGTAACATTCTATTTTTGAAAAAAGAAACAAAGTTTCAAGTTTGTAAGCACTGCATAGTTTCGTATTCATTTAAGACCCTACAAAACATACCATGCGCATGTTTTGGCACTACATCCGGATCCATTTTTTCATCATGTACATATGTATAACAGTAGGAAACAAAATCACTATAATCCTAGGGATGTTTTACTGAAATTATCAGATATATTCAACAAAGACATGCCATACAAACTGAACCCATGATAATACAAAGTGAAGGAAGTACAGCAAATGAAACAATCGCAAGTTGAGTATCCTACATTATAACAGTTTTCAGCTATTCAATTAGATTAGTGGGTAGACAGGGGAATAGTTGACTTTCTGATCGTTTCAATTAAACGGCATAATTTCGGTTATTGCAAACTTTGTTCACGTTTAGAAATTTTGGTAAACGTTGAAGCCTTAGTATACAAAACCCATAGGATGCATATATGAGAATGTCTGTGTCGGAAAATGTTGTCAATAAGTATGAAAACAAGTAAACCATTGCACAGGAATATTTCTCCGTTTTGTAATAAAAACAAAACCTCTGTGCAAGTTGACGTACCTGTACAGTATAGGTAAAATCAAAGTTCTTGATATTGAAATGTTCCCATTTAGTATAGACCGTTGAAGGTTGTGTGTATGAAATGCTCCAAGCCTACAATTCCTACTATACCCTTTAGTATAAACCATTTTATAAAATAACTCTGAATAAACGGCCCCAGAACATATGTACGAAATTAACCACATACAGTATCAGAAACCATACCAAAATCATGTTAGAAAAGTACTCCAGTTGAGTCTGATAAAAGCAAAAATATATGTGTGAAAGTATTTCGGTGAGTTCAAAGTAGTTCAAAAATATTTTTAGATTATAAAGCGAATACATAAGTCATGAAGAGAAAATTAAGAGATAGTTTCTTTAGTTTTCTGTCAGGCAACACACGAATCATTGCTATTTGTATAGTCAATGTTCGTTATATATTTCATACGCTAAATATCTGACTACAGAAACTCATTTATGCATCCTGTATCGATGATGAAACGATTGAACATTGTTCTGTTGTATATTTATAATACAACTGTGTCCATGAAAGCTTTCAATGTTACGTTATCCATGGTAAGTAGTTTCTTATTGATACAAATATATCAATGTTATGTTTGACGTTCTCTTTTTTTCAACGGTATTAAAAGAAAACTATTTCTATTCACTACATACTACTTTATTCCTTTTTCCAATTCTGCATTAATAGAAAAAGTCTATGGAGAGGACAGTCTATGAACACAGGTGAGGTAAGTAAAAATTTTGAAATAGACGATATCATGATGTTTTCGACTTTGCCAGTTCTGCTCAAATGCTCTCACAACGCGTGCAGTACACCCGAACAAAAACGAACTTAATAAACACATGCCAATCCATAATATTAAGCAACCATAGTAACCATTTTCCGTCCCAAGGCCTTCGTTTTACCTAGATCAACATGAAGTCTACCTACATAAACTGAAAGACGCTTGAATCAGTCATATCAATACATTATAATAGTATTGGTATGAATGAACTAAAGCCAACATCAGCTAACAATTTCAAGTTAAAATTAGTTAAATGTTGTATATAATGTTATTTACCATAACATGTGGTATTAAGCAAGAAAGACCTTTTATATTGCCTTGACAAAATTACGTTGATTGTACTTGTAGAAAATAATACATAGGAAGATTAATGACATTTAGGATGTCATTTGTCTTAAGTGCTTAATAATTGTTTTTACATACAAAAAGTGTAAGAGTTTTTTCCATGAACAATTTCAATGAGACACACGCTGCGTACCAAATCGCTTAAAATGCCAATGACGGAGGGTAAACCAAGGACGAAGGGTACATCTTACGACAAAGGTTATAGCATCTGGGTCAAGTTACAATTTAACTCTCCGTCGTTGGCATATTGGCACTAATTCAAACTGCGGGCTCCACCCTTCCTTGCTTCAACTTTCTTTTAAAATAAATGGGTTGTTTAAATAAGATCTTCTGTGGCACAATCAGCTGATTGACATATTCGGTGCTCTGTACAGATAACTGAAGCCATAAAATCTATTAAACACTCAATAACGTTATCTGGAGGATAGAAAAATTAAAGCAAAACAAAACCTTAGATTATAACATTTATCTACCTGGGGAAAAATAGATCTATGAATATCAGTTTGGTTTTCTAAATTGTGTTTCAGAAGAGAAGGACTTGTTTGAGAAGTTTATAATCTTTGCGTTCATACCCATCGTACAGAATGCAAGTATCCGCATGCAAAAATAATGGAAGTATGCTGGATTCAATATTTTGTAAAAGTTATAGAAATAATTATATTGGAAAAAATTAAGGAAACTATAATACAGATTAAAGCTGTGTTTCATTGTAAAATCATGTCATGCAATGAACGACGTATGTATAGAATATTTTCTGGATGGTCACTGTTTACATATTGCTGTGGTATCCTGATTTAACAACGGAATACTTCAGGCTTAGTTGAATCTTACACTGATTAAAATGTGCAATTCTACCCAGATTCAAGAATAATATGTATTGTGACATTTGTTCCTTGAGTTTCAGTAGTATATTAACAAATTTCATTCTTCATTTCGCTTAAATGGTATCCATCACGAATACTGTTCGACGTGTGGTCAAGTCATATAAAATCAGCAAACATACAACCCACCCGAGAACGTATGGTATCATTTGTTGAACATTAAATTTTGGAGGAGTTGCATCTCCAGTATTGTTGTATAGTCATGAGTGTATATAAATTGCACTAAATGTACTGATTCATAAAGTAATGTTATCACTTCTTTGCATTTTTACTTTCGGTGAGAAGCAGTTAATTTATCTCTGCGCAAGTGCTTTATATTTTTTCAACTTCTCAACGTCCCCTTTTCCATGAACTCTCTTCATTTGGATGAATTTGTTGAGGTGGTTCGGCACAGTACTTTGTTCATTTTACGTAATGTACAATATTGTAGCAGGTAGCATTATTTAAATTAGTCCTCCCTCCCTCCAAGAATAAAACATTTATAATTGTAATAAAAAGGTCCATATTTAAGAGCAATGGATTAAAGTTATGAAAATTCCTATTACGGTAACATGTGTCAATACTTCTCAGCATCTAGATGAAAAGACAAATGAATCTATTCTAAAAAGAAATGCAAGATATTATTGTAGAGTTCAATCTGCTTTTAACGATGCACATGGGCATATCTAAGTGTTTTCATTCAAATTTATATATTCTTTGTTAGATCCTGAAGGCCCAATAATAACGTTAAACTAGCATACAATTCCTGAGTATCTCTTTATATGTAATAAAGACTATATTGCTGCCACTCATAACCTCCAATTTCATATTTTTACTACACCTGCTTTATATACACATTGATAAATTAAATTTTTTATTCCAACAGTAGCCAAGTTATGGTTGTGCAGTCTACAAAAGAACTTGATGAAGTTAGAAAAGAACATGAAATATCAACAGCCTGAACATTCTGTTGCATCAAGAATGAGAAGTTGTTTGGGAAGGAATCATTGATAGGTAAGCATATACTCCACTGTGTAAATCTTATAGTTAACAAAATATAAGGATGATGAAGATCTAAGAGCTTAATATATTTAGAGGCAACTAGAAGACACTACATTTGCTAGATCTTGTCCCTTATACTAACGTTGCCCATAGGTTATATTCCATGATTGTGCTATGCGTTAAACAGTGGAATGCTGTTTGGTTTAAAATTTTCTTTCATCATTTTATTTCAGTTACCCCTCACACAGTTCACAGTTTTGGGTGTATAACATCTTCACAAACCTACTTATCAGCATGTACCACTCCTTTCATTTGGGTATATCACTGGGATGGAGCCATCTGGTTCAGAAATATAATACTATAATACTTTTAAGTCAGTGTTGTTTTTAATAATTATTTTCTAATAGCTCTCAATCCATTTTCAGATTATAACATCATAGGGCCCAACAAACCTCAAACTCAGACTGTAGCCCAGTTTGTTATTAATAGCACTACATGTGCAGGATGAGTATATTAATACGAGATCCTTCTGTTTGTCTACCCATCCATCGGTCCATCCATCCATCCATCCAATTATGATTTGATTCAAGCATTTGTATCAATAGTTTGCAATTCTGCCACCATACTGTTTTGGAAAAACCTTGTTACCTAAGTTGTGCAGAAATTACTCAATCTAGGCAAATGTAATTTGGTTGTCATTTTTATATGCATTTTTCTGCATGTGAAATTAATGTAGGAACTTATTAAGTGTGGTTGAAGTAGGGCATACATGTTTTACAAACACAAGTTTGTTACTGGTGAAGTAATACAAATCTGATTTTTGGGGGGACAGATTTCTCCATTATTTCTAATTTGGAAATAGGATTTCAAGACACACAATCCGTTGCTAGACTAAAAATCCAATTTGATGGTACTACCTATATTATCATATGGAAAAAGGTCATTGAATGTCAGCATGGCAAATAAAGAAATCTAAGAAGGAGGAAAAGAAGAGAAAGGCATCAGATATGTATGTATGCATGTATATAGTTATGCATGTATGTATGTATGTATGTATGTATGTATGTATGTATGTATGTATGTATGTATGTATGTATGTATGTATGTATGCATATATGTATGTATGTATGTATGTGTGTATATGTATCTATGTATGTATGTATGTCTGCATGTATATATGTATTCTCATTTTGGATTTTGAATTGATGATTTTGGGATTTATGTGAATTAATTCAAAGATATTCTGGAGTACTTCATTTTGGCACATAAGCACATTAAAGACTACTGGTTCATCATGACATTCCAGACTATTATCACATCAGCACATTCAAGAATACAGTAGTTCACTCGGAATATTCTATATTTTAGGACTTGTGATTAATACATTCTGGATTATTTTTGGAATTGAATTCACAATATTGTAAGTGCCTTTTGATTTTCATTTTAATTATCTAGAAATACATTGCTTGTTAATTTTTACTTGATTTCTTGGTTTCACTTTCTTTCTGTTACATTTTTCTTAGACCATAGAGTCGTAACACATGATATGCGAAGACAAAGTTTGGAAAAGAGTGCTGCATGCTTGTGATAGCATATTGCATGATATTGATCGACTGAGATAGAGTGTTAGATGAATGGGATAGAATATTGCATGACATTAATGGACTGGGGTAGAGTCCTGGATGACGGATAGGATACTGCATGACATTGACAGAGTTGCAGAAAGTGTTGGATGACTGGGATAGGATATTGCATGACATTGATTGGAAAAAGGGTGCTGGATGACTGGGATGGGATATTGCATAAATCTAATAGACTGTGATATAGTGCTGGATGTCTGCAATAGGGTACTGCATGATATTGATAAACTGGAATGGAGAGTGCTAGATGACTGGGATAGGTAACTGTATGACATTGATAGACTTGGAAAGAGTGTTGGATGACTGGGATAGGATACTACATGACTTGATAGACTGGAAGGCTTTTGGATGACTGGGATAAGACAGTGCGCTGCATTTATTGACTTGAATATAGTGCTGGATGACCGAGGTATGTCACTGTAAGACTGGGATATAGTGTTGAATGACTGGGCATAGGATATTGTATAATATTGATAGACTGGGATAGCATGCTGGATGAGTGGCATAGGATAGTTCATGATATTGACAGACTGCAGTAGAGTGTTGGATGACTGCAATAGAATATTGCACGACATTGATATGCTGGGATAATGCTGGGTAACTGGGATATGATACTGCAGGGCACTGATAGACTTGAAAATGATGCTGGATTACTCAAGAATTTTGGGTCACTTGGATAGAATCATGAATGATTAGAATCAGATGTAAAATGGTTTTTATAGGTTGCTAGAGGACTTATACAGGATTCTGTGCAACTGATGGATCAACAGATCAATATAGATCTGCCTACTCATTAGCGTGGGAATTTATGGGGAAAATAAGCAGTCTTTATCGTGGCAAAAGCTTCAATTGAGGGGAAAATGAAACCTCAAAATATACTAAATTTTCATGAAAATAGAATATTACATTTGCAGTTATTACAATTTGAATTCATAAATGTTATAAAGTGACAATCATACAAGTGTTGGAGATGTTTCAACAAGCCAAGTGGTAATCTTTCAACCTGGCTGTTATTACATAATGCTCACACATATCCAGTAATAGCAGTGGTTAGCGGGCCATTGTCAGGAACAATCTGTTATATTAGTACCAACAGTAGTGGGAGAGTTGTCGATCCATCAATTGGATTAGGATTTGGTGTAACTGGGATAGGATGATGGGTGACTGTTTGACTGGATAGGATGTTGAACAACTGATATAGAATAGTGGTTGACTGGGATGGGATGTTGACTGGGTTTAACGGTTAAATGACTTGGATAGAATATTGGGGATGGATGCTGGATAACCTTAATCATTACATTTTACTAGATACTGAGTATTTCTGTTAGAGTAAGCATGAAATTTGTTGTTATTCTTGTTATACAAGAAAAACCTTTAAAGAAATTGATATGTCAATGAGTATAGAAAAATTGTTGACAGCTCAGTTGTGTGGGATTTTAGGTGAATTTAAATGAATATAAAATAGATTACATCTATAGGATAACTAACACGGGTTGGTTTGGGGTTTGTGTTTTTTATGGCACAACAACACCTAAATGGTTATATCATGCCAACACAAGTACAATGAAATGCCTTGGCCATGGACATACCATGTAGCTGATCCTGACAAACATGGTGTTTAATGAATATTAAAAGGAATGACAGGCCAGATAATTAATTAATAGGATTAGATGATGGATGACCTTGAAAGGAAAGGTTGATAACATTGGCTTACGTGTAAAGGATGTTGTGGTGGGGCGTATACTAAGTTGATGTTGAAATAGTATTTTATGTGATATTTGAAAACGTATGAAGACTTGGACTTAATATAGTGAAATATATTGCATTGTGGGTTTGTAATTTTTAATCTTTCATTATGTGTCATCATATGACATTACACTTTTGCATATTAAGGTTGACTTAGGGAATTTTGAATCATGAACAACTACTTTCATTTTGCCATTTTGAGTACAAGTACACATAACAAAGACCAAATTTCATAATTAGCATTTACTGATGTAACTAAAAACAATATATGCAAATCTCCATAAAAATATACACTGGGTGATGTAAATATCATATAATCAAAACATGTATTTCTTTTAATGTATGCATTTATCAAGTTCAAAATATTTCTCGTTTAATGTATGACATTGTTTGCTAATCGAATTTCTAAATTTGAAGTTATTGATGCCAGAATGAATCCAAATGATAAAGAGACCATGTAAACATAACGGATACCTTTTTTACTTTATTTTAAAAAAATGAAAACTGAATTTTAGCACATAGACATGTCATGTCTTGAAGAATTAAATATATTATAGCTTAAAATTACCCTAGTTAGTATGCTGGAGGTTTGTTCTACTTACATGTAAAAGACATTGATTTTTCAATACTGTGCAAAAATTCTTCCACTCAGACAATAAGTGACAGTAAATATAACACCTGTATACTGATATTTTTATTTCTTTATTCTTTATATGTAACCTCTAAAATGTACATCATGCATACACTCTATGTACGCTTTTATCAAACTTCTAAAATTTATCATGTTTACGCTATATGCAGTATGTTCAATTTTATCAAAATAATTAGGAAAAGAAAACCTGACATATACATTACTTTTTACTTTATAATTATCTCCTACCTACAAATTATATATTATTGTTATTATTGTACCTCTCTAGTGACATTGTTTCAAATCTTAATACTTTTTGTACATACACAGATGTATTTCCCACTAAAAGAAATGTTTAGCCATCATCAACGCTATTAAAAAGGTCCCTCTATTAAAATGTGAGAAACTTGCCAAAAAATCCTCCAAGCCCACAAGATCACTAACTTGAAAGTGCTACTGGTCCTGTCTATAACCAACTGGTCCTACATTTCATCATACAAGAAGACAAAATGTAGTCAATGCCTCATTGGTAAATGCAGATGAACATGAATATCAGCCCTTAGTAAGGTTATTTATATCATGAAACGTGGGAAAAAAAGGAAAACACAAAACAAGATATTTATATTATATGTCAAATTTATCAACATGACCACTATTTACTGTGCATGACAATGATACTTACTGTCCAGCTGATACAGATCCAAAAATAACTCATCTAAAGGCTGGGCATCAGAATCTGTTGCTACCATGGATGGCCAGTCTAAATCATAGTCAGAATAAGAATCAATGTCCTCATCCATAGACTTGTCATCAATGACAGTATCAGAACTAAACCCAACCTCCAAAGGTGAGGATCTGGTATCCAATGTGCAGCTGCCAATAAAATTAGGCCTGCGGAAAGATGAGTTCCTACAGTGGATTGCTGAAACTGAATCAAATGCATCCACATTAGCAGAATACAACTGAACAGTTAAAAGTTTTGTCATGGTCTTAGCATGCATCACATTTTTATTTAGATACATCATGTACAAACTTATTTTAGTAAGTTCCGTCCTTTCTTACTTTCTCAAAACTTTCATATATTTATATTTTAAAATGCTTAATTAGGCATTGGATTTACCAGCTTTATAGTTAGTAGTAAGGGAATATCATTTTCATCAGCAGGAAACATACAAACAAAATTCTAATACTGTAGGTCACTACAAGTTACTCCCATGGCATTTTGACAATAGAATGAATCAGAGTACTTTTCACAAATAAAGAACGCATTCGGAAATCTTTATCAACGTCATTTTCTCGTGTACACAATATCCTCTTTCTCTTTTACATCCAGAAGATGTACAATAAGAATACCGATGTGATAAACAGCCGCATTCTTTGCAAAAGGCAAGTATTTAGTCTCCTCAAGCGATTCCTTGAAGCATCTGAAGGCTTCCTTCAGATTTCCATCAAGTGTGTAACAGCCGCCGAGGATGTTAAGTGCACGATATCTCTGATGACCACCAATCGTCTCACGAACTGTTTCTTCTAACCGAGATAAAAAAAACCCTGAAAAGGTGCACTACTCCCAACATAATACTGCCCATGCGGACAATATGCATGTACACAGGGATGGATAGTGAAAGCAGGGACAATTTCGTATTTTGTCTATGCACATTCTTTCTTTGTTCATCCATAGCCTCGGTACATTTTTTGAGTTCAGGGTCGGATTCATAGGAGGGTTTAAGTTATTTTTCCGTACGGGTTTGGATGCAGGTAATTCGGGCAATGGTTTTAATACCCGCTTGCTAAGTTATTTAGTAGATTCTTAAAACTTTTCTATTTGTTCTTTCCACGCTGCCGATTTTTCAATGGGTGCAGAATGTATTTCTTCTGTACGCTTTTGTTGTAGCTGATATGCACGTTGTTTTGGATTACACATAAGTTTTTCTCGTCGTTGTTCCACATATGCTTGGTCCACTTCTTCCTCTGTATATTCACGTTCGGGTGTGACTTCCTCTTCAGGTACTTGCGACTTAAGACAGCATTTTCTTGCTTTATATAGCCGTATTAGGTAGTTGATTATAAAAATCAAGCATCTTACCAGAGGTTTGTTTTAAGCCAGTATATCCACTTGGTCCATACATTCTTTATATTCTCTGTTTGTTCTCTAGTCACTAAATTTCTCCAGTTGGGGGGGCATATAAAGACCGGAAGATATAGGATTTTCAAGGATCCACTGGCGACCGTATTCATTAAAAATGTTGCTTTAGTGTTTGCATCGTTCACTCGTACATGGGTGGTGGTGGAAGCTTTTGAAAAAAATCTTTGATGGCTTTTTCTTCTGTAGATTTTCCCACTTTTCCGATGTCTTCTTTGATTCCTGCAATCGCCTCTGGCAACTGCCCACGTAGCTTTCTTGATATCCTTGGTGTGTTTAGCTATCTTATCAAAATTTTCAAAAGTTTCTTCTTCTGTTCCTATCATCTATTTTGCTGGTTTAATCAGCGGTGCAAACGTTTGTTTGAAGCTATCTGTGAAATCTTCCCGTGCAGTTTGTGTCGACTATAACATATCTTTGTTACGCTCGCGGACGGCTATAACATCGCGGATCAGTTCCTGGTGTTCGTGAGCAGCTTGACCACGTCGCGTTCCATACTCTGCTATAGTATCACTGACGGAAAACGGAGCTTTCTCGGTTTTCAATATTTTATACGATTATCATGGTTGTTCAATTGCTTTATCCAAACCGGTTCGATTTTTGTGGGTTCACTAGTCTAGTCAATAGTGAGGAAACTATACGGGTCTGAGGTGGCCTCCGCAAATATATACCGAAACTCATCCCACGAGTGGTCGCCAGCAAGCCATGCCCAATGAATGTTTGCGAGACCATGCGCGTGAACGCCATGAAATATCATTCACATGTTACAGTTGTCCCGAATCAATTTAGGCACGTGTACGTATATTTGTGTAAATAAATCACATATGTGCTTTTAAGCCGACCTCGGAAAATATTCGCGCGGGATTGATTTGGTGTTCAAGCATTATATAATGGTACAAGACAAGATTATTTGCGTTTAAACCAAGATTATCAATCGTAGTAGCTTCATCGATTGCGAAAAAGAAATAAACGGTGGAAGTGGTAACTTTGCCACCCAACGACAATGTCTGAAGCGCTTCTGAAAAATCCATGAGTACATCATAACACGGTTCATTGTCAGCCGACCATGCAATCACGTACAACCGATCCCACGTCAACCATCGTAAAATCATGTTCAACAACAGTTGAGTTTTCCCTGAAACGCCGGACTAATGAACAACGCACGAACCGAGTTTGGAAACATGCTACAGTGCTTGAGTGGTTTGGGCATTGCCTGCGCGAAAAAGTCAATGACGGTGAAAGCGGAGTTTTGGCATCTTCAGTGCTTTAAGTTTTTCGCGATGTCATGTTAAACGTCAAAACAATTGTCTTCATATTGTGTCTGATGCCGCACAAAAATACGTACTGCAAATCCAACTCGAGTTCAAGCACGTAATGGCAAATCCGCGATCGCTGGAACTTGTGTTTCATGTGGAGCAAATAAGTTCACATTCATTGAAAGATTTAGCTTAATTGGCCGTAAACGCGCAGGATTGAAAATAAGGTCGTCGGCGGTGATGTCACTGCTGCGTTAGCAAAGTTACCCGGGACACGATGAAGTACAAATCCTGGTGAAATGCATATTCCCGGATAGAATTATGTGGGCCTGCAACACGGATGGATATGAGACTTGATTCTAAAAATCAACCGAAATCCGGGAAAGCACCTATCAACCGCGTCGATGCTGCATGTTACCGACATGATCATGCTTACAAAGCATCAAACGATATCCGTGAACGCCAACGTGCCGATGTAGATGTCATCCATGATTTAAACGCTAGTAATCCTACACTCGGAGAAAGAATTGTTAGATGGATTATCAAAATGGGTTATGAAGGCTAAGATCCTCATTGGTGGTCACTAGGTGGTAAAAAGTTCACTCATTGGAGGTGAAAATATATTGATATAATAAACAAACATGGTTTCTGAGCGAACTTTAGCGAAAATATACTTCAGTCCTCGCAGTTATTGGAAAGGTGAAGCTGCTGTTGAAAAGTTAGCGAGCGCGGTAGCGTCACTCACAGGGTTGCTCGAGCATGTTTGGCCAAACAAGCGCTGTGGCAAATTTACCAACTCGTGACAAGAAAGATTTCCAGTGGTTGTTTTGATGTCCAAACATCTAACGAAGTTCATCAGACTGATATTTTGTTTCTTCCGCAGGATCGTGTTCGTGGACGACTATTTAAGTAAGCGTTAACCGTCGTAGATATCGCTAGCAGATACAATGAAGCAGAGAAGCTGACGTCTTAACATTCAGCATGGCCAAAGTTATTACAAGTCGATCCAGGTTAAGAATTTATCAGAGTCACTACTGCATTGTTGACAAAGTACCATGTGCGGATTCGTGTAGGGCATGTCAATATACATCGTGACCAAGCTATTGTGGAACGATTTTACCGTACACCTGCGGAACGATTATTCAGACATCAGTAGGCGCAAGAATTATTAATGAGATCTCGGCCTCAGATCCAGAGTGCGAGGACTCTACAGCGATCTATGATCGTAGAACGATTTCACGAGTGGGTTACACGACTGCCATTAGTCACAGCAGCGTTGACTAATGAAATCACACTCGCGATTGGATTAAAACCCGCTGAAGCGATTCGACAAAAGACTGTCACCGTTACCTATAAATTTATTTTGCAACCACCACCGTTAGAATCACTAGGAAAAAAAATTGTTAGCTATCTGTGTGCACCCGGGGAGTTAGGAGGTGGACAACGTCGTGCTACTGACCTTGTATGGTCCGTCGATGTATTTGCAATCGCTAATCGGATTGACTTTCCAAGGCAACCAACACGTTATCATTTGGCGCCTGTGGATGAACAATCAGCAAAGCCAAGTGGACTTCGTCTTCCAAGCAGAACATGTGTGAGAGAGGAATTACAAGTCGTTCCCGCGAACACGGAACTACCACCAAGATCTATTTTACGCTAGTGCATCGCATCAAGGTCAATCGTATGTTGATTTGCAATCGCATGATTTCTAAACGCGTAAGTGGTAATTCCATCGGGTAATATCCATCGTTTGGTATCAAGCGGAGTGAAACTAACCTTGGTGCATCGGTATACACCTATGCGATGTTTTGTTTACTCCTGATCATGTTGGTTGTATGTGTGAATTCGCGTCGCTCGCATAAATATTCAACATACATATCGCGCCTGAGATCCTTTTGCACAATAAACCGTGAAACTCCTTTTGTCTGTTTGATATTCTTTGGTCCGACAACAATCGAGTACATTTTTGGGCGCAGTCCTAAGTTTTCTTTGATAGTTTTACCCGCACATTCATCTTTGAATTTTTGTACAACTTTTTGTTGGTGTTATTAAACAAACGGTGTTCATTCAGACAATCACTGTTTTCAAATTCATTCGTGAGTGTTCCTGATGCAATATCCATGTACACATCGTCAGTGGTTATATGCACCAGCAGCGAGATGATGTTTGTGTAAATCATCTTGACACGATCCTATAAAACGGTTTTATTTTCTTGTAATAAAACTCGTTCATGCGCAGTTTAGATAAGTCTAGCACTGACGCGCCAGCATAGATTGGCTTTTTCAGCTTCAGTTTTGATTTTTTACTATGTACTGCACTGAGTCCACCATCGAAGATCTTTCGGGATTCGAATGCTGGGTCGGTGATGAGCATTCGAAGCTTGTCTTTATCGGTATCACGGACAAGGTCAACGCGAATTCGCTTCCGCAGATTTTCCATCGTTTTGGCGAAAAAAGAATTGTTCATTAGTTTGAAGAAATCTTTCTCAAACTAGTTAGTGGCCTTCGTGCAACGGTCCGTGTTCATCTGGATATAAGGAGCCATCCAAGCGTGTTGGCAAAATCCAAGCACCCGATGAATTTTGATTACACGCATTCCCAATCGCAGATATAACTGCAGGCTTTGTACGCGAACTACATAGTTGGTTTTACTTCAAAGATTCGAAACAAGCTTGGTGAATTCCGTAAACTTTCGTTTGGATTAGTCTTAAATCCCACACTATGCAAGTTTAGCAACAGCGTCAAATGGTTAGTTTATAGGAGCATTTGACGCTGTTGGTACTGCTTGCATAATCAAGTGGCCACCATACACGCAGGTTATGAAGTACTACAGGAATTATTGTTCTCCTTGGTTTAATTCGCAACTTTTGATTGCATGCACTGTGTGCGTCTCCTTGGTACGCACCAGTGATGTGACAGTGATCGCGAACTTTGGAACATTCAGCCTCAAAGTGACCATCACTGATCCAGCAATGAGTGGCAGCGGAAAACTCGCGAATGCTATCTCGGGTAATGATTTTGACTGCCGGCGAAAAGAGCTGGTTTTTTTTATCAATTTTGCCCTAACCTCGAGTGATTTAAGAAACGCCTCAGTACCTTAATCGATTGCTTCATTGAAAGCTTCGGTGTCTTCGCGGTTCGTGATTATAAGTGGACCACCATTAATCCACGGGGTTGCGATTTTAAATCCATCATTGTTTGATGACTTGAGATTAAACGGCATAGTTAAATGCGCATGGACAACAATATCCATTTTAATACTGGGAGTGCCAGAGCGTTGTAACCTCGATACGATTTCCGGGCTCATATTCGATAAAAGTTTTATATTGTCTTTGTTTGGTTCGTACCTGTTTGGAATAATCGCACGGGAATCATATTGAATAACTTAAACTCGGGGGCTTCTTGTTCATGAACATACGCTGCTGCTGCCGGTGTAACCGGTTGTTGCAGTTGTTGTACAACTAGTTGTGGTTCAGTTACGGGCTCTAATAACGCAAGTATGTCAACTTTTCGCATACGGCTTGATATTCGTATCACACGCTGTTGCGCTGGTTGCCTTAGTTGAATCACAGTTGGCATACTGTTATATAAGGGAAAAACTTTGTTTATTAGCAAATTCCGTCAATAAATGTTGTAAGAATTTTTACTTTACAGGGCTTGAAAACTGCAATTGCTTCAAACCTGGCTATTTATTTCATTTTGTTCGGTATCGTTTCCAAAAGCGTTGTCAGGTGTTTCCTCAACAGCATCCGTATTTATACAACAATAGGTTCTTTCACTGTTGCGCAGATAAATCTTGGATGGCGCGCACGAAAATACTCGCTAACAGATCCACATGGTTGGCAAAGCTGGTTACGAGACTTTACTCTGATACCACAGTCGAGACGAGGCCGAGCACCCTGACCAACACGTAACGCTAGCAAATGTGATTTACAGTATTCGTAATGGCATGTTCTGCCGCATGTTCTGCCACAGAGTTCACGTTTTCCAACATATACACCTTTGCATTGATTTCGTCCTAATGCTGTTGAACGTCTTATATATATTTACAAATTGTATTCTCTAATATACATAATCATCTGTGTTTTCATAGATATAATTATTTATATTTCCGATTGATGGTGTACGTAACTGTAGACATACGTACTCTGCTCCGAATACAATAGATTGTACAGATACTCGCAATGGATATTATTTGATTGTACGGTCATTTACTGTTAAACAGTTTTCATCTGTGATTGTAATTTCCAAATTTTTGGCAGTGCGTTGTAAACAAACTGGGTCACCAGGCTGCAGCAACTGAGGATCAAAGTAAAATAAATGTTTGTGTTTGAATATAATTTTCTTCAATTCGGTATTTGGCCAAATCACTGCATACTCATTGGTACACGCTGTTACTATACCAACTCGTAACTGACCGCCGCTTGTACAATTGTATCCGATAACGTAAACTGTCGTGTGCCGTTTTTTGTATATTGACTCTATATTTTTTGTGTCTTTGCATGAGAATCTTTTTCCACAAAAATCGCCACATTGCATACCCCGTTTACGCTCTTGCCACAGAACTATGAAAACGTGCCGTTGGTGATTCCATATGATTGATTTATTCTTGAAGATCTTCACAACTAGTACTATATTCGCTCGATGTTTCAAACTATTAATCCGTTTCACTTGTTAAAGTCATCGACTTAAACTTTTCTTGCACAATGTTATATAATGACATTTCAGGCTTATTGTTCTCCAAGTCTGCGCGGTTGCAATTCTAAGATAGTTCTCAAGTTGATTAATCTATCAAGATACTCCGAATAGGTATTCGAAGAAACATACAACATCTTTTGAGCTTCTTTGACAAACCTGTATGCGCACGTGAAATTATATTTCATAAGACCATCGCGCATGCATTAATATGCGACGATCGAAATAAAAAGACTAAAATCATGGATCACTATCACGGTATAAAAGGCACTGACAGATGTCAGTAAAAAGAATCTAAAATATACATTATGCCACTACTTACTAAATTCACTTTTCATTACTGTCTTTTACAAATGTTTTGCTGGCTTGTATTTTAAGTTATGTAATAGGTTGTCCTATTGTATCTGTGTATGATGCCTTGTTTGTATATCATGCATATCATGTTGAAATAATGTCTGTATTGTTTTTATGTCATGTCAGTGAAAAGCTCCTTAGAGCCCATGCTGAATTGATGTTTTAAATGATACCGACTGTAAATAAATCTTATCTTATTTTTCCTCACCTCACCTCATCGAGCCTTTTAACCGCATAGTACAAACTGTTGTAGGACAAGTGTTAGCATGGAGTGAAATTGCGTTCAACAATTTGAGTGGGGTAAACTTTCCCTCAATGGCATATGTAGATAATACATAATTCACCTCATAATTCATCGTCAGCATTTACTGTTGCTTTATATCTAAATTAAACCACCTTTAAACCCATTCATTCCAGTTCACAGTGTTACGACAATATGGTACATTCTGATTAGTGTTCCAGCGTACTTGATTTTTCTTTCCAGATTTCATAAATTCCACGCTAAACGCACGGTACTCAAATAAGAGTATTTGCAACAAAAAATAACAAAACAAATAATCAAAGAAAGAAAGAAAAAACCCATAATTTTTCCGACAATGTCATCCAGAGCCAGCTCCAGTCCCACATTCTCATTTTCTGGAGATGTGACCTGTTATTTGATATAGAACCATTCAGATTTTGATAAAGCTTTCAATTTGATCAGCTACAAGTTTTAAATCAATTGAACAACTTTTTGAAGTTATGTGCAAATTACCTCATATATCTGTCATCCGTAAAGCGCCATTTTTGGTGATGCTCAGTTATTATGTAAAATTCCTCGTGAACATTCAACGCTGTTAGACCATGTAAAGTTACAGATAACACGCATAATTTTGGGATGAGAAATGGAATGCGCATTCTAATCCGGCTTACAGTTTTTAACCTTACGAAAACTGTTGAACTTATTTACCCCCCCCCCCCCCAAAAAAAACAAAAAAAACAAAAAAACAACGCCATTTTAACCATAAGGCGATGTATTGTAGCTAAAGCCTGATATTTGCATTTTTTGTAAAGGTGTTGCGTGTTGCTTAGTATAAACCCACAAATAATTTGAAGAGCTTTCTGATGTTTATTACAGTATAACAATGATAGGAATAGCGCCATTTTAGGACATTTTCATTAATTATGTGTAATGATCCTTGGGTTTTGATCGATGTTAGACAATATAATTTTAGAGCTAACACGTGGTATTTGGTATAAAAAGACGAGCAATAAGAAAAGGTTTCTAAAGCTTGTTACAGATTTAAAATTTGACCAAAACGCTTGAAGATATTTTTAAAACAAATTAAAAATCACACTGTTATTCCAACAAGATTATGATTGTTAGCTTCAGTCCCAAATTTTCATTTTCATCACTACTGGTCATACAGTAGGAGAGCTGATGGAATGATCCGTCGTCCGTCCGTTCGTTAGCACAAGATTGTTATAGCTGATTCTCTCAAACTGCTTGAAAGATTGCTATGAAATTTTACACACACATTCATCCCTGTTCTAGGTGGTCCTAAATGAAATTGGCGCCAATGGGGCAGCCACTATGAATGAAACAGGATCTATCTTTAAAACTATTATCTCAACTCCTCCTGAATGGACGGTCAAATCAATATGGGGTTTTCAGGTAACGCCTGCATATTATGTCTAAATTGTTCCGGATCAAAATGGTGCCGATATGTTCTCCGATGTGGCATCTACAGCAAGCATCTTAAAACATTATTATCGCTAATCCTCCTGAAAAGAAAAACATGCTGACATGATGTTTTCACCAGAACACTTTGTAGGATCTCTACTTCGTTTCTAAGTAAACTGGTGCTGATCTGATGTCTAATATGGCCGCCACAGCAGGCATCTTAAAAATATTGTTATTACTACTTCACCTGACCGGATGGTCATACTAACATGAGGTTTCACTAAAAGACACACTGCAGCGTTTAGTTGTTCCTAAATGAAACTGATAGCGCTCGCACATCTAATATGACCGCCGCGGCAGCCATCCCCAAAATCTTGTTTTTGCTACTCCACCTGAATTGGTTGTATCAACATGGGGTTTTTACTAAAAGACTTCGTATAATGTCTGATTCGCCTTAGATGAAAATGGTATCGTCTAGACATCCAATATGGCAGATACAGTGGCCATCTTCAAAATATTGTTATCACTCCTTCTCTTGAATGAATGGTCATATCAACATAATATAGCCCTACAATGGCCCTCTTGAAAATCTTATCATCGCTATTTATCCCAGATGGTTGCTTATATCGACATTGTACTTTCACCAGTAGTCTTTTCATGCCAATATGGACACACTCGCAATCATCTTGAAAATGTGGTTATCGTTACTTCTCCAAAACTGGAAGTCATATCAATATAGGGTTTGCACCAGAAGACTTCTTATGATGTCTAGTTGGTCTTAAATGAAAATGGTGCCAATATGGCCACAACAGTCTTGAAACCTTGTTATAGCTACTCCTCGTCAATGGAAAGTATTTGGACATGAGGAATTCTCCAGATGAGTTATTATTCTGTCCAGTAGGTCATAAATGAAAATGATGCAATCTGATCATCAATATGGCCATGACAGTGGCCATTTGGAAAATATTATCTCTACTTCTCCCAAACAGATGGCCCTATCGACATGGGGTTTACAACAAAAGACTTATGATACCTAGTTGTTCCTAAATAAAAATGGTGCCAATCGTACATCCAATCTGGCTTCCACAACGGCCGTCTTGTAAATCTTGTTGTCACTACTGCCCGTGAATGGATGGTCATATTGACATGACGTTTTCACCACAAGTCTTCTCATGATGTCTACTTTGTTCTCAATGAAAATGTGCCAATCTGACATCCAATATATCCTCCATAGCAGTTAATTTGAAAATGATGTATCACTGATGAATAAGAGAGATAGCTACAGCTCTCAGCATTTAAAATGAAGAAATGGTCCTATCTTGAATTTCTGGAAATACTTATCGGCTAGTAGAGCATTTGTCCCTTCAAGGAACTCTTGTTGAAGATGAGTCGTGTCACTTTGTATAAAACCACGCAGAATTTAAAGCGCTTTCTAATATTAGATCCAGTTTCCAAATCAAATGACAAATTCGGACGTTAGTTGCCAATAATCTAGTATAGCTATCATCAAATATACGTCATTTTTGGTCGTTTTGAGTTATTATTTGAAATTGTCCATGTGCATTGAATGCAGGCAGACCATGGAAATTTTAGAGATATCTCGTGGAATTTTTATATGAGAAGATTAACCATTTATTGAGCTTTTAAATGTTTGTTACAGTTTTTAAATCGGACAAAAGGTCCTGACGATATTAGTAAGGCCTACAAATTATTAATTTTTCCGACGATGTCATGTATAGTCAGCTCCAGTCCGACATTTCCATTCTGGAGATGACACGAGAAATATGGTATAAAAAGGCAAGGAATTTAAGGAGCTTAATAATACTAGTGGTAGTTAATGACATATTTGTTATTTTCAGTTATTACGTACAATATTCAGTGGGCATTGAACGCAGTCAAAACAAGTAATTTAGAAAGATAACACGTGATATTTGCTATAGAAACACGAGAAATATGATGAGATTTCTAGTTCAGGTTACAACTTTCTAAATATGATGACAACGTGTGAACCGATTCGCAAGAAAAAAAAGCAACCATATTTCCGACAAAATCATGTATAGGCAGCTCAATGCCCGGCATTTTCAGCGTTCAGACGTTACGTATAACTTATTATAAACCGACGCATAATTTCAAGAGTTTGTAATGTTACTTACAGTTTGTAAACCAATAGACAAAGTTTGAAGATATTTGCAAATTAATTAACATAGCGATGATAAGAAAAGTGCAATTTTTTGTCCATTTCAGTTTATATGTAAAGTTTTCCTTTGGCATGGAACGCAGATAGACCAAATAAATTTAGGAGATAACACGTAACAATTAATACAAAAAGACTGAACTCTTGAGGATATTTTCCCAAAATTCACAATTTGTTTTCATCCAATGTCATGTATAGTCAGCTGCAGTTCCACGTTTTCGTTTTTGCGGCTGACACTATATAAAAAGACGATGATTTTGATAAGTTTTCTAATGTTAGTTACAGTTTTGTTTAAAAAAATCAACTACAGCATTTGAAGATATTTACAAATTAATTAATATAACTTTTATCGGATAAGCGCTATTTTTGGTCATTGTTAGTCATTATGTAAACTTTTCCGTGGAAATTGGATGATATCAGACCATTGAAAAATTACAGATAACATGTGATATTTGGTATGAGAAGACAAGAAATGTATTTGAGATTTTTAATGCTGGTTACAGTTTTTAAACTTGACGAAAACACATGAGGACATTTGCAAAAAAGACCACCGATGAGGACATTAGCAAACCAAGCACCGTTTTTCCGACGATGCCATTTTTGGAGATGACACAAATCTGTGGTCATTTTCAGTCATTATTTGAAATTTTCCTTGGGTTTTGATTGATGTTAGACACTATAATTTTGAAATAACACATAGTATTTGGTAGACAAAGAGGAGCTTTCTAATGCTGTTACAGTTTTAAAATTTAACGAAAACTTGTGAAGATATTTGCAAAAGAAAACTTTTTTCATTTTGGGAGATGTGACTTGTTACTCTGTATAAATCAAATCAGAATATGACGAGCTTATCGAAGCCTAGTTACAATTATTTAAATCAACTGCCAACTTGTAGCTATTGTTGGGAAAGTGCCATTTTTTGGTAATTTTAAGTCATTATTGTGAAATGTTTCGTGAGATTTGAACGCAGTCAGACCATAGAATTGTTAGAGATAACGCGTAACACTTGGTATAAACTAACGAGTAATGTAACAAGCTTTCCAATGCTGGTTACAGTTTTCAAATCTGACGAAAACTCTTGGAGATATGTGTAAAATTTAACCAAGATTTTTCCGACAATGTCATGTATATTTGGCTCCTGTCCGACAGTTTAAATTTTGGAGATGACACGCGTTATTTTGCATACAACGAGGCAGAATTTTACGAGCATTTTAATACTAGTGACAGTTCTTAGATCTATTGAAAACTTTTGAAATTATTTGCAAATTAAATAATATAGCTATCTTAGGCCGAGCGCCATATTTTGTTTGTTTTCAGTCATTATGTGAAATTTTTCGTTGGCGTTGAACTCAGTCAGACGATATAATTTGTAGAGATAACGCGTGATATTTGGTATACAAGATGAGAAAGCTGATGAACTTTGCAATGCTGGTTACAATTTTCAAATCTGACGGAAACTCGTTCAAATATTTTGCAAAATAAAAAACAACATAAAAGAAAATTTAAAAAAAAAACATTTTTACGACGATGTCATGTGTTATCTGCTTCAGTCTGACATTTTTCGTTTTTGGAGATAAAACGAGATATTTGGAAAAAGAAACGGGAAATTTGAAGAGCTTTCTAATGTTAGTTGCAGTCCTGAATCAAACGACAACGTTTGAAGATATTTGCAAATGTATTAATATTGATAATATAAATTTTTGGTCATTTTCAGTCATTATGTGAAATTTAGGTTTTTATTTATTGCATTATTTTTTTATTGTTTTATGTTATAATTATATTTAAACATGTAAGGTCGTTCATATTGCTGCCCAAAGACCGACCTTTGAATAAAATGTCCTTCGCGTACTCATTAGGATTGCAAAACAGATATATTAAAAAAATTATACCTTCATATTTAAATGACATGTGCATATTGTTGTGTATTGTAGAAATATCTTCTCAATATTGTTGCATATTTTTGTGGACAATCTTTTTATTTTGAAATATCTTCCGTTTTGAATATTGTTGAACCTTCGTGACCTTTATACGAATAGTAGAAGCGCTTACGTATTAAAAGCATGATACCAATACGTTCGAAATTAACCTACTGTATAAAGTTTACATTTAAAAGCATGATACCAATACGTACGAAATTAACCTACTGTATAAAGTTTACATTTAAAAGCATGATGCAAATACGTACGAAATTAACCTACTGTATAAAGTTTACATTTAAAAACATGATACCAATACGTACGAAATTAAACTACTGTATAAAGTTTATATTTAAAAGCATGATACCAATACGTACGAAATTAAACTACTGTATAAAGTTTACATTTAAAAGCATGATACCAATACGTACGAAATTAAACTACTGTATAACGCTTACATTTAAAAGCATGATACCAATATGTACGAAATTAAACTACTGTATAAAGTTTATATTTAAAAGCATGATACCAATACGTACGAAATTAAACTACTGTATAAAGTTTATATTTAAAGGAATGATACCAATACGTACGAAATTAAACTACTGAATAACGCTTACATAATGTTGAGCTTTGAGAGACAATTATTGCCAGTTTATGTTACTTTAGCACATTATTTGGTAGTAACATCGAACATATCAAGAGAATTCATGTGCCTGGAATTACATATGAAAACTGTATCCTCCTCTCTTCATCATCATAATCACTATCCCCTCCATTCCCCCTGCCCCCATCCCCGCCCCCCCAAAAAAGCAAAAACCAAACAACTATTATGTTATTATTATTATAGAAAACACACCATCTAATATTAGAGCCGCCCTATCGCACATGGTTAGCGTGTCGTACTCGCGAAAGAAAAGGTCCGAGTTCGAGTCCTACCATCCGATCAGTCTGAGCCAGCCACTGTAGTGTGTGCAAGTCACTTTACTAAAATTGTCTTTGCATTAAATAAGCTACTTATGTTGCTGTGCCGTAAAACAAATATTTAATGTGTTAAAATCTGTCAATCAATGAGATTTTAGGAAATGTTTTCTTGCCCCACATGCGTTATGAAGCATCTCCAGATCGATAAGTGCAAAATGTGTCGTTAATCTAAATAGAAATGCCTAATACGATGCCAATCCTACCTATATTATTATTATTATTATTATTATTATTATTATTATTATTACGAAAGATGGACATATAAGTGACTCTTTTACAAAGAGAGTACATTAAAAACATTAAAACCTATAACAAGCATTAGAACGGTTTTCCATTTAATTGTTTTCCATTTAATTGTTTTTCCAATAGCAAACACCACGTACTATCTCTAAAAATTACATTGTCTAGCATCACTATAAACCCATCGAAAATCTCACGTAATGACTGGTGAGCTCTTTTGTTGGGAAAATATCTTCCAAAATTATCCTCGGATTAAAAACTGTAACCAGCTTTAGAAAGCTGTTCTAGTTACTCGTAATTTGTACCAAATATGACGTGTTATATCTAAAACTTACACGGTCTGAGTGAGCTCAATGCCCGCAGAAAATTTCAAAAAATGATCGAAACAATTGCACTTTTATTATCATTACCATAATAACTAATTTGCAGATATCTTCAGACTATGTCGTTTGATTTAAACACTGTAGCTAGCAACAGAAAGCTTTTCCAATTCCTTTTTTTTTGCCAAATGCCTCGTGTCATCTCCAAAAGCGAAAATGTCGGACTGTAGCTGATTATACATGCCATTGACGGGAAAAATGATGATTCTTTTCGCAGATATCTTCAACACCTATTGTCAGATTAAAAGAAATGTAGACTGCAATATCAAGACCAATTAAGTTATAGTTCTTTTGTACCAAATGTTACGTGTTATCCCCAAACATGGTCTGACTGCGTTCCGTGCCAACGGAAGATTTAACATACAAGCTGAAAATAACCACAAATGTCAGTTTTCCTATCATCGCTATGTTAAATAATTTGCAAATTTCATCAAACTTTGCCGACTGATTCACAAACTGTAAGTATCATTAGAAGGCTCGTCAAATTATGCGTGGGTTTTTATGAGTAATACGCAACCTCTCAAACACGGTAAATGTCGGAGATTGTGTCTAGTATACGAGATCTTGTGTGAAATATTTCTTTTTCCTTCTTGCAAATCTATTCAAGAGTTTTCATCATATTTAAAAGCTGTAACCAGGATTAGAACGATAATAAACGTTTGGTCTTTCTGTAGCAAAAACAACGTGTTACCTTTCAAAATTACATGGTTAAACTGCATTCAATGCCCCCGGAATATTTAACATAATGACTGAAAATGTCAAAAATTGTGCCTTCCATATCATCGCTCTATTAATCTATTTACAAATATTTTCTAAATTTGTCGTTTTATTTAAAACTATCACTTGCATTAGAAAATTGTTCAAATTCCTCGCCTTTTTATACTAAATGCCTTTTGTCATGTCCAGAAATGGAAATGTCCGATTGGAACTGGCTACACATGACATGGTCGGCAAAATGTTTCTTTGATTGCCTAATTTCCTCAAGAGTGTTTGTCAGATTTCAAAACTAACCAGCATTAGAAAGCTCACTCAAGTTTTAGTCTTCGTGTATCAAAATTTCACGTGTTATCCCTAAGATTTCCATACTCTACCTGCGTTCAGTGTAAACGGAAAATTTCACGTAATTACTGAAAATGACCATACAAAATAATCGGCAACCACCTTCAAAAGAATTGCATGAAATTCAAGATAGGACCATTTACCCCTTTTAAATGCTGAGTGCTGAAACAATCTCTCTTATTCTTCAGTGATAACAAGATTTTCAAATTAACTGCTGTGGTGAATATATTGGATGTCAGATTGGCACATTTTAAATTATAACAAAGTAGACATCATGAAAAGACTTGTGGTGAAAATGTCATGTCAATATCACCATCCATTCACGGGCAGTAGTGACAACAATATTTACAAGACAGCCGTTGTGGAAGCCATATTGGATGTACGATTGGCACCATTTTCATTAGGCCCAACAAGGTATCATAAGGATTTTGGTGTAAACCCCATGACGATATGGTCATCCATTTGGGCGAAGTAGATATAATATTTTCCAGATGACCACCATCATGGCCATCTTGTGGATCTGATTGCATCAATTTCATTCATGACCTACTGGCCGATACGAATTCATCTGGAGAATTCCCCATGTCAAAATGACTTTCCATTGAAGAGGAGTAGTAACAACAAGATTTTCAAGACGGTCGCAATGGTGGCCATATTGGATCGGCACCATTTTCATTTAAGACCAGCAAAACATCATAAGAAGTCTTCTGGTGCAAACCCTATGTTGATATGACAAAGTGAATTAGGTGTTTCAGGCCTGAGTTGTCTTAAAATTTATGTGAGGCATTTACACCTCAAATAGTTAATGCACAGTATGTGGACAGTAAAATACCAATAGTCGGTTAGGACGCAGAGGTAGACAC
This sequence comes from Margaritifera margaritifera, assembly GCA_029931535.1. Taxonomy (NCBI): domain Eukaryota; kingdom Metazoa; phylum Mollusca; class Bivalvia; order Unionida; family Margaritiferidae; genus Margaritifera; species Margaritifera margaritifera. The sequence continues at coordinate 1,859,260 of JAQPZY010001323.1, forward strand.
CCATAGCAGTAGTGGGTTTAAGATAAGTAGAATATCGCAAAATACGGCCTGGATGGCAACTATTTTGAATTGCATCAAGCTGTTAAGTACATAATGTTTTTCAAAATTATCACAGAGGAAAAAGGCTTGCATTTGTACTGTGCGCATCACTTTGTGTCAAAAACGACATTCGGACGTGCAAGATGCACGAATGAATTTGGAGCTGGGGTGCATAAACGGATTTAGCTATGTTCTTTCTTTGACTTGTCCGGTGAAGTGAATCATATTCTTATGTTTTATTTTATTATAGGTATCCAAAAATATGGAACTTTTTGACCTTACTTGTGTAGTTTATTTTTTTAATGAATTTGTATATTAGGCAGGCCGCTATGGCATCAAATTTGTGCATAAAAACTGTCCCTTGCACCCTAAGTTAACAAGACTGTTGTGGTTATCTCCCGTATAGCGTATTGTCATATATATATATATATATATATATATATATATATATATATATATATATATATATATATATATATATATACAGTACAATTTTCTAGCTGTAGCGTCATGCACCATAGTAAATTATCTTTCCATGCCAAAGGCATTTGTATTAAATCCAGTTATCAATCGCAATTGTTAATTTATATTAATAGCAAGATAATCTGAGCTACAGGAATTGGCTTAAAAGCTTGATTGAGATAGATATTAAAATAGACTTATCCTATGAGCAAACAGATAAACCATAAAGTTAGATGGAAACAGTGATGAGTATAGATAAAACCAGCATAAACGAAATCTAAACTATACGTTCTAACTTAAAAATATTCAATGGAATATACTGTGTAAATAATGACAAAAATCGCACTGAATACAAAATGAATGGGAAAGTCCTGCTGCAGCTACAGGCAACAAAAGAAGCCCGAATATCTCTCCGAGTGAAACGTTCCAGAGTAGAACATATAAGAGCATCCCCCACCTCAACTGCTTTCTCGTATTTTCATAACCCTCCTATCGCCCCCCTTCCCAATGTAAAGCAGGCAGGGATTACAATATGAACCAGTCGAATGTCATATTCGGCTGTAGTCTCCCAAGATACTGCCAAAATGAGTGGTCATGTGACCACTCAACGCAATTGTTAAAACAAAATGGACCGCAATGTAGTTTGGTGGTGAACGAGTGACATGAAATTCGCCCTGCTATATGCCTATTGTAGACATCCATCATATATGGGATTTCCAGCTTGTAGCCCAGGCTGGGACCACTTGGCCTTGAAGCTGTCGGTTTGCCTGTCCAGTTGGTATAGGTTAGGGTACCTCTTGTTTGCTGTACAAAACTGAACCTTTCTATACAGTTCTTTAAAGAAGAATATACATCAAAAAGTGTAGAATAGCAAAACGATCAGGAAATATAATTGTTTGAATGGAAAAGTGATTGCCACAAGAAAACACGAGGAATACAGAGTGATCATCATCTTTGTGACTGGCAATATTTTGTATTTATCCTGGTGAGGACGCTCTCCATTAATTGACCGTCGTACAAAGGAAGGATATGCATTTTTATAAACGAAGTAGAATATACGATTTATATACTAAATACATATACTTAATTTAAATGAAATATCACTACGATAAATAAATAAATCAACATCCCATACGGTACAATGGCTTCAGGAGCTTGGGGATTACTCTTGGCAAATATCAAACAAATGCATTAAAAGCACATTTACTAAAATAAGAACAGAAAAAGGAACAAGTAATAAACTGACCAAGTGAACTAAATGTATGATGATTTCAGGTTCAATATACTCAAATGTATGGAAGCAGCATGTAATGTTTCATTGTCTTCTTTGCTTCGTCCTGCTGTTTGTTCCCGGTACAATGCTAGTATAGTCTAGAGACTAGTAAGGTTGTATCTATGTACAAGAAATTCAACTGTAGCTAGTGTAAGTTCCCGATTGCCATCTACCCCATAAATAATGATTCCCTGTAGACTACGTTTACAAATGAATCATTGAATTAAGATAGTGTCGTAATATTGTCGTAAAGCTTTGACGACTGATAGAGTTATAGTAAAATGGTAAATTTCCCGTTAAAACTCTGTTAAATTTACTTTGATATCTATTAAATGAACTGTTGACCCTGACATTGTATAGTTGTTGAATGTAGACTTTATGCATAACACATACGGGTATCTATAAAGGTAGAAACTTATAGTGCAGATCATCTGGAATACGTCTCATGAGTAAAGCTATAGGGTTTCGCTTGGCTTGGTGGTGTGTATAATAAGATACGATATTTCTTCCAAAATCTTTCCATGTTCTAATATTGGCCTATCTCCTACATCAGCAATTACCGATTCTGGACTAATATTCTAAAAATTTGTTAGCCTATAATAATTGCTCATCGGCAATTAATTAATCGTCTCTGATATCATGAAACCCATCTGTCAAGTAAATGAAATTATTTTCAAAAGCAATGTTGTGTCAAATAATATATGTAGCCCTGTACGACTGCTTTGCATTCGCCAAGATCATGTACCACGGATAGTATCAGTTACAGGACATTCGAATAGCACAAAGACGACTCTTATGAAGCAATATAAATAACTTTGATGTGCTTTTCTGTGGACATGGACACTACGTGGACATTCGAATATCACAAATACGGCGATTATGAAGCAATCTAAAAAACTTTGATGTGTTTCTCTATGATAATGGACACAACGTGGACATTCAAATAGCACAAAGACGACTCTTATGAAGCAATCTAAATTGTTTACAGTGGATACAGATTTAATGTAACTTTGATGTGTTTCTCTATGAAAATGGACACAACGTGGACATTAGAATAGCACAAAGACACCTCTCGTGAAGCAATCCAAGTTGTTTACAGTGGATCAGTAAAGGGAATGAAACACGACGCAATTACAAAAGCAGGAAATTCGGCTAGAATTCTTAATTGTAATCCCTTTATTATGTCATTTCCAATATTGTAAAATGTGCAATAAGACAAGAACAAACTTTAATATTTAGCGTACAGGGTACCTTCCCCATATATAGTTCTTTCTTAAAATCCGTTCTCAAAGTTTTTGTTGCGTGACGAAACTGTAAAGCTTTACAATTCTAAACGAAATCACGATGTGTGTGTTGTTTGATTTTTTAAAAAAAAGACTATTTTTCCATAATATGCATATAACTAACTCGTGTTTAACAGCATTAGCAAGTGCTAAATAAGTAATGTTTTAAGATTTGGTCCATATGTGATGATGATAGCATTTCATTATGATTTATAGTGGCGAAGAGAAGTAATCGGGAACTAATAACTGCGAGATTTCATTGGACATTGTATGCCACTCCCACTACCCAACTGCAACTGCAGCGGGAGAAATATGATTGCCCCTGTCCATCCGTCTGTCTGTACGTGCTACGTTAATCTATCCTGGATTAGTTTGTTAGCACGATTACACAAATCCACTTGACTAAGGCTAATCAAATTTGTTAAGTGTAATGCTGTGTACAAAAATGTATATGACTTGATTAGTTTTTAGGTTTCAGTAATTGTTGCACTATATATCAGTTTTTTATATACTTTTTTGACATGGTCTTCAATATTTGTTTCAGAAAACGCAGGAACCGCTTGACCTATGGAAATGCAATTCCTTAGGCTTGTTTTAAATGCATATATCGATGAACTAATTAGATTATGTATCATTTAGTTGAATTTTGCAAGATTTATTAGTCAGCACAAATCTACGAGAGACTGTAATGGAAGCATCTATCAAGTAAGCGTATCATGTAAAGATATATCCTTGCTTCAAGGTCAAGATTATTTGTCAATATACTTCGTAGCTTCTGTTCACCCTGTTCTCTGTAGCTGTGTGATACAACGAGCTGAAACTTTATACGTTATAAATGATGAGTAGAGGATGTGTAGTGTCACATCAAGATTCATGGCCATATCTTAAAAGCCAAGGAACAGCATTACGGCAAGATATTTTTATTCAGAAATTCGGAACAAGGACACATGATAGTGAGCTCGTTTTCTGTATATCACGTATACAAGCTGGTTAAACTAATAGAGACTGCTTGGAGAAACCCACAGAGAAACATAACAGATCGCAACTTCAAGTTTCACACACGATTAAGACGGTAGTTAGAGGCTTAAAGTTTTCCAGACTGCATTTTTACATAGCTGCCAAATAGTTCAATGTTAACATTGAATTCTGAAATCTAACCATTCACGTGTACTTGAAGATGAAAAAAAGAGCTACAGTATATCTAGAATAGAACTGAAAAACTACCACGTTTTACCACGGTCCATTTAAACATAGAATTATTTGTGTATCAACGGTTGATTGAAGATTAGGTCGTCTACGACGAACACAGAACAAAATTGTCTGGTGTGAGAGAAAGTTTTGAATCGGCCTTAATTCTCATATAATGTTTACAGGGAATATACCAATGTTGTTAGTGATATTGCTACTTTGTCTGATAAGTATTTTCATTATTCGACATACAAAAGACAAAACTTGAATTAGAACTTCATATTTTCATCATGTTATCATTCTTATTTACAACTACAGATTGAAACATGGAATTTGAAGAGCTTTCTAATGAAAATCTTGTTTCCTAGCAGGTTTTTCCAGATGTCCAGTCTAGTAACCTACTGCGGTTGTCCCCAAGAATAATTGATTGATGTAATATTATGTATATATTGCTAAGATTCTATGTCTTTAAAATATGTGACAGAAAGAAGTGAAACCAACAATGTAAGTAAAATCAAAATGCAATTTATTGCCAGACAATTAAAGTGAAAATTCAAGAGATATTATGTCCTAACCACAAGTCCAAAATCATAGAATGTTCCGAATGAATTACAGTAGCCTTGAATGTCCTGATGTACCACAACGATTTAATCCAGAATGTATTTGAATGAGTTCACATAAATCCCCAAATCATGTATTAATCCAAAAGTCAATCAGGCGAAATATGTTGCAATCGGAAGACTACATGACTTACTATTACAAAATAATATAATTTTTTTACCATGAAAATGAAAGAGATTTCGTATACAAATGGATCAATAGTCTCACATGATCACGGATAATGCTGGTTTGGTAATAGACCGTATGCACAAGGCATCATTGAATTGAAAGAGGATGCACATGCTGTGGGAAGCAAACATGAATACCCAGGAGTCTGGTTTTAAACTTTCACCTTTATTTTAACCATATATAATCAATCCATTGTAACAAACAACTAAGAGGTGTAAATTTACATCTGAAAATAAGCCACAAGTATATATATATATATATATATATATATATATATATATATATATATATATATATATATATATATACACACACACATATATGATACATCTCAAATTTTAACCATTCTATAACAAAATCATAACGTATGTATCGATTCGCATTCTAATAAATACATATTTGTTAAAATATATACAAAGATTTGGTTACAGATATATTTTCTGGTCCATTTGCAGACTCTTCAGTAAACGCTCTGGATACAAGACTTCTCTGTAGTCCGTTATAATGCATTTTGTTTCCATGATCAAAACTTCCTACATGGATTTATCATGACAAACAGCAAAAAAGGCACCGCCATAACCCCAATAATAGCTTGTTGAAAAAATCAGTCTGTCAGTGGCAAAAATTACAGGTCTATCAACGTTATTACTGGCAGTGTGCATGATTGAAACTTACTCATGAAAACAAGATATGTACAATGTGCACGAGGAAGACTTGAATTTAGTAGATTCATTTACCTTCTAATTTTTGGGGTACGATAGAGGGTTCATTCGGAGAATTTGTATTGTATGTAAAATACATGGGTTTATGATTCATTTATAATAGATAGTCATTTTTTTTATAAATTTTACATGTCAATTTCTTCAAGCCAAAACAACTACACCAATACATATACGTACACACACATCACGTGCGTACACACACACACACACACACACACACATATATATAATTAGAACACATGCCCCACTCAAAAGAAAGAAAAAAGAGGTAAAAGCATGTAACATAATTTTCTAATATAGTCTGATTATACTTGATTGTGATAAAAGATAAAAGGCAAATATGTTAAAATTATGTAAAAGGGTATATAAAATAAAATGATAAAAGAATCCCTAACATATAGGATCAAAAGTGAGATATTTCATACTGGCCAATAATGTACCTCGTTCACCTACACCGTAACATATTGCAGCAAATAATACATTTATATGATATATACTTTGTTAGGTCTTTAGCTATTAAAATGACATGATATACATGATGTGGAGAACAATGAAAATATAGTAGAAAACATGTGTTTGGGCGAGTTCGTTTTCTTTCTTACTACTCTGAATCTATTTGGCAATACAGTTCCAACAGCTTATCCTTTCATGTATTTAGCATGCAAATTCTGTGCTCATTACGCCAGGGCGTAGAGAATGGACGGTTACGTTGGATCACTGAAGTCTGCGGTTCACGCTGAACGTCTGCATCACCTGTAAACATGACAACATATTGTTTATTTTTTTACCATTCACAGTGTTCCTTCAGTACTCTTCTTTACTAAGACACTATTTAGTTACGTACTTACAATTTATGTACGCAATATATGTAATGCCTCATAATTACTGGGATTATTTCTTAAAAAATCCAGATTTTAAAGTAAATTAGAAGATTCTCCACCATATGTGGAGAAAGCTCTTTTATGAGTAAACACTATGCCCTCGCTTAGATACCGTTATTCTAATTATCATCAAAATTAGGGAGCTGGGTGGTTCAGCATGAGAATAACGGTATCTATGAGAAGTGCATAGTGTTCAGTGATCAGCGTGCCATGTGACCAGAAAGGTACGGGTTGACTGGCCATTGCTTTGCCTCTATACAAGACACTCGGCTATAATTGTCTTGTCGTGATATTCATGTATTGACGTGGTGTCAAAAACTAATCAACCAATCAATCAATACCACCAAAATCTCATGGACATATGCGATATCAACGTGTTTTAAATGAAGTCATTGTCTTAATGTGTCACCTTACATGGTCTACTCTTTTTCTTAACTTTAAGTTTACTTGACACCGTTGTCAAAAATCTGATAATATTTATTTGTTATGATACGCAAGTGTGCTTTTCTGGTAAGAATATAGCAATGGATTCAAATGACAATTATATTCTCTTACATTCTGATACCGTCTTCACCTTGATCATCATCACAAGAGACTTTGTTTCCTACAGTATTTCCGAGTGCAACGTCTGTCGCATCTAAATACTACCACTTCGGATTGAGCTAAGCAAAGTGAAACAGGGTGGTTAAACTATTTACGGATGCATTTATGTCATGTTTATTCGACGCTATCAATCTTCACAGCGTTACATAACATTAATAGCACTACATATATCATAACGTAGTATTGCTCCAATATATTTTCAAACATTAAGCATACATAGATGACGAGCGAGTTTAGCCTGTGGAATGGAATATCGTACATGCTACGCATAGTTGCCTGAAAAAAATATAATTTCATCTCATGCAGAAATTTCATATAAACGATAAAAAATGAACATTTTGTGTGTTTATTTATACGAAACATTTGATGTATCCTGTACGTTTGGAGAAGTAGGATAGATTTATTTTGTTGGTCACTGTCAGTGTTGTGTATGCTTAATATATAGATATATACAAATCTAATATAAATAAAAAAATGTAAAATAAAATGTGATAAAATTAACGGAATAAAAAATGAACACTGAACAATCAACTTTTCAAATGACCGAGCTGCATCGTAGATGGTATACATGTATAAGTACCTCCAGCTCTGTTTTACGATCTGTTTTTCATTTACTACTTTAAAAGGTATTTATATGTGATACAGAGCTAATAAAGTTAAAATTGTATTTATTTCATTAAGGATAAACGCAATGATATATGTCAGGATATGGGCCTTAGATATGAGAGCATTATATTCTTTTACATGGCAGTGGCTGTTGAATGAACGTATTGCAGAATGTCACTCAAATTCTAACACGTGCTGATACTTTAGGCCCACCAACAAATTATTTTGCTGGCACGGTTTGAGGCTCACATGATTTGCAGGTGCATTGACAGCTTGTTGGAGTTTCAGGCTTAATGTCCGTCATCTATCCAACTGCTACTGTATATCACATACAAATTAAAATCGTCAGAACTCAAACATTTTTCAACCATTTTTCCTGAACTTTTCATCATGCACAAAAGTTAACACTAACGCACATGTGGTAAGTGTCAACATAAAATACTCCGATTTTACATGATGTGCTATGCTATCTCTGCTCTTACGAGTGATCAAAAGCGTGTGGGTGACTGTGCCGTTATAAAGCGAACCCCCCAAAACCTCCTATACAGAGGTACGTATCACCTGTTGGGATCAATCGTGGACATGGAGAATCGGACGATTTGTAATGCATAGTACTCAAAAGGTCCCACGGAGGGATGCCTGGAAGCGTCTATTTCACATTAAAAAAAGGCTGCCGCTACTACTCTCTCCAGAAAGATAGTGTCAGCCGTGTATACTTGACCATGGACAATATATCCTCTTTATTACCGAGATCTTTCCGTGTCTGTTTATATCCCATTGTAAGCTATTGTAGGAGTCATATTGCACTTCAATGATCAAAACTGGTAGTGAATGCATTTGTAAACTTGACGGCGAGATAGAAAGCAGAGGATAGATGGAGATCAGATCGACGGCATTGCAAGTGTAATGTTTATATTTTGGTATATTAATATGTGATTTACCACACCAAATTGCACTTTCCAACTTTAATCAAATTACATTTGTGTATCTGCTTCTCCTTAGATTTACAATAGTATTGATAGCGGGATCGCCCTTGTAACTGATACAATTCAAATCAAATCTGGAGGCACCTATGTGCGCACCACTCGAGACCATATGAGTATGTAGTCCTCGCCAGATGTTTTCATAATCGCAGAAGATGAGCTGTCGGAAGAAACTGACACAGGTAGTAGACCTGAAGTTTTAAAAAGAGCATACAATGTGAGTTTGAAACATGTACAGCTGTCTTTGTTAGTAAAATTCATATAAATTTCACTTTGAAGGAAAACATTTATTAAGCATTCTGCTAGCATATTGAAACTCTTAATACCATGTTGGAGAGAAATAGGATGATAACAATTTTCACAATGCAGTCAGATCTTTGACAAATTAATAATTTTCTTTAAATCGTGTTGTAAATAACAAATTAAAAGGAGTTTATATGCATGTTTCTGGTGACGCCAGAGATACGCGTGGTCATCATGGTATTATTTCCATCAAGTTCGGAAAGTAATTAAACTAAATATCTCGAACAGCATTCGCATGACTCGGTTAATTTAAAACTGTTTCAACACTTTTTGCTCTCAAATTGTAAACTGCTTGCAAGCCACTCTCCTCTTTTTATAAATAAATTAACCATAGACGCAGCGCTATGTATTTGAGATCAATATTTAGCATGGCAAGCGATCGGAAAAGACATATCTCTATAATTTCTATGTGGGGTATGCTCTAAAACACATATAAATAAAAGCTCTCTACAGGATAATAATGCTGTACATGCATTTGACATTTGATCATAAACATATCTTTTGCAATGTGGGGTGGATAACTGTTACTGATAACTGTTACTGACAGTGTTTTGTGTTGATAACTGTTATTGACAGTGTTTTGTGTTTGGAGAGAGTGTAGCAAGATTGTCATACAACACAAAATTATTTAATATAATTTTGTTTTTAAAAAGAACTACAGAATAAAAAGCATTCAGGATTCAATAGGGGATTGAACTACATCGACTGCATATGCATATGCTATCAAATTCCGCAAAGTTGACTACCTATACTTTGGACCTATACTTTGGACCATTAGAAGTCATTTCTGCATTTCCAGATTGGTATTTTCCGCTTTCAAAATACATGTATAAACTTTTTGTTTGTATGCACCAGTAACATTAGATGATTTAGCAGATGTTCTCTTACCACTTCAGATACCTGAAAGATTTAGCCTACAGTTTTGTTTGCCACGGAGGGGAGATGGGAGACTCTTGTTGTATCTTTTTTCCCCCGTTCTTGTACCACCAAGAGCTTAATTCCCCAACCTTATATAAGCTTATCCAGCGGTTTCATTGGTTGTGCCTTACTTCATCATTCGTATTGCCTAGAAACGTGCGCAATGCACATTGCAAACATCGTTCGTTACATTTGTATAGATAACTTGCAGGATAAGCTTGTTCTCTTACAATCAAAGGTATATTTTTTTTACATCCACTAGAGTTTTTATTGTAAACCGACACACCAATAAAAAAGGGCTTCATAACGCACGTAAGATGAAAATCCAAGACCAGCATTATACACCAGGATGTGTAGAGGTCTCCCGGATTTTTTGAAGGCTTCAACAAAAGCCATGGTGGATTTAAGACTTATTAGATCTAGGAGCATAACTCCAGATTTAGTGAATCAGAATTTGTAATTCCTGATGTACACTTCGGCTTCTCCGTTCTGAACTCCTCCTGTATCCTTCAGATAGTCTGATTTAGATATACAAAATGTAATTTTTATGTGGCAATAATCTTTGTTCATCTCATCCAAATTATTGAATTTGTTTAGGAAGTAATCTTCTCAATTTAAGATGGCATATAAATATTACACTTTTTTAAAGTCGTTTTTTCTTAAGACGCCTGTTGTTTCAAAATGATTAAATCGGGCATGCACATATTTTTAACGTAATTGTGCATCAGTATCATGAACGTCGATATGATTCTAACTGACGTCTTAGCGATTCTCTTTGATGTTTAAGGATATGTGTCACAGTCTCATCTCAAATGTCAAAATATGAAGAAAATATTTTCTTAAAATCTTGCAGTAGAATTTAAATAGGTTCTACGTCTTTTATTTCTGGCTTCCATCATAGCGATGCACTCGCCAGTCTCGTATCCTATTCCTGGAAATAATTAGTGATCACAACTGCATGAACGTTATTTCGGTGCCACTTAGGATTCGTTTGCACGACACCTCGGATAATCCACGATCGGGAAACTGGGTGCGATGAAGAACATGGGAAGGGTAGACACGGCGGGGACAAAACAAAGTTTTAATTCTGCTTATTTCTTCTGTCACAATTTTGTTGATATTAATCAATTACACATAAACTGTAGACTACACATGCAGATTTTCAGGCAAATATTCTGAGGCAAAATTACAAAATGAAAGATTACAATTGCCCGTCACTTCCTTTGCACTAGAGGTTTTGCATTTTAAACATTCTTTTCTCAATAATGATATTGTCTGCACATACGCTTGTGCTATAATTTAAAGGTGCAATCTCACATAGGCAAATGTGCCACGTTGCAGGCGATGAATCGGTGTGCAAATGGTTCAAATTTTCGATTAAAATGTACATGTGATCACCTTTTTACGAACTCGGGGAAGAGCGACTTGGAACTCAGGCAAAATTATCGCTATCTGCATAATATATCTAAGGAGAAAGGTTGATTTGTCATAATAATGTTAGTCACAAAAGTTCATTTACTTCATTATCGTGCCGGCCTTGACGGAAACTCCACAAAGGGATCACTTTGGCGTCTGTGTGCGTACGCCCGTACGTCTCTTCGTATGTCTGCTCACACCCTATATTAACGTAATAGATTATGCTTATCTTAACGTGGGTTTTCATTGTTTATCATTTTTTGCTAAAATAGGTGGATTTGACAAAAAAGAGTGTGTGTGTATCTTGTGTCTATAACGTTTGAAGTAGAGAAATTTGGGTTGATTGAAAGATGATCTTACTGGGGCTCTTTCTTATCATAATTTGCATTTGTAAGCAAACCATGTAAAGAAATTTATGTTCCTATTTTAGTTTTCCCACTTTTTCTATGTGAAAAGTTCTTGAGGCATGTTATTTATATCCTTCATTGTGATAATTTCCTATTTATGGCCAGTACTAAACCAATTCTTAAATTGGTGCAGTTTTTCTTTAAACGGCACTCCTGAATTTAAAGTCTTTCTAACCGGAGCACCTTCACTTGTGTGTGTGTGTGTGTGTGTGTGTGTGTATGTATGTTGCAAAGCACACATAGCGGTTAAGAATAATGAAAAACAAAATGGGAGTTGCTGATTAATAACTATGTTACTGATGATTTAATAATGTTTGAAGAAAAAAGTTTATTTGTAACTTTTTAACTGTCCGCAAAAATATTTAACAGATAAGCGCCGTGAAGATTTGTCATCTTTTATTATTTTGAATTTCTAGTTATACATAAAGCAAGGCGTACCCGACAACTCTTTGGAGTAGACTATCTAAAGAAAAAAATTATTTTACTTAATACTTTTTGGAGAGATCAATTTTGAAAATAGTTCTTCAGTTGATACACTGGCTGGTTTTTAGATAGTCTCGTATGGCACAACTACAATATTAGAGCAGATGGTAAAATGTGGACAGTGGTTTAGTATAAATCAGTGAACAATGGTTTAGTATGAATCAGTTTCAATTTTGTTACCAATTCAAAAAATAGTCTAGTTTACCAAGCTTAATAAGAGCAAAGTGTATTGAATATCAAACAAAAGCTGGGAGTAGACAAACAGAAAAACTCTCAGACTCGTGCATGAGCTCTAAACTGTTTTACATTGTAGCGGACACAAAGGGTTGCAAAAGTATTTAGAAGAAACTGATCAAATTGGGGAAATTTCTACCTCTAGATTCAAGTGGTACGGAGAATTTGGTCAAATAGAAGATGATGATAGGCAACATATTTCCTTCCTACATTCAGATTAACAATGTGTCTACAAATAATGTGATTTCAGATAAAAGTTCTGTTCAGAATTAATGCTACAAATAAATGTTTATTTTAAATTGGTAGTTTCCTGAATCCATATGCCGTCTTTTTTTGGAATGTAATATAGCTCATAGGTTTTGGACAGACTTGGTTTCACTGATTACTAGTAAATAGACTCATGTGCAAAATTGTAATTTATCTAGAGAAAAGGTGTTGTTTGGTATATACAATAGGCAAAAGGTAGATGATGTATTAACATTTATCTTATTGCACGCAAAGTATTACATTTATAAGTGCAAGTATTTTAATTCTCATCCTGATATATTACATTTTAAACAAGCTTCAAACAACATTTGTTTAGTAGAAAAATACAATGTTTTTAGTGTTTCGAAGGAGAAACATGGATGACTTACATAAATGTGCTCAGTAGAGCAAGTTGTTTCAAGAGAAAGTTATGTTCAGTATATAATGTAAAGACATCATGTAAAGTTGCTATGACCTTGTACCAGAAAATAATTTATCCGTTATCTCTTTCTTTTTCCTTCTTAATCTGATCTGTTACATCTGCAATTGTTATCGGTATTGGGAATAAATATATATCTATTTTCATATTGAACCACACTTTATATGTATATAACATATGTATATACATGTGTGTTTGTGTGTGTACGTCTGTGTGTGTGAGTGTGTGTATAGACGGTATGTATACACGACAAACTTACCATGTATTTCTCAATGTTCAGCTTCCTCATTGTGAGCACCCTTGGGGACAATTAATAGTTCTCCAATTCAACTAAGCTTACTGAGCACCTCCTTATTTCTTTACCAATGACCAAAAAACGGGCTGCCAGCTGTTGTCTGGTGTGCGTGATTATACAGTATTACATAACGCAGTTAAACAAGTGAGTGCAAAGACTGATCAGGTCCCACAAAGTAGACTGATACTAAGCCTTGGAGCAAAATAGTTCATCCACGTAAATTAACTTTTCATAGCGCCTCCTTGTCTCTTTAACAATGACCAATAGCCGGCCACCTGCTGTTTTGCGGCGTGCGTCATTGCACAATATCACATAATAAAGATCAATATGTGGGAGCAAACACTGATACTAACCCTTGAAGACAATAGTTCTATAAATTCAATCAACCCTAATTAGCACCTATTGTTAGGAAGATTGTTTCGTAGTGTCTCTAAACGTGCTGTGTCACAGAATTAGGTTGTTCCGGGTATAAAATACCTCTTTTACGTCGATATAGATAAGAAGGACGCGGGGAAAAAATCAGTATAAAGAGTGTGTAATGGAATATATCACACCGAGACGAATATCCAACACACCAAATATTTTTGATATCCAATTGAATTTTTACCAACATTGTGTCCCGTATATCCCAGGAATGAGAGGTATGCACGCGGAAATTAAATAAACGAAAGAATTGTTCGGGGGGTCGGGGGGGGGGGGTGACCTACGGTGTCTTGTGACAAAATTCATAGTTGCTAGAAGTTGTAACACACCTAGCATACGCAATGAAATCTTTAACACAAATTATTTGTTTTTCCTGGGTAAAAATCTTCATGTCCCGCATCCATGCAACTCCTCAACTTGAGTTTACACTCAATCCAAAATATTGTTTATTTACAATTAACAATGACTGTTAAAACTGTAAAATAGGCCTCTATATTTTCAGCAGCAGGGATTCTGAACAGATCGAAAGGAAATTGAAACAAATGGTCCGACCGTCACTCAACCGCGTGGACCCACCAAAAAGGGTAAACACCCCCAAAACATAAAAACAAGCAAGCAAACAAAGCAAAGAATATTAATAAAAAACAAAACAGCAAAATACCCCCCCCCCCCCGCCAAGAAAACAAAACAAAATTAATATAAGGCTTAAAAGATTCACAGGGAGAAAGTGCGGAAAAAGGAGGATTTAAATAGGAAATGCAAAAGGTAAAAGCCGATACCTGTCAAATCTAGGTTGGTCTTCCTCTGCTTTATGCACTTAGACCGCCCTCGGACAGAATTAATTCCGTTTCTTACAGTTATTTGTGGCGGATGTCGCCTCTACTGATTACACACGTTTCACACGTTCACATGCCTGAATTCAACCCGCAGTGGAGTTTCTAGTGGGAAACAAAAGCTAGGAATTCCGGATGTAATTGAGACCATGATAATAGTTATCCCCTTAGCATGAGGCGCAGATAACTGCTTGTGTGTATGTATGTATGGAACCAGTTGAAGTCCAGCACACAATCAACTTTCATACTACAGAAATGAATTAATAGAGAGTACCATGTTTACCCAATTAGATATATTAAAAAAAATAGAGACTTCAGTCCGGGGATTTGAACCCACAGTGGCTGTAAGATTCTGCACTAGTTTCCATCAGTAAATCCACACGGCCACAACTCACTTAAGAATGCATATACAAACTTTTGTGATAGCTTTTGCTTAATACAAGCTGTGCTATTTACAACACTGCCATAATATTTGACTCTGTGTTGGGTAGGCATACAGAGTATAGCTTTAAATATTAAAACATCCCATGTTATGGAGTTTGTAAGTTGTTTTATTATGAAACTATCCAATTCAGGTTGCTTTGGCAATAGTACAGTGTGTTATTTTTAGTCATCACTGAATGAAAGTGATTTGGCCTCTGGTGATGAACGCATAAAATCAAGTTTTCAAGCTATCCAGTAGTATTGATTTATTGTAGGTCATGTACACTATTGATGGCGAGAACAGTTATTTAAGATAGTTCATTCAGTTGTGGCTTAAAATAACACACTTTAGTTGCGTGGGACAAATCAGGTTTACTCAGGATAATATCTAAATAGCTCTTTCCTGCCATTAATATAATAAGTTAATAAATTTAGGGCGTCTTAAAGTTATAAATTGATTTATATGACATATATATAGTTTGTGTTTTGTATTGTTAAATATAAAGCAATCAGGCATTTTATTTTTGGAAAACTATGGGCGCAGAGTAATTAGCCAAGACCATATGCGTTCAACTGGATACCGTGTTCTGTTCATTATGAAAGTAGGCCTAAAGGTTTTAAGCCCTGTCATATCACTCTAGCTCAGCTTATAGGGAATTACTGTGTACGTGCTTATATCGACTAAGTGATACCAGAGGAAATCGATAATACATGGTAATGTAAAGGTCTCTAAGGACTAAATAGTTTCAAATTAGTATATCTCTCGGAGACCAGAACGGATGAATGATATGACAGACAGATGTTGCTAAAGGCTATTATAATTTTGTGTTTTGATTTAAAGGCTTATCGTATTTAACATCAGTAAAGCGAAATAGGTACTGGCTGCTTTGTTATTGACTGACTCATTTTGCCTTTAACATTATTTACAATTATGGCGTTAGTTATTATTCATATGTGGTAGTGACAAAAAAGATGCTACTAACACTAATACTGATATTGCACAATCTACTGCTACAGATAAAACCATACCGAAGGATGGCGATTCCACGTGATGAGCAGAAAATAACGAAACATGTTGGCGAAGCTGTAGCGTTCACCCCAGAGTCAGAGTGACAATGTTTCTAGAAAATTGTACCAACGTGATAGCAAAAAAAAAAACAAAAAAAAAAAAAAAACGGAAAATTTGTTGTTTGTTTTGCGCCGCAGAACAGCAAATCAAAAGTGAAACAAGTCACCATATGGAGATTGCGCGATTGGAATAGTCCTCATGTTTTGCTCTGTGTTTAAGAGCTGTGTATGAAAGTTAATCTCCCAAGCTGTTTTGGCGGTCTTATTGTTTCAGTCGTATTTGCTGTTCCTGTCATTTGGACTGTTTCCGCAGATCAAACACAGCGTAAGCGCACATCTATGCGGAATTTCCAGCGATATTTTTCAGAATTTCTTCGCGGGCTTCTGCTTTTATTGCAACCCCATCAAAGACAATTGAAGCGTATTACTTGTGTGATGCAGCCCGAGTTTCATTTTTCATGGCCTTATATCTGTCGACTTCATCGAGGATGAACTTAAACTCTACCCTAATGTTTTTGTTTGTTTGTTTTCTTCTTGTTTTCGCTCATTAACGTGATGCAAATGAACATATCTTTTTCGAATATCACACAGGTTTTTAGTCTGGTGATCCGAGTGATAGAAGTGATCGAAGGGGTTAATTACCCTGAAGGAAAGGTTATTGTTAAAGGTTCTCCGCCAAAAACCACTCGGTCATTGTAGTACTGCCCCTCCCCCCCCCCCGCGCTAGCGCCCAGTACTTTTGGGTTTTGTACCGGCATCTCAATAACCCCTAGCTGATCTCTGGTTTGCTAAGGGTTTTTTTTCCTGATTTTTATTCTCGTTCCAACTTAATGTTAATTGAGGCGTTTAAACCCCATGTTGGCGCAGATACACTTTCACCAAGGGTTTATATTTCCAGTCGATATCAGCCTGGGCAAGTTTTGCGAGCCCCTCTAAATCTCCATCGTCGTCCACTAACGCGTGATCGCCAGGCGGCACCAGTGATTTGTGTTCTTCGTTTATGTCTAGTTAAACCATAACCTTATTTTACCTTTACATCGATTTCTAATTACTCGCCAGATCAGACCCAAAAATGACTAGAGTAGTTCAGAATCCGGTCGGCTGCGCGTTGGCGTTGAGACCCTCGCAAACCTAAACATAGTTGGAAGGCTTTCGTGTGAGGCGTTAGCCGGAACGGCAGTAGTACCATTATGCAAGATGAAGACTCCATTTACACTGGTTCCAATTGAAGCCCACGATCCGATACCCCGACTCCCGTGGAGGTTAATGAAATAGAAACTGGCGCCAGGGACGGCGATAGTGTCGTTGTCGTTGTTGAGTGTAAAACTACCCACATTTTGAAAGTCTTGCATTGAATCCCAACGATACAAACCGGACGTATTTATTGCCGAAAACCCACCAAAATGACGTGATTATGTCGGCCGTGAAGTACACAACATACTTCTCTTTTCAAAGAAGGTGAAGCGACTTTTCGAGACGCGCAGGAGCTGATGCCGCTGTAAGATTGAATTTGGATCCCTGTTCAAAACATAGCCGAATCAAAATTAAACTTTGAACACCGAACCCAACAGCTGTTGAAAATAAATTGACACCCTTTAAGGTAAATTTTCAACGGCTCCGTTGGGTTCACTATTTAAGGTTGAATAATAAACCACTCTCATTTATTACTATACCATTTAGCAGGCTTGTATCCCTGGATAGGATAACAGGCAATGGTCAGGGACAGACGGGAAATGACCTCGGTGTATCAGTTTTTCCGCGCCATGCGATACCAGTAGCGGAATAAATTACGTCATCCGCACGAGACACTCTTTTTCGGTGTAGATCATAGGGCCAATTACAGAAAATGTAGGGGATGTTAGGAAAACGCGTTTAATTTACAGTTGACTGTCTAACGTGACAGCAAGATCGACGCCAGAGAAGTTTTTGAAATTAGGAACAATCAGGAACAATATCGTGAAAAGAATGTATCCTTCAGGCGTTTAAAAAAAATGTAATAAGCCAAAGGAAGGTTTGAAAACTGTAAGATATATTGCATAAAGGACGACATTCTTTCCTATAAATCAAAGATTGGTGAAAGAAGGGTCGGTGCCGTGTTTGAAAATAGACTGTCTTAAAGAGTGTGCATTGTCCATGGTGGCCATCTAAGCGTTAATTGTGTCTGCTTGATAACTTTCTAACCAATAGGGAGATTTTGATAATCTTTTGCACAAATGTTTATCTGACCAGGCAACGGGTTACAAAGAGCTCATAAGTTGCTACCCTGAAGGTCAATGAATACTATTTTATATATTCAGATATTGATATACCAAGAACCAAAACCTCAACATATCGGAAAGGTCATTTAGATCTGCAGCTGCCACTCTATGGAACGAATTATCATATCACTTTGGAGGTGAATCAAATCTTAATTAATTTAGATTATAAAGTTTATCCTGGAATGTAGAACTCCAAATGTAATAACTGTAAATAAACCCACCCCACCCCACCCAAAGCAGAGACCTCTCCTGCCACGATAACGACGATTACTATCTGAGGTACCGTTTTTTTACTGTCTTTATCGTACGTACCATCAAGTTCCTTCTCTTACTTCCTTTGTTTTCTTTTTCTGTTTAAAGTAATGCTTAATTTGCATCTCAGCAGGCTTGCATCTCAGCAGGCTTTTAATTCTAAACAGGGACTTCTCTTTTAATTTAACTTAATTTAAAATTACACTAATAATTTACCTCACCTAGTCTTTTAAGTTTTTGTTTTAGCATCCTTCAGGTCCTAACCTGTCATCTTTGTTACTTACCTAAAAACTAAATTCACTTTTAATTACTGTCTTTTTAAAATGCTTTGCTTGTCTATATTTTGAGCTATGTATTATGTTATTGGTCCTATTCTATTTATGTATTATGTTGTGTGTGTATGTATTGGAAATCACGTTGATTTAATGTCTGGGTTATTTTATATCGTCTCGGTTCAAAGCTCATTAGAGCTTATGTTTAATAACGCTTCTCTTCTTTTGTATTCTCTTCCCTTCTCTTCTCGTATCTCATTTTACCCCTGCCAGCCTGTTATCCGCAAACCACAAACTTTTCAGGGACATGTCTGACCACGGGGTCAACGTGAGTTCAACAACCTGAATGGGGTAAACGTTCCATCAATGGCATAGATAGATAATATATAATTCACCTCATAATTTCTGGTCAACAATTACTATGCAGTATTTTAAAACTAAACTACCTTTGAACCCAGTCATTCCAGTCCATAGTGTTACGACAATAGGGTACACTATAATAATTGTACCATTGTACTTGGCTTTCTGTTGCGGAATTTCATAACATTCAAGCTAAACGCACGGTACACAAATAAGAATATTTGAACAAAAAAAACAAAAACAAAAACAAAAAAAACCACTGCTAAATACGAGTAATTAGGCATTCAGTCATATGTATATATACGGTTTTTATCCACATGCAATTTATTGAAGAGAGTTTATGATAGGTATGTACATTTTGGTTTACTATGTATTACGTTTTACAGACATTAGGTATAAATCAACTATTGCAGTGTTCTATTAGTATAGTGGTATACAAAATTCCCGTGACTGACTTCTTTTATAACCGGTATAGCACCAGTTGTACCTCTCACCATACTGTAAACACTTTGACGACGGTGCACAACATTTGGCCGGAATTATCAGACGATTGTTTGAATCCCTTGCAATGCACCAATAGTAGCCCGTGAATCCATATTCATTGTGCAAACCACATGGAGTAGAATCTACACAAGATCTTCCACGAATATCTATGTTACCAGGTTCACCACAATATTGCCATTTGGGTCCAGACTCACAATGCTTGTAACTGTATCCATGATAGTCACATGGTTTAATGCAGCAATAATCCCAGTAACCCAACGTGTTTGTGAAGCACCATTTGTAGTCTGTGCCTTGGTGAAAATCGCAACCACTCCCATACAAACACAAGGTGTTACCAGCGGTAAATTTCTGCACACTATTTTCTGTATTATTCATCTCATTAGTAGTCTCATCTCTTGGTTGAATACCATAGGACCTAGCAAGTAGCAGTAGTAGGTAGGTCATGATGTTTCCCAATAAGATCTAGAATATAAATGGGTTCAATTGGGTTTACACACACACACACACAGATATATATATATATATATATATATATATATATATATATATATATATATATATATATATATATATATATTATTTGGAAGTTTACTTGTCCACGAGAATGTGAATTGCATATATGTAGTAGTATAGATAAAGGCGGAGTCTGAAACATTTTTTTTTATCCCGTCTTTTTGATGAAATTTGTGGCTTTCATTTTGCTAAAAAACTGCTCTATCATGGCAGTTTTCAACCGGGAAAGTGCCCGCATCAGCGTGTTGAAAATCGATGGAAACAACTCTATCAAATGATAAATAAAGTTGGTTTTTAAAAATGAAATTGTATTATGTTAAAGTTTTATAATTGTAATTGCGTGTATATATAATCGGCTTCATTATCTGAATCATTGTATTTATAAATAAGATCTAATTCTACAGCATACGCATTAAGATAATTTTTATTTTCATATTTTTTTACTCAAAAAGCAATTTTTCCTGTTTCTTTAAGATTTTGTGATTGTAACATAGAATAATCAATTGGTGGAATCTTTGTTCTGGTATCACTTTTTTCAAATAATTTTGAACTGCTGTCAACGTTTATCTTTGTGAATTGTTGTTTTCTGATTACATCTCCACTAAAAAATTTTTCCATTGTTTTAATCTCTGTTTCAAGATTTTCTATATCCTTGTAATATTTATCAGTATTTGTGATACAGATTTCTATTTCAGTTCTTCCTGAATTATGATAGATTTTATTAACATCCATTGAGGTTATATCAAGTGTATAAAATTTATTTTCAATCATAACATGATTATCTCCGTATTTTTGTAATAGTGAAATTTTTTGATTCGTTGACATTATATATAATATTACATACAAATTTCATATTTAATTAATTCTTAATAATAAAATTTCACTTAAATCATCAAATTAATAGTTCTATCAAACATATTTTTTAGTGTACCCTGCTTCGTACTTTGATGTTCTACTAGATAAAATATCAATTAATAAATCTTCTTTGGTTTGTAGTTCATGTATTAATCCTATAATGTCATATTGTCTGCCTCTAAGATATGCTTGTAATTGTAATAGTATTTTTGAGTAAACAACTGTTGCTAGTTTACATGATGCTTTTTTATGTTCTAGCTTTGGTTCAAGTCGTTTGAATCCAGTATTGATAAATATACCAGCTGCAGATAATATAAGAAGAAAAGGATTAAATAAACTACCTGCTGATATAATTCCGCTTGTTGTTAATATTAATGGTGTGTAAAAGATTAATTTTATTAACCGTCCATAGTACTTGTTTGCTTTCTTTGCGCAGTACAGCTTTTTGTGATACGTTTTAAAGTATGATATTAGCTGATCTCGTTGATCTTTTGGTATCGCATCAGAAATATGATTAAAGTCAATAATTTGCTTCATTATGATATGATTATGTTAAATTAATTAACTTGTGATCTTTAAGTTTGTAGCAGCGTCTGAAATTAATGCATTAAAATCTGCATTTCGAACATCTGTAAGCGTTGCTCTGTATTTGTTAAATATATTTGCGTTAGGACCCCGCAGTTGTTCTTCCTGTTTATCTGTGTATTCTTTTGTTGATTTATAGTCGAGTGTATCCAAAACCTCTGCAATATCATTTATTTCACCAATATTGTGTTCGTGTAAAGCAATGAATTCGATAGCAGCTTTAACAAAGTCAATGTTGATATTACGTGGAATAAAGTATTGGCGAAGTATTACGTATGCGGTTGCGAATCTTTCTTTTATATTTGATTGATTTGATTGCGGTTGATCTGATAATAAACTATTATGGAAATCAGTTTTTACTCTTAAAATACCTTTTTCTTCACGATTAGGCTCTAAAATTAATTTGTCTAGATTTTTAATTCTACCAAAATGAAACTTAGAATATAAAATTAAATAATGAGAACCGTCAGGCCATTCATAGAGTGGAGTTGGATGATCACCTTTTATAATATCACTAATATTCGTCCAAATTTTTATTTTATTTAGATATTCTACTTTAATTTTATCATCTAAATGCTTATTTTTTTGATAATAAACATCTGCGTCTACAACACTATACCCAAAAACATTAAACATTCTTAAATCATAACGATATGGTAAATCTTTTAAATGAATTACCCAAGTGTATTTATCAATAAACCAAAGAGTAAAAACAGCATCAGTTAATTTGTCAACATCGTTATGGTATTTAATAACCTCTTCAAATTTTAATTTTTCTGCAGCTTTTGCAACTAGTTCTTTAAATTTTTTATTTTTTTCATCATCGATAAAATCTCTATATTTTCCAAATATTTCTACCTGTTTATTTTTTATCATTCGATCTTGTTCAAACGAATAAGATAATTTATAAGTGAATTCGAATGTTTCCGAAACATTATTTATCTTATTTGCATCAACCTCTTGACGGTTTAAGTCAATAAATTCCATAGCTGATTTTACAGCGCCTATTGGTATCACATCTAACACTAAATACTGATATAATATTGTATACGCCGCAGCAAAATCACCTAATACACTGTCTTCAGTTAAGAGATGGTTTACTTTTAATTTTTCTTTTATCATATCACGTAAATCAGAATACAATGGCTCACCTATAAAGGCAATTAATAAACGATGAATATCACCGTTGTTTATTATATCATTATATATTAGTTGATTTGGATTTGGATTCCAGGTTATTTCATCTTGTATTTCATCAAGTAAGTTTAGTTCATCATAAAAAACTTTTCTTTCAGACTCTGTTAACTGTTATAATTTTTTCTCAATTATTTCAACTGTATCAACTGCAGTTGCTGTATCATAACCGCTGTATTTATTTTGAAATTCTGATATTTTTGATGATGCAAGTACTAAGTAACTAGTAGCTAACGCTTGAGCATCATCTGGTTCGTTGTGGATGGCAACAATTGTTTCAGTGTCATTGTAATCTAATCCGATCTCTCTGAACAGTCGTCGTTTAGCAAAATTATGTAACGCTTTTTCGTTTCGTCCAAGACCATGTCGCTTTTTATCAAAAATTTTATCAAGACAATCCAACCTCTCTTTGTGTTTTACTCCTTCTCCTCCAGTAAATTTTCGTTTTTGTACTAATTTTGACCGCAATATTGTAAACACATTATCGCGAGATAATTCTGTAATTGTATCATGAAGTAATATTTCAATTTCACTCTCTAGTTTATCCATTTCCACCTGTGTACAGAATTTTACAAATATATCGTATTTGCTTAGAATTTCTTTCATCTGTGCCTTTCTCATTGAGATAACTGATCTTAAATTTCTAATATTTTCAGTTTGCTCATCATCTGTATTTTGTATCATATTTGATAGTTCACGAATCGCTGATCGAATATTTTCTTGTCGTTGCTCTTCAATTTTTTCTTGAGATGTTTTATTAGGAATAAGCGCAGTAAATTCCGGTTTATCTAATTGCGTGTGATCGAATTCAAATATTTTTTTGTAAAATTCGCGACATACTTCAGCGATTTCAGGCATTACTATTGATTGATTTTATACAAAAAATAAATTATGTAATAATAAACGACGATGGCAAAGCCATTGGTTACACAGCATCATCTAATGAAAATATTTGAAACATGCTAAGACCTGGATTTACAGGTTCAGCATTAACAACATACAATCTGAAATACGAATACTTAGTTGTATTAGATAAAGTAAATTCTTGAAGTGTTGTTCCGATATAATTAACGCCAGGAGCTATTGTATACAATGTTGTATAACCAACATCATTGATGGAACCCTCAAGTCGCCAATTATATATTCGTTCTTGGTTAGTAGCTCGCCCACGTAGTTGAAATTTCCATATAGCAACACTGCCAATCACCGACAATCCGCTCGCGGATCGTGCTCGATTAAACAAAGAGCTGATTAGGGAAATAGCACCATCACCAGAAGCAGCACTAGCAATGATTAAAACAGAAAAAAAATTACTGTATAATGATAGTGAACGAATTATTAAATCGATCCGTGAGCGGATTGGCGAAAAGATAACTAACAATAAAATCGCAGGAGATCGAACAAAGAACGACATTGCAGCATTTTAACGATCGGTCTTTGACCGATTAACGCTGTTTTTTTATAAAACCATTGATATAATAAACGTAATGGCATCAACAAGTATATATTTTAATATTGATGAGCCTTACATGATTGACAACACCGCTGTTGAATTTGAGTACATTGAGTACATTGAAGGCGTAAATGACATGAACATAAACACTGAAAGAAAAATAAGCACGCGAGACGAAGACGTTTGGCTGTTACCACATAAAGGTTATCTTGAGATTCGAGGGAATTTAGGACAATAGCTCCTGGCGTTAATTATATCGGAACAACACTTCAAGAATTTACTTTATCTAATACAACTAAGTATTCGTATTTCAGATTGTATGTTGTTAATGCTGAACCTGTAAATCCAGGTCTTAGCATGTTTCAAATATTTTCATTAGATGATGCTGTGTAACCAATGGTTTTGCCATCGTCGTTTATTATTACATAATTTATTTTTTGTATAAAATCAATCAATAGTAATGCCTGAAATCGCTGAAGTATGTCGCGAATTTTACAAAAAAATATTTGAATTCGATCACACGCAATTAGATAAACCGGAATTTACTGCGCTTATTCCTAATAAAACATCTCAAGAAAAAATTGAAGAGCAACGACAAGAAAATATTCGATCAGCGATTCGTGAACTATCAAATATGATAAAAAATACAGATGATGAGCAAACTGAAAATATTAGAAATTTAAGATCAGTTATCTCAATGAGAAAGGCACAGATGAAAGAAATTCTAAGCAAATACGATATATTTGTAAAATTCTGTACACAGGTGGAAATGGATAAACTAGAGAGTGAAATTGAAATATTACTTATTGATACAATTACAGAATTATCTCGCGATAATGTGTTTACAATATTGCGGTCAAAATTAGTACAAAAACGAAAATTTACTGGAGGAGAAGGAGTAAAACACAAAGAGAGGTTGGATTGTCTTGATAAAATTTTTGATAAAAAGCGACATGGTCTTGGACGAAACGAAAAAGCGTTACATAATTTTGCTAAACGACGACTGTTCAGAGAGATCGGATTAGATTACAATGACACTGAAACAATTGTTGCCATCCACAACGAACCAGATGATGCTCAAGCGTTAGCTACTAGTTACTTAGTACTTGCATCATCAAAAATATCAGAATTTCAAAATAAATACAGCGGTTATGATACAGCAACTGCAGTTGATACAGTTGAAATAATTGAGAAAAAATTATAACAGTTAACAGAGTCTGAAAGAAAAGTTTTTTATGATGAACTAAACTTACTTGATGAAATACAAGATGAAATAACCTGGAATCCAAATCCAAATCAACTAATATATAATGATATAATAAACAACGGTGATATTCATCGTTTATTAATTGCCTTTATAGGTGAGCCATTGTATTCTGATTTACGTGATATGATAAAAGAAAAATTAAAAGTAAACCATCTCTTAACTGAAGACAGTGTATTAGGTGATTTTGCTGCGGCGTATACAATATTATATCAGTATTTAGTGTTAGATGTGATACCAATAGGCGCTGTAAAATCAGCTATGGAATTTATTGACTTAAACCGTCAAGAGGTTGATGCAAATAAGATAAATAATGTTTCGGAAACATTCGAATTCACTTATAAATTATCTTATTCGTTTGAACAAGATCGAATGATAAAAAATAAACAGGTAGAAATATTTGGAAAATATAGAGATTTTATCGATGATGAAAAAAATAAAAAATTTAAAGAACTAGTTGCAAAAGCTGCAGAAAAATTAAAATTTGAAGAGGTTATTAAATACCATAACGATGTTGACAAATTAACTGATGCTGTTTTTACTCTTTGGTTTATTGATAAATACACTTGGGTAATTCATTTAAAAGATTTACCATATCGTTATGATTTAAGAATGTTTAATGTTTTTGGGTATAGTGTTGTAGACGCAGATGTTTATTATCAAAAAAATAAGCATTTAGATGATAAAATTAAAGTAGAATATCTAAATAAAATAAAAAATTGGACGAATATTAGTGATATTATAAAAGGTGATCATCCAACTCCATTCTATGAATGGCCTGACGGTTCTCATTATTTAATTTTATATTCTAAGTTTCATTTTGGTAGAATTAAAAATCTAGACAAATTAATTTTAGAGCCTAATCGTGAAGAAAAAGGTATTTTAAGAGTAAAAACTGATTTCCATAATAGTTTATTATCAGATCAACCGCAATCAAATCAATCAAATATAAAAGAAAGATTCGCAACCGCATACGTAATACTTCGCCAATACTTTATTCCACGTAATATCAACATTGACTTTGTTAAAGCTGCTATCGAATTCATTGCTTTACACGAACACAATATTGGTGAAATAAATGATATTGCAGAGGTTTCGGATACACTCGACTATAAATCAACAAAAGAATACACAGATAAACAGGAAGAACAACTGCGGGGTCCTAACGCAAATATATTTAACAAATACAGAGCAACGCTTACAGATGTTCGAAATGCAGATTTTAATGCATTAATTTCAGACGCTGCTACAAACTTAAAGATCACAAGTTAATTAATTTAACATAATCATATCATAATGAAGCAAATTATTGACTTTAATCATATTTCTGATGCGATACCAAAAGATCAACGAGATCAGCTAATATCATACTTTAAAACGTATCACAAAAAGCTGTACTGCGCAAAGAAAGCAAACAAGTACTATGGACGGTTAATAAAATTAATCTTTTACACACCATTAATATTAACAACAAGCGGAATTATATCAGCAGGTAGTTTATTTAATCCTTTTCTTCTTATATTATCTGCAGCTGGTATATTTATCAATACTGGATTCAAACGACTTGAACCAAAGCTAGAACATAAAAAAGCATCATGTAAACTAGCAACAGTTGTTTACTCAAAAATACTATTACAATTACAAGCATATCTTAGAGGCAGACAATATGACATTATAGGATTAATACATGAACTACAAACCAAAGAAGATTTATTAATTGATATTTTATCTAGTAGAACATCAAAGTACGAAGCAGGGTACACTAAAAAATATGTTTGATAGAACTATTAATTTGATGATTTAAGTGAAATTTTATTATTAAGAATTAATTAAATATGAAATTTGTATGTAATATTATATATAATGTCAACGAATCAAAAAATTTCACTATTACAAAAATACGGAGATAATCATGTTATGATTGAAAATAAATTTTATACACTTGATATAACCTCAATGGATGTTAATAAAATCTATCATAATTCAGGAAGAACTGAAATAGAAATCTGTATCACAAATACTGATGATATTCATCGTTTATTAATTGCCTTTATAGGTGAGCCATTGTATTCTGATTTACGTGATATGATAAAAGAAAAATTAAAAGTAAACCATCTTATTTATAAATACAATGATTCAGATAATGAAGCCGATTATATATACACGCAATTACAATTATAAAACTTTAACATAATACAATTTCATTTTTAAAAACCAACTTTATTTATCATTTGATAGAGTTGTTTCCATCGATTTTCAACACGCTGATGCGGGCACTTTCCCGGTTGAAAACTGCCATGATAGAGCAGTTTTTTAGCAAAATGAAAGCCACAAATTTCATCAAAAAGACGGGATAAAAAAAAATGTTTCAGACTCCGCCTTTATCTATACTACTACATATATGCAATTCACATTCTCGTGGACAAGTAAACTTCCAAATAATATATATATATATATATATATATATATATATATATATATATATATATATATATATATATATCTGTGTGTGGAGTGTATATACTTATTATTGTCATAATTTTTTTTTTAATACCCGGGCTTTATTAACCAGTTATGTTAATTTAATTCTAAAATAAATAATAAACAAATAAACAAAATTCGTTATATGGATCCTGTATACAAACTAAAAGAATCAATCACAATAAGCAGATAAACATACTCTTTTTTAAATGGCTTATCTACAAGCGGTTAGTTATTAATAATTCACCTTAAAAACTTGCTAGTTTCGATGGTGCAAGGACTTCACATTAGATCATACTGAGCCTAATCTGTGTCGGCTCACGTGTCAAGTGTTGATTTAACCACGCGTGTCCTTGGCACATTTTCTCACCGATAGGGAAACTACAGTAATTGCTAACCGTCAGTAATCTGGTCCAGCGCGCGCCAGGAATTTAGCAGCTAAAATACGTTTCCAAGTTTGAAGTGTGATGGGTTTTATGGGGTTTTATTTAGTGTAAAATTGAAATCTAGGATCGAAATTTGTTTCGGTTTTTAAATAGAGGGGTTTTGATTTAATAATAATAAAGTAAAACTCGAATCTCGAAAAATACTGAAAAAGAATTTGTATATATATATATATATATATATATATATATATATATATATATATATATATATATATAACCTTTTTAATTTTATTATCTTTTTTGTTTTTGTTTTTTGAGGCAATGTACATTTCTGTTACGTTGCAGCCTAAATAAATCTAAAACACCCCGTCCCAAACTCTTTTATAAGAAAAATGGACAGAGTTACTATGCAAAGTTCATAAAGTCTTGGAAGATATAAAGAAAGATCAATCTATAGCAAGGAGGAAATTTGATTATGATGCTTACACACATTAGACGTGCTTGTCCATGTATTCAAACCTAATCTCCGTTGAATATTTGAGATTTTCTCAATGTATTCTGTCTGTATTGTGTCTCCTCTACAAAAACAACACGGGAGAAAAATATTATTTGGATGCCGTTTTGAAATTTACTAATAGCTCTCCTAAATAGTGCACACTTATTTTGTTTTATGAAAAAGTCATGGCGTATAGAAGGCTTAAATCGTTCTCGATATTAAATCTAAAATACTCAATTTGCTACTACTTGAACAAAGGAAATAACAATAGAGAAAGATCAGCTCGTGAGTTTTTGAATTATATAACATCTGTAGATTATGAGGAACAGATTGTTATCACGTAGAAATTTTGCTGTTCATGAAAATTACATCTGAAATATCAAACAGATGTTTTGATATACGAGCTTATTGATGCACGCTATCATGTACTTCTGAGTACATGTATGAACCACGAGGCTGTCACCTTGATGTCTGAAGTATCAATTGACAATAAATATATTACCTCGATTAGGGATAATCATAATGAGTTCGTCCTTTAATTATTTTATGCTTTGAAGGATTCATGATCTTTTTGGGATTACAAAATGTTCCAAAATACGCCGAGTGCACTGACTCACTAAATCTGAACCGTTCATGCAAGGCATAATACTGTTTATTTTCATTTTCATTTTGCAGGATAAAGTGAATCCTCGTTGTCTGTGATGTCACACTGTCTACAAGTTCATTTTAAAAAAAATAATAATTATGTTAGTTCTTAGTTCTTATTGATACTTTAGACTGTGTAAGCAGGCCCGCCGTAAAAGAGAAGGGAAGGGGGGGGGGAGGCAATTGCCCAGGAGTCCGGCGATTTCTAGGGCCCGCCGACAAATCAGTTATATAATGAATAAATTAATCTTTGACGTAAATATTAAAATTTGTTCCTTGCAAGAGTTTAAGTTATGATAGATTACAATAGGTTATATATACAAAAAATGAAACTAGTTTTGGGGCCCATGACTGCTCTGCCCAGAGGCCGGGAATTTCTGTTGACGGGTCTGTATCTGAGAATGTCCCGATTGTCCGTTATGTTCCATTTACCCCCATCTACATGTTTTGTGTAATAAATATGTTCATCCTTTGTTTTAATTAATATTTCAGACTATTTGTGTAAATAAATGTTTTGGTCGAACGGCGCGTCCTCAGTTTCAATTCATTGTTTAGACTATTTGTGTAAATATGACCTGATTGCCGGCAATGAACCATTGCTTACAGTCTCTATGTTTCCGTAAATTATTATGTGCGTCTTTCGTTTTACATGGTACTGCGGACCATCAGTGTAAACATGTGCATTCAATAATCATGTATAATTTAACAAACACACTTCTTTTTTAAGAAATATTATATAAAATTAACAGAATCCAAATAGAATAAACGCAATAATAATTAACAAAAAGGAATCAGCTTGAGATACCATTAATGATATGATGATCTCATATTTTCTGGAATAGGTTGATAGTGTAAATTTAATCACACAATTTTAGTGACATAAAAGCACTCTTATGAATGTATAACGTCTAATTTCTTCCTAGTTTTGTTTTCTGGGCTAATATCAATTCTGTTAGGATCACATGGACAACTTCTGACGTTTTAATATTCACCCACTACTTATGACCCTATAAATATGGGGTCTAGTGAATTTTTGGTTGCGACGCTCCTTACTGTCATGTGGCTGTCAGAAGTAGAATATATCTGTGAGGTCATGCCACTATTCAATAATTCATTACAAACTAAACCTTACTCGTCTGAATATCATCAAGTGATTACATATGCCAAGATTATTTCATAGTTATACGCTAATATACACTAAACATGTATTTTGTTTTTTAACTTCGATTTCCATAACCGTCTTTTTAATCTTTTTGCATAATTATTTTCACTCAGTAAGCATAATAACTTTAAATGGACAGGTGATCTATGGGTCATGAGCACAATATATACGTGTCTTCTTTTAGCTAATGTCACATTTCTTTTTAATCATCCTCTCTCTCTCTCTCTCTCTCTCTCTCTCTCTCTCTCTACAGATAATAAACCATAACATTATTTTTTACCCTATAATACATATTTTATTACCCGGTTAGTGCTTTTTAACGGGCTTGGGTGTGTTTTGTCCAGTTGTATTCAATGTCTTACAAAGGTTAAGCAAAGAAGGTGCTAGGTTTTGTTCTTCTTCAGTCAATTAAACGATTGGAGAAATTGTAATGTTAATTAGCCGAACCATGACAGGTCATTGCCTTACAACCTATCTATCCGGTTCTTACATTTCCGGGGTTCACTAAATAGCTTCTGCACCTCTCTAAGAGCCATTGTAGTGTCGTCTAAATAGATCTTGCAACCTTACTAGTAGATGTAAAAGGCTATTTTGAAATAATTACCACCCACCAGGGCTGATATTTTCCCAACCTTAACCCAGCCCCCCTTCCACTTGGCTGTAGTGGCCTCAAATCAGCCTAGCATTAAAATATACCCCGTACAGAATGAATTTCTTTTAGAGTTATTTTGCTACTAGTATATACATGGTGAGAATAAAAGACTATGATTACTGCAAGTGGTTGATGGTTGGTAGGACTGACTTGTCAAAAATCATGCATGAGGGATTACTGCAAGATACACCTGCAGAGGCAGCGAAAGGTGATCGTTTCTCCTGTACCATCCAGGTCATGTGTAAAGTGCACTCAATCCGTAGCAAGGCTTCATCGCTCGTGTGACAACCTTAGGGTGCAGTATAACCTGGTGTATGCCGAGAAGAGAGTCAGAAGGCTGTTTAAAAAAGTACTGCAGTAGTTGAGGGTAGGTCCAAACTTACATTTAGATATTGCCTACCCACTAATATATCACTCAGGAAAACGTCAGCTGTTTATGTGTGGTGGTGGTGGTGGTGGGGGTGTAGGGGGCATTTTTAATTTTGAAAAGATTTCCATTATTAGTATGCCAGTCACGATGTCAACTATTACCTGTTTCTAGAAGTTTCTTTGTAGATAGCAGATAACCAAAAATGAATATGATGTTGCGCTGGATGCATTACTGGCGTTAGGGCAGCCCACTGTTCTGACAACAGCCCCACGGTCAGTTCCAGCTTCAGTCTGATGAAACATTTGGTTGAGCCTCCTGTTTCAGCCCTATGGTAAGCCTCGTCCTAATGGCACAGTTGGAGAAAGCCGTGCCAGGCCAGCAAAACGTCTATGACGAAGAAGTTGAGATGGACACCATAAAGTGACAGCATACTTTCGTAACAATCAAGGCATCGTACTGCGCATTGATGAGACTGAGCTGCCCAATCAATCGCCACAATTTTATGTCACATTGAATAATATTTGCGAGAGGGGTTTGGATGGGTGTGTGTCCGCTGCCAGGTGCTTGACTTTAGCGTCTCGCAATACCGGCCGTTGCACGGTCAGAGCTACATTTTAACGCCAAAGTGCATACCACTACGGTCTGTTCTCAATGTGACGAACAACGACGACCGTTGCTTTGAGTGGACTGTTCTTTTGTCTCTCTACCCAGTAGAGGACAATGTTAATTGGGTTGGCAAGTACCGCCAGCACCGTGGTGAACTTGACTTTACAGGCATACACTTTCGCGTCAAGGTTAACAATACTGGTAAGACTGAACGCCAGGATAAAAACTATCGCAGTTACTGTTGGCTGGGAAAATGACTTCTACCCGCTGCACACCAGTAAGAAAGTAAGGCCACACACTGTGCTTATTACAGACGGCGAAAGCAGCCATTATATCTGGATTAATAACCTAAACCGTTTGGTAAAAAAGACATATAGAAACATGAGAAGAAAGCACGTCTGCTGCCGGTGCCTCCACAACTTCAGCCGGTTCGTCTTTTTGGAAGACCACACAAAAGACTGCCGCGTCTTAAGCGAACAGCCACAGCATATGTCAGGCAAGAACGTCCTAGCATTCCAAAATTATACATCATCTATCCGAATTTAGAGGCACTGAAAGTGCCAGTGGAATTTTCAGCCTGCGACCCAAACAAAAGCGAAAACGTAGAAAATAATTGATCAGGTCCCATACAGCTTCTTGTACATAGTCGTTCGGTGCGATAGTGTGTCCAAGGATCCACTGTTACATCGCGGCGTGGCAGCGATCATCACTTTCGTACATAGCTTCGATCGTCAGATGGCAGAGATTTGGAGGTGTTAACGAAATGCAACCAAGATTAGTATGAATGGATACGACTACAAGGCTTAGGAATCACCCAGATGCCGCATATATGACGAGAAGCTCGGTGATGCAGACAAGGTGAGAGACGACTGCCATATCACAGGTAAGTACCGCGGCGCGCAACCTACAAAGCCTATAACCTAAACAAATGCTGCGCATCTACCCCACTACCCACAAAAAAACATAAAAAACAAAAAAACAAAAACAAGGTGGAAGTTGTGATTCATAAGCTGTAGCTTATCATGGAGGCAATCAGAACTACCTCGACGGAGAACATCAGCACCAGTCAAAATGACATGGAAACGTACATGGCGTCCTCACTAGGGCAGTTGAAGTTTGTTGACAGCCTCCAGTTTATGAACAGCAGCCTCAACCAGCTTCCTAAAACGTGCCTAAGGAAGCGTTTCGCGCCACGGCACGGCATACGGAGCACGACATTGACCTCCTATTCCGCAAGGGATTCTAGACATACGAATACCTGAGCAGCTGGGAGCGATTCAAGCAAACACTGCTTCCGCCGATAGAGGCTTTCTACAACCAATTTAGCAGTGCCAGCATCAGCATCAAAGACTATGACCACGCGCAACTGGTATGGAAGACCGTTGGCTGCGAAACCATATAGACTATTATAATCTCTACCTCAAGACCAATGTACTGATCCTGGCTGACGTGTTCGAAGCATTCCGCGACACATAGATGAAGGTCTAAGGCCTCAAGCCAGCTCACTATTATAGTTCGCCCAGGACAAGTTGGGACGTTCTCCTGCACAAGACCGGTATTAAACTCAACCTGTTGACGGATATCGACATGCACCTATTCATTGAGAAGGGAATCCGGGGTGGCATTTCTATGGTGTACCACCGACACACGGAAGCGAAGCAACTATCTGTCTTGAAATGTATTCTTCAAAAGTTAGCAAGACTCAACAACTGACAATCTTACATACATATATCCTTTCCAGTTTCAAATTCTGTCCCATTGCCTGCACTTCTGCAGGGTAAGAAAGCTACTAAACTTGAAATAATACCATAATGTGCTCTGAGATTTGTATATGATGATCACGCCAGCAGTGTGCTCCTCAGTGGTTGGATGATTTGATATGTTTTAAACACAATGAATACTATTTTAAATGTTCAAATATTTTAGACATGCCAATAATGAAAACCGCAACTTATCGGAAAAGTCATTTAGGTATGCAGCTGCCATTCTATGGACGACTTACCAAATCACTTTTGAGAGGAGTCAAATTTTAATTAATTTAGATAATTATATTTATCTTGGAGTGGTAAAGACTGTAAATGCAATGAATGTAAAAAGTGCCCACATACACACAGATTTCTTGCCAGGATAAGGACAACTAATATCTGAGTTACAGTTTATTTTACTGTATTTTAATATCTGAGTTACCGTTTGTTTTACTGTATTTATCTAATGTACCATCAAATGCCCTTCTATTACCTCCTTTGTTTTATTTTTTCGTTTTAAAGTAATGCTTAATTTCCATCTCATCATACTTTTTGTCCTAAACACTGGCTTCTGTTTTAATTTAATTTAATTTAAAATTTAACTTATAATTTAGGTTACGTAGTCTTTTAAGTTTCTGTTTCAGCATCCTTCGAATCCTAACCTGTCTTCCTTTGTAGTTACCTACGTACTGAGTTCACTTACAATTACTGTCTTTTTAAAAGCTTTTCTTGCTTATATTTTAAGTTATGTACTATGTGATTTGTCTTATTGTACTTGTGTATATCGCTGTGCTTGTATGTCTTGCAAATCATATTGATTTAATGTCTGTGTTGTTTTTATGTCTGTCGGTTAAGAGTTCATTAGATCTAATGCTGGATTGATGTTTTAAATCATGCCGATTATAATTAACTCTTCTCGTATTGTATCATATCGTATCGTATTGTATCGTATCATACCGTATCTCATTTTACCCCAGCCAGCCTGTTATCCGCATACCTCAAACAGTTCTGGGACATGTCTTGCCATGAGGTCAACGTGCGTTGAACAAACTGAGAGGGGAAACGTTAGCTCAGTGGCATAGATAGAATAATGTATTAATAAGGGAATAAAATACAACAATATACATATATTCATGCATGAAAGATGAAAAATGCATTAATAACGGAATATAATACAAAAATATACATATATTCATGCATGAAAGATGAATAATGCATTAATAAGGGAATATAATACAACAATATACATATATTCATGCATGAAAGATGAATAATGTATCAATAAGGGAATATAATGCAAATATATGCATATATTAATGCATGAAAGATGAAAAATGTAGTAATAGGTGAATAGAATACAACAATTTACATATATTCATGCATGAAAGATGAATAATGCATTAATAAGGAAATAGAACACTACAATAGACATATATTCATGCATGAAAGTCGAATAATGTATAAAATGGGAAATATAATACAACAATATACATATATTCATGCATGAAAGATTAATAATGTATTAATAAGGGAATAGAATACAACAATATACCTATATTCATGCATGAAAGATGAATGATGTATGAATAGGGGATTAGAATACAGCAATATACATATATTCATGCATGAAAGTTGAATATTGTATTAATAAGGGAGAAGAATACAACAATATACATATATTCATGCATGAAAGATGAATACATGTATTAATAAGGGAATAGAATACAACAATATACATATATTCATGCATGAAACTACTAAGCAGCTAAATGACCTCCATCTTCTACTAGTACTACAATTATTTCTTCTTCTTCTTCTTCTTCTTCTTCTTATTAATATTATTATTATACACCAAAGTTACTCTATGTGGGGAACATACATGAGGAGGCCACTTGTGTTATAAAAAGAGAAAAGATTCGGTTTCACAATGACAATTTATGGCAAGGCTCCTTGTAAGACATGTGCCAGTTTTGAGTTACTTCCCTTACAACGTAGTCCCTGATGCATGCTGTTAGTTTCTTCCTCGTAGCTTCATTCATTAAGTTGCGTTGTGAGTATGTATGCCAACTCTCTCCAACATCCGTCATAAAATTGGATTTTATAATAATATAGTCTTACTGATATAAATGAAAGACTGTGTCTCTAAAAGAATTATTGAATAAATAAATGATTGAACTAACTAAAGATTGATTGATTGATGGATTGTTTGATTCATTTAAATGTGGGAAGAAGTTTATTATTAATAGACCAAATACACTATAAGTACATAAACATACAGACAAATGTATTCTCCTAGTATATGGTGGTATTATAGTCTCTTAATAGTTTGCACGGAAAGATTATTCTAGTTAGAATAATGTTCGCGCCTCACCTGTCACTAATGTCCTAGATTTCCTACTGTCCACCCTACTTACCACTCCTGACCAAAACCGGTTATCTTCCTAGGATTTTTTCCTTAGCTAAAGTTATAGGATAAGAAAAAACTGAAAATTAGGCTCTGACAGTTTGAAATCCACCGCAGTTCTGAGTTTTGACCTCGTCTGTGGCATTTTTATATTATTTTTTATTTTTATTTTTATATTTTTTTATTTATTTAGTCGCAAAAACTGAAAAAAATGAAACATTAAGCAGATTGCTGACACCAAAACAATTTAATGACCAAGCGGGAGTTCTTTTTCTTTACTTCAAATATACTTTGTTTGCAGAGAGATGGGAAGGTAAATAAGGAAAAACAGCTATGTTTGCATTCAGACAACTTCGGATATTTCTGAGAGACGAAAATATGACTCAGGTATTTGGTCCATTGCTATTGCTATGTTCAGTAATGTATCTGTTGAGTACTTGTTTGCAGGCCAAAATGAATTGGGCTTGATGAAAGGGACAGAAATCAATTTGTTTATTTTATACATTTATTTATGACAGACAATTCCTGAAAATGCGAGCAGAAAATGAAGCAGATAATGTCAAGAATGCAGGATTAGTGTAAGGGAATCACCCATTCATGACTAATATTCCTAATAAAACAGAGCACACAACTATTGTATAAACTACAGTGAAAGGCAATAAATGATAATAACATTTCACTGTCTTGTTATGATTTTCCTATACACTGTATGCTGAAAAGATTACTGTAATTAGAATCAGTTAAATATTCCTATCAGTTTGTATGCTTGATAGAATGCATAAACCGTTTTAATGATCATGGATCAAAGCCATCCAAAAAGTCTCTTTTTCAAGATTTATCTTTTTTGGTGCGATCCTATTACTGGAATTTTAAAATCCCTCTCCGAATTATATTATCTTTACTTTGGGCCTAAACATTGAGAAGAAGATAATGAAAGCTTACAGATTAAACAACAAACATGAGTTGTTGCCTCTCTGAAAGTTTCTGGAAGAGTGGGTTCAATCTCCAAGTTATCCTTTTTATACTTCCTCAAAAAGACGAAACGAGCAGAGTTTCATACAAGCATTGCATTATGGGATACTGTGGAGAAGATAATCAATCATTTAATGAAGTCTTTTTTTAATTTGAACATTGTGAACAAATAACTGAAAATAATAGAGTATATTTTTTCTAATATCCTATAACAATGGTTTCAATTTATTCAATTTAGATGTCAAAAATAGTTCAATGGAAACTATGAAGAGGATGTTCGGATAAACTGAAAAGATTTTCTAACTGGAAGTGTACACTGAGAGTTGCGCAGCTGGACAGAAAATCAATAATTAATGAAACATAAGAATGTTCCAGATACATTTTCTGTCTTTTCAGGTTACTACAGGTGAAAATAAGACGTCTGCTGGGTTTACTGAAGTACCAAGGAGGGGTGATGCTTCCACACTACTCCATGAATTTAATTCTTTAGGATCTCAGCTAGCTGGTGCAATTGGTCCAAGTAAATCGGGGGTGGGGGGAGAGGGATGTTGTCAAACTAGTGGTGTATATTATGGCTACAATGTCTGACTAAGGATCAACATTAATGAGAAGCTAAAAGCAATCAGGTAATAATTGATTCCAATTGCTTTTGAAAACTGTGATACTATTTTGTGAGATGCATATCTTTGTCAATTTAGTAAGTGCGGCAGATGAGGTTCTCTAAGAATTTGACCAAAATAAATATTCTTGCTGAGGGCGAAAATTCATTTTATTTCGATTGGAGTGAAAGTGAGACTTCAAGACTTGTAAGAACACTGAGTAAAGCTCTCGCTGCTTATGGGTGTGACAAGTCTGCTGTTGGTGGTTACTTTCCCACATAGCTTTATTTTATGCATTAGAGCAACCTGTTATCATTTGAGTAATATAAGAGATTTCCTGAAGTAATGGGCTGATCCAAATATTCTTCTTAGAGTGTGTACCTTGATGTAGGAGAGACTGGGTACATTAGTGGGTGCGGAGCACTGGTTATCATATATAAACTTGTTACTGGTCCTTTTTTGGAAGACATACTGAGTGTGACTTCATATTTTGGCCTCAAATACTAACCTGCATCAGATGAAGACACACTTGGAGGCATGGTCGCGGGATAAAAGATCACTTCTTGTTGGTGATGGCATGTTTCACCTAGACCAGGTAAGTATCACTAAGGATGAAGCTTGCGAATCTCTTAATGCTCCATTTGAGAACCATATTTTAGACACTTACACTCAGATGGCTCTTGAATTAGGTTTTGGTGGCATGCTCCTAATCATGGAAAGACAAGCAAAAGACTAGTTGCCTGCAGTAGGTATTGGAAGTTCGAACCTGTTACATCTCATAAAGTTTCCAGTGTACCAGCTACCAATACTGCCTCATAAAGATATTTTGCATTTATACAAGCTCATGAGTGCCACACCATCTGCTTCAGCAACAACATATGAACCCATCATCATATGGATCAATAATAAAACATCATCTTGCTTATTTTGATACCCTGTTACGTGTTTCATTTCATATTAACAAAAATATCATGTGAAATCTTGTTGCAAAGCTACTTTATTAGGTGCAGACCAGCGGGGTCCCCGTTTTTAACAACTTTTTTGTCATTTTTGTCTGATGAAAAGAACTAACGAATTTGAATGATACAAGAAAAACAAATGTGGCAAGAATGGCACAATAAATAAGAGAGAAACAACAACGATTGTACACTAGCGAATAACAAAATTTAAGACAGAGGCATGAGAAAAGGGAAGAAACAGGAAGAATAAATTCATACGACAAGGTAATATTAACATAGAAATAGACATTTGCATTTCAGAAAACCGAATTCTAGAATATAAAGAGGTAAATGGCAATGAATACAGATATGCTTTCATTAATCAGATTCCGTTCAGAAAGTTACTTTTAGGCAGCAAAGAGCCAAAAGAGTTGAGTCAGCAACGACTGTTACGACTCTATGGTTTAAGAAAAATGTAACAGAAAGAAAGTGAAACCAACAAATCAAGTAAAAATCAACAAGCAATTTATTACTAGATAATTAAAATGAAAAAATCAAAAAGTCACTTACAGTAATGTGTTTTGAAATCCTAATAATCCAATAAGAATGATTGTTCTAATCACAAGTCCTAAATATAGAATGTTCCGAATTCACGGCTGTGTCCTTGAATGTTATGATGTGCTAATGGTCTCCAAAGTTCTGATGTACCAGAAATCTTGATGTGCTGATGTCAAAATGAAGTATTCCAAAATCTCTGAATAAGTTCACTTAAATTCCAAAATCATCAATTAAAAATCCAAAATCCAAAAGTTTATGAGCACTGTTATAATCCAATGAATATTTAAAATAATTCCTCTCTTAGAATTTGGAATGAATTTTCACAACTGTAATAGCTCTTTACAAGACTGATGGTAATGTCAAAACTGAATAAATGTCCACCAAACATGGCATATATAAAGATTGGTCACATGACAGAATGTTCTAGAATATGAGTCATCTTAATGTAATTTTACTTGTAAACAAAATTCAACCTTGACCTTCAAATTGAGAAAACATATTGATCAAAACAACCTAATTCAAGGACACTAGTTAAACATGTTTTTCCTGATAAACATTAGGATTTAAGCAAATATTAAAGTGAAGAAACATTTATAATTTCCTAAAATATTTATAATATTATATAAACATCATACATAACACCTCCCCTCATAAAGAAAAAGAAAGATTTATGTAATAAAGCTTTCTTTTGAATATACATCTTATACTATAATAACCAAAATTACATAAGAACATGTTTTTATGATACTGGACTTGTGTTTAAAGGAGTGGAGTGTGCTCTGTTTGCCAGTTCTAATTCTCTTAACTTAAATTGAATTTCCCTTTCTTCTCTTTGCATCTGCATTTGTATTTGTCTCTCTTCTTTCTGCATTTGTATCTGCCTCTCTTCCTTCTCTCTCTCCATCTGTATTTGCCTCTCTTCTTTCTCTCTCTCCATCTGCCTCTCTTCTTTTTCTCTCTCTCTCTCTCTGAATCTGAAGCTTTGCCAATTCTAAATCCATCTGGCTCTTTAACTCTAATTCCCTTAATTTCCTGTCAGAACCAGATACAGGCTTTCTCTTCAAACTTAAAGCACTATTTTCAAAAATTCCCTTTCCTACTAAATACTGAATCAAAATAATCTTTATCTCCTGTTTTGTCAATGATACTTTTGACTCAGATAGACTGTATTTAATGGCAAGCTCGAGCAACTCATCCTTTCTCATGCACTCTAACTCCTCCTGGGTAGGTTTTGAAATGAAATTCTGAACGTTAGATGCCATAGTAAATACTTGTTGGTTTCACACAAAAAAATTCTCTTTATAAAATCTTTGCCAAAGACAAAAAAAATTCCAAGACAAAATCAATATGAATTTCAAGGATAAATTTAATATCTCTAATATGCTTTAAAGAAATTCAGATCCCGGAACGACGAGCCCCCAATTTCTGTTACGACTCTATGGTTTAAGAAAAATGTAACAGAAAGAAAGTGAAACCAACAAATCAAGTAAAAATCAACAAGCAATTTATTACTAGATAATTAAAATGAAAAAATCAAAAAGTCACTTACAGTAATGTGTTTTGAAATCCTAATAATCCAATAAGAATGATTGTTCTAATCACAAGTCCTAAATATAGAATGTTCCGAATTCACGGCTGTGTCCTTGAATGTTATGATGTGCTAATGGTCTCCAAAGTTCTGATGTACCAGAAATCTTGATGTGCTGATGTCAAAATGAAGTATTCCAAAATCTCTGAATAAGTTCACTTAAATTCCAAAATCATCAATTAAAAATCCAAAATCCAAAAGTTTATGAGCACTGTTATAATCCAATAAATATTTAAAATAATTCCTCTCTTAGAATTTGGAATGAATTTTCACAACTGTAATAGCTCTTTACAAGACTGATGGTAATGTCAAAACTGAATAAATGTCCACCAAGCATGGCATATAAAAAGATTGGTCACATGACAGAATGTTCTAGAATATGAGTCATCTTAATGTAATTTTACTTGTAAACAAAATTCAAAAATTCAACCTTGACCTTCAAATTGAGAAAACATATTGATCAAAACAACCTAATTCAAGGACACTAGTTAAACATGTTTTTCCTGATAAACATTAAGATTTAAGCAAATATTAAAGTGAAGAAACATTTATAATTTCCTAAAATATTTATAATATTATATAAACATCATACATAACACGACATAAAGACAGGAAAGTTGAACAGCTGGAGCAGAACTTTAAAACAATAATTTCAGTTAAACTCAGATAATGAGGTTGAAAATCCAAGACATAAACTAAGACATAGAAAGAAAGAAGTAGATTAATTAGTAACTGCTTTGTAAGCTAAACAAATTTCAACCATTGAGGATAGTAGGAAAAAGATAATTGTTTCAGAATAGAAGAATATATTGCAAGATTTTCTTAATGATCTAACGTTCGTTGTTGACATACGAGTAAAATATAAGTGCAGTCGCCCTGAGACACGGAAAATTGAATAGTTTTCTGGGTTAGTATTGAACATTTACAAGAACATAGACAGAAACAAAATTAAAACAGAATATTCAGTTGCATATGATGATGACAATGATGGCTGGTATTTTCCTTTATTATAAGATCTTCAGAATGGAGATGATATTATTTTGTGAATTCATTCCTATTTTGAAAAGAGTGTTAGATGAAATATGGTATTGTTCTGGAAAATAATAGAATGCATGTGTTTCCTGTTTTTCTGTACTTGTGATGCTTAAGTTGGGTTGGGCGCTGCATTAAGCTTATCGCACTTGTAGTGAGTGAGTACGACACCCTTATAGTTTAACCGTGGATCAGTATTATTGCATGGGCCGAGCTCTGCGTGTCAAAGCGTTTCACCGTTAGCCTACCCTATAGGTTTAATGCCTCCTCACTTTGACAAATGCTTATTTTCGAAATTGTTTCAAACTGTTGTTTCAAAGTTCCATCTTTTTCCTATTTTCGTAATGAATTATATTATGTTAATGTATCTCCTAAGTTTTTGTTTTCTGCCTTAAGAAAGTCTGGGTATGATATTGATGCGCTAGTCTTATTTTGTTTGTCCTCGAACATTTTTCTTCCGGCCTTGTATTTCGGGCATGTGTTCAATACATGTTGAAGTGTTTCTCCTGTCGGACAGTGTGGGCAGTTTATGTTCGTGTTTATTTCTGAATATTTTCCTTTGCATCAAGCCAGTAAGGTTATCCTATTTGTGTATTCGTATCAAACGATGTTAATAGTCAGGTATGTTAGTTTCCAGCTTACGTTATTTTGCATTTTATAGTTGTCTTCCTCAGAAGTGCTCTGTGACACCTGCTACTTATGGTCAACTTTTATTAAGATGATAAGCCTTAGTGCAGCTCCCATACTTATATGTAATATTGTGTACTTTTGACTACCCTGACAGTTAAGCATACCCTTGAAACCATATTATAAGTGGCAGCATTTGCTTATTGCCCATTCCAGTGCCAGGCGAATTGCATAGTATCTGGCATTTCGTCAGCGAGCTGTCATGTCCCACTGCAACTAGATTTAATACCATAGCTAGTCTAGGCCCGAGTGACCGAATGTTGTGTTCAACAGATAGCTATCTAAAATTTAACAGTTTCTTTATTACTGATTTTTCTTTTAATTAAAAAGTTGAATTTGAAAATTTGAAAATTTATACTAACTTTATATTTTAAAAATGAAATTAAATGTCCTGTTAAATATCCTTTTTGATACAATTTTCTGACTTGGATTATTCCAGGTTACAAATACAAATTTTCTGCATTGAAAATTCCAAGAAATGAAAGGTTATGGCAACTTGAATTTCCTACATACATCTATCGGATCATTAATTATTTGAATGCCATGAAACCAGTCTAGCTGGTGGGATAATAACAAACAGTACTAAATGTTTTGAGATGCGCTCATTGTCTAGTAAATGGATCCATATTGTTTTTCCTTTATTAATTTCACAAGCTTCCATCTATGTTCTATTGTTGACAGGAGAAATATTTGATTTCATTTTGATACCCTGTTAAGTGTTGCATTTCAGACTAACAAAAATATCATGTGAAATCTTGTTGCAAAGCTACGTTATTAGGTGCAGACCAATGGGGTTCCCGTTTTTAACAACCCATGGCCTCAGAAAATGCT
Source organism: Margaritifera margaritifera (assembly GCA_029931535.1). NCBI lineage: Eukaryota > Metazoa > Mollusca > Bivalvia > Unionida > Margaritiferidae > Margaritifera > Margaritifera margaritifera. The sequence goes on from JAQPZY010001323.1 coordinate 1,903,239, forward strand.
GAGGAACATCTTCTTTTCAAGGTTGCAAACATGTTTCGCTAACTATCATGAATGAAAGCAGGTATGGTTTGTATGCCAATCAGATGTACAGATTATTGTTTCTTTTATGTATTAGAATTAAATTCGATGGTAAATGAATCAGTGGTCGGATGCCTACAGGCACATCAGTCCCCAAAATTGCTCCTTATGGAACACCAACAGTACATAATTTTAAATGCATGCACATTTCTTTGCAGTGCACTAAATGTTATGATATCTGCTGATTAAGTTTGAAATACGCCTTTATTGAAGATGTTTCAATGATTGATGACTGGGATATGATGTCGCACGACTAGGACAGGATGCTCGATAACTGCAGTGGGAGGCTGATTGAATGGGATGGGATGTTGGTGACTGGCAGATAATGTTGGGTGACTCGGATAGGATAGTGGGTGGGATATTGGATAACTTGGGTAGGATGATGGGTGATAGAGATGGAATGTTAGACGACATGGATAGGATGATAGATAACTGGGATAGGATGTTGCATGACCAGGGTAGGATGTTTGATAACTGATTAGGATACTTGTTGACTGAGATGGAATATTGGATAAATGGGACAGTATGATGGGTGAGTAAAACAGGATGTTAGATGATTGGATATTGTGTTGGATACTTGAAATGACACGATGGTTGACTGGGATAGAATGATGGGTGACTGGAATAGTATGTTGAAGGACTGGGATAGGATGATGTGTGAATTTGGGTAGGTTGTTAAAATATTGGGATGGGATTTTGAATGACTGGAAAAGGATTATGGCTGACTGATAGAATAATATGTGACTTAGATAGGATTACGATTGATCAGGATAGGATGTTGGATGACTTTAGTAGGATGCTGGTTGACTGTGAGAGGATGGTGGGTGGGATATTAGATAACTCGGATTTAATAACGGTTGACTGAGATGGGATGTTACATGATTACTAGTGACTGATAGGACGATGAGTGACTGGGAAAGGATTATGGTTAATGATGTAAGGATGTTGGACAACTGAATATGATTATGAGTGACTGGGATAGAATGATAAGTGACTGGATATTATGTTGAATGACTAGGATATGTTGGATAACTGAAATATGATGCTGGTTGACTGGGATGGGATGTTGGGTGACTATGATAGGATGTTGGACGACTAATTAGGATGATGTGTGACTGGGATAGGATTATGTATGAGTGTGGGATAGGATGATGGATCAGTGGGGTACAATGCGAAATGAAGAGATCGGGTGTATTATGACTAGGATAGCGTGATGGATGACTGGGATGGAATTAAAAGTGGCTGAGATAGCATCTTGGATGACTAGGTTGAATAGTGAGGTATGATTAGGAATAAATTCATGGGCTGTTGGATGACTGCGAGAGCATGATGGATGCCTTGAATAGAATGATGAGTGAATGGATAGTATGTTAAATGACTAGGATATGATGTTGGATAAATCCAACTAATACGATACTATTGACTGGAAGAGGATGTTGGGTGACTGGGAGGGGATGGTGGGTGAGATATTTTATAACTTCGATTGGATGATGGTTGACTGAGATGGGATGTTACATGACTGGGATAGAATATTGGACAACTAGGATATGATTATGGGTGACTGTGATAGGACCATGAGTGACTTGGATATGATTATGATTAATGAGGTAAAAATGTTGGATTAGTATAGTAGATTATGAATTACTTCAATAGCATGACGAGTGACGGATATACAGTACAGCTCACGTGATTTTTCGGAACCCCACGCTTCGCGGTGGGGGTGGAGAGAGAATGGAGAGGATTAAGAAAAACCCCTCCACCATCACTCCATGCGTCCTGACGGAGTTGCCGCGGCGTCTCGCGGAGAATAGCCCTGTACACCACGCTTTCTTGCGGAGTTGCATCCGATCACCACCGCGGAGTGGACGTGGTCTCGATAATATGGGCGTGGTTAACTGTTTATCACCCATGGAAGCAGAGGCTGAGAGAGAGAGAGAGACGGGGGGGGGGGGGCACCTATTTATCTACATCGTTATCTCTCTGGGGAGCAATTTACTAGCTTTTTGATAGTGATAAAAAAACGGTAGTCATTCAGTTAATTGTAAATACTTCCTTGTTCTAACGAAGATAATGTATGATACATTGTGCCAATCAAATTTTAGATGATAACGTAATGACAATTCCTCTCAAACTGTATTAATACTACATTTTGCGCAATGAATCTAATTTTTTTTCTTCAATACTATGTTATCGGAATCTAAACATGCATTCATATCATTATTTCTTTTTCAATAATTTTAATGATCATATGAAAGCCAGTGATATTGTACTACTGCAATGAAAAGAACAATAAACATCGAACAAATTATTAACAAAGCTGCAGTCATACCTGACTGAAGTGAAACAAAATTGCACAAGTTCGGATGGTTACTCTATGCTTGAGTACTTATTCACATATTGTACGATTTATTTTGACATCCAATCGCTTAAATAAAGCATTATTAAGATTTCACATCGTTATTTTATTTTAAACTGTACTATTTTGCATTAATTACCAAAGTAGCGGTTTTTAAAAAAAATCACAAATGGTTGCAAAAGGTCATCCTAGATACATGTAGTTGACACGTGCAGTAACCTAGCACAAGATAAGCCATCAACACTGTTTATTTTCTTTGATATTGACGTGTTATATTCATGTGCTAACTGTTAACCTAAAAGTAAAACAGCAGAGCTTCTGCTGGTTTGTTTTCTTTGCCAATGATTTGACAAACTTGCGCATCAGATCAAATTATTGTTTTACTTTTTCCTTTTTCTGTTAGTTTCCTATCGCATACTATGCAAAATACAAATTCTGGATCAATAACTGTTTTTAGTAAAGACCACTCCCAACCTCTCTCTCTCTCTCTCTCATAAACTATGGAATCCAAAGCACTACTGCGCAAGTCATCGTAATCAGTTTCACTTACTATTAGACTTTTTTTTTTGTACATGCTTCAGTAACAGTTCAAGTATTCCATGACTGGCTAGCTTTCTTCCATTAGCGGCCTCATCATTCACACTAAGCCAAAAAGATGTTCCTGCCATTAAAGTTTTTCGTGATTCTGCTTATGTCTTGAAGAGTTTTTCACTAATGTGAGTTTCAAAAATAACGCTAAAATGCTTATTAATGTTAACCTAAATTGTTCGTTTTCACTGCTTGACATGTCGACACTTGTAGTCAATCGTCAGAATTAAAATATTCAAATCTGACTGATTATAAATCTAGACGTACACAACAAATCTAGAAACGTTTGGTAGTGGTAAAAATGTAACAACGTGCTAGACATTATAGCGTTATGGAGAAAAAAAGAAAGAAAAGTTCCCATCACTACACGGGAACTCCCGAGCACGTGCTCTAAAGTCGTGTGTGTGTGCATGGGCATCCGCAGGTATTCTCCGGGAAAAGGGGGGGGGGAGCCGAAGTAAAAGGGATATATTTATTATTTGTTAAAAATCGGGCTGGGGACGGGATCAACTTGCCCCCCCCCCCCCCCCCCGCAGACACCCAAGTGTGTGTGAATCGCACACTTTATCCACTGGGCTACTGTAACTCTAGCTCTCTAGCTGTAAAGTAATATACCACATACAGAAATACGCTCAATAACCAAAGGCTCTAACAGTCACAAACAGGAAACTGCATACTTTAATATCTGCGTACAAATAATTATAAGAGTATATTTTGTTTTTATATTTTCGCCGTAGAAAAATAAGCAAATAATAGGATACATGTGGAGACAATACATCCATGCAAAATGATCTAAACTTGTTGGAAATTAAAATCTCTGAACATTTCAGATTTTAGAATTTTACATATTATTTTTCATTTCGGTAATAAGCCGAGTTCAGATTAATTACTAACAATTATCAAACTTCCGTTGTTAATGGCGGGACCATAATTGCGGCTGTAAAGCACAACGCACCAAGTCAGATGGCTTCGTGTGATAAAACACACTGTTCCCAAGCTGAAACTTACATCATCCTTTGATGCAAACCCTTGTTAATATTTTACAACAGTGTTCACAATGGTCAGTGCCTCGATTTCTGTAGAACATCCGCTGAAGTCAAGTCTTTATTACGGAGAGAACATTGAATTTTCCAAGGGGGGGGGGGGGACGGTAAATGCATGAAAACAATTGTCTTTCTCTGATTTTGTAGTATAAAAAGACGTTAATCCGTTCCATATTTCACTTAAAAAATATTGTGATAAAAGAACAAAAAATATCCCGGTCGAAAAAACAAAACAACATATAAGCCCCTTATATTAAATGGTCAGTCCCTTACAGTACACATGCAGTCATAATATTCAGCCTCTTGACTGTGCTATTGCTGCTTAAAGACTAAGCATGGGGATTGCATTTCAGTGTAAATTCAATGTTTTAGGTTTGTTTAGGGGGGGGGGGGGTTAAGCAGAAGCGGATGTCAATTTGGATTTCAATTGTCCATATCTCAGAGAATAATTACTTTCCTTTGGAACAAAATAATAAATTTATGCTTTTATGCTGCTTGAGAAGCTCAGCAAGGTGTGCTTCTCGTCAAGTCAGGGCGTAAGTTTGTTCATATTTCTTTGAAATAAATTAAAAGCATACACTTATTGCAAAAGAAGTCGATCAACCTTTTATAAACAGTAATGTGTACTGAATATACAAGACTAGTGAAATTATTTTTTATTGTCCAAATATGATCGAAATAAAGATGACTGATTCTTCCAATGGTATCCGGTTGTAAATCACTCTTGGCGTCTCAGTCTTTCCATAGGTGGTCTTCATTCATTGGCTGTTCAAATGTCAATCAGTAATGTTGACCAGCCCCCTCCCCGGTTATAGTTGACATCAGCGTGCCTGCCGAGACGCGATTATGATTTGTAGGTATTTATGCCTATTTATGCCTCCACCGCGGAACTAAAGTGAAGGGGATTAGGTCACCCACCCCGAAGCATGGGTTCCGAAAAATGACGTGAGCTGTGCTGTAGTATGTTGAGTAACTAAGATTAACTGTTGAATGACTTTCATTGGAGGATGTATAACTCGGATAGAATGATGAGTGACTGTGATAGTATGTTTAATGACTTGGATAGGATGATGTATAACTGCAATATGATGCTGGTTGACTGGGCGGGGATGTTGGGTGAATTGGACAGGGTGTTTGACGACTGATTAAGATGATGTGTGACTGGGATAGGACGATGGATGAGTGGAGTAGGATGTTAAATGAATGGATAAGCTGTTTCATGACTTGGATAGGATGTTGGATAACTGGGATAAGATATTGCATGACATTAATAGACTGGTATAAAGTGCAGGACGACTGCGATACGATATTGCATGTCATTGGTACACTGGGTGAGAGTGCTGGATGACGGATATAATATTGCATGACATTGATATAACGGGAGTAGTTGCTGAATGACTGAGATAGGATATTGCGTGTGTTATGTATGATGTTTATATAAAATTATAAATAGTTTAGGAAATTATAAATGTTTCTTGACTTTAATATTTGCTTAAACTTTAATGTTATATAGGGCTTACATGTTTAGCTTTTGCTCTTGAATAAAGTTGCTTAGTTAGTATTTGAGTTCAAGGACGGTTTTAGTAAACAAGTTGTTTATTTAATTTGAGGTTAGGGCTGCTTTTGTTTACAGTTAAACTGTAAACTGCCATTGAAATTGCTGTTTTCTGTCAGCTGGACGAGCAAGTTCTAGAACAGTTCTGTTAAAAGTCACATAAACCATATAATTTTCTAGAACATTATGTCATGCGAGCTATCTTTATATATACCATGTTTAGTGGACAGTTTTTAGTTTCGACCTTACCATCAGTCTATAAAGAGTCATTACAGTTGTGAAAAATCGTTCCAAATTCAGAGAGAGTAATTATTTGTTTCAAAAGATTCACTGGTTTTACACATAATGCTCATTCATTTTTTGGATTTTGAATTGATGATTTTGGGATTTATGTGAATTATTTCCAAGATATTCTGGAGTACTTCATGTTGGCACATCAGCACATTAAAGACTACTGGCACATCAGGACATTCCAGACTATTATCAGATCAGCACATTCAAATCAGCACATTCACTCGGAACATTCTATATTTTAGGACTTGTGATTAATACATTCTGGATTATTTTTGGAATTTAATTCACAATATTGTAAGTGCCTCTTGATTTTCATGTTAATTATCTATAAGTAAATTGCTTGTTGACTTTCAGTTGATTTCTTGGTTTCACATGATATTAATATGCTATGACAAAGTTTTGACAAGAGTGCTGCATTCTTGTGATAGCATATTGCATGATACTAATCGACTGAGATAGTGTTAGATGAATGGGATAGAATATTGCATGGCATCAATAGACTCGGGTAGAGTTTTGGATGACGGATAGGATACTGCATGACATTGGCATATTTGCAGAAAGTGTTGGATGACTGGGATAGGATATTGCATAAAATTAACAGACTGTGATATAGTATTGGATGTCTGCATGATATTGATATTACATGATATTGATACACTGGAATAGAGAGTGCTAGATGACTGGGATAGGATACTGCATGACATTGATATGCTGGGATAGTGCTGGGTAACTGGGATATGATACTGCATGACACTGATAGACTTGAAAATGATGATGGATTACTAAAGAATTTTGGGTCACTTGGATAGAATCATAAATGATTAGGATCATATGTCAAATGGTTTTACAATTTGCTACAGGACTTTTATATGATTCTATGTAAGTGGTGGATCAACAGATCAAATATAGATATGCCAACTCATTAGCATAGGAATGTATGGGGGGGGGGGGGGGAGGGAATCAGTCCGTATCATGGCAAAAGCTTCAATTGAGGGGAAAATGAAACCTCAAAATATACTAACATTTTCATGAAAATAGAATAACACAATTTGCAGTTATTATAATTTTAATTTATAAATGTTATAAAGTGACAATCATTGGAGGTGCTTCAACAAGCCAAGTGATAATCTTTCAACCTGGCTGTTTTTACATAATGCTCACACATATCCAGTAATAGCAGTGGTCAGCGGCCATTGTCAGGTACAATCTGTTACCTTAGTACCAACAGTAGTGGGAGAGTTGTCGATCCATCAATTGTAATAAGGTTTGGTTTAACTGGGATAGGATGATGGGTGACTGTATGACTGAATAGGATGTTGAACAACTTATATAGGATAGTGGTTGACTGGGATACGCTGTTGGCTGGGTTAGAATGATACATGACTAGATTTAATTGTGAAATGACTTGGACAGAATATTGGGGATGGATGCTGGATAACCGGAATCATTAAATATTTTACTAGATACTGAGTAGTTCTGTTGGAATAAGCATGCAAATTTGTAACAAGAAAAACCTTTAAAGAAATTGATATGTCAATGTGTATAGAAAAACGGGTGACAGCTCAGTTGGGTGGGATTGTAGCTGAAATTGAATGAATATAAAATAGAATACATCTATAGAATAAGTTTGGTTTTTTGGGGGGTTTATGGCAAAGCAACACCTAAATGGTTATATCATGTCAACACAAGTGCAGTCAAGTGCCTTGCACATGGATATTCCATGTAGCTGATCCTGACAAATACGGTGTTGAATGAATATCAAAAAGAATGACAGACAAGGTAATTAATAAATAGGATTAGATGATGCATGACCTTAAAAGGAAAGGTTGATAACATTGGCTTACGTGTAGCGGATGTTGGGGTGGAGTGTGTACTAGGCTGATGTTGAAAGACTTGAATGTAATATAGTGAAAGTGAAATGTATTGCATTGTGGGTTTGTAATTTTTAACCTTTTATTAGGTGTCATCATATGGCATTACACGTTAGCATATAAAGGATGACTTAGGGAACTGAAATCATGAATAACTAATTTAATTTTGCCATTTTGAGTACAAGTACACATAAAAAAGCCCAAATTTCATAATTAGCATTTAATGATCTAACTAAAAACAATATATGCAAATCTCCATAAAATATACATTGGGTTATGTAAATATCATATAATCAAAACATGTATTTTTTTTTATGTATGCATTTATCAAGTTCAGAATATTTCTTTTATTGATGCCTGAATGAATCCAAATCATAAAGAGACCCTGTAAATAAAACAGATACCTTTTTAATTTTATTTTAAAAAATGAAAACTTAATTTTAGCACATAGACATATCATTTCTCAAAGAAATAAATATATTATAACTTAAAATTACCCTAGTTTGTATGCTGGAGGTCTGTTCTACTTACATGCGAAAGACATTGGTTGTTCAATACAGTGCACAAATTCTTCCACTCAGACAATAAGTGACAGTAAATATAACACCTGTATACTGATATTTTTATTTCCTTATTCATTATATGTAACTTCTAAAATGTACATCATGCATACACTCTATGTAGGCTTTTATCAAACTTCTAAAATGTACATCATGTGTATGCTATATGCAGTATGTACACTTTTATCAAAATAATTAGGAAAAGAAAACCTGACGTATAAAATCCTTTTTACTTAATAATTATCTCGTACCAATATATTATATATTATTGTTATCATTATACCTCTCCATTGACATTGTTTCAAAATTTAATACTTTTTGTACATACACAGATGTATTTCCCACTGAAAGAAATGCTTAGCAATCATCAACACTATTAAAAAGGTCCCTCTATAACAGTGTGTGAAACTTGCCAACAAATCCTGCAAGCCCACAGTACCGGTAACTTGAAAATGCTACTGGTCCTGCCTATAACCAACTGGTCCTACATTTCATCATACAAGAAGACAAAATGTTGTCAATATCTTAATGGTAAATGAAGATGGACATGAATATCAGCCCTTAGTAAGGTTATTTATATAATGAAAGGTGGTGAAAAAAATGAAAACGCAAAACAAGATACATGTATTTATATTATCTGTCAAATTTATTAACATGACCACAATTTACTGACCAGGACAATGATGCTTACTGTCCAGTTGATCCAGATCCAAAAATAACTCTAAAGGCTGGGCATCAGAATCTGTTGCTGCCATGGATGACCAGTCTAAATCATAATCAGAATTAGAATCAGTATCCTCATCCATAGACTTGTCATCAATGACAGTATCAGAACTAAACCTAACCTCCAAAGATGAGAGTCTGGTATCCAATGTACAGCTGCCCATGAAATTAGGCCTCCGGAAAGATGAGTTCCTACAGTGGATTGCTGGAACTGGATAAAATGCATCCACATTAGCAGAATACAATTGAACAGTTAATAGCATTGTCATGGTCTTAGCATGCATCCCATTTATATTTAGATACATCATGTACAAACTTATTTCAGTAAGTTCCCTCCATTCTAACCTTCTCAAAACTTTCCTATATTTATATTTTAAAACGCTTAATTAGGCACTGGATTTCCCAGCTTTATAGTTAGTGACGGGGGAATGTCATCTTCATCCACAGGAAATATACAAGGAAAATTCTAATACAGTAGTTCACTACAAGTGACTCCTATGGCATCTTCACAAAAGAATGAATCAGAGTACTTTTCACAAATGAAGAATGCATTCATAAATCTTTATAAGCGTCATTTTCTCATGTACACAATATCCTCTTTCTCTTTTGCCTCTAGAAGATGTACAGTGAGAATACCGATGTGGTAAACTGGCGCATTCTTTGCAAAAGGCAAGTATCTAGGCTCCTCAAGCGATTTCTTGAAGCATCTGAATGCTTCCTTCACGTTTCCATCAAGTGTGTAACAGATGCCAAGGATGTTAAGTGCATGATATCTCTGATGACCACCAATTGTCTCACGAACTGTTTCGTCTAACCGAGATAATAAAACCTGAAAAGGTGCACTATTCCCAACATAGTACTGCCCAATGCAAAGCACACAATATGCATAGACGCAGGGATGGATAGTGAAAGCAGGGACAATTTCGTATTTTGACAATGCACATTCAAATTTTACAGGGTATGGCACAAGGTGCAGATCTTGAAAAGAAAATATAACATCATATGCCGGATCGGTGAGTCCTTCTTCTCCACGAAGATAAATACTTGATCCTTGTCTGAATTTCCTTCCAGTGGCAGCTGAATGATTTTGTTTCTAGAACACGGGCAGGGATATATCAGAGTTTTATTTTGGCTCAGGACACACAAAGCTATACCTTGTGAAAGGTAAACTGTAGCAAGGTAAAGTGCGCCTGACATGTAGTCGATGTCTAATGCATGTTGCACGAGTTGTACTGGATCATCTACTTTGAAAGATATGTCTTTCATATACTCCTCAAAATCTGTGTCCTTGTGGAGTTTGGTGTGTTCAAAATATTCTATACCGACTCGAATGTACAGGAAAAGTGTAGGTCATTTCTTGAAATAGAGGCATGAGATTCTTTGGGTGATTTTCTTCCCATTGTATAAGCTGATGAAAGACTTGAAAAGAACCAACTTCTTCCAATGATATGCACATACAAAATAGTGAACAATTTTTCATGCAAGTTTATTTTATTTTTAAAATCCTGAATTAGTTCGTAGTCATCATAAAAATGCGGAACGCGTTTGATTGCGTCTATAAACTTCGCAATGTTTACATGACAAACAAGCCACTGCTCTGATAGTTCAGATTCTGGCATACATTTCAAAACATGGGTTACAATGTCTTCCTGCATTTCATCTATTTTCAGCAGAACACGTTCTTTTTCTGATACATCCTCTAACTTGTAAGTCAGTAGATTTCTTTGCCTATGAAAATAATGTTGCAGTTCCCCTTGCACTATACAGCTTTTTAGCATATTGAGAGATTCCACCACACACTGCAGTAGATTCTCGTCATACCACATTGACAGCCCTTTCTCCTCTGACAGCCAGAACATGATTGTCTTCATGTGATATGAGCAGAGTTGGTCAGCAGATAACGGTTCGATGTACGTCTTCAATAACACCTTTAACAGAACATAACACTGTACTTGGCTATTATTGAAATTTCACACCAATTCTCGTTCCCAGAGCAGAAAAGAGATACGCCACCCAAGGGAAACAAAACTTGATCTTGCATCTGCGGCAGGAACTACATGACACTTTTGATGGCTGATTATATTCTACTACTTCTTTTGATGGCCAATCGTGGAGGCGTTCCCGAGTGATCCATTCTTTGGCCTTGACAGGATACAGGCCAGAGAGTAGCGCATACACCTCGTCATTCGAAGTTATTAAGTTAGTTCGACCCATCGCAAACCCAAAGATATATTGAACCTCTGACATTGCACATGGTCCATGTTGGTAATGTGATATACTGGGATCATTGGTATGTCTGGTTTTCGTTTCGGAAATGAAAAAGTTTACAAACTTGTCACTAGAGAGATATGTACCATCATTAGTGTCCTGAAGCACTTGTTCAAAACTAAAATACAATAAAGACCAATGATGGTATGCTATGTCATCTAGCTTAACTAGTCTAAGTATGCCAAACCCTGGTCGGCTACCACTTGTGTCTAACAAAAATATACAGCCTGTCATTCTTTTCGAATCCATCTGGGATGTGTGAACAGTTATATTTGGTAGAACTATCATCTGGTCAAGGTCACTTTCTGCTGTTGCAGTCCCCTCAGCTGTGCTACCACCATGAAATTTTTCAGTAGGTTTCAAAACAAAGGAGTAGAGGTAATCGAGAATCAGTCTATAATTATTTTGAAAGTAATGTGCCATACCTACTGAATCCTGGCAAACTTAAGGCCTCAGAGATAATCTTCCAGAGTTTGTTCATCAGGGTATCTTTTTCAGATGCCATATTGTATCTGTAATAAGAAAAATATGAACGAATATTACAGTATTCCAGATTTTTAAAATATATTTTCTGTAAAATCAAACAAGTTCCTGCAACTTCAATTTTGTGCAAAAAATTTAACTTCAATTTTGTGCAAATTTTTTTTGAAGATTTAGTTCTGTCTATTTAAGGAAAAATCTACATTGTAAAGTATTCCAATCAGATCTCGATGTTTTGCTCTCCTACATGTATATGTCTGACAATCTGATGATCATACCCTGGTTAAGTTCATACTGATAGCATTCAGTTCTGAAAGGGATATGTTACGACTCTATGGTCTAAGAAAAATGTAACAGAAAGAAAGTGAAACCAACAAATCAAGTAAAAATCAACAAGCAATTTATTACTAGATAATTAAAATGAAAAATCGAAAAGTCACTTACAGTAATGTGTTTTGAAATCCTAATAATCCAATAAGAATGATTGTGCTAATCACAAGTCCTAAATATAGAATGTTCCGAATTCACGGCTGTGTCCTTGAATGTTATGATGTGCTAATGGTCACCAAAGTCCTGATGTACTAGTAATCTTTGATGTGCTGATGTCAAAATGAAGTATTCCAAAATCTCTGAATAAGTTCACATAAATTCCAAAATCATCAATTAAAAATCCAAAATCCAAAAGTTTGTGAGTACTGTTATAATCCAATGAATATTTAAAATAATTCCTCCCTTAGAATTTGGAATGAATTTTCACAGTTGTAATAGCTCTTTACAAGACTGATGGTAATGTAAAAACTGAATAAATGTCCACCAAACAAGGTATATATAAAGATTGGTCACATGACAGAATGTTCTGGAATATGAGTCATCTTAATGAAATTCTAACTGTAAACAAAAATCAACCTTGACCTTCAAATTGAGAAAACATATTGATCAAAACAACCTAATTCAAGGACACTAGTTATACATGTTTTTCCTAATAAATATAAAGATTTAAGCAAGATATTAAAGTGAAGAAACATTTATAATTTCCTAAAATATTTATAATATTATATAAACATCATACATAACACCTCCTCTCATAAAGAAAAAGAAAGATTTATGTAATAAAGCTTTCTTTTGAATATACATCTAATACTACAATAACCAAAATTACATAAGAACATGTTTTATGATACTGGACTTAATTACATCAAGCAATATTACATTTATAGGCACGTGAGAGTGCATCTGCAACAACATTGTCTTTTCCCCTGATGTGTCTAATGTCATTGTTATATTCCAGCAATATCAAACTCCATCTCAACAATCTCCGATTTTTATCTTTCATTTTGTTGATGAAAGTAAGGGGATTGTGATCACTGTACACAATAATTGGAGAAAGAGCTGAGGTAACATACACTTCAAAATGCTGTAAAGCCAATATCAAAGCCAAACATTCCTTCTCAATTATGGAATAATTTTTCTGTTGCTTGTTTAGTTTTTTAGAAAAATAATACACAGGGTGATCCACACCACTTTTGTCTTCCTGAATCAATACTCCACCAACCCCTACATCACTTGCATCAACAGATAATTTAAATGATTGGCTAAAATTTGGTGCAGAAAGATCTGGTGCATTCTTAAGCATGGCCTTTAACTTGTCAAAAGATTCCTGACACTTGTCAGACCAATAAAATTTGGCTTTCTTACTCAATAAACTTGTCAAAGGTTCAGCAATTTTGGAAAAATTGGAACAAAATTTCCGATAATATCCAGCCATACCTAGAAATCGCATCAGTTGCTTTTTACATATTGGAACTTGAAATTCAGAGATAGCTTTGACCTTAGCTTCTATAGGTTTAACTTGACCTTGTCCCACAATATGTCCTAAAAAAGTGACACAAGCATGGCAAAACTCACTTTTGCTCAAATTAATTGTCAGATTCGCATCGCTGAGTCGATCGAAGAATTTTCGAATGGTTTCCAAATGATCTTCCCAGGTGTTGTTGTAGATAATGACGTCATCGATATATGCGTCACAATTATCAAGACCAAATGTTATCATGTTCATCAGACGTTGAAACGTTGCAGGCGAATTTTTCATTCCAAACGGCATGACTTTATATTGATAAAGTCCATCTGGAGTTGCAAATGCTGAAATTTCTTTTGCCCTTTCCGTCAGTGGAATTTGCCAGAATCCTTTTAAAAGGTCAAACTTTCTGACATATTCCGCATTTCAAATTTTATCAATGCAATCGTCCATTCTTGGGATTGGAAATGAATCAGTTTTGGTGACACTGTTGACTTTTCTATAGTCAGTACACATACGGAATGTATTATCTGGCTTGGGAACAAGAATACATGGTGAACTCCAGTTACTTTTACTTGGTTCTATGAAATCATTCTCCAGTAAATACTGAATTTCTTTCTTCAGATAGTTCTGTTTGAGAGGATTCATCCTATAAGGATGCTGTTTCACAGGCGCAAAATCTACAATGTCAACGTCATGATAAATTTTACTTGTTCGTGTTGGAACATCAGGAAACAAGTGCTCATAGTCATGTAATAGCTGTTTTAGTTCATTTCTTTCCTGTTGTTGTAGATGTGAAAGTTTCTGGTCTAGGTTGTTCAATATTTCTGAATTCCGAAGATTGGTTATACCAGAGTCACTATAGTCTGATTGTATTCCATCGTTGATATCTTCACTGTGTGGGACAGGTACAACTAAATTAACAGAATAATTAGCTGAGCTATCTCTGTCAAAATATTCCTTTAACATATTTATATGACAAAGTTGTTTCTGTTTCCGTCTCCCAGGAGTGTTAATGATATAATTTAAGTCATTTACTTTCTTTTCAACGGTATAAGGACCATAAAATTTAGCCTGAAGAGGATTCTGAGGTATCGGAAAGAGAACCAGAACTTTGTCACCAGGTTTAAAACTCCTTTCCTATGAATTTCTGTCATACCTTAATTTCATTTTTGACTGAGTAGTGTGAAGATTAGTTCTTGCTACTTCACAGGCCTTTGACAACTTGTATTTGAAATCAGAGACATAATCAAGAAGATTAATCTTCGAATCTTCATTTGAAAGAAGATTCTCTTTCAATAATTTCAATGGTCCACGGACAGTATGACCAAAAACTAGTTCAAAGGGACTAAAACCCAACGACTCTTGAACTGATTCCCTAACAGCAAACAACAACAAATGAACACCCTCATCCCAATCCTTTTCTGTATCAAAGCAATATGATCGAATCATATTCTTCAAAGTTTGATGAAATCTTTCCAAAGCACCTTGACTTTCAGGGTGATAGGCAGAAGATTTAAACTGTTGGATGCCTAATTCATGCATAACTTGTTGGAAAATTCCAGACATAAAATTTGACCCTTGATCTGACTGGACAGATTTGGGAAGGCCAACAAGTGTACAAAACTTCACCAAAGCTTTCACAATAGTTTTAGTTTTTATATTTCTCAGAGGAATTGCCTCTGGAAATCTTGTAGATGCACACATGATGGTCAACAAGTATTGGTTGCCTGACTTGGTTTTAGGTAAAGGACCAACACAGTCTACTATTATTCTACTAAATGGTTCATCAAATGCAGGAATAGGTTGCAAATGAGCCTTAGGTATCTTCTGATTGGGTTTTCCTACCATTTGACAAGTGTGACAAGATCTGCAGTATTTAGAAACATCACTTTTGAGTTTCGGCCAATAAAAATGATTCAAGATCTTGTGATAAGTCTTACGGACTCCTAAATGACCAGCCAAAGGAGTTTCATGGGCTAAATTAAGAATTTCCTGTCGATATGACTTAGGAACAACAATTTGATAGCTCAGTGACCACTCGTCACCAGCGGGTACATCAGGTGGTCTCCATTTCCTCATAAGGACCCCATTTTTCACAAAATAACACACTGGAACTTGTGTGGCTTCAGTTTCACTAATAGCCCTCTGAAACAAACAAGATATCTCGGGATCTTGCTCCTGTTCAACGACAAGGGATTGTCGTCTGTCATCCTGATTAGAACAAAGAGAATGAGTTGCCAAAAGAGGATCACTGTGATCAATACCGTTTGATTGATCAATACCTGAGGAAAAAGTGACCTCATCAAAAGACTGACCAATACATGTGTCAGCTAAAGGAATAATATCCTGATCAACATCACTCTCAAGAGCTCTTTTTGCCATAGCTCTAGTAACTGCACAAGCAGGGTACAAATCAGGGATTTCAGTTTCGACAGGATCAACTTTCTGATCCAAACAAGGCTTGTCAGTTACAAGTGGATTAACCACAACCTTATCTCCAGCTAGGTCATTGCCTAGTAATAAATGAACACCCTCTATGGGTAAAGAAGTCACTGCCCCAACAGTCACAGGTCCAGAAACTAAGTCTGATGCCAAATTTACACAATGAAGAGGAACATTTACAAAGCCGCACTCTACTCCCTGAACAAGAACACTTTCACTTGAAGAAGACTCCTCAGACAAAGGCAAAGTACCTGATAATAAAAGACTCTGAGAAGCTCCAGTGTCCCTTAATATTTTAATTGGGATAGGCTTGGCAGAATCACCAATAAGTGATATAGAACCTTCTGACATGAATGGTTCATAAGCCTCCAAAATAGAATCAGACTGGGGTTTGTTTGACCCAACAAATGTATTGCTTTCAATACAAGACCGTGACCTTGACCTCGTAGAAATAAGAGCATTTGGAAAAGCTCTGTCTTTACTCTGTTGCTTATTTTTCAACTTGAAGCAATCAGAAATAACGTGCCCTTTCGTTTTACAATAAGTGCACGTAGGAAGAGATAAGGATTTCTGATCAGTCTTATCAGATGTTTGATTGCTAACAGTTGTGCTGTTGTGAAATTTGGAAGTACTCGAATGAGATTGAAATGGTTTTTTACCAGAACACTGCTGAGAGGACGATTTATTACCAAATGAAATTTTGTGAGTCAAGGAATAATCATCAGCCATACGAGCAGCATTTTCCAAAGTTTCCACATTCTGCTCGTCAAGATAGGTTTTAACATCACTATGGATGCACCTCTTGAACTCTTCAATTAATACGAGCTGTCTGAGGTTATCATAAGCTTGATCAACTTTCTTGGCTGAGCACCACCTATCAAATAGTTGTTCTTTATCCCTTGCAAATTCGACATGAGTTTGTCCAGTTTCTTTTCTACAATTCCTAAACCTTTGTCGATATGCCTCTGGTACCAACTCATAAGCTTTCAAGATGTACTCCTTAACCACATCATAATCAGTGCTTTGTTGTACTGACAGTGAAATGTAGACTTCACGAGCTTTGCCAATAAGTACACTTTGTAATAACAAAGTCCAATGCTCTCTGGGCCATTTCAAGTTTTCAGCTATTTTCTCGAAATGAAGAAAGTATTTATCTACTTCTTTTTCCTGAAAAGGGGGTACTAACCTAATATATCTAGTAACATCAAAACCTGAACTTGTGTTTAAAGGAGTGGAGTGTGCTCTGTTTGCCAGTTCTAATTCTCTTAACTTAAATTGCATTTCCCTTTCTTCTCTTTGCATCTGCCTCTCTTCTTTCTCTCTCTCCATCTGCATTTGCCTCTCTTCCTTCTGCATTTGTATCTGCCTCCCTTCTTTCTGCATTTGTATCTGCCTCTCTTCTTTCTCTCTCTCCATCTGTATCCGCCTATATTCTTTCTCTCTCTCCATCTGTATCTGCCTCTCTTCTTTCTGCATTTGTATATGCCTCTCTTCCTTCTCTCTCTCTCTGAATCTGAAGCTTTGCCAATTCTAAATCCATCTGGTTCTTTAACTCTAATTCCCTTAATTTCCTGTCAGAATCAGATACAGGCTTTCTCTTCAAACTTAAAGCACTGCTATCAAAATTTCCCTTTCCTACTAAATACTGAATCAAAATAATCTTTATTTCCTGTTTTGTCAATGATACTTTTGCCTCAGATAGACTGTATTTTCTGGCAAGGTCGAGCAATTCATCCTTTCTCATGCACTCTAACCCCTCCTGGGTAGGTTTTGAAATGAAATTCTGAACAGTAGATGCCATTGTAAATGCTTGCTGGTTTCACACAAAAAAATTCTCTATATAAAAAAAATCTTTGCCAAAGACAAAAAAAAAAAAATTCCGAGACAAAATCAATATGAATTTCAAAAATAACTTTAATATCTCTAATATGCTTTAAAGAAATTCAGATCCCGGACGAGCCCCCAATTTCTGTTACGACTCTATGGTCTAAGAAAAATGTAACAGAAAGAAAGTGAAACCAACAAATCAATTAAAAATCAACAAGCAATTTATTACTAGATAATTAAAATGAAAAATCGAAAAGTCACTTACAGTAATGTGTTTTGAAATCCTAATAATCCAATAAGAATGATTGTTCTAATCACAAGTCCTAAATATAGAATGTTCCGAATTCACGGCTGTGTCCTTGAATGTTATGATGTGCTAATGGTCTCCAAAGTCCTGATGTACTAGTAATCTTTGATGTGCTGATGTCAAAATGAAGTATTCCAAAATCTCTGAATAAGTTCACATAAATTCCAAAATCATCAATTAAAAATCCAAAATCCAAAAGTTTGTGAGCACTGTTATAATCCAATGAATATTTAAAATAATTCCTCTCTTAGAATTTGGAATGAATTTTCACAACTGTAATAGCTCTTTACAAGACTGATGGTAATGTTAAAACTGAATAAATGTCCACCAAACATGGTATATATAAAGATTGGTCACATGACAGAATGTTCTAGAATATGAGTCATCTTAATGGAATTCTAACTGTAAACAAAAATCAACCTTGACCTTCAAATTGAGAAAACATATTGATCAAAACAACCTAATTCAAGGACACTAGTTATACATGTTTTTCCTAATAAACATAAAGATTTAAGCAAATATTAAAGTGAAGAAACATTTATAATTTCCTAAAATATTTATAATATTATATAAACATCATACATAACAGATATAACTAGTGTGATTACAGGGAGACTCGTGCAATGCATGCTCTCGAACTGCCTCCTTTATAACCTGAATATCTAATGCAACCCAATTTCAACAGATATGTACGACTGACTGTGAAAACATAGACATAGTGGAAGTAAACATGATTTTATTATCTGGGTATAACTTAGTTAAAATGGCCGTTATGACAGGACTAATAGGGCCCTAATGTGTTGCTTGGATGAAAGCTTGACAACTTCTAAGAGTAAGGGCTATTGGTAATGCGAACAGGCTTCATAGCATGGGTGTGTCTGGTAGAACAAAATATCATGTAAAGAAGCCAATAAGTGGAAACTGCTACATTATTTACTTATAAACCTGTCAATGGAATGTGCAGGTACAATCTGTTTTGTGGAAAAATTATTTGTATGAGCTAACATAGGCAAGTTGATATCACATATTATGCGCAATAGAAAATGGCATAGAGATATAATTGAGAGATTGCAATGTAATTATTATATTGTATAAAAAATAAACAGGCATAACATTTTGTAAACACATGGGGCCCTACGTACACAGCATGTTTGAAACATCCCAATGTAAATTAACGGAGGCCGCCATCTTGGTCTTATTTGTTGTTAATACAGTCCCAAAAAAATGATAGTCATATTACATACATGTCTTTCACCCAATTCCTATCAAAATTATCACTAGAAAATACATTTGTGGTCGGTACTATTAATAGTAAAGAAAATCTTAACCATTTGTGAAATATACACCATCAAATCAGTTATTCCTTTAATTTACATTTCACTTGCTTTTCCTCTGTTGTTTCACAACATGTAGTTCTGTGAATATTAATACACCGAACTGTATATCTTCCGGTATTATCCATTGCTTCATGTTAATACCCATCTAAAGATAATGAAAAGTTATTTAAATGAACTAAATATCCTAAATATACCTTATATTTCTTCAGAAATGGTAATATATAGATTCTTCTTTGAACTATGAGAACTATTGTAGTGGTAGGATGCGTTTCTGCTAGTGTGTAAGAAGGCACTTCACGCAAGGTAAGGGTGTGGATCAAGAGAAGAAAATCATTAATTTTATGAAAATTAAGAACTGATCAGGTAAGCTATGTGAAAAGTTGCATACCTCAAAAGGTCTTTTCTTCAGGTCTGTTTGATGTCACGATTGTCACTAATTGTGAATTGTAAACTAAGTGCAGCCTAACATGGTCAGTGAAGGTGAGGATGACATGTATATGTCCTCGTGTTTTATAAAGTGGAATCTACGATCTGTTAATTAGTTAAATACATATTGATTGTGTTTTAGTGACATTTCTTGTACGTGTTCTAAATATTCATTGGTTTTGTATTTTGTGTGACATTTTGAAGGCTTTGGGTAAGTAATTTTGTATTATGCTATGGTATAGTGAATTGCAAAGACATGGAATTCTTTAGTACTAATATAAGTACCCCTACTTCGAGGACAGGCTCTCAACCATGATGAGGCTACTACATTGTAGCTAGGGTTGCTTTAGAAAGATGAATGTAAGGAGGCGATTTAATGATGTTGGTGGTCCACAAAGTCGAAAATATTGATAAGCCATGAGGGATAATCAGGTGGAACAGTATTGAAGTGACAAGACTTGGTGTCCACCATATCAATTGATAAAACAGAAAAGATATCCGCTGGAGAGAAAGCTATCAACATTGTTGTGTGCTGCATTCCCAATCAGTGCAATAGGAAGCTGAATGTGTTTCAACATGATAGTACAAATGCTGCATTTCAAATCAAATAGTCTGTAAATATGTTTGATGGTTATAGAATGACAAACCTAGAGTGTCTGAAAGAGCACATCACTGAAATATCAACTCGCTCTGCTTAATGTGTCGAAGCCTGGAAGACGGTAGAGAATGGTGGCAGTCATGTAACCCTGCATACTGAAAGTCATAAAACATTATCAGTTGTGATGCAGAAGCTTACACCTCACATTATGATAATAATTATACACTACCAGGAAGGCACATAGATAGATAGATAGATAGATAGATAGATAGATAGATAGATAGATAGATAGATAGATAGATAGATAGATAGATAGATAGATAGATATATAGATAGATAGATAGATATATAGATAGATAGACATATAGATAGATATATAGATAGATAGATAGATAGATAGATAGATAGATAGATAGATAGATAGATAGATAGATAGATAGATAGAGAGAGAGAGATAGATAGATAGATAGATAGATAGATATATTTGCAGCATGTACAAAAAGACATGAACAGAGAATATAAAAATTTTCAAACTGTTCAACTTGGTGATCATCATAAATTTTGTCACTGTCAATACTCTCAATAATATTATTACGAACAGCCATGTGCAATTTGTGTCACAGAGTTTCTCATATAATTCTGCTTATGGTAAGCACAAGCCTTCATATCTTTTCTCAGAATTACTTTCTACATTTTCAGGATTGACTAACATGTCTTTTATTTGCAGACTGTGTGTGGAGAAAACCAGCTTACAGTGTATGTTCGATAAAGGTCAGTGACATTCTTTTTCCAGTACAATAAAATACTATACTGATCTATAATGCATCAAACTTTGCGGACAAAGAAGTGTGGATTTTATTTGACGTTATCCTTTCACAAACTTACTAAGTGTTGCAGGCAACTTAATTGACAGAAATAGGACATCACTATTACCACAATTTGTAGCCATTTCTTCACAATCAAAGTATCATCCCCCACTGACCTATACTGAATTGTGCGTAACCAATAACCCCTAATATTGAGAAGGATAAGGATTATCTACCTACCCAACATATCCATCCAACCCTCTAAATATCTAGCCATCTGTACATCTCTATCTATCCAGCTTATAGCTTGTCATAATGATTAAGAGATTGCAACAATCTTACAATAAATAGATAAATTAATTAATTAAAGCTGGAAATATGTGATTGGAAAACATCCATCCCCACACTTTACTGTTTTGACAATCACCCCCAGTTTTACCCTCTTCGCTAAGTCACTGACGGTAGGAATGGACTCAGGAATCAACTTTTGCTGCATATGTTACTAAACTCTCCCCTTCAAAGGGTTAAGAACATACCTAAGGGTCAATGTAGGTTGCATATATGAATTTGTCTTTCTATGCCAAGCAAGTGAATATAGGATTATAGTATGGTGATCTCAACAGTAATTTATGATCCTGGGGCTAAGTCTCTGGGAAGATAAGGATAGACTCGGGCCAATTTCAGTCACACATGTAAATATGTATTTTTATGCTAAATAAGTGTATATATGATTATAGTATGGTAATCCCAATAGACATGAGCCAGGGGTCAAGTCACTTGGAAGGTAAGGAGGGACCCATGGGCCAATGTCAGCTGCAGATATGAGTTTGTTTTTTGATGTCCAGTAAATGTATATAAGGCATAGGGTAGGGATCTTAGTAGTTTACAAATTATGACCGAGGGGCTAAGACCCCAATGAAACAAGGATAGACAGAGCAGCCAATGTCAGTTGCACAAGTGAATTCTTCTTTTTGGTCATTAAGTAAACAGATGCTTGTTTTTTTTTCTAAAATGAATAATAAAATGTTGACAGCTTCATTGGTTAATTAAGACATGCATTGGCATATGTGTCTGTATACAATTATGATGTTTAAATATATCCTCTGTAGCATATAACAGGAGTTTTGGCATAAATGATCACAGATAGTATGTCTAGAAAAGTTTTGAGATAATGATAAATGTTTTTTAAGTTTCACTTCTACAAAGTTTGATCGAAGCTCCTTCTATCTCTAAAGGTGATCAATGAAGCATTGTACCAGACTCCCAGAGAGCAGAGATATCAGAGATCCACATGAAAGTGTGACTGAATTAAACTAGAAACAAAATAAAATTATGTATCACACCACTTTACATCACGTGGAAACTATTGCACCAGGTTTTGTGAATATTTGTCTAACTCTAGTAGGAGTTTACATGATGGAATGACGGATATGTGGAGGTGATTACAATATCCCCGACACTTTTAAAAAAATAATGATAAGGATAGTCGGTCATGGATCCAAGAAGAGGAGGGGACAGGGGGTATTTTGGACCTTGAACCCTGCCTGTAGGGCTTTAAATGTTTGGATTTTCCTATTTACTTGGGGCATACTTAACCCTTTAGCCCCCGCCATCCAGGGTTGGTGTGGATCTGTAGTAGACAGATAAATATGTCTGTAAAAGGAGATTTGTATTCTGATATTTGTTACCATCAGAATAAAAATCTAGCTATCAAGACAGATTTATCAGTATTGATACGTCTCTGCAAGAGACTATATATATATATATATATATATATATATATATATATATATATATATATATATATATATATAAATTATATCACGATAGAAAAAAAAAAAGAGAAATGTATATTCAGGGTTCATACAGCTGTTAGTAATACAAATTCCAGACCTTTTCCAGACTGGTTTGCAATTTTCTCCAGACTCCTCTGGCACATGCATTCGAAGTCTGTGTCACTATAAATGAGCACAGTGGTATTCACATAATATAAAATAGTATCCAATTGTGGGTGATAGGTCATGCATCTCGCCAACCTCAATGAGCCATCATGGCTGTCCCTAGACCAAATGGCACCCCTGGCCATGAATGTATTCAGCAAAATAAAACACAGCAACCCAAAATTCCATACTTTTCTAGACTTTTAGAGCAAAATCTTTATTTTCTATACTTTTTCCAGGTCTGGAAAGATCACTCTTTTTTCCAATACTTTTTCCAGACTTTGTATGAACCCTGTATAGATTGATATGTACATAGATGAGAAGAAAAGGAAGGGTCAGAATGCCATGAAATAAGCTAGCATCTGAATGGCGGGCTGGAGGCAATTTTGCTCGTTATATGAGAGGTATTTGAAAAGTTCTTAATATTCAGTTTTAACATTTTTCTTTCTTTGAACGTGTCAATACATTTTATGCTGATCGATAAACAAAATAACATTCTATAACATGATCTGCCGCTGCATGTACAGCACACCAGATACACATGCAGATATACGAGTGTGACATAACATAGGCACATGACAGTGAGGTATAAATGTTAAAGGAGAAACATTTCTGCTACTGAGAAAATACATTTCTGCTACAGAGCTAAGACATCTATGCCAATCCCGAGAGAGGTATAAGTGTAACATAAGTGACAAAAAAGTGTTATCTGAGCATACAAAGTGTAATCTATATATCACACATCATAATTAATTAAAAAAAAATGTACATGTAGTTTTTCTACTAACCTGGATCTGCAGCTGGTTAAAATTTTTGACACAAATTGGCATGTGGATTAGTACCAGTATACCAACACAAAACATATTGACAATTTATTTATATACAACACTCATTTTAACTAGTCTAGATTTCTAACTTTCTCTGAATGATTGTAAAGTCTAGTCTACAAATTCTGCAATGAGCATGATGATGTGCTCAACATAAGTGCATCACTCTGAGTCTTCTTTTCAATTTTGTAAAGTACTATTGATTTGTCCTTTTTCTGATCCGAAATGTTTTTAAATTTAAAAAGATCCCATTTTTCTAACATTTTTCAATCATATAAGATCCACGAATCACATCGATAAAGCCCCTGTCGCTACCTAAATCTATTTATCAAAATATAATGAATGTGTGTGAGATATGTTTTCATACTGAATTAACCCATCTGTTTTATTGGAAATGTGTCATATACAGCTGTTATAAATAGAAAATAAGGATGTAAGTCTACGATGGACAAATGTACTCATACACTATTCTTAATGCAGTAGTCTTCTTTTTTAGAATATTCTCAAATTTATATGATGTGTGGGATTAAAGAGATGATAAAAAAAAATGACATACAACTTTTTATTGCTTTATTTTTAGTTTTTCTAATGTACAAAAAAGCGTAATCCATATACAAGTGAGCATAAGATGTTATTAAGTGAAAACAAGTGTAATCATTACGCCCAAAGCATAATGGTTGGCATGTATGCAAAGAGCATACTTTAAAATATGGTACTTTTAGGGTACTCTCAAACAAATATCAAGGCCAACTTGAATAAAGTTTACATATGTAATTTCCTGTCATATCCTACAATTTTGAAGTGGTTTCATTGTTTTAAAGATTGTTGCGAATCCATTGAAGAGAACACACGTTCAGGAAGACCATTGTCTACCATTGGTGACTGGAGAAGTGACTGCTATGAAGAGGTCAATTGATGAAGATGCTCGAGACACAGTGGAATATATTTATATTATCATGGACAAATCTTTGTCAGCTGTTTGTAATATACTGAAGAATCATTTGTAGGTCAGAAAGGTTTGTATATCATGTGTCCCACATTTATTGATGGCTGGTCAAGAACAGTCTATCGTTGAAATCGCCAAACAGCTACTCAAGAGCGACCAGAGAGGTTTGAATGAGATTTTCACTGTGATGAAACATGGATTTACTGTTTTAAACCTGACTCCAGAGAAAATAATAACGTCTGGGTCATAGAATATGGGTAGAGAACATAAATCGCTTAATGTAGTCGGATGGTGAAGAGAGTTTGATGCACTTTATTTTTCAATACAAAAAGCCCAGTCATCCAGGTGCCTGTGCCTGACTCTAGTAGTGTCACTCGAGATTTTTATATCTTCACAGTATTGCCAAGAGGTATAGAACACTTCTGAACCAGCATCCGCACACCAGTACCCGAGATATAAATCTACTCCATGACGGTGTACCAGTGCATAAATCTATATATAACTGGATAATCAGACTGAGAAAGTGTGCATAGAGATGCATGGGAAGTACTTTGAGTTGATGCTCTGCTTATGGATGTGACAAGTCTGATGTTGGTGATTACTTTCTCACATAGCTTTATTTTATGCATCAGAGCGACTTGTTATCATTTGAATAATATAAGAGATTTCCTGAAGTAATGGGCTGATCCAAATATTCTTCTTTAGAGTGTGTACCTTGATGTAGGAGAGACTGGGTACATTAGTGGGTGCGGAGCACTGGTTATCAAATATAAACTTGTTACTGGTCCTTTTTGGAAGACATACTGAGAGTGACTTCATATTTTGGCCTCAAATACTAACATGCATCAGATGAAGATACACTTGGAGGCATGGGCACGGTATAAAGATTCCTTATTGCTGGTGATGGCATGTTTCACCAAGACCAGGTAAGTATCACTAAGGATGAAGCTTGCGAATCTCTTAATGCTCCATTTGAGAACCATATTTTAGACACTTACACTCAGATGGCTCTTGAATTAGGTTTTGGTGGCATGCTCCTAATCATGGAAAGACAAGCAAAAGACCTGCAGTAAGTATTGGAAGATCAAACATGTTACATCTCATAAAGTTTCCAGTGTACCAGCTACCAATACTGCCTCATAAAGATATTTTGCAGTTATACATGCTCATGAGTGCCACACCATCTGCTTCAGCAACAATATATGAACCCATCATCATATGGAACAATAATAAAACATCATCTTGCTTATTGTGATACCCTGTTACGTCTTTCATTTCATACTAACAAAAATATCATGTGAAATCTTGTTGCAAAGCTACTTTATTAGGTGCAGACCAGTGTAGTCCCCTTATTAACAACATCATTGTCATATTTGTCTGATGAAGAGCACTAACGAATTTTGAATGATACAAGAAAAACAAATGTGGCAAGAATGACACAATAAATAAGAGAGAAACAACAACGTACACAGGCAAATAACAAAATTTAAGACAGAGGCATGATAAAAGGGAAACACAGGAAGAATAAATTCATACAACAAAGGTAATATTAACATTGAAATTGACATAGCTTGGGGTATTGTGCATTTCAGAAAACCGAATTCTGTAATATAAAGAGATAAATGGCAATGAATGCAGATATGCTTTCATTAATCAGATTCCGTTCAGAAAGTTACTTTTAGGCAGCAAAGAGCCAAAAGAGTTGTATCAGCAACGACATAAAGATAGGGCATACACAGTTGAACAGCTTGAGCAGAACTTTAAAATAATGATTTCAGTTAAACTCAGAGGATGAGATTGAAAATCCAATGCAGAAACTAAGACATAGAAAGAAAGAAGTAGATTAATTAGTAACTGCTTTGTAAGCAAAACAAATTTCAACCATTGAGGATGGTAGGAAAAAGATAATTGTTTCAGAATAGAAGAATTTATTGCCAGATTTTCTTAATGATCTAAAGTTTGTTATTGAGATACGAGTAAAATATAAGTGCCGTCACCCTGAGACACAGAAAATTGAATAGTTTTCTGGGTTAGTATTGAACATTTACAAG
The DNA here is from genome assembly GCA_029931535.1 of Margaritifera margaritifera. NCBI lineage: Eukaryota > Metazoa > Mollusca > Bivalvia > Unionida > Margaritiferidae > Margaritifera > Margaritifera margaritifera. Next base: position 1,930,360 of record JAQPZY010001323.1, read on the forward strand.
AACATGGACAGAAACAAAATTAAAACAGAATATTCAGTTGCATATGATGATGACAATGATGACTGGTATTTTCCTTTATTATAAGATCTTCAGAATGGAGATGATGTTATTTTGTGAATTCATCCCTATTTTCAAAAGCGTGTTAGATGAAACATGGTATTGTACTGGAAAATAATAGAATGCATGTGTTTCCTGTTTTTCTGTACTTATGATGCTTGAGTTGGGTTGGGCGCTGCATTAAGCTTATCGCACTTGTAGTGAGTGAGTACGACACCCTTATAGTTAAACCGTGGATCAGTATTATTGCATGGGCCGAGCTCTGCGTGTCAAAGCGTTTCACCGTTAGCCTACCCTATAGGTTTAATGCCTCCCCACTTTGACAGATGCTTATTTTCGCAATTGTTTCAAACTGTTGTTTCAAATTTCCATCTTTTTTCCTATTTTCGTTATTAATTTATATTATATTAATGTATCTCCTAAGTTTTTGTTTTCTGCCTTAAGAAAGTCTGATGCACTAGTCTTATTTTGTTTGTCCTCGAACATTTTTCTTCCGGCCTTGTATTTCGGGCATGTGTTCAATACACGTTCAAGTGTTTCTCCTGTCGGACAGTGTGGGCAGTTTGTATTCGTGTTTTTTTTTCTGAATATTTTCCTTTGCATCAAGCCAGTAAGCTTCTCCCTGCCCTTATCCTATTTTGTATATTCGTATCAAAAGAGTTTTATAGTCAGGTATGTTAGTTTCCAGCTTACGTTATTTTGCATTTTATAGTTGTCTCCCTCAGAAGTGCTCTGTGACACCTGCAAGTTATGGTCAACTTTTATCTGGATGATAAGCCTTAGTGCAGCTCCCATACTTATATGTAATTTTGTGTACTTTTGACTACCCTGACAGTTAAGCATACCCTTGAAACCTAGCAACTTCCATATTATAAGTGGCAGCATTTGCTTATTGCCCAGTCCAGTGCCAGGCGAATTGCATAGTATCTGGCATTTCTTCAGGGAGCTGTCATGTCCCACTGCAACTAGATTTAATACCATAGCTAACCTAGGCATGAGTGACCACTTGTTGTGTTCAGCAGATAGCTATCTAAAATTTAACATTTTCTTTATTACTGATTTTTCTTTTAATTAAAAAGTTGAATTTGAAAATTTGAAAATGTATACTAACTTTATATTTTTAAAAATGAAATTAAATGTCCTGTTAAATTTACTTTTTGATACAATTTTCTGACTTGGATTATTCCAGGTTACAAATAGAATTTTTCTGCATTGAAAATTCCAAGAAATGAAAAGTTATGGCAACCTGAATTTCTTACATACATCTATCGGATCATTAATTATTTAATAGCCATGAAACCAGTCTAGCTGGTGGGATACTAACAAACAGTACTAAATGTTTTGAAATGCGCTCATTGTCTAGTAAATGGATCCATATTGTTTTTCCTTTATTAATTTCACAAGCTTCCATCTATGTTTTTTTGTTGACAGGAGAAATGTTTGATTTCATTTTGATACCCTGTTACGTGTTTCATTTCATACTAACAAAATATCATGTGAAACCTTGTTGCAAGCTACGTTATTAGGTGCAGACAAGGTCCCCAATTTTAACAACCCGTGGCCTCAGAAATTGGTGAGGAACACCTACTTTTCAAGGTTGAAAACATGTAAATGAATCAGTGGTCAGAAGCCTATAGGCACATCAGTCCCCAAAATTGCTCCTTATGGAACACCAACAGTACATAATTTTAAATGCATGCACATTTCTTTGCAGTGCACTAAATGTTATGATATTTGCTGCGCAAGTTTGAAATACGACTTTATTGAAGATGTTTGGATGATATATGAGTGGAATAGGATGTCGCATGACTAGGATAGGATGCTCGATAACTGCAATGGGATGCTGATTGAATGGGATGTTGGTGACTGGCAGATAATGTTGGGTGACTGGGATAGGATAGTGGGTGGGATATTAGAAAACTTGGGTAGGATGATGGGTGATTGGGATGGAATGTTAGACGACAGGGATAGGATGATAAATAACTGGGATAGGATGTTGCATGACCAGGGTAGGATGTTTGATAACTGCATTAGGATACTTGTTGACTGAGATGGAATATTGGATAAATGGGACAGTATGATGTATGATGGGTGAGCAAAACAGGATGTTAGATGATTGGATTGTATAGAATCACTTGATCTAAACATTGAACTACATTTCATTTCACTCATATTAATCCTTCTCTAAGGTTCGAAGTTTTTATTTTATAAGGGAGGTAACCCTTCGACGAATTGGTAATTTGTTGGGCTTGTCCTAGCTTGACTTGTATTTCTTTCTATTGATAAATAAGCATGATCATCTTCAAGATATTAAAGGTTGTTACTATGAATTGTCAGGAATGTGTGGGACCAGTTAAGAGATGGGATGATTTGAACTATTTAAAACAAAATAAATATTCAATTTATCTTCAAGATACCCACTTTATTCAGAAATGTGAGAATTACATACAATCGGCTTCGGGCCTGGGTGTATTTTCGATCACTTTTCATAAAAAGACGCGAGAGGGGTAGCTATTGAACAAAATAACAATTTTCAGTTCACCATACACAGAACGAAGAAAGATAATACTAGTAATAAATAATTCTAGAGATTATAGATTTATTGTGTAATATTTGATACAGTCCCAACCGAGATAATCCATATATCTGCTCGGAAACAAGAGCAATATCACAGCTATTAGTAGTGATTATGTGATTGTTGGATGTGATTATAAGTTAGTAATGTTTTTCAAATTTAATGTCTATAATTATAATATGTTAAACAATCCCAGGGTAAGAGAGGTGGCTCTTGATATATGTACTGAACATACTTTGGTTGACATTTGGTTAGAGAGAAATATTGGTGCAAACAGATACACATGGAGAGAAAATAACCCAAATAAGCAAGTCAGGCTGGACATTTTCTTATTTCAGAATATCTATTTACAATGGTGGAAGAAACTGTCATTGAACCTGGTTACCGAACTGATCATTCCATTGTAAAAGTGACTTTGGCTTTTAGAAAAACTGATAAATACAAACCATTTTAGAAATTCAGTATCTCATTATTTAAAGAATCAGATTACATTTCTCTTGCTAAAGATAAAATTCATCATTGCAAAAGTCAATATATTCGTTCTAGTCGAACATCTATCTGAGATATAATTTACTATAAATGATACAACTTTTTCAATATGATACTGTTAGAAATTATGGGAAAAATCATCGCTCACTCATCCTTTAAAAAAAACAACAAGATCAACTGGAGACACAGGGTATTAATAAAATTAATTATTTAGAACAAAAATAATGAAACTAATTAATTACAATTTATTGAGAGCAAATCAAAACACAAAAAAGTTGGTGGAAATTCGTTGGACAAAAATTGAATAAGATCAAAGGCAAAATAGATTGAAGAAGGAGAGTGTTATTGGTAAAATTGAAACTATATAAGTAAAATGATGCCTAATTTGTCAAAATCGGATGGAACGTATGCTGGTAATCATTCTGAGATTTTGAAAGAATCAAAATTATATTAGAAGCTATATTCTTTTTATCAAGTGGACCCAGCTGATCTCAAGTCTCTTCATAATTATAGGGATATTCCTAAACAAGACAGTGCACGGACAGAATCTTTGAAAGGCCCTATAAATCTAGATGAAACAACTGGAATCCTAAAATTCATGCCAAATAATAAAAACCCAGGATCAGATGGGTTTACAGGCGAGTTCTCTCAAGTTCTTTTGCATATATCTTGATCCATATTATCTAAGGGCAATTAGTTTTTCATATAATTCTGGGGAGCTATCATTAACTCAAAAGGAATGTGTAATAACTTGTGTTCCGAAAGGAAATCTCTCCTTAAACCAATTCACGCAAATTTGCGTATCTGCACAAATGACAAACTTAGCACTTCGGAGACCTGATTGAAATGAGTTTTTAGAAAGCGTCACTAATCTGCTGGTTGTTTATTTAGCACTTAGTTGATATCTGGAAAAATGGATTTATAAATGGAAATAATATGAGCTTTGGGAAGAACACACATAGTGAGTAAATATGCATTTATTATTGTACACCCGGTAGAGTAATTACAATCCTTCACGAGTTTTCATGTTCATGAAATGTTTCATTCGAATTAAATTGTAATCAATCAGTTTCAGTGTTCCTCGTCATTCAAGTACTTATCCTAATGTATATTTCACATTCTCAGCACTATATATAACTGTGGCATTACAGCAAAGATAGAAACAGGTGATGTCTTTCCACCGTATTTGACGGAAAGGTGGGGGGAATGTCGGCGTCGGCTTGCTTGACATTTCATTGTGATTTTACGTTCGTTATCTAGCTCAGCCACGAAAAACACGGAAATTGGAACCCTACGAATTAAAAGAGTTTCATTTTATTGGGGAAAATGTTCGTACTCTACATGATTTTATGTTTTCTACAAAATATATAACACATCTGCACTTCGTCTCTTAATTTACTTTGAAAAACCTTTCACTTATAACGTATTAGACTGTTTAATTTTTGGACGAGACTTCAATAATTGGTTAAAGCTCTTTTACAAAAATACTAAATCATGCACCATTGTAAATGGACAATGCTCATCGTGGTTTGATGTTAGGAGAGCCTGCAGACTTGGTGATCCCCTCTTCCTGTATATTTTCTTCGGTGTGCCGAGATTTTCGAGATATTAGCCCATATAATCAGGAAAAGTACAAATATTGAAGGAATACAAATAAATCATAGAAAATATATGATCTCATAGTATGCCGATGATACTTTACTCACTCTTAAGGCTCTGAAATGTCCCTGAAACCGGCACTGAATCTCATTTATCAGTACTCTAAATTTTCAGGTTTTAGTATAAATATTGAAGAAAAAAAAATGAAAGCACTCTGGATTGGAAGTAGAACAGGCAGTAATATCAAATATTGATCAGAATACCACCTCGACTGGCATTCATCTGAATTTTTTTTAACTGGGCATACAATTTTCCACAGAGCTAAACAATATGGTTAAATTAAACTATGATAACACAATCGGTAAAATAAACAATTTACTGCTTCAGTGGTCAAACAGATCACTAACTCCTTTTGGTAAATTTACAGTTATTACAAGTTTGGCATTACCAAAATTTACTCATCTAAAAAAGAGTTTACCAAATCACCCTCATAGTGTACACCAGGAACTAGATACTCTTTTTTACAAGTTTGTTTGGAGTGATCAAGAGACGAAAGATAAGTAATTACTAAAGACTATCACGAGGGTGATCTTAAAATGGTTGATATCAATATGTTTGTTGATTCTATTAAGATAGCATTGATTAGAAGAATGGTTACTCTTGGACTTAAGTGGAAAACATTTAACCTGCTCTTCTCCCAAACACAGAAATATTTTTCGTATTTGCTATAAATTTCTTCAAAAAGTTAACAAATACCTGAATAAGGTTTAGGTAGATGTATTTTCAGATTATATAACATTTGTTACGACTCTATGGTCTAAGAAAAATGTAACAGAATGAAAGTGAAACCAACAAATCAATTAGAAATCAACAAGCAATTTATTACTAGATAATTAAAATGAAAAATCGAAAAGTCACTTACAGTAATGTGTTTTGAAATCCTAATAATCCAATAAGAATGATTATTCTAATCACAAGTCCTAAATATAGAATGTTCCGAATTCACGGCTGTGTCCTTGAATGTTATGATGTGCTAATGGTCTCCAAAGTCCTGATGTACTAGAAATCTTGATGTGCTGATGTCAAAATGAAGTATTCCAAAATCTCTGAATAAGTTCAGTTAAATTCCAAAATCATTAATTAAAAATCCAAAATCCAAAAGTTTATGAGCACTGTTATAATCCAATGAATATTTAAAATAATTCCTCTCTTAGAATTTGGAATGAATTTTCACAACTGCAATAGCTCTTTACAAGACTGATGGTAATGTCAAAACTGAATAAATGTCCACCAAACATGGTATATATAAAGATTGGTCACATGACAGAATGTTCTAGAATATGAGTCATCTTAATGTAATTTTACTTGTAAACAAAATTCAACCTTGACCTTCAAATTGAGAAAACATATTGATCAAAACAACCTAATTCAAGGACACTAGTTAAACATGTTTTTCCTGATAAACATAAATATTTCAGCAAATATTAAAGTGAAGAAACATTTATAATTTCCTAAAATATTTATAATATTATATAAACATCATACATAACACATTATATATAGCAAGTTTACAGTTGAAAACAAAAAACTCTTTCAAACACTAAAATGGATGAATCGAAATATAATTTTTGGAAATTCTAGAGTAATTTGCAAAAACTGGATTGAGAGGGGAATCTTCTATATAAATGACTTTGTAAATAAAGATGGTTCATGGATCAGTCTTGATATGTTTCGTAATAAATGTGTTCATGGATCAATCTTTATAAGTTTCATGATAAATGTGGATTTTATGTAAATTTCCTAGATTTGCAGTTTTTTTTAGGTGATATGAAAATCTAAAGAAGTAAATTTCATATCAGTATCAATTATAATATACAATACCCTTATATGCACATATCTATTTTGCTTATAATAATGGATAACAAGTGCTTTAAATAATTTACAAAACACTAATTTAAGCATAAGCCATCCTCAGTTACGAAATGGAATACAGACGTTGGCAATTTAATTCAGAATTAATGAAACAAGCGTTGCTCCTTGCCTCACAAGGTAAACAGATGTCCATGACTTAAATGGTTTCAAATGAAGATATTAAACAGAATTTAGGCAATAAATAATTTGAAAAAATGTCAAAGTATTGCATGCTCTCTTTGCAAAAACTCTATAGAAGTTTTATCACATCTTTTATGGAAGTGTTCAAAAAGAGAACTAATATTGACCAGATTTATACAGTGTATAAAGCGTGAGTGCTATTATCTATATAGCTTTGACGCATCAGAGAGAGAATTTCCGCTTGCAAAATAGATATAAAGCTGATGATGTGATTAACTTATTTATATTTCAGTTGAAATTATATATTTATAACTGTAGATTTAATAACGAATTACCACATATGTCTCATTTTAAGAAAGAACTGGCATTACACTTTGTCCAAAAAGTAATCAGATTACACAAACTGTACATGGGAAAATAGGTATACATGTCTGTATACCATGATGCTTCCCTGTGTTGACCCACCGGTTAGACTGTTTCTAGAGAGATACAATCCTTGAGTCCTAGCCATCTATATTGTCCCAGCAGTCCCTGTAGCAGGGAGGCTACACTGTATTAATTATTTTGTGTATATGTCTATAATTACCTTTGTACGTGTAGATACCTAAATTGTATATGCTTGCATGTATGCATTTCTGTAGATATGTGTGTATGGGTATTTGTTTGTGTGCATACGCATGTATGTATGTATGTATGTATGTATGTATGTATGTATGTATGTATGTATGTATGTATGTATGTATGTATGTATGTATGTATGTATGTATGTATGTACGTACGTACGTACGTACGTACGTATGTATGTATGTATGTATGTATGTATGTGTGCATGTATGCATTTTTGTCGATATGTGGATGTTAAAGTCGCCAAGTACAACAAAATGTGTACATAACTGTGCAATAAAATGGTCAATATCAGATTGATTGATTGGAGAGCTAGGAAGGAAATATGTTGAGCAAAGTACAAGATCTAAATGCAGCGACACACGAACGGCTACAGCCTGTAAAGTAGTATTGAGATTAATTTTGATGCGAGGAGTTTTGTTGTTTATGATGATGAACAGTCTTCCAGCAGCCTTATCGGCATTTCTTTAAAAGCTACTGTACGTGGTGAAGTTTTAAGAATAACGCTATCATTTTCATTTTAAAAGGTTTCCTGAAGGCAGACAGTTATTGGACCATGTTTATCGAGTTAAAGAATAATTTCATCAATATTTGTCTTTAAACCTAGCAGTTCCATTGCGTTATGATGTCAGTCAAATTTATTAAAGTGGTGCAAGCATGGGACTTCTGGGAGCTTTTCCTAGTGTGATAACAGGGGCCTCTCCAGTGTCCATTCTTTCTAGACTCCGAAACTTGTTAAAGAGCTTCATAGGATGGTTATGGCGAATGTTGATTTGTTTAACTTGGGAAGCGTTTTGATCTAGCAATATCTCTAGACGAATTGAGAGATTTGAGTGGATATATCGTATTGTCCATTGGGGAAATACCCTTCCGGAATCCAGACTTAGTTCAGTCAATGAATTGATTTAGTTCAACCCATTTAGACAATCTTGCATTCACAATCTCTGTAAAATCTTATTCACAGCATCAATTAGTGATATGCCTCTATAGTTATTTGGATCATTGATGCAGATTTTCTTCTGTATATGACACATAATGTTTTCGCTCTACTGGCTAGAATAGATGCCAATGGGGAATATTTTGTTGTACAAAGGTGTAAGAATGCGTAATATATAACATAGGGATACTTAATCATTTCACCCAGGACACAATCAGGCCCACTAGAGCTCCCAGATCTTAATTTCGAATACTTTGAATAACCGTTAATTCTTCCATTGGATGGTTAAAAGTTTCGTCTGCATCACCCTTGCTATTAAGATCTTGGATGGCTACAGCCTACAGGACGAGTGTTTTGTGTATGCAATAGACTACTGTAATGGTTATGCCATTGTTGGCGAGATATGTTATTTTCAATGTTGCGATCTCTTTCCAACAACGTTCTTATATTCCAAAATAACTTTGAATCAGATCTGGAATCACTGTAAGTTTCCTTTTATTTTTTTTTATTTTAGTTTACATGCTAGTTTATACCTATTTTTGCTGTCTCAATATTTTTGCAAGTTTGCTTTGAAACTAATTTTCTTAAAATCTTTGAGTGTTGCTTGCTTAATTTGTTTCATACTCTGATAATGATCATCCCACAAAGGTGATTGTACAATCCGTTTAAATCTGTTCTTGCTTTGTTGTAATATACTCTTTGCTGAAGTATGATAGATCTTCGCTATTGATTTACTGACCTCATCAACATTGTTAAATATACAGACATAAATCATGTCAGGAAGTATACAAAAACGGTCTCAAAAAATTGGCTAAAAGATCAGATATTTTATTCTAATCCCAAACACACTTAATAAATCTCTGCTAATCCTTAGTCCCACTCTCAATACTTATTGACGAGTCATCTGAGCGAAAGGTAAACTCACAGGAGAATGGACTGTTTCATCTCCAATAGACACGTCCAATTAAGTTATACAAGGAAATAGATCAGTGGATGCTATTATATAACCTACCTGATTGTCCCTTCATTAGCTACACACGTATAGTTATCCTCTTTTTTTGATGTAGCCTACCATTCATGACGTGGATTCCATAGGCCTTAAAGAGTTCCATTAATGGGATCTTAACGTTATTGATAACATAACCTTGAATGTGAAGGTATATGCATCATAACTTCCATTGTCTTAAAAATGAAATCCAAATTGTCCGATGGTATTATATCCTGTAATGACCCGCCACCACTATTGAGATCAGAGGCAACAAATAAATTTGCGTTAGGATAGTAGATATGTTTTCGTCTAGTCTTTAAATACCATTTTTATCAGCACACAGAAGCAAAACAGAATATAATGTAATTAAGAAGGTCAACTTTCTTTCCACTGATATACAATACAACAAATCAAGAACACGTTTAAAGATCCGTCTAAGTGTTAAATTGTCGACATAAGTGTCATGTACAAATACCGTACGTGCACCGGAGCATCGATCCTCTAACTCCACTATCTGCACTATTTCTCCCACAGAGCTGTAATTATCATAACCATAATAAAATTGTCAAATTCAGCGTCTGTTTTGCCCCATGTTTCACAAAATAACTAATATATATATATATATATATATATATATATATATATATATATATATATATATATATATATATATATATATATAACATTAAATAATATCCATGAAACGCCACTTGAGAAAACTTGTATCCATAAACACATTGTCCATATTTATTTATTAAAAGCTTTTTGTTTTGAAAATCAACAAATATACAATAAAATTTCTTATTTGACGATTGGATATATTCTGTGAGATTATGTGTTAGAAACGTATATAGAGTGGATGAATATCCTGATCAAAATCCAGCCTGAGATTCATTTAAAAATGATATTTCAAAGTAATAATCATTTAATTTGTTGTTAGTGATTGAGTTACAAAGCTTTCCTAATTAGCTAAGTAATGCTATAGGTCTATAGTTACTTGGTTTCTTAGGGTCACCTTTTTATATATTAGTTTTTTTTTCCTCCACGATAGAACATTCATATGGCATTTTCATATGTTAAGTATTAAATTGAAAAATGAGACATTTTCATTCACATAGAGTCAGTGTATGTAAGGTATTCATTACATACTCCAGCTAAACAGGAGGTTTTGATATTCTTTAAATTTGACTGTGCTTTATTATAAAGTGAAGATGGGATATTAATAACCTCAGTTAAATTAAGCTCATCAGTTATATATATATATATATATATATATATATATATATATATATATATATATATATATATATATATATATATCGTCCAGGAGTAGGTCTTTAAAATATGCATACAACTCGTTTATATCATCTTGTCTTTCTGGCTGACGTTCAGTTTTAAACGGAGATTTAATTTTTTTCTTTTGCGAAAGCTTTTGAAAGGAAAGATTTCTGCAGCGACCAGTAAATAGACTTATAATGTTTTCTTTGACTTGATTTATTCTAATGTTAGTTACTAGAACATTTTGTGACATGTTTTTGATCTGCATTAAAATCCTTGAGTATATTTAGGTTTAATCTTGTCCATAAAAATGTGCTTCTTTTCATGATCTCATCTTGTTTTCTTATATTTGGCTTTGAAGTCATACTAAAGGTCAGAGAAGAATGAATATCTGATGATAAAGTACATAAATCTAATACATGAAAATCAGACATTAGAATAAATGTATCAGGTGTAGCAATCAGGTAGTCAACTGTACTTGCGTTTTGCAAGTAAGGTTTACAATGTCTTGGTCTTCACCGACTCTTCCTTTTGCAATATACATATCGTTTGATTAACAAAAGTCATCCAATTTATACCCTTAATTGAAATGTTTCAACAAAGCTTTTATCTGCCCCTTTCCTATTCAAATTAAGATCAAGTCAATTATTCTCGAAATGTATTGAGCAAGAAACTCACACTAAAGCTTAAGTCCCTAACTTTTGACGGTTTGTAATTTTAATTACAATAAAGAATCTTGGAACTTTCATGACTTTGTTAACTTGAGTCACTCTCCTCGAGTGATAAACTTGAATGACCAAGTTTAACTTAAAGTATTTGATCTGAATTTGAAGTTTCGACTTTTGCTTGAGATTCGTGCTCAAAAGTTTCGAGTATACGGTCCCAGGAATATTTTGTTTCCTGCTAATAGAAAATATAATTAAATTGAAGACAGAAGACAGGACTGACTGAATCGACATTATGTATACTTACATTTGAAAATGCAACAGTCGTAGATCAACATATACCTGAAGACACATCCTGAATATGTCTAAACATATATATGTATGTCTCCAAATATGGAATCGTCCGGGAAGAACGTCGGGGAGCTTTTCTGCACGTGTGACAAATGCCAAAGTTGTGTTGCTTATGTATCTGAAGACATGTATCTCAGAGTAATCGGAAAATGTGCAATACACATAATTATTTACATGCAAATGTTACTATACTTATTTAGTACATAGCGTAATGCATTCTTGTTTACATTCTGTGTTGAACCTAAATTCCTGTTGAAACATTGACTTGCCCGTGATTGAAACCAGCGAATCATCAGATTTGCGTAGTTTTATAATGTTATGTGTGTTTCTGTGCTCTCAATTTGTACTTTTTTTCAGCAAACTGAAAGTGTATTATTGTGTTACAAAGTATAGATTCTACAGTGGTATTGAAAAGCACGATTTGTTACCCTCCATATCCAAGTATACCACGCTTAAAAAAAAAAAAAATGCAAAAAAAGAACGTTAATACTGGTCCAGGGATAGCTGAAGTTATGTTTGATTAACAAGTCACATGCTATATTTAGTGATTGTAAGGGCATTAGATATAGGGTCAAGTGCAGAGTCATTGTCAGCAGAGGTTTCAGATCCCGGCGATCAGGCACTTGTGGCTGTCATAAAGATATTTCTACACCGATTTTAATCAAATAAAACTTTATACTGTAATAAGCTACAATTGTTCTTCTAGGTCAAAAGAATACAAAGTGCAAAATGGTTATAAACCTACCGCTTACATAATATAAAAACACTGAAATGACTGCAAGCGGATGTCACGGAATTGTATAAATCCCTTTTATTAAATACATGTACTCGGGTTTCGTTTTTCAGTGTAACAACGATACCCGAGAGTGTGTTATGTATATTTTACAATATTTCGAAACAGTGAGTTCGGTTCACCCCATGCCGCACGTGCGAAGTGCTTTCGATGGGAAAAACCGAATGCATCGTCTGTGTATAAATGCCTCACCGTAAGATTAAATCTTTACATTACGGAACGTCTTGTCAGTGAGCAGTCTACTTAAGGATTTGCACGTCTTCAGCTGTAGAGGTATGTAAAATATTTATTAATTCATGGTGTATATTTTCTATGTAGCTTCGACTTGCGTAGTACAATGCAAATATTTTCTATTCTTGTCTGTTCTTAATAAGAGCTTTATATTAGCAATATAAAGTGGCATTTTTAGGAAACGTTTAGTACCATAAGATTCTTATCAGACACGTGTAGGTTCACTTCTGAACTTGGTTATTGCTTTGTAATGTTGTGCCGATAATATAATTTGTATAACTTACCGTATATAACGTCATTACGTGTTATCGTATATGCCCGTATCAATCATAATACACGGTGTTAGATTTATTTTCAGCTGTAGAGCTGTAGAGATGTAGAGATCAGAGTCGACGAGGTCCCAGCGATAGTGGGGACAATAGAAGTTGACTAAAGCTAACCATAGCAGCCGTGGAGCTGAATAAACAGTGGGTTGCTTGAATACTAGGTGATCGGGCGTTGTTGACCCATTGGTGGGCGTGGATCGCTTGATTGACCAGTCTGACTAGCAGCCAAGTATGCTAGTGACGGAGTGTTTGCGAGTCACTCCATATATGTAATCTTTTAGCCGTGGGCTAATTTTGGGTTTTTGTGATACCCAGTGGTTTGGGAGTGTAAAGATATGTTGCATGATATCTATCCCATTTGTTTGCACCACATTTTATTATTTGAATAAAGTGCCTCATGTTTCATTATTTGAGGGTATACATTTTTGCTATATGAGTAAAAATACATCATTTTTGCTATCTGAGTAAAACACATCATTCCTTTCATCGTGTGAGATAAATCATTAGCCTTTATCATTGCACTGTGTATTTATTTATTTGTGTTCATATTGGGGTTACCGTATTAGGTTAGTGCGGATTATGTTAATTTGTCCAATATTTGGACCCTATACACGCACGTATTAATCATAACCTTTCTTCCCATTCAAGTCATTCATCAATAAACATTGCATTTTTATCACCATCAACAGTGTTCTGTTATAAATCCGAAATCCTACCCGGTTATCTTGTTACAGCGGAAAACAAATTGATGGCAATCGAGACATGAAAATTGGTATCCCATGAAAAATAAATGCTTACACGGAAATGTATCATGTGAAATCATGTCATATTTGACTCGAAGTAGCCAAACAATAAAATGTAAGTGAAATAGATTATCAATTCATTGTTTTACCAATTTAATGGAATCGATAATCAATTCATAATTTGACCAATTTAATGGAATCGATAAATATACCCACGTTATAAAGTAGCAGCAGGTTCTTTATAATGAGGTACTACTGCACTTATAACACTACTACTACTAATACTAATATTAATAATAATAACTTTTTATGAGGTTTTGCGCATTTATTTAGTTACATAACTTGTCCCAAACATAGTGTTTTCAAAGTTTAGCTATTTCTCTTCCCCAGCGAATTCACATTTGATGCAAACATCAAGAGATCATTTTTTTTTTGAAAAATGTCGAGTATAATGCTGAAAAAAGAATAAGACACTACACGGAGTCATTGTCAAGTTTTTTTAATGCTTATATTCTAAGATAATGTGGTAGAATAAGTATTATCGCAGCTCTGGTTTTGTCCGTCAAAACCTATGACCAGCATTAGCAAGTCAGCCAAACGTTATCGGTTCTGGCAGGTTATGATACAAAATTCTGAGTAGGTAGTCGTTTTATATCCACTTGTTTCTATACTCTGCACACATGATGTCTCTTGCAAATGGTTTTCTTTTCCCTCATTGTGTGTCAGCTTTCGCTCTAAACCCTAGCAGTTTGCACCACCAATTATCATACCCTTACCTCTGCAAATTCATTTACCATTCAGAGGCAGATTCAGTGGTTTATTCCAAATTGATTCACGAGCGCTCTGATGGATCCAGTGTTGATTCGTGGGTAGAACACCTTTCTCTTTTCCGTTAATAAGAACAAATATAATTTCTGCTAGGAGTGGTAGCATTTATCCTCGATTTTAACGGACCATGTTTCCTCTCTCTGATTCACCGCCAACAACCTGTCGGTAGCTTCTCACAGCATATATGCATCTTAAGAATTTTCCGTGAAATAAGCGGTATTGGATTTATCAAAACTTAACTGTCGATGAGTTCTAGCGCATACTAGAAGTATTCATACAAGAATACCACTCATCAAATAGTAGAGAAGGAGTAGATAGCAGAAGTTGTTAAATGAAAGTCATCTCAGTCTTTTAATTTATTGAAATCGCTACCTCAAATTTACTTAAGCACGTCTGAAAACAACCGTTGCATTTCTTATACTGCTTAGGTATCGTTCATCTCAATGTCTGATTCGTCATGATTTGATTGTTTGCCTGACGTTTCAAATGTTGGGAAGAGACGGGTGTAAGCTACTTGCTCGGGAGTCTTAAGTCTTTATTTTTTCTTACAGTTACTATTCATGCCTGACATCTATGGTTATTTCATGCTAGACCTATATAGGTTTTTCATGCGAGACATCTATGGATGTTTCATGCCAGACATCTATGTTTTTGGTTTTCTTATTTGAGAGTAGTTTAGTACTATTATTAATGTAGACATGGCACTATATACAATTGAAAAAAGTAATTGTACCAATGCATTTTATTGATCTATCTTAATGTTTATGAAGAAATGTGAAATTTCAAGTAAAAAATTAATTATAAATCATGGCTTAATCTGACAATTAATCAATACCGGGTTTTAGATTCATTTCATAAATACATATTAATGTAAACAATAATATGCGTATTTGTAGAAAGGAGAAGCCAACTGTCTAATTTTATCAAAATAATCCCCAAAATGTGAATTAGCTAATTTTTGAAAAAAAATTTCATATACCATCATATGTATCATATGTATTACTTGTAATTAAAAAAAAATCAAATATTTTAACTTTGCAAAAATAATATCAAATTTTAAAAGCCAGGTTTGTCCATGCAATATTTGAACATTGATCATTAAAAAATCCTAGCCATTTTTACATAATGTTAATACAGAATTACACCCCTTACTTGTTTGTTTTTAGACTTCATTCACTAAACAGTAAGAAACAAGTTGAGCATTCAATATTAAAAAAACGAACATTCAACACTCTTGTCACTGTTGAGCATGAAATGACTTTAAAATACTCTAGTCTCGTTCAAGCCGACCTCTGCCGAATCTCAGACATATCTCCACCAAGCGAGGGTCTAGTAGAGGTCAGTGCATCTGATTGTTCTCTATTTCCATTGTATGATTAGGTACGAAGACATGTACTATATAGATACAACAAAAGTCCATCGACAATATCGATGCACGTGCTATGTTTTTCAGAGATGATGGAATGGAATGTATTGGAGCTGATGTGTAACAAGAGTGTAGTTTTCTATTAGCAGCGAGTGAGTATCAGAGCCTGAAAATTTGCAAGGTTTTCATGCTGAACCAGAGAGTGTACTCTCTTGCACATACATTATATATGTAGAGCATATCATAAATATACATACAGAACTGATCCAGTTTTGTGGTCTAGTCCCTATGAACTAGTTATCCAATTGTATTGATTTAAACATACATAAATTGCTTATGTTGAGGGGTCGCATGGAGTGAACACAAATATTTTAGAACACAAGATACACTACGGTATGCTAAAAAGATCGAATAGCCTACGATAAGTTTGGCAATGGTTTATCTGTGTGGACAATTTGAAGAAAATATGTATACATTTATCCAAATAAGCTGATATGGGAACATATGCTGCTGAAAAGTTTATTGAGAAACAATGTCTGCGATATGAAATTAGCTTTGTCAATTTTTTTTTAAATTGTCGTTTTTAACTGCTGCTCGCTGAACCATACCGCATATAGTGTAAATAAAACTTTTGTCTTTCACAAATTTAAGCCCACCTAATTATTATATTCTCGATCATATGGCATACAATTGTTACTAATATTTTGTGGTTTCATGGTAAGGTAATGTTTTTCTATGACGTATGCATTTATTGTTTACACTATCCATTGTAGTATCAGCATAATAAGGTGAACAATTCAAAAACAATAGTTGTTGATAGTGAAGTAAAACATCAAAGTAAAATATGAAATTCATTGTATAAGGTGTAACTACTGTCAGAAACAATGCAGGTTATGATCAGAATCACAAATTTCCTATATTTAACACCGAGAGCGATAACACAATTAATATTGCGAAGACTGGATTTATTTTAACACCGCTTGACTGTGACAAAGTTTAGCGTTGCTTACACATACCCGGTGTGAAGTTATTTCACTTGTATTAGCATTTAAAATAATTCTAGTTGTCGGGATACTCGGTGTTAAGTTGGTTTACTTGTGTTAGCATTTAAAATAATTCTAGCTGTAGGGATACCCGGTGGGAAGTTAGTTCTTTTGTGTTAGCATTCAATATAATTCGAGTTATCGCGATACCCTTGTGTGAAGTTGGTTCACTTGTGTTAGTATTAACAATAATTCTAGCTGTCGGTATACCCGGTGCGAAGTTGGTTCACTTGTGTTAGCATTTAATATAATTCTAGCGGCTTTTTTCGTAGTTTCAATATCCTATAACATAGCAGAGTTGAAAAATTTCCCCATGCTGTACTACAATAATCCAGTAAGATGTCTAGATAATTCTTTATTCTCTGGAGTAAAGATAGCTAATGGAAAGTCTATTACAAATATAATCAAAATCCCTTTTCCATAATATATTTTCATTAATTAAGATTCCCAGTATTTGTTCATATTTAACCTTTTCTAATCTATCACCATCGACCTCAAGATGCACCTCAATGGGATTATTTAATAAACCCAACTTATTTCAAGACCCTAGGAGCATAGATTTTGACGAGTTGTTTTTTTATTGATAGCCAAATCATTTTTAGCTCATTTTTTGTGTCATAGAGCATTACCCGATTGTTTTCCGACAAGGGGTTAAATTTAATTGTGGATTAACAATGAAGATATGGAGTTTTTGATGTAAACTGTACCTTCATGTCAACATCAGAATTGTACCTAAATATTAGGCTCTCTCCTTTTTTGTTCCTGTCAATCACCATCGATCTCTATTTGGATGTGCTTTGTACCTAAGTTTTCATTTGATATTAGATCACGTCAGAATAATAATCACACAATTTTGTTATGTACAGGGGACATCACGTATATATAAAGCATTAATTAAATATATCCAAAGTTATATAAGAAAATATGCACATGCGACAAGAGCATAGACATTACAAATATGGCACTTAATAAGCTGTTATAGAATAACAAATATTACCGGTGAGAACTTTGTTTGCCAAAAAGATTTGTTACAAAATTCAATACAATACACATGTCATTATTTATAGAGGAAAAACCATTGTATAGCCTGTGACAACTAAAACATTTTAAATGGGAGAGTAAACATTGTCGCTATTTGCTATTTGCCAATTAAATTCTGTATTAAAGATGAAGAAGAAGTCGAGATTTTTGTTAATACTGTATAACAGTCTCAGTTCTGGGGATATGGATCATGTTCAGAATTTTGTCTCGACCTGATTTATCAATATCTTCATATGACAAATTTAAAATGTCAAATTGTTGTTTAGTGATGCTAAGCAGCAGTGCAGTTTAACGAACGTACAAATTCAACCTCCTAAAAACAATGAAGAATATTTCTTGCTGATGAGAATTGTTTTGTTAAATCAAATTTCGGCCTTACTTAGGGAACATTTTCCTGCTTTTACTCTTTTGATTGCATTCAGTCGATTTATCAGAAGTCCCTTAAAATAATTTGTTATACCAACAGTATACGAATAACATAAAAGCATTGATTTATGTTACGTGCATGCAATAGACAACAATGCAATTAGTTTTAATAACCTTGTTTTAAAACAATAAATAAACTGAAAATGTTGATTTAAAATGTTTTCTCTTCATTACAGATTACAGATTGTTTAAATTAGATTGAAATGTCAAGCAAACGTTTAATGACTATAAACATAACGATGTTTAATGAATCTGCAACATTCTCATGGAGCTCTCATTTCTCAGTCAATATTTTTTCTTAGTTAAAACAATAAAGAATGCTATTTTTTGCCAATTAGACGTTCATTTGTTGTAACCTATGAGCAATTTTATCTTAATAATAATAATCGTGCAATGCATTTTATGTAATTTAAATATAGGTTGTGTTACGTCTAGGTGTTAGAAAATGTAACAAAAGAAAGAACGACTCAAACAAGCTTTCACAATTTCTAAAATATAAATTTAATTTCCTAAAATAATAAATACTTCAAATAAACAAAGTGAAAGAATTAAAAATAACTTACAGTTTAGAAATTCCTAAATAATCCTAAATGTCCTATTGAATTTTGATAATCCGGAAGTTAATCCAAAGTATTCCGAATGAATGAATGTTCCAAGTTAATGAATGTTACGAATGAAAGATTGTTCCGATTGAAGTCATTAAAGTGTTGATATGCCACAAGAAACACAGTTTTAAATTCCAACTGTTATTAATCCCAGGTAAACTCATGTGAATGTAGAATATTGTTAAGTTCCTTGAAGAATAGTACTGAAATCCAAAATGTACTATGTATAGTATAGAATTTCCACCAGCTGATTTTCACAAACAATAGTAATCTTACTCAATAACCTTATGATTCTGATGTACTGCAAAGAATGCCCATCCAGTGGCTATATTGGCATTATATAGTCTCTTACTGCGCAAATAAAATCAAAAAAAATCTAAAACTCGAAACTACGACTTAGAATGAGTTTTGTCAACAACCATCTTTAACCAATCATAAACTAGGTCGCGAATGAACTTGATAAAAATGCCTTTGCACTATAATTACATTACCTTATTATTAAAAATCAACAAGATGTTGATGTAGGATTCAAGGTCATAAATCTGCGCGCCTAATACGTGGTTCACCCTTGTGGGTTAAGCCGACCGACATAATTATTGATTTTTCCCCGGACAGAATCACTGGGTCAGGTTGCTATATACTTTACCATAGTGTTGACTACATAATTAAAGAATTATAATACTAGGGTCACAAAAAAACCAAACTATATTATAATTTTAAAAGATGATACATAATTCAGTAACAGTTGCAACAACAATACGCAAATTGAAAACAGTTATGGCTTTAAAAAGATGCAACAGTAACGTGAAAATAGTTCTCAGACTAACAATCTATTTTTAAAATTATAATTGCATTATTCATGGAAGATGAATGCATCACCACAGTACCTGAGACACGAACTTAAGCACAAAACGTAACATTGAAGGTGTGGCATAAAAATATAAATATATTTAACTTAAACAAAAAACTTAACATTGATGGTGGGGCATACAAATATGAATATATTTAACTATTACAATTGATATTCAATATATCTTTTACATCATTATTGATCAACATTTACCATCGAACATTTTTTTCACATGTTAGTCTATGGTTAATTTATGCCTAAATGACGGCCTATTTTCATAACGCTGCCACCGCCATACTGAGTAGTGATTATATCAAGCAGCTGGTTGCCCAAGCTGACGCCACCATAGTAAGGCACATTGAAGAATACATACGCAAACGATCAGAATGGGTATTTGTCAGCTGTCAAATGCTTGACCTCGGTGTGTTACAAAACGGTCCGTTTCGAGGATGAGCTACATTCCAACACCACCGGTCATAGGCGCCAAGAAAGCGGTTAATAATGTAAAGAACAACGACGACCGCCGTCTTGAGTGGGAAATCCAATCTGCTCTGTACTCTGCTAATAATCACGTTGAACGGTCAGGCAAGTACCGCCAGTACTGGGCATCGACGTTGCTGGCATTTACGTTTATGTGAAGGTTAGTGATATTGGCAAGTTCCAGCGAAGCAATCCAACCATCGCAGTTAGTGTCTTCAGCTGGAAAATTGGCCTCAACCCGCTACACGTCAGCGAGAAAGCCAGACAAACTTCTATGGACCAGATGCTGCTCACAGATGGTGCATGTTGCCACTATCTCTATATGAAAGACCTGAGCCGGTGCCTGCGCTAGGACAGAAAACTCAACGAGGACAAGCTCGTCTGCTGCCAGGTCTTCCAGGTCTTTAGCCAGGTCGACCTATTGAAAAGCTCGCACGAAAGACTGTCGCTGTACAGGCGAAACGCCCCAGTGATTTGAGTGTGAGCTTCAGTAGAACCGAGAGATTCTTCAATATCCAGCTGAGAGTTTAATTGATGTAAACGACCGGAAGACTTTTCACTAAGCCAAAGACTGCTACATTTGTGGCAAGGCACAATGTAATTATAAAGTGCGAGACCCTGCAATATGACCGGCAGGTACTGCGGCGCAGCTCCCAAAGCATATAACCTGAAGCTGCAGATCTACTCCGAGAAAAAAGAGCATACCAGCTGGTGGCTTTAAGTGGTTCGACCCGTTCGCACTCAATACCATTGCAGCAGACGCATCCAAGAGCTACATCATAGAAAAAGACATCGACTATCCAGTGGAGCTTCCTGACGCGCACAGCGACTATCAACTGGCTCCTGAAACCATGAGCGTTCCAGAGGATTGGAATAGCAACTATCAGCATGCTTAAGTGAGAAAACTGGAGGAGGGGTAAGTTAACTGAAATTACGAAGCTAGTTTTCAACCTTCCCAAAAAAGGAGCATTATGTGGTTCGTTACCGAAACCCGAGCTCAACAACAGGCTGGGGCTTTGCGTTGCCAAGTTTCACCGTGTGATGGAGTTCGACAAAAGCGCGTGGATGTCACTGTACATATAACTGAACACAGACGTAGAAACTAAGGCGAAGTCTGAATTGAAAAAGACTTCTTCAAGCTAATGAACAACTCTTTCTCTTCGGGAAGACCATGGATAAGCTTTTCAAGCAGATTGGAGTATATCTTGTGCGGCAGCATAATAGAGTAAAGCTTGTGCTGCCCGAGGAAGAAGAGGACAAGCTGCGCCGCCTGATTGCCAACCCAGCGTTTCAGATGAGGAAGATATTTGACGGTAACCTTGATGATGTACATTCCACAAAGGTCAGCCTGAACATCGACTGCCCCATCTATACGGCGCAGGTAATACTCGATCTGAGTAAGCATCTGATGTACGATTTCTACCACAATCACATCAAAGCGTGCTACGGGACAAGGTGTAACTGTTATACACGGACACTGACAGTCTGCTACTTAGCATCGAGACTGCCGATATCTATCGCAATATGACCGTAGGTGCTCACCTTTACGACATGAGCAACTACCCTGAAGAGCATTCATTTTACAGCGCGACTAATTAAAAGATCGTAGTCACGTTTAAGGAGAACTTCTTGTAAAGTTTGTCGGCTTCCAACCCAAAATGTACTTCATACTTGCTGTTCCAGTAGGAACGAGGGGCGGGACAGCACAGATATATGTAAGCCCCAAGGTAGTTCGAATACAGTCGTAAAGGCAGACTTTAGGCACCACCTTTAGTTACAGTGCGTCTGATAGAACAAATAATTTCGACACTCAATGATCGCCTTCCGCAGCGACCACCACAAACTGTGGGTCTACCGCATAAACAAGACGAGCCTAAGTCCGCTGGACACCAACTGGTGAATTGCGCTGGAGAGTATCACGAGGCGGGCATACGGCCACTACAGCAGAAGACAAAAGCAACACGCCGGGTCAGAGAAGTACCCCAAATAGCTCTTGACCGGATAATACAGACCTTAGGTGGTATCTTGGTGATTCAGGTACACTCTAGTTTTTCACGAACCGTCAAACAAAAGATCGTATATAGATGGCTGGCTGGGATGTCAAACCTGTCAGCCAGGGTGAAACCTTAAGTGACCACACAGGGTTGGTAGCGCAGCGCTGCTCGACTTCCAGCTCTCCGGCCTCACACGCACACTATCGGGTGTCCACATCGACCACGGTCTACGCACTCTTATATGTGGGTCGCCCAATCTCGTGCGACAGAATCATCAGGTCAGCCTGGTGAACCTGGTTAGTTGCTGGAACATTAAAATGTAGACTTGGAATTTTGTGTGGTGCTGGGAGGCAAATCTGCCACATGGCCTGCTTCTCAAGCCACGCTCTGGCAATGTCTTGTGATACTTTAGCGGCTTTTGCCAGTGTTTTGACCTTGCCATATCACTCCTGTAACCTCGTGGGCTGTAATATATCAACGCAAACTCAGTATTCATTGCGTTTTTGCTTTCTGTGTTTGTGGTTCCCGCAGTTTGCATTGCAAACGAGAAGCTCGCGCTTTAACTTGCTGTTTCAGCTGGCACATACTACATCAACTATGTCGAGGTACTCCAGAAAAGTATATGGCTGTTCCAGCGCCTCAGCCGTCCGGGAAAATCCAGGGTTTTAGAGCTCACGCACTGCGGTTACGTGGCATTGCGCAACGCGGGGTAGTGATTGCTAGGCAAAGTACAACATCGGTCAAGTCGCCCCAGCTCTCAAACGAGCGGTCGGCGGTGGATTTTAAGTAGCGAAAGTAGGGGGCTTTTAGCGGTGTGCCGCAGCACCCCCCCCCCCGTTCATGTGTGCCCAAAGCTCCTCCGGTAGTCCCATTTTATGTTCTGTACTTGTGAGAGACGAGACACTATATACCAGCTGCACAAAAACATGCACTGCTGTTCGCTTGTGCTTGTACATACTGCTCGTATCGGCGGTGCATGCACCCGCTATTGAGCAACGACTGTATTCCATTCAGAAACTTCGGAATTGCCAAGTAAACCGTAGTACCCATATTTGAGCAGGTCGCTTTGGGTGGGTGTGGGGTTGTAGAAATATTTATAGGCAATATAGCCGACGGCGGCAAAGCTCCCGTCGGCACACATCATTTCGCATTTTGCTGCTCGGGTGATGATGTGTATAGGTCAGAAAGCTTGGACTCATCGCCGATCTGTGGAACATTGTCTGTTTTACCGCCGCTCACCAGGCATTACTCGCGTGCAGCAGCGTCGATGTCATCATATGCCCTTTCGGCATGCTGATCATTGAGGTAATCGAGATACTCGTTGCGCTTGCGATTGTACTCCACATGAGCAGCGTGGAGTTTGTCTAGTGTCTTGTCATGGCTGACACGTTCGGCTTCGGCCTGACCCGGCTGCAACCCAGAGAAAGGTAAGTTTGACCTGCCGAATGCGAGGGCGTTGACGATTATACGCCGACGATGAAAGAAACTGTCCATTGCTCAGGCTTGTACACAGACTTTATCATATTAGCAACAATGATGCCTTAATTAGCATGTCCGGTGTTAAGAGGCTCCATGCTACGGTGCCTATACCCTATGTACGGTCTTCCATGTGTTGTTGGCCAAGGTCGGCTGGTCTTATCTTTATTACCTTTTAGCAATCATCAAAATACCACGTAGTGAGTAGGCCATGGTTCTGGATATGATTGATTGATCGCTTAACTCTAAGTAGGTTATATATAATATAGGTTAAGGTTCCAAGTAATAGTGTATCTGGTGGTGTACAAAATTGAAGCCACCGCATTACATAAACTCAATAATGGAGTCGTGAGCAAATTGACAGGACACTTGTGGGTCTTAGCACCGGAGTTGCCTGCTAAGTTCTTTGTGAGAAACTTACTGGCCCCTGGTTCATTCTCGGTTTCAAGGATATTGTTTTCTCTTAGTGTGTTCCTAAATGAGTCTTCGTCTTTGCAGTAGAAAGGGGCTATCTACGAGGTCTGCTTGCGGAAGTCACAGGCAACAACCTTGTATTTTTGTGGTATGACCCATACTCTGATGCCGGCATGGCGGCTGACATAGGCGAGCTAAGTAAAGGCTGTTTCTTTATGCCGGACTCCAGAAAAAAGCACTTATTTTTAGCACAAAAACGTGGTGGTTTGCTCGAACTTTTTTTAGCGATTGCACAAAGCACGTTATCCAGATCATAGCCCTCAGGATTGACCAGATTTACTCCGGCGTCTTTTTGCCCGCGGGTCCATGGTCTATCGCATGCCTTGTTAAGGTGTATATTAGGGCAGATGATGCCGATACAATTAAAGTGGCCCTTAAATGCCGATTCGAGCAGTTCGCAGGCAAACACGCCTTGCCTTAGCCTCAGCGCCCGATGATCGTGGCGCAAGCGCAGACTAGTAGATGGCCGACACGAATTGGCCATTCTGTATATATTTACAAGTTCAACACGCCTGCCACCTGGATTGTTTTCTCGATCTGCAGCGTTACGGTTTCGCTCGCGTTTTCTAAGCATCTTTCCGAGCTGTGCATCGTGTGGTCTTCCGTTGACCTCATGTCGAGGACGAGAGCAAACCTGTTTTGGTAAAAGGTGCCAAACTGAAGCAACGACACGCATGACGGCAGTGTTGGTGTTTTCCATACCCTGCTAGGCTTCATAAGACCGTTCTTTAATCGTCAGCTAGAGATACTTGTGGAAGCCCCAAACATCGGCATCGTCAATACAGGCCACTTCGTTTCCCTCAAGATTTACCCTGCTCTTTCTGACGATAGCACGGCTGAAGTGTTTTACGACTGTACGATTGGCGTCCGGCACTGCTGTGCCTTCGCTTAGAGCGATTGTGGATGACAGCCTAGCAGTGCCTGGCACAATGACAAGGTTGACACCGAAGTTTGGAAGCCTGATGAAGAGCAGCTGGTTTTGGTCATTGGTGCATGGATTATTAGTCAGTACGACGGTGTTTCGGATTCTCTTCAACACGAGCGCAAGATGTAGGGCGCCAAATGGGTCCAGTTTATTTCCGTACTGACTCATGGTTTGCTTTAGCCTGCTTGGGTGCTCTTGGGGCTCCCATTTCCGTCCTTTAATACGTTAAGACTTGTTCTGACTTTGTTGGTGCCATGTTGTCATCCACTATAAAATGTTCGTTGTTATTCTCCTCTTAGGAGTCGACTTTATGATCCATGTCGCTTGGGATAATGTAATCTGGCTTGCTTCGGGCGTATCCGAGCACTTCCTGGTATTTTTATGTTAAATTGGGGATGTTTTCTTCTTGGGCGGCCTTACCCCAACGTTAGCAAGAAACTGATTGTGTGCATCAAGGGCCTTCTCTGATCTCACATTCGTGTTGTGCGTTTGAGTTTCCACGCCCACAATTGGATAAATGTGCGTCCGAACGCTATCGTTGAAACGATCTACCGCAGCTAGGGTAAAGTCTTGCGACTTGTCCAGCATGACATACACAAAACCGCTTTTAGCCCCGCTGCCTGAGCTGTCCTGTTCGAAGTAGTCAACTTTGTGCTAATTTGAAAGTCAAACGCATACACGTCGGGGTTCCATGCATCATGAACCGGCTGGTAGCCGCTGTTGACATTATAGTTATACATGGTGCCGGCCTTGGTTTTTGCTGTACTTCTGCCGACAGCCCTAGTTTGTATCCGCATTCAACTCGATGCAAAAGCACTCCTAGGCAACCATGTCAAAACTGTTTCCAAGCGTGTTCCACCCTGTGTAGCCTGAAAGGATACAACGAATTTGATTGAGAATCTTTTTTACATTATAGGAAACATGGAACCGGTAAAAGTTGTGCGCCATCTATGGCCGCCATGTTTCTCCGAATAACAGTTGGTCATAGATGCTGAAGTCAGAACTAGTGGTAGCAAACCATACCACACAGTTTAGTTGATTTTGCTAAAACTTCATATCTATGTCTTCCGTCTCGGAGAACCAATTGTCCACAACATTCTTCAACTCAACGGAAGGTAGAACACACTTATCGCATACGACAATAAATTTGGTCCGAAACGAAATACCATCTGGCACAAACACGTGGAGGTTGAGCAACAGTTCGTGGATCTGCGCTCTCTATGCATAGTTATAGTTAAAAACGCTGTATTTCGCACCGCTATTAAAGCAAATTACCCGTTACAATATTGACTAATCATCTAGTTGTCCAGGTGGCTCCAGAACAGATGATGCGTACTTTTATTATACACCTATCTTATTATTACTAAAAAAAGACCCAGAATTTTACCGTTATTTACTATTAGTCGGAAGACGATACTCTTGTTTTCCGATCTCGTATAACCTCAAACGAGGCTTGGACTTCTTTTTCTTCAATGTTTCCCGGCAGGCGTGAACATTTATGCCGTTGACATGCAAACGGAAATGAGTAACATTCTCTGTAAGCAATCTGTATCATCAAGTTTGAACACTTTGCCCAGTCCAGTTGTAGATAACTGTCAAAGTAATGATGTAATTCCTATGGCAAGTGCCCATAGGAGCCTGTCACACCGCTTTCAGCCTTGTCTCGGAGAGAAACTTTCAGAGTCATTCAGCTTTTGAAATCTTTCGTGATGCAAACTTTGACAACTGCACAATAACTGTAAATCACATATATGGATCTGCTGTCCTCATGCGTCTAAGAATTCGTGTTACTAACAGTGATCGAAGTAAAAATGAGTGATTGCTGTTTAACTGCGATATTCATACGCATATCAGCTAATCAATATGTAATTCGTTTTTGGTTTGGAATGAAGTTCGCATTAAAAAGGTTGAAATGTTAAGCAATTGATTTTGGTTTTGAGTTAAGTATAGTGGTTTTATTAAATTATCAGCAAATGTTTAGGTATATAACACAAATATAAATATTATAGCTGATTCTGTTTAAACTGTTCAATTTCATACACAATAAAAAAATTGAAAGCTATCCTGAAGCATTCGTCCTTGTACTAAGGACTTCATCAGCGGCATGATTTATTCTCTATTGATTGCTAACATCACCCGAGGGAATAGTGAGCGATGTTAATTTTTTTTTAAACATTATCAGCTATGAATAATAATAATACACAGTTAAGCTTTCACGAAAGTATAATTATCATAGTAATTCAATCTTGATTGCTAGATCACGTCTTGTTGTCGGCATCATAAAGCCTGTATCATGTCTCGACGCTGCGCGTCTCGTAATGATCGATTGTTCTGATGCTGAAAACTCGACATGATCTTTGCTGTGAGCCCGACCCCCACAAGCCCGATGATAGACGATCGCGCGTGTCAGCTCACTGCCCCAAACTATCAACTCTATCTCAACTCGCTCACCCCAGAAACCCTCGGCAACGTGCGCGCCAAGCCAGAGCAAGCGTACTCGTTGCTGCTGCCTTTAAAGTAGTGTACTGAACAACCGAAATCGGGATTGCAGGAATGAATTCCTCTGGTTACTATCGCTGGGATTCGACGCAAAACTTTCAGAACGCTGGTGTTTTACCCTCAGCAACTGCAGCGACACTCTCAACGTCTAGAGCGCCTGAAATTTTTTCATTAACCACTATGTATTGTATTACAATAACAATGTGGTATTTGGTGAAATGTTCTCATCAATAACACTCGTCTAATCAACGGAAAACAGGGTTATATTTTGAAAACGAGGCGTTCTGCCGCATTACAGTAATCGGCCAGAAAAAAAAAATAAAAAAAAAATAAAAAGAACAAATCGCTGTACCTGCCGACAGAATGCATGTTATATGTGACTATTAGTGAGGGTCTTGTCAGGCGTGTTGAAGACCTTGTTATTGCCAGATCTAGTGATATAATGCTAACTGGCATCTGCTTTTCCATCACCGCCGCCTTGCCAGTAAGCCCGGCGACAGGTTAGGGGTGCGTGTACGCAGGGTAACTACACCCACCCTCCAAATCACGTAACTTTTCATATCACGCTGCTTACAGAGGAATTATAATGTCGCTATATCCACAAATATAATGTCGCTATATCCACAAACATATTTTAGTCTGAACAGGATCACTAATGGGCAGAGGCTGAACGGCGGCGCTCTATACAAAAGTACAAGCCAGCACAGGGGATAGTGTTGACACCAGAATGACGGCTGTGTCTTTGGGCACCGGTGTGGTGGGGATTGGACTATTGTCAACAATCATTGCTGCCCCCATTGCGATTGCCCTTGAGAGCACAGCTTTAAGGTGAGGTCTGATTTCTGTGGCTGGAAATTGTATCAGCCGGCAACTATCTATGAAAGCTAACATCATGATGAAATCCACATATTGGCACAAATAAATCTCATCACAGTTGCAGATCACATATCTAATACGCTACGCGACAACGCTGTGATCGAAAACAGTTTGAACTTATTCTAAATGAAGTCCACAGATACACAACCATGAACAATGAAATACGGGCGGCATCGAGCAAGGCATACATTTCGGTTGTAATCGACTTAGTGGCACACAACTATCTCTTAGCTTGCGGAAGAGCCGAAACCCGGAGTCACTCGCGCATGAAAAAGCTCAGTATAAGCTGTGTGTGTTCCTATTCGTTGTAGTTTGAACCGTCCGAAAAACAAACCAAAGCTTGTGCATCC
Source organism: Margaritifera margaritifera (assembly GCA_029931535.1). Lineage (NCBI taxonomy): Eukaryota > Metazoa > Mollusca > Bivalvia > Unionida > Margaritiferidae > Margaritifera > Margaritifera margaritifera. Next base: position 1,959,301 of record JAQPZY010001323.1, read on the forward strand.
GTTGCTTTTTCTGAGTTAACACTAACCAAGTTACACTAATGCGAGAGTAGCAACTCCAGATACAAATATGGCAGAACATGTATGTCCTAAGAATTATTCGAACAAAGTTTAATTAAAATTGGCTTAGCTGTTCAAGAGATGAATTAAAAAATATGTTTTTGTTTCACATGGTTGCTACGCTACAGAAGCCACACAACTCCAGGAGGAGCCACACCAAATAGAAACCTGATTCTTTAGGAAACATGCCTATAACCTCGATCAAAACTGGCTCAGCTTTTAGGTGAATAAGTTGAAAATATGCTTTCTATATGGTTGTTATGGAGTCGATACCATTGCTATGAAACCATCCCAAGCACATTTCAGGTAGCACATGTCCTACGAAATGTTTCTATGAAGTTTAAACACAATTGGCTCGGCTGTTTTAGAGAAGTAGTCAAAATAGGTTTTCCACATTTGTGCTAAGGAAGCCACATCGTAGGTAGTGAATCTACTCCCGACACAACTCATGTACAACATGTCATAATAACCAAGAATAATTCCGAACAAGTTTAATATAAGTTAGCTCAGCAGTCCTAGAGACAAAGTAGAAAATTGTTTTTCCGTATGGTTACAGAACCATTCACAGCGTCACTAGGGAAATTCCTTCTTTGTCTTATTGAATTTATTTAACCCTTAGCATCAATATAGATCCTGTATCTGACCATTTAAGTAAGTGTATTAGGGCCAGTTTAGTTTTACTCTAGTTTTATTAGGGTATCTGTTCCATTCATTTTTATCGTCCAGCAGGTAAATTTGAACTTATCACAAATATTAGATCTGGCGGCCAATGGTCAGTTACTCTAGTTTGACTCCACCCTCACAAAAGGTTAACAGATTCGTGACACTCGAGTCGAGTACATGCTTGTTCGATTGCAACTCGAGTCACGTGAGTGTAAACTAAAGTTGCAACTGAAAATGTTGTGATTCCCTTTTCCTTTGGAATCCCTCATATACATCTGTTGCATGTTAGCAGTTCATGGCTGTGTCTTTGACCACGATCCTTTGAACACATTGGCTTTCAAAATCAAGCACAAAAGGGAACATTGTAATCTACTCAGCATAATCATTTACCTGGTGTCTGTGTACGCCATACCGTAGTTAGGGAATCCACTCCCGACATAACTCTGGCACAACATGTCATAAAAACTAATAATAGTTTTTAACAAGTTTAATAAACATTGGCTCAACAGTCCTAGGGATACAGTTGAAAATTGTTGTTTTTTTCCCATTAGCTTACAGTGACAGTCACACTATTGCTAGAGGAACCTCCGTGAACAATATTTTCAAAGTGGATGTGCTAACACACATTCCTACCATCTTTGATCAAAATTGACTCATCCGTTCTGGTAAAGAGCTCAAAAATAAGTTGTCCAATTGGTTGCTATGGAAACCATACCGTCCATTGCGACCTGTCCAGAGCTTAATTTTGGTAGATTATGTCATGAGAAACATTCCTACCAAGTTCATTAAAACCGCATCACCTGTACTAGAGAAGAGGTTGAAAATATGATTTTCTACATGGTTACTTTGGACGTCACATCATTGCTAGGGAAGCAGCCCTAGATATAAATTTAATAAAGCATATTCTAAGAAATATTCCTGCTAAGCCTGAAGATAAAAGGCTCAGCTGTTCTAGAAAAGAAGTCGAAAATAAGTTTTCGAACCGGTTGAGAACGAAGCCAAACTGTTGCTAGGGAAGGAACCCCAAACATAATTTGATAGAGTATGTTTCGAGAAACATTCCTACATAGCTTTATCAAAATTGGCTCAGCCGTTTCGGTAGGAAAAGATCGAAAATAGCCTTTAAAGTCTGCTTACTATGAAAACAACGCCGTTGCTAGGTGAACCACGCAGAATTCAATTTTGGATGACCATATCCTGGGAAACGCTCACATTAAGGTCTTGACTGAAATTTGCCTAGCGTTATTGTTAGAAGAAATCAACAATAGCAATGTTGAGGGACGACGCTCGAAGGACGCAGGGCCATACCATGTGATCACTTGGCCTTACGGTTAGGAGCCTTGAAATGCACCATGTCAGGTTGTTTTCAACCAGATCAAAAGGTATTTTTTTTCAGATTCTAGCTGTTCTAGTGAAGACAGAGTGTATATGAAGGTCTGTTTTTGGAGTAGGGAATACTATAACATTGTCTCTTGGCGATATGGATGTAGGAAGGAAAATTTATTTTGACCAGTTTTTTTTTCTAATTTTATAGAAAATAAATGAAGACAGTTTTAATCTGTGCTATAGTCCTGATAAATCAAGTTTGTCTAGCATAGGCATCATACTGCTAGTTTGGTTGTAGTTTTTACAAATATATTTGACAGCCCTATGTTTAATCATTTCAATTTAGTGGATATATTTCTTTTGCCATGGATCTCAAGCAGTGGATTAGTTCTCTTGAAGAGGTCTTACACATTATTTGTATGTTTTTGTTTAATCTTTGTTTTGTTTATTTGGGTGTTTTCCTCGACGAATATTAATGTACTAGTATAATTGGACCTGCTTGTAATAATATTATTTTTTTTTTATCTCCAAGACAGGTCTTAGGAGTTAGTTATTCCCAAATACTTTAGTGAGTCTGATGCTATCATGGTGGCAAGTTATAGTTGAATATAGTTGATATCTCCCTTTTTGTAATTCTAATATCACATTTGTCAGGACTGAAAAACATTAATCAGTCCGATTCCCATTTTCAAATTTGTCTAGATCAGTTTATATGCGTTTTCATTCAGTAATTGTTTATATAGTGTATTATGCAATTGTATCATCAGCAAATATTCAAATGTTAATGCTGCTGGAAGTGCGCATAGCATTTATGTAGATTAGAAAGATACATGGTCCTCACGAAGAGCCCTTTGTGCCTTCAGATTGTACCGGCATTTGTCAAAAGAAAGCCCGGACAAAAGTGGGTGAATCTAAAAATAGAGGTTTTAACTATGATGTAGACGACTGACAATCTAATTCAGCCAGTGCAGCATCAATGCCAATCATCAATTCATAGTATGTTGAAATACAATGTAACAGGATTAAGCCGGGTTGGAATAGGATATAGCGAATTTGTGAATGAGATATTTATTCATAATATAATTGAACGACGAATTAATCTGACACCATGCTCGTGCTCATACAAAGTCCAACAATGGTTTTAATAGAATGGTGCACACAGGGTTCAACAACGGATATAAGAAAATGATATCGTTCCTAAATGAAACTAATCAGAGCATGGAACTTCATAGAGTAATCAAGCGAGAATCAACGTATTGAACTCACAAACAAATATGATTGATATATGGATCTATCAAACGAGATGACCAATGTATAGCATTTATAAACAAATATGATTGAAATATGGATCTATCCCCGTGGATGATCAATGCATAGAATGTATACACAGATATGAACAATGTATCATTCATTAACAAATAAATTGAACGTATAATTGATTTTCACTTATACAGCGAAATTGAACTATATTTTCACCGATATAGTGATATTGAATAATATTGATTCAAAAATGGAACATACATGTATCTTGTGGCGTCTAGTCAACGATCATGATGTATTTCCGGTTCCACGGCTCTCGTCAAATGGTCCAGGAGCATCCACGCATGGCCCGCCTCTTCCAGTCTAAAGAAGGATCCCTGGACAGCCTCCTTATTTCCTGCAGACCTGTTGGTCCCTAAGGTTTGGTCCCTCACTGAGATTAAACCAAAGCGTCCTTCGATCCAGCATCACCATCGACAGCAGCATACAGGTTACACGAAGCCCCACATAGTTCTATGACTCCGAATCAAACAGCTAAAATACAATAACTGAGCCGTGTAATATATGGGACACGGTTAAGTACAAATATAATGATATGCATTACGCATGCGCGCACATGAATTGGCTTTGTTACCCATTACATTTTTTCTTTATAAATACTATGCGAGATTATTAATATAATAACCACGTTCGTGATTCAGCGTCGGACAAGAATAATCTCACTGTATTATTAGAACTCGAACATTACTCGTCATGTATTGTATGCAACATATAATTGATTTCCATTTTTCTGTTCAGTTATAGAAATGGCTAAATTAAAACAGAATATAGTCATTCTAATAGCATGGGATTATGTGACATAGGTCTGATTTCTAGAAAATTTAGAATGAATTCCCATACGTTCACTATATAAAACAATTCTATCACATATAAACATATAGCAAGAAAGAATACAATTTTATATTTCACATACCACTACAGTTGAAGATTGCTTCCGTAAAGTGGATTTATTGTGCTGAAACGAAATAGGAATGGTATGAATATTTGAGGATATATCTCCCATAATTGATGACACAGAATGCTAATATTCGAAGCCAGTCAATATCTTATCAATATCAAGCTGAGTACCTTACTTGGTTGAAATCGAGTAATAATTAAAGGAGCTCTTATGCAGAAACCAACGTAGGATGGACGGATGGAAGGTCGGAAAGATGGAACAATGGACAAGCAGAAGGACATAAGCTCGATTTAATATTCTTCTGTTTTACAAAGGGGGTGGGGACTGCTTGTGTGAAAGCTTTAAATCTCTGCCTCATTAGATTATGGCTGAAACAATATATACTTATTTCTCTGACACTTACCATTAAATGAAAATAAGCGTTGTGCATAAACCATCTTAGCACGATTTTGCAAAAACATCTGAGGTAGACATATACAATTTGGCATGTTTGTTTGGAGGAACATGTACATAACTTGATTAGATTTTTATAACATTATTGCAATTTTTGCTATATTTGTATTAATTTGTATTTATTTATTTATTTTTTTGTCGCTGGCCTAAACCTTTTTGGTCTGAAGTGTTTTCACAAAGACCAAACTATTTCATTGTCCGTGATATTAGCTTCCTAACCCTTGATTGAGACAAATGTAAAACCTATCCTAATTTTTGTAAAGCTGAAGCTGTCTTTATGCTATATAAATTGGCCAAACCGTTTCTATCTAATGAGATGATGGCTCAATTCCAGATCTTGAAAATCAGGGACTTGTTATATCACATTCATACCAATATTCGATGTTATTCAATTTGCTAGCTTTTTGTTTCCCTGTGTAAAGTACCAGTGTTAAAGAATGACAATAATTGTCATGACATTAAAAGGGAAGAAATGTTTATTCTACAGTTGCAAGCATGGGATAGAAATACATTTATAGGATTGACTAATCAGCATTGATTGACCTACCTATGTAAGTAGAATGGTTGAAACATGATTTTACTCATCTTCACTAAAGTAAAATAAAATTGTGTTGAATTATAATCATTGGAAATTTCACAGAAATTCAGCGCATGCAAGAGAAAAAAAGTTATCAGATGGATGGATGATCCAACTTCTAATTATTTCTTTTTAAAACCAAGACGAATGTAAAATCAAAATGCCACTCTATCAGTTACAAAATTGAAGCAACCATTTAAACTCCAATTAGTCACCAATTTAGCAAACTATTGCTAAAACAAAAACACAAGAAAACCATCCATATGTTCCAGCAGGATAGGCACATTTACATGTCGTTTAATTTACTCTTTTTTCATGAAATACTCATACAGTCACTTCACTGTTTCCTTAATCTCTTGCAATTTTGTGCCTAGTGGGAGTCCTGGGGAAATTTCCCCACCATAAAGTGCTTTTATCACCTAAAATGAGAGACGTTTCCAGATTATAATCAGTGTAGGAAGATAACAGCACGAAATGTTCCATTGGCAGATTTATCAAAGCACAACACTTCGTTTATTTATGGTAGGGGAAATTTATCAAAATTAGACAGTCATTATATATTGTTCAATGAAAATTACCTATGCGTTTGACCGTCATCATGATAACATCTGAATAAGCATAAAAAGGGCACAGCTAAATGTATCACTTTCCAAAAATATGAGAGAGAAGAAATATATGTATTAGTTTTGTTGTTTACACACACATATATACAGTTTTTCGTTGGTAAAAATCGATCCATAATGAGCTATAAGATATACTAAATATACATTTATAAGTTAAATATATTGACATTTTAATGCCCCACTATCAATGTTAAGATGTGTGTTTATGTTCGTGTCTCAGGTAATGTGGTGCTTCATTCATCTTCCATGAATAATGTAGTTCTAATTTTCAAAATAGAGTGTTAGTCTGAGAACTAATTGCATGTTACTATTGCATCTTTTTTAAAGCCATAACTGTTTGTAATTTGCGTACTTTTATTGCATCTATTTTTAAATCAGGTAGAATGCATTTAATGATTATTATTATTAAGAGACAATTGCTCATGTGTTACAACAAATGAATGTCTAATTGTAACCAAAAAAAAATCTTCGTTTTTTTATTACAAAAGAAAATTGACTGAGAAATGAAACATCACTGAGGAGGATGCAGATTCATTAAACATCGTTATGCTCATATTTATTATATGTTTGCTTGACATTTGAAACTAATTTGAAAAAACTGTAATCTGTAATGAAAAAAAATCTTTTAAATCTACATTTTTCAGTTTAATTTTTGTTTTCAAACAAGGTTATTAGAACTAATTGCATTATTATATGTTGCCTGCAAGTAAAAAATCAATGCTTTTACGTTTTTCGTATACTGTTGACATAACAAATAATTTTAAGGAATTTCAGATAAATCTACTGAATGCAGTCAAATGAGTAAATAGCAGGAGAATGTTGCCTATGTAAGGCTGAAATTTGATTTAGCAAAGAAACGTGTCATTAGCCAAAATATAGTCTTCATTGTTTTTAGGAAAAGAGTAATTCAACAAGAAAGACGGCGTTCAAAAGTGGGACGTTTAATTTGTAAGTTCATTAAACTGCACTGCCGCTTTGCATCTTTGTCACAGGGAGATATTGACCAATCAGAACGAGAAAAAATTCTGAACATGATCCACTTGCCCAGAACTGAGACTGCTATATAATATTTAAAACATCTCGACTTCTTCGTCATCTTTTATACAGAAATGTATTGGCAAAAAGAAAACATATTTATCGCCATCTAAAATCTTTAAGTTGTCTCAGCCAGCAATGGAGATTTCCTCCCCTATTACTAATGAAAGGTATATTTTATTGAAATTTGTATGTTAAATCTATTTTACAAATGAAGTCCTCACCAGTAATATTTTTTGTTTCTATAATAGCTTTTTAAGTGCCATATTTGTAATTTCTGGGCTCTTGTCGTATCGGTAGTATGTATTATATGCCATTGGATTTGTTTTAGCTAATGTTTTTGATATATATATATATATATATATATATATATATATATATATATATATATATATATATATATATATATATATATATATGCATGCTGTCGTCTGCACATATCATAATTTATGTGATACATATTCTGATGTGATCAATTACAAAATGAACAATTATTTACAAAGTACATGCAAATGGGGATGGGTCGTGATTGACAGGAACAAAAAGAGGAAACTGAGCAATATATGTGAACAATGATGTTTACATGAAATTAAAGTTGACGTAAAAAACTCCATATACACATTATGAATTCACAATTAGAATCAACTCTTTGTCTGAAAACAATCGGAGAATGCTTTATGAAACAAAGTAGCAAACTTCAAGAACTTTCTCAATCTGAGTAAATTTGAATCCTTAAAGCTTTGAATGATATTTAGCCCTTTTATATCCTATATTATAAACTGAGTGTGAGTGTGTATTCAAATTGAGGAGTTACGTGAATAAGTGGCATGAGGATGTAAACATGAGGAATATTTTGTGAAATTATTCCCCATTGTTAGGTTGCTGATTAAACATTTCATGTGTCAAAAAGACACTTTATCCATAAATAAGAGCAGAAAGAAAGATTTCTTCAGAGTTAAAAATGAATTGTCTATCTATACAAAAACGCATCAAAAGCTATGTTCTTAAAAACATGAAATACATTTGCTTCATTAAATAATCAGACTGTGGTGGATTTGATGAATTAGAAAATGTTAGATGTGAACAATTAATGAGGATCTTCATTGATGAAAATCTATCATGGACAAAGGAGGCTGATTATATGTGTTTTAGACTTTTCCATAGGCTATCTTTACTCCACAGAAAAAATAAGTATCTAGACGTCTTACAGGATTATCGTAGTACAGTATGGGGAAATTATTCAAGTCGGCTATGTGATAGGATAGTGAAACTACGGAAAAAGCAGCCAGAGCTATTTTTTAACGCTAACACAAAAATGAACCAACTTCGCAATGGGTATCCCAAACATCTAGAATTATTTTAATTGCTAACATAAATGAAACAATTTCACACTTGGCATCCCGACAACTAGAATGATTTTTACTGTTAACAAAAGTAAACCAACTTCACACAGGGTGTCCCGGCAACTAGAACTCTGATTGACAACTAGAATCTGAAGTACAATGTTATAGAATAATCTTCACGTATTGTGCTATATAATACAATTTCATCATTTACTGTAAAGTAATATTAAACAGCGGTGACTGTACTATACCTGTTTCATGAAAAATAAAACAAGATTGTTTGAAGTTTTAATAATACCCACTGACATTTTTAACTAAAGATTGCAACCTTTTTTACTTCTCCAGCTAAACAATGCAATACGCATTTAAACTTAATCCCACCTGTAGCTTTGAATGTTAGAAATACTATTCAGGTACTAAAATTTCCAACTTGAAATTATCGGCGTCTTTGAAACCATGATTGACTGAAACGGTATTAATATAACCCACAGTGTAATGTTCCTGTAGACAGCCAGATCCATGGAGTGTTATGCTGTAGACAGCCAGATCCATGGAGTGTTATCCTGTAGACAGCCAGATCCATGGAGTGTTATCATGTAGACAGCAGATCCATGGAGTGTCATACTTCTTTTTCTGCATACGAGAACATAACTGATATTACTATTGCGGGACTGCAAACTTAAACCAGTGTAAATTATTATGATCAATGAATGTCATCGTTGCTCATGAATGTCAAGTCTTGATCAACCAGACCTCTTGCGTTCCTCGGTGAGATCTACGCCATAAAAAAGGCCTGGTAAAGCTCTATACCAATAATTGTTAGGACACGCTTCATAGTTGATGTAAGTTAGCAAAGAAATGTTTCTGTTTCTGCACTTTGACATCATTAAGAGTGTTCCTGTAAAGAATAAACGTAAATTAATAAAGTCTCAAATGTTCACTTTATTATGCTGATATTACAATGGGTAATGCAAACAATAAATAAAACAGTTAATCATGTATAAATGTTCAAGGAAAAGCATTATCTTGCCCTGAAACAACAAAATATTCCCGACAAGAGTATGCCATATGACCAACAATATAATAATTCATAACTTAGGCGGGCTTAAATTTATAAAAGGCAAAAGTTCCATTTACACTGTATGTGATATGGTTGAGTGAGCAGCAGTTACAAAAGCCGATTTTAAAATAATTTATAGCCGAAGCTAATTTTATATTATATAAATGTTGCTCAATTCAATTTTTAGCAGCATATTTTCCCAAATCAGCTTCTTTGTAACAATGTCTAACTATTTTTTCAAATGGTCCACACAGATAAACCACTGCAACAGTGTTTGCCACATTTAACATCGGCTGATCGATCTCGGTAGTTTACCGTAGTGTCTCTTGTGTTCTAAACTATTTGCCTTCACTCCAGATGACCCCAAATCATGAGCAATTTTGTCTGGTTGCATCAACTACATCACTATCGCCGCTTTCATACAATACATTCTGTAACTAGTCCATGTGAACTAGAGCATAAAAATGTATAAATTCTGTATGTACATTTGTACTATGCACTAAGTATATATTGTATAAGCAAGAGAATAACGTTTTTGATTCAGCACGAAAACCTTGAAAATTATGAGGTTCAGAGATACTGAATGATAGCTAATAGAAAGCAGCATTCATATTACACATCAGTGCAATACATTCAGTCACCTTTGAAGAACATAGCATATGCATCTATAGAATCGACGGACTTTTCTTGTATATATATAGCACATGTCTTTATACCTAATCATTAAAACGAAAGAAAGAACAACTATCGATAACAATCAGATGCACTAACCTCTACGAGACCCTCGCTTAGCGGAGATCTGATTGAGACTCGCCAGAGGTCTGGTTGAACGAGGCTAGAATATTTTAAGATCTTTTCATGCTCAACAGTGACAAGAGCGTTGATTGTTAGTTTTCTCAATATTGAATGCTCCCCTTGTTTCTTACTGTTTAGGGAATAAAACTTCAGAAAAAAAGTAAGGGGTGTCATTCTGTATTAACATGATGTAAAAAAGGGTAGGAATTTTTAATGCTCAATGTGCAAATATTTGCTTGGATAAACCGGGTTTTTAAAATGAGTACTTTCTTGCGAAGTGAGAATAATTGATGTTTTTGAATTACATGTAATACATATGATAGTATATCAAATTTATTTTCTAAACTTTTGCTTATTCACATTTTATTAATTAATTTGATAAAATTATACATTTGGCTTCTCTTTTCGACAAATATGCATATTATTGTTTACATTAATATGTATTTATGAAATTAATCTGAAAAACCGGTATTGATTAATTGTCGGATGAAATGTTGATTTATTATTAACTTTTTACTTGAAATTTCACATTTCTTCATAAACATTAAGACAGATCAATACAATGCATTGGTTCAATTGTATATAGTGTCATGCCTACTTTTATTAATAGTACTAAAATACTGTCAAATAGGAAGACAAAAGCCATATATGTCTGGCTTGAAAAAACCCATAGATGTCTAGCATGAAAAACCCATGAATGTGTAGCATGGAAAGAACATGATTAAGTAGTGTTTCATAATAAACGCCTGTAATATTAACATATGCTATCTCCTATGGACAGATATCTGTGCTACTGTTGCTTACTAAAAGGTGATGATTTCACCTTTACCATTGACTATTAAGCGCCTGAGTACACAATGAAATACCGAGGTACCGAGAGTCGTGTTTTGATGACATAATGGAGTCGTGTTTGGATGACATAGTGGAATCTGTACAATACCAAATGAAATTGCATGATGAAATCATACCAAATTGATTCATAAAGAATAATATAGATAGCTACAAATATACACCAGAAAAATCGGAAAGCGCTATCTATAGATTTTACATGAGTACGCGTGATAATATGAAGTAAAATTATATATGAAGAAGGAATATTATCATATAGGTTAGACAATTTGTGATTCATCCTCTGCTAAGATTCGAACGCAGGGCAGCGGGTTACAGCACCACTCGCCTTGCCTGCGCGCACCAACCCCATACCATCGAGACTGAACGCACTTTCTCTCAAAAAGAATGGAAGATAATCGCGGATATATGCATTCGTGCGTAGCAAACATATTTGCATTGCGACACAGTAATTAACTTTCATCTAGATACGCTATCATTTTGGATTCCTCTGACAAAAATCGAAGCATATAGAAGTTAATAACGATAGTTACAAATATACACCAGGCAGAACGGAAAGTTCTGTCCCTAGATCATACATGAGGATGCGTGAGAATATGAAGTGAAATTATATATGGAGAAAGGACAGCATTTTCCGCTCTGTCTGTGCACTTCCAACTACATGTCGGCTTTCAAATCGTCAGCCGCTCAACGGATCTTTCATAACGGAATTCAGGGAAAAATTACCCTGGATGAAAAATCACGGCTGTATGGAGGATGTGGCAAAATTTGGATCTGTGCTCGTTTAGGACGTTTGTCACGAGTGCGGGGTGTATGCTCAGGTGCTTTGTTATGGATTAGATGGATACCTCAGATACTAGTGCACAGACGGATGGTTACGGTAGTGTTCCGCAACTTTTGGTAACACTTGGCAGGTATACAAATATTCAGTGACAATAGCCGAACCAGTTACAGGTACGTAGACGACCAGAATCAACAAATAGTGCGTACAAAAGTATCTTGAGGATCCAACTACGTCGAGCAATTTATGGTCTCTGCTAATTTTCTCCAACTTTAATATTATTTCCTCTTACGTCAAGTTCAGCAAAGTAAATCCATGTTTTACGACCTGTGACCATCTCATTCAAGCGTTTTTGGTCTGTCTTGGCGTTTTTAGCTATTAGATGATTGACAAATTCAACCCGGGTCTGTTTTTGATAAATCGTCACAAATGCGGGACCAATCTTGCACAAACCTTTCTGAGCGTCAAATGATTCTTCAATAGATTAAAAACAGCTGGCGACCATCTTTAAAACAACGAAACCACATCACAATTGTACTATATGACAGATAATTACATCCGTAAACTTTATCCAAGTCTGTTTTGATATAAGTAAGTGTGTCCTAATAGCGGTCGGAATTTCTAGTATACGTCACACACATGTATCTGCAGGTATTGGGCATGCTGCACGTGCAGCTGCAGATAATTTTTACAGATCTCAGAACCATGCTTTTTAGGCAGCTGCATAAAAACATTGCATTTATTTTACTTCATCTTATTTTAAAATAAAGTAAAGATTTAAAAACTCAATCCCTGTGGGACCAACTGTTTGGTTTGAGTTTTCGTTAGTTTCGAGTTATCTAAGGTTACTTACAAGAGAACGTTTTATGAAATCAAAGCTAACCATTTAAGTAATGCCAAATAATCACGTGATCGATGTTGATGTATATGGTTCATTCAGTGTAATTTGAAAATCACTAATTGCGAGGAAACTTACATGAGGAAAAGAAGGAAAATGACAATGAGTATTGCTTGCTTCGATCTCCTATCAGAGTACGTTAGGTCACTCCTATATTAATCTACTTACTCCTTTTACTAAAATTTAGTTGCCGTCTTTTACAAAAATATAAGTTATATCATAAAATCTTATTAAACGAAATGTAATTTTCATAATTATTTGCTATTTTTGCTACTTTTTCGTTTTTATTTTGCTAAGGTCCTAATTATCAAATGGCAATATTATCGAGATAAATCACTGATCATTAGTGGCAAATGCTTAGGATATTTATCATTTAAATTACATTCTAGTTGTGTAATTCCGCTGCATTTTCCTGTGAAGTGATCACAATCTCTTACTTTGAGTTCGTGATAAAATTCGTGGGAATAATTAACGTCTTAATCATCATTTCATAAATATAACATTTCATATAATATATGGTGATTGATAGTGCTTTCTATCTTTACTATCAGTTTAGACAATTCAATGGTCTAAGTCATTCATCAACAGTTTCGGCACGAAATTGCAAAAACTCATATGCTTTTTTATTTTGTATGCAGTCTGCTCCTTTATAAACAATAGAGTTATACTTCGTTTGAATTCATTTAATGTAGAGACAAAATCCTGATTGCTGATTGGTTTCGTCCATAATGTATTCTAAATATGTTTACAGCTGATTACTGGCTCAATAATATTTTCAACGTTACAATATAGAAAAAATGGAGCTTTTAGTTGGCGATGGAAGTTGTTATTTTAAGCTACAGAACCATTTTTAGGCATTGTGTCTTTTGTATTATCTATTTTTTATAATTCAGAATAAAACTAATTCAGACACGAGATACTCTGATGTTTGCAAGTAGATAATGATAGGTTTGAGAAGATATATTGTCTAAATAAAATAGGTTTGGTATCTTACCAGTTTTATTTCTTTAACGAATGTCAGTAGACCAAAATAAAATATTTAATTTGCGACTGGTAATGCTGTGTGTGACATATTGATTTTAGAGAGTAAGAACGTCAGATTAATATGTAAACAATACAGATGACAAATAAATGAGAACAAGTATGTGTTAAAAATGCGGAGAAGAAAGGCCAGTTCAAAAATGTAAAGAATATGGTCATTTTATTAAATTCGCGTCGTAATTGAGGAAATGATACGACCAGAGAACACAATCAGAAAAGAATAAATTACAAGCGTGGAAAAAATATGTTACAAGATGATCGATGTACAATTAAAAGAGAAGAAACTTTTACAATACGTTTGTGTTGAATAATGGTTAAGTCTCAGCTCTCCGAGAATATAAGAAGAGTACTGCAACTACTTTTAGTACGTTTTCAAGATAAAACGGAAATTAATAGGATAAGCAGAAGAAGAAAAAAAATTGAAATTGTCACCATAAGGCTACGTGACTCGTAGAATTGAACAAACGAATACTGACTTTTTGTAAGAAATAATCAGGATTTGTGTTTTTTGTTTCTAATGACATCGAACCATCCTCGACAGAGATAATAAATTAGAGCTTCATTCTAATGAAGTCCATCTAGATTTAGCTATTACACTCGTAAAGGAAATAGAAGGGAGGCACATGTGTAGGTGATGGTATCAGAAAACAAATGCTTGAAACATCCTGAATAGAAATGACATGGAAACGGTACTTCTGAGGCTTTATCAAATGCTACATACAAAACTTGGTCAGGAAATGAGTAAAAACAAAAACTGATCTTTTGGTTGGATATAATGTTTAAAGTTGCAGATAGTTAATTGCTAGCCTATAACAGGAAGAGCTTAACACATAAATACCAACACTTGTAAAGGACAGAAAACTCTAATAACGTTCAGAATAAAACTAGCAGATGTTGCATTTATACAGAAGAATATGCTAAATCCACAAATAGTCGTTTGTACAGAACCTCCAAATATGACTTTAATATATATATATAAATACTTGTTTCATATATGCCAGATCAAAAGTCACAACATTAATGAATTCGGAAAGGAAGTTAACTTATATGCTAATGTATACGAAGTCGTAGACAGACTCATGAGACCAGTTAGAGTGACAGATATAGGAAGAAACGGTCGCGTGGGCATGTTAATTGCATTTGATATATGCAGCTATTGTTACTGTGAAATAAAGGTTTTATCAAGATTGTTGTCATCTTAGATAAACAAACATCCAGTGAAAAGAACGTTGACAAAAAGTGCTTAAATCCTTTTAACACCGACATAAAATTGAATGAGCATCAAAAAGTATGTAACGAAGTAGATAAGTCAATAGACATAATGCATGAAGATTGTTCTGCTTTGAAACCCAAGCAACTCCCATTGACAGCTAAAAGTACTGTATATTATATTATGATTCTTAAAAGTATCATGACCTCAGTTAACACTTGCATATAAGACTGTAAATACATCATAAATAATATAAAACAACCAGACACATACTACTATGATTTTGTCGTCACGTTGGATCAGTACAAACATACCATCAACCTATGGTATATACACAGACAGACTGTATTAATATGTTTGAAAATAAGTAAAGCAGAATTGGAATTACTTACAGACTATTTGTTCCTCATGAAGAAAACGATGCGTCAAGGCCAAGATCATTACGTACATAGATTCTAAGAATTACAGTTTGTCAAGAACTTAAAATGGGCAACCAAGCAACAAATCAGTCATCAAAGATCATCTAATGTATTGAAAAGATAAGGAACAACACAGCTACAAGGTTATTTATAGAACTACCTATTATCGCATGAAAAACTAATTTCATAATAATAGAGCGGAAAAAATGTACAAAACCTTTAGTACCTAAGTTATTAAAGACGTTGAAGAACAAAGGGAGATAAGTTATCCACTATCGTAATTTGAACTTATGCGTTGACTTAGGTTTAAAGCCAAAGATTATTCGTATGGTTGTGTTATTCTATTAAGAAACATGTTTAAAAACTTATATTGATCTAAGTACACTTTGAAAAATGAACAAACGGCACAACGAATGACTTTAAATAAAAAGGAAACCATTCCAACTCATGAATAATTCTGTGATCGTTAAACAGATGGAAATTCTACGCAATAGAACGTATGATTAAAATATGTTCTGTTAAATGAATTGTCACAGATACCAGACAGATTTGTCATGTGGAAGAAGAACGATCATAAATAAAGATTTGGTGTTAGTCAGTTTTAAAAAACAACAAGAACATCAAATTGATCAAACCTTTTTTATGGTGACTTCACTGTGCTAAAACTAAGTAAGGGGTTGGTGGATACATTTGACTACGACATGGTAAAGCCAGGATATGGTGTAAACATTAAATTGTTAATGATATATAGCTTCAATATATATTCAATGAAAGACACAACTTTTACAATGACATAAAGAATAACATCAAGTTGTATGACACAAGTGATTACAAGAAATATAATATATCTGGTGTCTTACAAACTAATACAAAGATCCCAAAGCTTTTTTTAAACATGAATCATGTGGTGTGCCTCTACAGAGTTTGTGTGGTCTTAGGAGTAAGTGTTATGCTTTTATACGTGACACAATTGAAAAGGTCTGTAATGAGATAAAGAAATGCGTGATCAAAAATAATCTTAAATGTATCATGTCAAGGACTGACTCTTTAACCAAACTGAAAAATTACCAAAAGATGAATTTAAATATATCCCACAGTCATGCATCTACGTCATCTTTTCTGTTTCTCTGTAGCTGTCTTCCGTGTTGAACTGCACCTTATTTATGACCAGTAACATGCAATATATTAGCATGTGTACGTCACAAATTGAGCCAGATACGTTTCTGACTTCTGTGTGTTTTTGTTGTCGTGTAACAGTTCGCATTACCTCGGCCAGTCTTATGACAGTATTTAGAGTACTCCAATTTTCTTTGCGGGTGTACATGTATCGGCGCGGGCATCTAACTCTACGGCTGAACAGTCGTCGGGTTTTAGGCAAGTCAGCTCTCTGTCGGGCCGGGAAGGATTCTTGTGTAAAGTAGCACTCGTTTAATAGAAGAATTTCCGTGCAAGAGTCTGTCAAAAGTTTATTATTGTAGACTGTACAATTCCCGGGGCAAACTATCATTGTTTAACTTTTGAACTGTGTTTTCTCTGCTACAAAGACCCTGCAAGTGCTTCACATAAATGCTGCACACTCTACAGATGGAAAGACACATGTTCTTTCTGGTGAGTAAATTGTATATTGTTGTTTTGGGATACCTACTATATTCTTGGATTATGTTTAAAGTTTAAAATTTAGGTTATTTCATACAAGAAAATACTAAAGTCGATGCGAATATTTAATCATTTTCATTTAAACGTACCCTGAAATAATAAATTACAAGGGATTGACGTAAAGTCAATCTTGCCAAAAGTTATAAATTTACTGAAAATATCGTGTGAAGTGAAATAAATGGTTATTGTCTAAACAAGATATACGTATCTGAAGGAGTGCAGAACTCTTTCTTCCAGTCAAATGAGCCTGATAACTTATTCGTTTTCGTCTCCTTCTTGCTGCTGTCAGATGATCTAGGTCACGGTCAAAGCTGAAAATCTACTATTTCCCGTGGCAATTGTTTGTGGTTTTTGTGTCTGAGACATAATGAGATCAGATGCATAAGCGTGGCGTTAAAATCAGACACTTACGCGCAGTTTAAAGTGTATACTTCTTTATATGAACAATGAAAAGACAGAAGTTCCGAAATATTATGTAACTATGATTTCACTTTCTATTTATCTTCTGTTTTCTTTCTTGTATATAGAATGTACGTAAGCTTCTAAGTTTTTCAATCCATATTGCTTTGTTTAAACCACCTGTATTTCTTGATTTCGCTGCTGACACTTAGACACACAGCTAGCAACAAGTGCTGCTTTTTGGACACTTCGTTACGGTTCAACAAATAAATACCTTGTTTCCTCTGGAAACTGTCGCATCAATTTATACCCCTGAAAGTAAAACTTGTTTGGTAATCTTTGCACAGTCAGCATTATCTTTTCTTTGAAAGATTAAAACATTTCTGAATTAGTTTCTCTATCGTTCTTGAACAGTGCAAATACTCTTTTTAAACTTATCCATTGTGAATCAAGTTTGACAACTGTTAAATCTTTCTCTTGTTATGTAGTCGTAGCTGAAAGGAATTCCGCTTTTCTGCTTTCATTAACGGATGAAGCCATTGAATCTGAAGTAATCGTACAATACTGGCGACAAATATTTTTCAACTCGTAATGCACCTTTTATTACTTCAATGGTTTTTGCCAGTGTAATGCTAAATCTCAACTCCTGCGGAAGAACAAAACGATACAATAGTCAATGACCCATTAGTATCTAAAAGTCAAGTGGTATTTTAATAGTTTCGTATTTTGTGAACTAATAGATTCTATACTAGTGCTTTGTCATTGTGATATGTTGAACTTAGCTTTCTCAATTGAACATTCATGACACCTGGCTCTATATTGTTCGCTCTCGCAGACGCTGGTAAATACAACTCTTCGAATGTCATGAAACTGTTTCTGCCATTCAACTTGAAAAGATCTTCACTACCATAAAAATGGCAACCAAATGGTTTACCACTGCATTATTTGCATCTCCTTTATCCATTATTTGAACAATATGACAACTGATGCAGATACAACCATGACATTCGGTTCTAACTTAGGAATTGCCACTTTAAATGTTATTTAGGCTTAATACTACATTGATTAGGTGTAATACAACGACGTGTTGGATTAAGATGTTTAACACTCAGCGACGTTTTCCTTTTTTGTGAGCAGTTATGCATTTTCCATATGTTACCATTCTTGTGTGCTAGATATATTTAATATCTGCAAAATCTAACTAAAGTTTCAAGATACTTATGACCAACATACACATGAAAATCTATTACGAAAAAAACCCAACCCTTTACATAGTTTGGTTACCTGGGTTTGTCTAAATAACATCAGGATAAGAAGTATAATAGAGTGCAAAAGGTAGTTGAACTCTGTAGTTTTCCTGTGCAATTCTTCTCTATCATGTTAGATTTTTTCTTGCTGTTGCACTGTTGGGATTAAATAATTGCTTTCGTTGAATTATACACGTTAGCTATTGTACCTCTAATGATAACTGCCATTCTGGTCATTGCTGTATTTAAATATAACATATCTGAGCGCTGCTTTCAAAATCTTTTTAGAAAACTCGAGGATTAAGTTTAAACATGAATACGTCACCTTTATCAATTAAGCATCTGATTGTCTCTTATAGATTGAAAAACTTTTCTTCCATATGATGATATACATTAGTAGCACATTAAATGCCTACATTGCTATGTTCATTTCGATCGTAGAATTAATATGTTTATTTCCATAGTCATGTACATCCTACAATAATAATTGTATATAAGTCCGTTATGTTTCTATTATCATTTTATTTTTGTTCCACACCCTAACAATTGTATGAAGTATTCAAAATATTTAAGTCCATTACCTCTATATAAATCATTATGTGTAATTCTAGAAATAATTTTCTAAAACTTTAATATTATAAGGCTTTTGTGTAGAAGGATTCTTATAGATTGGTCTTCATTAAAATGAATAAAAAATAAATATCATAAAATGAATAAAAAATAAATATCATTATACCATCTGGATGCTCAAAACTATGTATACCAAAAATTTATAAAGCAATATACATTCAGGTATTAGTTTGGGTTTTATGATCTAACTCCTATTTGTTCTTATTGATGTAAACATCTATTTCTGTGTCAGTTTTAAATATCTCTATTTTGCGTTTGTTTCTGATTTTCGATATATATATATATATATATATATATATATATATATATATATATATATATATAATCTAGTGCAAGGGTGGCTCTTTATCTACCTTGGTTTGGAACCGTTTCAGCACTAAGCTCAATTTTGAGAGTTGATAAAGTCTGATTCTTAAAAAGTTTAATTTTGTAGTTTAAAGCAGTCATATATAAATTATAAGTCGTCCTCATATTTTTGATAATGCTTTCATTACATTTCTTTTGTTTTTGTTGTCTTCTATCGTCCTGGTTATTTCGGCTAAATCATTCTTAGTTTTGTAACTGTGACAGCCTTAGTGCTCGCTGTTACCTTATCTTCTAATTTTATTACTCAACCTTAAAAATTATTACTTAGGATTTAATCTTTTAATCTTTTTGTTATATTTCATTATATGCCTTTGTTAGCTTTTCAAACTGTGATTGCAAATTACTGTATTTTTTCAGATATTTCTTTATTTGCTCTATATCACTCTCTAATACATTTATATCATTGTTTATCTTTTGCTAAAAGGGTTGCAAGTACTGTCGAATGCTTTGTATTTTTCCTGCCCTTTCTCTTAGTATGCAAGGCTTGAATAGTATTAGATGAAGTATTGAATCTGTATTAAACAAATCTTTGGCATCTAAAATCGTTTTTCTCCTGTCGTTAATCTGTGTTGGCAACTCTCGAATTTTGTTTGATCTGTCAGTTCCACTATGTTTGGTAGATGTTATTTTGTTGTCCACTTGTCCTCTTCATGTTTTTACATCTTTTAAATCATTATTATATAACGCTATACGTATTTGAGTATCAACACGTTTTTAAATCTTTTAAAGTCTTTTAGGCGCATAAGTTAATTTTACTAGATCACCTAGATTTGCAATACAGTGGTTATTCTGGTTCAAAATCATTGTTCACATACCGAACTAGTGTGATATCTTTCTCTTCTGCTTCGTCTACGGATTTAAATGGAAGACCACAGAGACACCGTAACGATATCCCATCATGTTAGCGCTATTTACTTAACGTGAAAAAATATGTTACAGGTATACCTTGAAAGTCTATTACGTGTATGTCTTCTTCATGAATACTGATATTTGAGCTGTTCATGTTACCTCTTTTGTAATTGCTGACAATTACCATTAACATTGTGTGAAAGAAAATCATGAAGAAAAACATTTTTAACAGGTAGATACTCTAGCTTACACGAATACTAGCCTCGAGATTAATGATTGTATTATTTGAGATAACTGAGGAAAAAAGGAGCATATTTGGTTTCAAAACCCCTGAAACTGTATAGGTTCCATCTATGTCTGTATAAATCTTTGACTTTTCAATAATAATAATTTAAAGTTATTGTTGGGTATTGTCACTTTATAATTATTGCTGGGAGTGACGATAATATTTGAGATGTGATCAAGCAATTGATATTAATATTTTCTACGTTGTCGTTATTCGCTCTAATACCTTTCTTACGTTGATGATGTACATTTCAAGGTTATAGAAATTCTCAGGAAAGTAAACAATCCTTGTTTCATTCGTCCATTTATGATGTCAATTGGATTATCGCGATAAAGGTCCTTTTCCGGGAGTTTGGCGATTATTATATAGCTTTACATTTGAATAGGATAAGTTTATACAACCATGAGTTAAAAGTTTTATCTTTAATCTGTAATCTTTGTTGTAACAATTAGAGATTTCCAGTTTGCTTTAAACTTCTCCAAAATTTAGTTCTCCTTTAATGTCTTCCTTCCTTTAACTCTTCAAAATTTTGTCTATCTGTATTGTTTATTTTAATTCTGATTGCATTATTTTTGTCCATGTATCAAAGTAAATGCCGACCGATTTCATTATCACTGATTGCCCTACTCAACATTTTCCTGCAAGTTTGAGACACAAACCCAATTAAGCTGCACCAAATCATCTCATTCCAGCTACTCCTAAGCCAGCAGCTGCAACACCTATCTCACCGGAACAGTCGCTATGCTATTATGGTATTGTGACGACTCTATGGCTCGAACAAACGTAACAAAAAGAAAGTGAAAGCAACAATGTTCTTAAAAATCAACAAAATTTTTTATTTCCAAATAATTAATGTAAGAATCAAAATACACTTACAGTATCGTGTATTATAATCCAAAGTTTCCAACAATTATTAGTGTCCTAATCACAAGTCCTGTATATATAGAAACTCTAAAATGTTCCAAATGAATGAATGTTCCAAGTTAATGAATGTTCCAAATGAATCTTCGTAATGAACTAATGTTCTAAATGAACGAGTCTTCGTACTGAACGAATGTTCCGAATAGATGATGGTGCCGAATGAATGAGTCTGTAATGTTCCGATGTACCAACGATAATGTCAGATCATCTTTAAGAATGTTCAGAGGCATCCGAGAAAGTCCAAAATATCTCCAAGTAGCTCTGATGAATGGTCCAATAAATAATTCCTTTCGAATTATCTATACAGCATGGCATTACAGCATTTCAGGATTCCAGCATTCCAGCAAAGCTATTATTTCAAACAATCTGATGATTCCAAAACTGATCATAAAAAAACAGTTCTTTTCAACTCAAGATCTAAAAATTGGAATGGAAATAATTCGTATATTTAGGTCTTTTATACAACTTGCAAGTGGCACATTTCACAACAGGAAACGTGTCATATTACGACCCAGAATGCAATAGTAAATGAGTCTATTTCACGAAAAAGTACTCCAGGTAAAGTAAACAACTCTGACCGTGAACAAAAGGTCAGTAAACATGTTGTTATTTGAATAATAGTACAACTAAACCCAACTTAAATATGACTCACTATTTGACACAAGTTTAAAGTAGATTTTAGGCCAAAAGTTTAAGCACATTATAGATTCCATGTACATAATTTCGTAAGAGTATGTAGTGATAATCATGTTTGTGTCTCACTTGCCATGTATTGCTGTGAAGTTTGTATGATTTATCATGTATTTACAGGGTTGACAATATAACTACCTGCGATATCTGTATACATGAATACGATATCTAAGAGGACAATACCGCCATCTATTCAGTAATACATTTTGTTTGAACTAAGCGAACTTGTATCATCCTGTGATGCTACAGTTTTATCTTGATGATGTTTTAATCTCTCTGGTTTTACTGTTTTAAATTCCTATGAATGTGTTCTATGTTGTTTATCAAGTTCTACTCTACGCTGATCCTTCTTCTTTTTGTGAAGTTACTTTATCTGGTAATTTGTCAATATGTGGTGTTTCATCAATTTTGTTTTCTCCACCTTCCAGTGATTTGAATCGAACTCTCAGTTAAAGGTAAACATGATTTCAAGAATGCTTGCAAGATGACTTACACCATATTCCAAGGAACGTTTATATCGATTTGAACCGATCTTACAATTATGCTGAAACTAACAGTAGTAACGTTTGTGTAGTATAAATTCATTTAAATAAAATAGTGAAATATAAATGGTGGATACAAATATATGTTCCAAATTCGAAGTAGACAAAGTCATTACTTAGCTTAATAAAGATAATAGTTACTGCAAACTCTGTGTGAAGGATTCCTAGAAGAACTGGAGGGAACAGAATAAGGACTATTATACAAATTGGCGAGAATAAAGTTGAGAGCATGTAATGAATACATGAAAGAATATAAGAAGTAAATATATCGATAACAGTTCAGATTACTACATATGGCAAGAGTTTTCATGTATTAAATCATATACATCAAATCTGATACGGCGCTGAAAGAAAATCGGTGTTCCATCTATTATTTTGTGATGGCTAATCTTCATAGAGCTTGCGCGTGTGGATTAAATAGATTTCAGTGTCATGTTATTCAGTGTGCTTCTTTTGACATATATGAGCCTAAATAACAAAGAAATTTGTCTCACTGGTCAAACAGAAGATATATAAAAGCCAGTGATACGAAGTCTAAAAAATTATAAAATGCCATCTTACAGAGAGGTAAGAGAACATAAGTAGAGGCTTTAAAACTGCCAATTTTATCACTGAGGAGATTTTGTATGACGTCTTTTAGTTTGTTTTATATTTTTTTCTTTTCCTGAAAGATTTAACTATGTAATAGATAGACACTCCAGTGATAATTCTTACAAATGTTTCAATTGCAAAGCATCCAGAGCACATTTGTTTGCCACTATATTTCTTGCTTTTGTTTCCTCTTGTGCATTCCAAAATTAATGTGTTTGAATGTTATCAAGCTAACACTCGATGCTGATTGAGGTATTCCCATACTAAATGAAAAAAAAAATAATGAGTCAAGTATCCGATTACATTTGATGTCATGTAATCTGCTTTTAAACCTGCCTGTTATTCATTCAAATAACCAATGGGTAGATATTTTCTCCTAATGGATGATACTGCTAACAATATCTGAACATGACTGGGGATATTTTAGCTGATTTCGAATTGACGAAATTCTCATACATCTTTTTCATTTGTTTTAAAAAAACAACATTCTCAACTGATTGTCAGTTAAAGTTCTACTAGTAACTTTGCTTTGCATGTCCCATTTACTATACTAATTTTCAGCACCTGTTTCTGTTCTTCAACTTCAGGGGAAATAGTGCTACTATTATTTGTATCTTCTGTAAATCTCCATTCTTTTTTAAGTTGTTAAAATGGCAAAAGGTGGTGGTGAAAAGGATTTTCATAAGATATTTGATAATCCTGCTTAGGATACAAATGGGTACAAAGAACAAACTACGGATGCAATAACTGAAGATCCTATTACAGATAATACGTTGTCTATTGAGGTTTGGGAAATTTCTGAAGAAATATCTGCAGCTTAAGCGGATGAATACAAATAATGTTACATATAATCTTAGTATAGATGAAGTTCAATATAAAGTTAGCCTCATTTAAAATTGTGAAAAAGCAAACACTGTAGTGACACGAAGTATGCAAAAACAAAACAAAAAAAAACAAAACAACAAAACAAACAAACAATACAAATATCTAAACAACGTATTCAAGACAAAATATTAGCATTTAGCTCTCAACCTACGCAAAAGGGTTGACATGTGTTCCTCAAATCTTTCTGCTGACCAGAAGTAGGAAATAAATGGAAACTGCCAAATTGTGAACATTAAGACATATCTTTGCCGTCCAAACCTACTATTAAACCAAGGCAGCCAATAAGAGTTCCGGAAGAAAAAAATCAAAATCGATGGATGAAATTGTAACCGATACAGATAAATTAGACTCTGAAATAAAAAGAAGAAAATACTTATTTTATTGAATCAGTTTGTAAACTAGACGAAACATTACACAAGGCGTTTTAACGTTATGTAACCAAAGATCAAGAAGGAATTGATCAAAGATTGCTTATCCCGCAAGTATAATTGGGAAGGTAACATGCTGACTGTTGAAAACTGCTATGTGATGATGTCAGCTTGCTTATTCTAGCATTAATTGGTCTTATATTGTCAATTTTGATCAGTGGCATTAATACAGCATGACCATTTCAAAAAGTAAATCAAACCTCCTGCAACCATTGTCATTATTGTAAATGATTGTTTGTTTCTTACATTATGTTCAGTTTCTAAATCGTGTGCAATTGAATTTACAGGGGGTCACCACTTTTTTTCTACTTGTGCATAGTTCTTAAAAATGATATCTTTTTTATTTCGTTGTCTATCTTTTAACGAATCGTTACACACCGCTTACCAGCTGATGGAATAATATTTTGTACCCCTTCGTTAATTATAGAAGTGTTACGTCCTATTTTAAAGTTATATGATGACTTTTTCCAGTTGTTGTTGTAATTAACAATGTTACCCGTTGTCATCACCATATGACTGGGCAAGAAACAAAGTACCATAGTCATCAAAAACATACAGTTCAATCTAACGTCTTAATATGAAGTTTTTCTGAAATCTCAACACAAATTAATTTATCAAGCAGTTTTTTAACAGCACATTGAACAGTAGAAACATATTTTTAACTTGAACACTTTATATATATATATATATATATATATATATATATATATATATATATATATATATATATATATATATATATATATATACCACTTAGGACCTGATACGTTGATTTGACATAGTTGTTCCTTTTTTTCTGTCCTAACTTGAAGAAACATGATACTAAAAATTAATTTCATCAGACGACACTTTATCTAGTATCTAACGGTACCTGCTCCAATGTTGAAATGATATTTTTTATGCTTGTAACACATCAATTCAATGCAATATTTTATGTTCTTCAGGTCCATTTTCAATCCAGTATTTCTTTGTCCCATGAAGGTATTTTCAGTCGAAATTTGGTGGAGTGTTTAAGTTATTACAGATTATGTTCAATTGTTTCAGATCTATGTTCTTCTTGGTCTAATTAAAAACTTGATCTTCAGATAATGGTATTGTACATTCAGGTAACAGGTTTCATATGTGGAAGTGAAAGTGAAAACTGTATATTGATCTTACAAATTCTGGATCACTTTGATCCGATAAATGCCAATCTGCTACCATCCTTTATGATATTATCTTTGTTTTCTTCTGCAAACTTTTGGTGCACATTTCTCATCAAATATAATGAATCATTGTAAATTTCAATGTCTATTTGCAATTACATTTTATTGCATCATTGTCAGTCATTGCTGCTATGTGTTATGATGCCATGGAGAATCCGCGATAAGCTCGTAGTGTAAATGCTCAATCATTACATCGTTTAAGTTTCTTCTGTTTTCTAACCTCGTTTTTCCCCATATGCTCAGTACTTTTATTTGCGGTCCAGTTGTCACACAAATCCTCTTATCTGACGGATTTATTTTTCAGTATTTTAAAATTGAACCATTGTAGTTAAAATATAATGGTCTCATTGATACTGTAATGACATGAAGCAGTGCGGCGGATGACACGTTGCCATTTGACTTTAAGACTCTCGTTTTTCGACAGCTTAAGCGCTCCTAATAATAGAGTACAGACAGTTTAATAAAATGTCTCAGTTTCATAATCTTTCCTATTACTCACTTCAGCATCCGTGTCATGGGGAGGTAATGCCTGCTCCGACTTTAGTGAAGTTAGCATTTGTATACCAAATAAGATGAAACGTAGGCAACACGTATTTATAGGAATGGCGGATAAGAGGTCTTTTGTGTTAGAGATTCAAAATTAGTTTAAACCATAACATTCATATTTGACCTTTATCTCTTCGACTTGGCTAACGTACATAGCTAATGCATGTGATTAAAGGTTGAACTTTAAAACAAGTCAATCGCTAGTAGTGGGTAGGTAGCCTATTCCATATATGAATTATGATTGGTAGAGGAGATGGAACTTAATTATCTGTATCAGAGGTTCTCAAACTGGGGGTCCGCGGACCACTGGTTGACATAGACAACATGGTCGATTTTGTTGAAACCTCCAAAGACTGGCCACCTCTAGGATATTGATTTGAAGACATTTAAGTCGTTATACAAATTAGTTTCCCCTAGCACGAATGCATGAGTGACGAGCCTTGTCGTAGTACCAGATTGTACTCATTGGATATTTTGCAAGCTCTGTGGGTGGATCCTTACAGTCTTTGCCTGGATCTGGAGTACAAAGAAAACAATATTGATAAATGACTATGTATATATATATATATATATATATATATATATATATATATATATATATATATATATACATGCACATACATCTGTACATCTGAAGGGGGAAGAAATAACAAAAATTAAATATTGGCACACTTGTGAATATTAAGAAAGTACTAAATTCAGAACCCAAGAAAAAATAAAAATTGGATTACCGTTCTAGATGTATGAAACAAGGTGTTATAAGAAAGCACCTATTAGTCAATCGTGCGGTGTACTAAATAGTAGGCACACTAGTCTTCTATAGTCAACTAACATTAACAGGTGGTCAGTTAGTTCTGAAAGGTCAGATATGGATGACATAATAATCAGCACAACACACATGCATACACAAATATTGGATGACATAGAAAACATGGTCGATTTTGTTGAAACCTCCATAGACTGGCCACCTCCAGAAATCGGCCAATGATTTTGGTCCAAGATGTGGTCAGTTTAGAGAAATTTGGCTGTAGATGGATAAATAGATAGTGTCAGACATGTAGGAGTATAATCATAATGATTGGAAAGTATATAAACAAAAATACATATTTTAAAATGACTTCCATTTAAACCTAACTGCGGCTATAAATAACTGGATATCCAATCGTTTTCTAATGCCTTGGAATTCGTTGGGTAATTTCCTATGTCGCAGATTTTTTCTGCAAAGAAAGAAAGAGCGGCGACCAGGTGATACCGTTTGTCTGTTCATGATCCTTGATATATGATTTCGCACAACTCTTACTACCACTCCGCTCAAGATAGAGACAAGTGCAAATACACAATGTTGGATACAGAAATTTAGTTATCATTTAAATTTTCAAATAATCTGACAATTCGTGTTGACATTACGACATAGAGATAAGCGTTATTTCATACTTTATCGGGGGAATTTAATATGTTGGGAACAACACCGAACCTTGCAGTCGGATATTGATTTGGATACTCACTGGATATTTTGCAAGCTCTGTGGGTGGATCCTTACAGTCTTCGCCTGGATCTGGAGTACAAAGAAAACAATATTGATAAATGACCATATATATATATATATATATATATATATATATATATATATATATATATACATGCACATACATCTGTACATCTGAAGAGGGGAAGAAATAACAAAAATTAAATATTGGCACACTTGTGAATATTGAGAAAGTACTAAATTCAGAACCCAAGAAAAAATAAAAATTGGATTACCGTTCCCTATGCAGAAAATCTGACCGAGAAATTTATGTTGGAAGAATCGTTTCTTTATCTGCGAATCTGCAGAGTAAGAGGAAAGATCGCACTTCATAGAGGCAAAGCATTATCTTTGTAAATGATGACGAATACAAATCAGCTTGAATCTGATTTCGCACAACACTTTTAAAGTAAACATTACCAGGAAAATAACTAGAATACGTCTAGTGTACATAAATTATTTTAAAAGAATATGTTATGCTTTAATTCGGTATATCTCAACATCAAACATATGACTGATTTGTACTTTGAAAAGAAGATTATAGAAATGGTCTGTAAGTGCGTAAGCGACAAAAGGGTGGGGAAAAAGCGAGCTTTCGTTTCTTGTTTGGCTCTTACAAGTATACATACTATGTATTATTATCGGTACATAGGGCAGTACTACAGTTTAGTAAATCATATGATACATTCTAATTGCTAACTATGTATTATTATCGGTACATAGGGCAGTAATATGTAGTAGTAAATTGCCGCCGGTGCGCACCGGTATAGGATGGAATGCGGTCAAACAAAGGTCATGCATTCCAGAGCGCACCGTCGGTGTGATGAAATGTGATCAAACAAAGACCACACATTGCACTTTTGATGGAATAGGGTTAAACAAAGGTCACGCTAGGTAAACTATCGTCATTGTAAGCGGCCATTTAGAGGCATGAATGAATCCTAGATATTTTACATCAACATGTCAATTAAGTTCATTCACATGTGAAGATACGTTGCTATAGTAAATACCTATTAGTGAATTATACTAGTTACCAGAACAGAGAAAAGTTTCTTTTATACTTAATGTGAAATATTCACAAATTAAGATCATGCAAGGTAAACTACTTGTACCACTGTTTGGAAGGATATGATGTACATTACCATTTCTTTTTATTGCCTGCTAGATTTTTGGGACTAAATCAAAACCATACAAGGTAAACTTGTGTACCATCAAATCTACCAGTCAGGTAATTGTACTAAATTCTCTATTTTGTCGAAACACTGATAGATATCATCTATTTACACCTTAAATTCTCACCTGGCTCCGCATATGAAACCAAATGTAAATTAATAGATATGATCTCCTACCCAGTCACTCGATCCATGGAAGCATTAATAAAAATGTTCCATTCTCATCTCACTCAATCTTTCGCCATATGAAAGCATTTATAGATATAATCTACTTTTCATTAAGATAAAACATTAAGATCTACTTAAAATGGTGGGAATACATTTTTGGCAAGTATTTTCATATCATTTACTATATATTACTCGATTAGTATAAAAGAGAATGATCAGAAGAATCAACTTCACACAAGTCTGAACCGTCAGTTGTTTGATAAGCTTCTCATTGAATATGGCATCTTTTGGGTTTTATTAAATGTTTGATAAAGAAGGATACTTGACTAAAACCAGAGCAAGATTTGGAAAATATAAGGAGGTAACTCTAAATAACTACAATGGAGTTACATAGTTACATTTGGCAGATAGTTCTAAATGTTTCTCCAAGGATGGAACTTTTGATTACACTAAATCTAAAGCAGTAAGCTTGTAATGGGATGAAGTGGAGCTTTTTACCAGCATAGTGACGTCTCTAAGAGCATACAAAGACAGATTGAGCTATGATGGAAGAAATGTGGTAAGTGATTTTTATTATTCATACACATATACACAGACACATACACACACACATCCATGTTACAAATGCATACACCTTCTCAGAAACTTTATCTCAGATTAACCGTTTTATTACTAAGAAGACACACGCACACACACACACACACATATATATATCTATATGTATATATCTTTTATTTTTTGTAGAGGAGTGCACCAGACATATGTCTACAAAATTCTTCAACTCTACCACCACCACCACCCTATGCTGAAACAAACTCTAGCCAGATATTTCCAGTGCAGCTAACTCCACCACCACAATATCCATTTCAACAGGATCCACCACCATATCTAATTTCGAACATAGCTCAACCATTACCTTCTCCTACCTTGAAGCGTGTCATAACACCTCCAGCATTAGATGGAACTACGTATGAGCAGATTACACCGCCTACAAAGATGCGAAATTACAGACCTCTTGCAGACAACTATTATTCTTTATATTAAATTAGCAATACCTCTTTATCTTTTTAAATAAGTGTAATCATTAATTATTACCAAAACCTTTTCACTATTCTTTCTATTGAAATAACTGTATTTTTTATCTTTAGAAAGTGTATTCTTAATTCTCAGCAAAAACTTATCTTTAATACTATTTTTAATACTTTAATGCACTGTGTTAATAATCAGTCAAAAGATATAATATGTGTTAACACGTGTATATAAATAAATTATCGACTCAATCGCTATCTGCTTTGAGTTTATAATTGTTATTGAATATATTCATGTTTTCATTTGTGATACAATTTTGTTTTCTGCTTTCTTTATACTTTTTCTATCACATTTACACACACACACACACACACACGCACACGCACATGCACACACACACACACGTACACACGTGTATTTTATAATGGCAAGTAAAGGGAGAGAACAGAAAATGAAATATAATTCAGTTTATCACTGCTAAATTTTCAATAATAATAACAAACTTAAATCATGAAAGAAAGAAAAGATACAAGCAAAGAGATATTAAACGAAAAAAGATAAAGTTGTAATATAAATTTTATTTCACACATTAAATAAACAAGATACATGAACTCATTATTTAGTATACACTTATAGCAATTCCTTGTCTCTTTCTTTTGATTTAATTTTGTAATGTCCATAGGCTAAACTTTCAATACCATCATCTAGCAAGTATCATTTATCAGTTTTAACTATTTTTTCACAAAACAGTTGATGAGAATTACTTCTAATTAAGCACATGCTGGAGCGTACTTTAGATTCCTGAAACAATGTTTGTTTATATGTTTCGAATCGTAGATCCTTTTTTACTGTCACTTTAGCAATGCCTTTTGCTTTCTTTTCTTCTTTTCCATCACAGACAAAAGCATACATTTTTGGTCTCAGAGCACACATATAATGTATAGGCTTTCCATTCATTTCATCTTTCATTTCACCAAGAACTTTTTTGTTTTCATTGCTATGAAGAAAGTGATCTTTTGGATAATCTGAAGTATCAAATAAATCCAGACGCTCCTTCATGTCATCATAAATATTCTCTGTTTCACAGTAAAACAGCAAACTATCTGTGTCAGTCATTTGCAATTGAAGTTTGTCTCTATATAATTGTTTCAGGTAATTATAATAAAAATCATACATAACAAGCTTGGAGATATCCAATGTACCCATTCCCGAGTAACTCGGCTTAAAAAGTTTCACTTTTGCACGACTTAATTCCACTGCCACTAGATCTTCACTAAATATTTTACAAGTTTTGAAAGTTGATTTTCTTGTGAGTTTCTGGAGTTTCTTCTTAGTCTGAACCAAGGTCACATCGACATGCTTTCGTTCTCCATTGTCTTGCCTGTAATAAATTAATACTCATAATACAGTTTGTAATACAAATTATTAAGAAGACTTTTTTTATAACTTATGTGAAAATGTGAAAATGAAAAATTATAATAATTTAAATGATAATTTGCACCTTGTTAAAGATATCAATTTTTTATATTATTGATAAAATAATATAATGGAATAAATTTCAAAAGTACTATATAAAATCTAATTCAGTTACAATAGCTTCAAAAATATAGATTCGTTGATTTTCTTAATCACAAAAATATACTAACCAAATACTGAACAGTTCATCAACTTGTAGAAATTTTTCTCAAAGGTAGTCTTTGCTTTCTTTCTCATCTCTGTGTTATGAAGAACATAGCGTTTCATCCAACTTTCTTGAAAGAATTCCAACACTCTGTGGATCTGCTTTATTTCCATTCCTAGTTGTAAATACAGTTGAAGATTTCTGTAATGTACTATGTAATGATCATTGTCCTCCAATGTTGTTACCAATTTTTCGACTTTATGTCTTACAGGAAATATTTTATCTTCTTCAGATATTCCATGTAATTGTTTCCAAACTCTCTTAGCATAAAGCGATAATTGATCGTCCGAAATGTGTTTTTTTTCTTCTGGACATAGTGGTAAACAATTATGATCATCATGTAAATGATCTGGATACTTTAAGGAGACTTCTAAAATATAACCATTATCACCATCCTTTGATACTACTGAAATATCAAAGTTCTTTACTTCCTCATCACTTAAGAATTTGAATGAACTTGTAGGTAGTTTATGAAGCATTGCATAACCATAAAGATTATTCATATCTAAATATTGTAAATATGACGTCGGTTTTGATGGATTATAGTTTTGTTCTCCAAGTAAAGGATTGTTTGCGCTTTTGTAACGATTAGAAATCTGGGAAACTCCACCTCTTATTCCTTTTTCTATAAATAAAATTTGATCAATATCAGTCATTAATTCAAGACATACTCCACTCATTTTTAAACATGCTGACAAAGAAAGTCCAGGAGAACTATAAAAATGGCAAGGATCTAGTTCATATTGGTTTAAGCACATGTTTCGAAACTGTTCGAAAACAACGCACAAAAGAATCACATCTGTTTTTAGATATAAATCATGGTAATCACCTAAATTATTTAGCTTGAACGTTTGAAATACAGTACAAGCATGATGATATTCCAAATCAGAGATTGACTCTCTTTCTAGATCAGAATAAAATGCATTTTGGGGTGGTAGTTGAGTTTCTTGAAATTTACTCTCATCATCCATGTAGTCATACAAATTTTCCACGAGTGCTTCTAATGATGAATTTAAGAAATGGAAACTGTCAATAGAACGAAGAGATCCCAATGAAAAACTGACATAGCGCTCTAAATTTTGTGAAATGCACTTAATATCAGTATCTTTGAATTGCCCAACGCTCTGGCAGAGAATATGCCCATCAAAATATTTTAAACCATGGAAAATGATTGGAATAAATTTAGACTCTTGGCACTGTAAGTTACAATTTTGATGTGCTAATCCAACAACTTTACCACTTACATGACAATGGTGTCTAACTGTTTTATCTTTATCACTAAATGGCTTGCGACAAATGCAACACTCTTTAGCTAGCATGAAATTTATTTCATCATCTTTAGTTATTTTTATTGGTTCCATCTTCTATAAAACCTTTTCTATCTCTTGTTTTTCTTTCCATAGACATTCAATCAGCTTTTTAGCAGCATATTCCCCTCGGTAAATGATTGTAGGTTTTGTATACTTTGAATCAATACAAACAACTTTGTATCCAAAACTGCAAGGTTCCAACAAAGTAGTTGGAGTTGTGTTTGATTCTGCTGGATTTGGAGAGCATGAATCAAGTCTTTTGTTTAAAGTTTCAAAATCTGCATAAATCAGAAATGGTATTGTTTTTCAAATTCTTTAAACCCTAACATATCGTTTTTTCCAGGTTCTGGTAATTCAACTTTTTGAGCACCATGTACAGAGCAGTATGGCAAGTGATCATCTAATAATATCTCTCGTGTAAATCCTTGTAAACAATAGGGACAAAAGAAATGTTTATGGCCGTTTGATTTTAGTCTGAATAAAAAAATATTAAATTTTTTTATGGTACAATAATGACGCATTTCCTTACTTTTTAAAAGCAATAAATTTACATGAAGAACTCTTCTCAAGTTTTTAGTTATCCTTATGGGAAGTATTTCACTGTTTTCTAATGTAAAGATGTTAACAGAAATTCTTGGATTTTGAGTTTCAAATTTATCCAGTTTTGATAATTCCACCGGATAGTCAATGCCACGCATGTTGAGTTCATGCTCAAAGGTGATGTACTGTTCTATTGATTCTTGAGATAACTCTACAGGATGAAGGGATGCAAGTATACTCCAGGTAAAACATTTTTGATCTGTGTTTCTGATATTTAAAATGCATTGAGATTTTCTTAATGTTAAGGGTAATTCAATGTAACTAGATGCAGCTATGGGAGAATAAATGACAGTATGAATTTCCATTTGAATTACTTTTGTCACATTCCATCCAGAAGCATTTCTCAAGAAATTTGCAAAGCTCATTGACATTTTTTGCAATGCTTCATTCAATTCATGTTCACTTAAAGTTTCACTGGAAAGAGTAAAGTATGTTCTACTTCGAAAATGAGGACTAGTTGTATGAGTTTCGCCATCAGCCATATCTCTATGCATTTCGACTTGCGTAGATAAATACCATTTTATAGCACGATTGTGTACTCGTGATTGTAAATAATCCTTGATTTGCAACTTAATGTTAGCAAAAAAAGTTAACAAATCATATATATCATAATTATTGGGATAAATGATTTGATTTTGAACTCCATTATTTAAAGCACTCCGTTGTGAAACTGAAAGTCCTTGCAAATTTCCTTCGATCGAGTTTGAAATATTTTGTTGTGAAGAATCAGTTCCTAGTGGTAGAGATATATTCTCAATTTCAGACAATGACTTAGATGAAGAAGGTGTTGCTTTTCCACCACTTTGATTTACAGGGAGTGAATGCGTTGCAACTACATGTTGAAGCATAGATTGATCATCATTGAACACATCACTACAGTGTCTACAATTCCATTGCATTGGACTATGCAAGCGATTTTGATGTACTCTATATTGATGCTGATGTAAATAGTCACGTCTTCTAAATTTCTTTCCACACAAATCACATTTGATAGTTAAAGAATGAAATATCACATACCGTGTTAAAGTGCTTTTTCTGCTATATATCTTCCCACAAATATCACAAGTGTATTTATCCTTTTCTTCTCGTCTTAATCTCTTTGCTAGCGTATTTTCTTTTTCTTCAGCTGCTCTTACTAATGCTTCATCATCCGCATCACTAAATTCTGATTCCAATCTGGAGCTTTGACTTCAAGGATTGAATTTCCCTCTCTAAACGATCAGATCCATTCGGAAAACGTGAAACTAATTCCTCCACAAGTTGCTCCATCTTTACTACACACATGTGAGAAAAATTGCTAGTAAAACCGTCTATCTTTATATAGATCACTCGAGTATAGTAGGCGTGTCATTCATGCTACAATTACAATCTGAGTAGATGGTGTGTGAGATATTCTCCAATGACACATTTCTCTAAATCATATAATTGATCCATTTTGATTTCTTAGCTGATTTTTTCTTCAATAGTCTTCTTTTTTCATATGTTGCTTTTTGTAACTAAAATCTCCATTTCTGATATGAGACGTTTTACATATAAAGTTGGTGTTTATGAAAATTTTGAATATTTTCCTTATTTAATGCTTTC
Source organism: Margaritifera margaritifera (assembly GCA_029931535.1). Classification (NCBI taxonomy): domain Eukaryota; kingdom Metazoa; phylum Mollusca; class Bivalvia; order Unionida; family Margaritiferidae; genus Margaritifera; species Margaritifera margaritifera. The sequence goes on from JAQPZY010001323.1 coordinate 1,994,959, forward strand.
TTTGTTATATTCTGTCTTTCCACTACATTATATTCAACCTCTTTATTTTCTCCTCCGACTTGATTTACTTCTTTATATGTATTTTTCTTCTCCTCTATAGCTTTTAACATACTTTCATATTTTGTTTTTAGCATAAGCACGAACTCCTTAGCCATAATTATAATTCTTTGTCAACGACTTTCAATAACAATATGAACTCTTTCCAATACACTTGTAGAATTCTGCTTCTCCTTTTCAGAGTTATACCCTTGCTAATAAAACGGCGAATGATTGCTTTATACCGTTTTGATTTCTGGATATTTTTCTCTGATGTTGCTCGACTTCCATGCAGCACATTAAATATGATTTGTACAACAGCTCTCATCTGTGATGGAGTTATTGTTTTGATGAGAGCTTTGCGTTGCAAATCTGTCGTCATGATTAAAAGTTTCAAAAAAATTTTCTTCTTTCTTAAGCAAGGTATTCATATTATTTTACTACTTTCTGGAAGAAATACTATGATTAACTGATCTGGTAGGATATGTGTTAGAAGTTTATATTTTGGATTAGAATGAGGTGACAAATCAGTCAGAAGATATATGTTTTGAATTGCCTTTTGATATGCATCCATAAAATATTTCAATTGACCTGGAAACATCTGTCTACCTAAAGTTTGAACTTGAAGCTGATCTCTTTGATTAGCAAACAATATAAAATAATGAGAATTTAAACTGATTGTACGTAATTGCTTTCCTCCTGCAAATAAATTTATAACTAAATAAAAAGGTTGACAAATTAAAATGATGGCTATATTGGCAGAAGAGGTCAACAATATCCATGTTTTGGGATGCTTTTTGAAGCAAATCATCAATAATCAATAATTTATGTTCTGAATCCATACCCCACATTTCCAACTCTTGCCTGGATGGTAAACCCTCAAAGACCTCAGTGCTTGGAATGGAATGGTTCATTTCTGAAAACAATTCTTGTTTCACACCTTAGCAATAAAATATTTTCTTGGGAGGATCTGTAAACATGTACCGAGCATACTTTAAAATTTCTTACAATAGACTCGTCTTTCCTGATCCTGTTGGACCTGCAATGATACAGGTACAGGGACTTTCAAATTTTATTGACGGATCTCTTTGTATAGAATTATCCATATTTTCATCCATCACAGTGTTAGCATGTCCAGCAACAAAACTCAACTGAATTGAAAGGAAAATCATATACCTTATTTCAGATCTGCAGATGAAAAAGTAAGAAATAAATATAAAAAACACAATAATATGCAATTATATATTTGTATTCATTATAAACCTTTCAATGCTGCTTTTGTATATTTGATTATAGGCACATTCATTTTTTATACAATGAGGAAAAGTATACTGCACATATTCATACATAAATATATCATTTGCTTGAAGGTTTATAGAACTGAAACGTTTTACAATATCATTCATGGATGTATTATTCAGTCCATGATGAAGATAAAATAGACAGTATAGTCCACATACGCTTGAATAGTTGCTTTGTATTTGCTTTTCATTAACAAGAATGAGAGTAGCATGTTTGTTCAGATACTTCTTAAAGTTGATAGTATAATAGTCTGGCCTTTTTCCATAACTATCAAAGAATTCAGCTTTCTCTGGTTTATCAAAATAAAATGCACACCAGTGTTTTCCTTCTTCAGAATGATTATCAGTGTTAGCAATAAATCCACATGGAAACTTTGATAGAATGTTTGGTAAACGATCTGCAGAATAAACTTCTTCCACATATTTTCTTAGAATGAGATCACAATGAATACAACATTGAAGCTGAGATGTATTCATTCTGTTATGATGTCTCGTTCTTGGTTGATTTCGAAATATCCTGGAGACTCACTATATACGATAGAGCTCATTGTTTCTGAAAAGGAAAAAAAAACAAAAAAACAAGTGATATAAAATCATAATCATTGAAAAATTAGTATAATTATATATTTCAAATTCTTTTAGGTATGAATTAAATATTATTTTGAAGCGAATATTTACCGCTCAGAGCATTCTTGAACTGTACATCTAGTCTCACGTTCCCCATCTTTACCAGAGATAGATATTCTCCATGTTGAGAGAAGTATGGTTCAAGCTGAAATGCAAACAGAGTTGTTCCTTTGATAAAATCTAGTCTTGTAATATTATTTACCAAATCATGATTCCACTTTCCAGTAAACTGAAATAATTCTGAGTATGCTCGCATAACCATCGCACCATCTGATGTATTGAAATCTAGTTTTATTGGGTTGCCTCCAATAGGTATTACATCAGAATAGAGACAAATAGATTGGATGTTACAGTTAGAAAAATCAAAATGATTTGAACTGTAATCTCCTGACACTGCCTTTGATTTAACAAATCCAACTATGACTCGACTAGGTTTTTGTCCTTGAAATAGGTTTTCGCAGTGAAATGAAGTACTTCCTGTTGCAATACTCTGCGTTCGACACTCTGCTCTGGTGAATGGATACTTAGCATTAGTGCTTTTAAGTATTTCAGAATGTCAATAGATCACAGCTGGATTAATTCTCACTTTTCTTGCTAGTAGATATATATCAGTTATATCTATCTTGTAATCGGGTTTGGTTTCTCCAGAGCAAAGACAAAAAGCTGGAGAACTTCTGTAGAGTTTTAGCTTTACATCAACTTGATTTACCAAGTATCTAGATATGGAGAATAGATCATGAAAAATAGGTCCTTGTAGATCTAGACTGATTGACTTTTTAATGTACTGTGATGGTATGAAAAGGCCATTGTTAGCTCCAGACGGGTCAGGATCTTCAGGGTGATCGCTATCGTCTTTGATAAACAGTTGTGTAGATAACTGAGTTGATTTAGCATCATGTCCATAGTTTAGCATTGTTTGTATCATAGCTCTATATGGATTGTTGTTACATGTTATGGTAGATTTTTTTGGTAAGATAACTTCTGTGGCGGAAAACAGAGCTTGTAAAAATAAATTCACAGGTCCAACTTTTTCATTGTCAACTAAATTTGTATCATCTGCTTTTTTCACCTTCAATTTCACATAAAGCTGTGAACCTTTCAAATCTAAATAGTCCATAGAATTTTGACCACTGATTTTAAATTCAGTAGGACTATCTCCATACAATTGCGAGAGTGTTCGAATTTCTTGATAATAAATATCTGATACTACTACCTGTGTTGGAGGAAGATCAAAAAGGGATAGCTCGCTGGGAACACCCTCATGAAAGTTTTCTAAGTTGAATATGGACATAATTAAAAATTGAAAATGTCTTTTTTCATTAATGATTTCCAAGTCTTCTTTTTAACAGTCTTTTTTCCACCTCTTTGATTCTTTGGGCTGATTTTGACGATTTTTCTTGTCTTTGAGGCTGTCTTCTTTGTTGACTTCTTTCCTCTTCTATACCCTTTTCCTTTATGTTGCATTTTAGATGTGAGCTGTGGCTTAATAGAAATATTTTTTTGATCACGTTTCAATTCAGATTTAGCTTGTTCAACAACTTGCTGTGCTGGAGTTACTTGTTTTACTGATGTTTAATGAGATGATGAAGCAGATTCTTCAGACTGCTTAAGATATTTGTCTATTCGTGCTGTAAAAGAGCAAATATACTTTGATTCGGCGATTTGATTGCTTGGTTGTAAACGCTCTTTACCATTTGCAACATTTTTTAAAAAATTCATCCACTTTTGTGGATTGGGTATGTATAATTTAGAGGGGTTCATAATCTAAATAAAACGGATACTGTTTAAAATGAAGTAGCAATGACACTGGCGAGATCAGGAATGATGCAAAATTGCCGTCTTCTGACTTAGTATAAAATTCAAATTCAATTAGTTCGTTTCTTTTTACTGGTAAATATATTGGTGAACCAAAGCTATAACTCCATCCATCTTGTGAGTTTTTTTGTAATCTTCTCAAAAGAGGCTGTTCTGATCCTTTCACAATGCTTTCCTTGCATATGTTGGTATACACATATAATGCATTGTTGATTGAATTATTCTTTTTTCCTCTCATCTCTTTAAAGGCAGCATAAAATTCAACTAATCCAACTTTACAAAATCCATTAAATGTAAGTGGTAATTTTAAGTGTACTTTAAAGTTACACACTTGATTGTCTGGAAAATAATGATTGCTATCATCGTTTTTTATTTAAACATAACGATCCATTATTTTATGCAGGATCAACAAATGTATCTTTTACTTGATCAACATCTATCCAACTATTTAATGATTTTGGAAAGCCTTCCCGCTGAAGAAAATATTGAAGTTTTCGGCTTTGTTTTCTTTTTTTTTTCAATATTTTTTTCTATAAACCAGAGACTATTTTCATCTTTGTCAACTTTTTGGAGTTCCGAATTATAAAATAATCCTTTTATAGCTTCATCTTTAAGATCTTTAATTTTGTACATGGGAATACCTTGTTTTAAGAGTCGATTATCAATTTTAAATACTTCAGATGTATACTGCTGCTGATAAGAACGACGAAATGGATGTTTAATGTATGTTATTCTCACAAAATCATCAACTTTAAATTTGTATGCTGGTTTATGCTTCCGTGCAACTTGAGGTTTTTTTATGATACATGTACGCCCAGACATCAGCTTGGTTTCCCTTGTTAACATCTTTAGGAGCAATATAATTTAAACTGCGATGAGGTGACGCGTTATAATTTTCAACTAATTTGTTTAAATCATTGATATAACGATAACTGCGATTATGCTTCGTCATTCTATACATAGCTGTTTTGATGGTTCTTTGCACTCTTTCAACGTAATTAGCTTTTGCTGGATTTTGTGTCATAAAAAAGTATACACCATTGTCTTTCATAAATATCTTGAACCAATGGTTAGCAAACTCAGAACCTTTGTCTGTGCCTAATTTAATGGGTTTACGATCTTGAAAAAATCTCTTTCATGGCACTGAGAACAGATTTTGCAGATTTTTATTTTTCAATGATTCTACCCACAGATATCTGGAAAAATTATCAATCGCAAAAAGTAAATACTGAATTCCATTATTTTCTTTAGATAGATTTGTCACTGACATCAGATCGGCATCAAACTGTTCATCAATGGAGGAGACTTGTACATTGGAAGTTCTGAATTTGTGTCGTACTTATTTTCGTAGAGAATACGCATCTTGGTTATTTAACCATTTCTTAATAAAGTATAAACGGAATTGCTCAGGATACTTCTTATGCAAGATTTTGTAGAGTTTCTGAGGGCCAGCAAATGCAGCGGGATTCGAGACGTTAAAGTAATACTTCTGAAGGATTTCATCCTTTTGCTTTTTATCCATCGCCTTTGTGAGATGCTAATACAATAATTTAAAAATATATAAACTCCTTTTATATCATTTTTTCTTAATTTGTTTAAATCATGTTTTCTTTTACAGTTTAAGAAATAAAAGAAAAAATATCATGCATACACCTTACAAATCTTCCTATCTCTTTCATGTAAATATTAGTATGTATGTATGTTTGTATGTATGTATGCTTGTTTGCCTGTATGTATGTATGTTTGTTTGTTTGCTTGTATGTATGTATGTATGTATGTATGTATGTATGTATGTATGTATGTATGTATGTATGCTTAAGATCGGAACAATAGAAATGTGCGTATGTATGTATGTATGTATGTATGTATGTATGTATGTATGTATGTATGTATGTATGTATGTATGTATGTATGTATGCTTAAGATCGGAACAATATAAATGTGCGTATGTATGTTTGTTTGTTTGTATGTATGTATCTTTGTTTGTATGTATATATGTATGTTCGCATGTATGTATGCATGCATGCATGTATATATATATATATATATATATATATATATATATATATATATATATATATGAATGTATATATATATGTATGAATGTATATATGCTTATAGATTGTAACAATGGAAAGAAATACATGATGAGAAAGTGGTTGAAAGTAAGAAAAAGATGGATATAAAACTGTACTGGTTTTAAGAAGATGATATAGATAGAGGACAGGAGAGACCTTATTCTTAAGAAAACAATAATAATAATCATAAGTAGATGACAAACATGTACAAAAGCAATGATTTATGACAAAATCAAACTTTGCATACAATTTTATTAGTATTATTATTATGGATGAATATATATGATGGATTGATATTATTTAAAAAGACCTTTAATAGTCATTTTATTTAAAGCTTTTTTGAAAAACGTTATATCTCTACCATCATTTCATGTGGTTAATATCACTCCTTGAATCTTCCTTCCAGGTAAATCATCTTTAAAACCATGTCAAATATTTTCTCTTCTCATGCTTTAGTTTTAAATTCATTCCTTCTCCATTGATCACAAGAAAGTTTCTGTTTATATGCAGTTAATTGATTTGGTAGTATGTCCAACTTAGCAGTAGCCTCCTCCCATTGATCAAGAAATTTTTTATCATCCATAGCTTCCAAAATGTGTGGAAAAAAATATATCACTTTTTCACTAGTTGAGTACATGATACATTCATGGCGAACTTGAGATGGATGATTCACTTTACATCCAAAGCAATTTTCTTTCAACTACTTGCTCAACAATATTCAACATATTGAGAGCATAATGAAGATTAAATTCATCTTCTAATATTCTACTGGTTCTATCATCTATATGAGTTGTAAATTGTATTAAAGTATTTTCCATGATGCTTTAAATAGTTTCTCAAAAGAAGATAAACTAAATCAAAAGCACTTCTGTTACTGAGAACTAATTTTCTCTGATATTACTGAAAGGAAGACTAATGCGATCAAACTTCATAAATCAACATTATATAGACCATGGGTTTTGCTCCGCCCATAGTAGTCTCTGCCTGCTTCGATAATCTGATATCATACAATTTCCATATGAACTTTCAAATTGAATCATTCCAAGCACTATTTTCAGAATATGCTCCTCCTATTCTTTACTTTGCAACATTTTATTCCTCAATTCATCTGAAAGCAATTTCTCTTTGTAACTTTCTAATTGGTTGTGAGGAATATCAAGCTTAACAACATACTCCTCCCATTCTTTCAGTACGTTTTTTACATCCACTGCTTCCAAAATCTGATCAAAATATTTCTTCACTCTGCTGTTAGGGTGAGGGTCTTGTATTCATGTTGCAAAACATCAAACTCGTTTGATTTACATCCATTACAATTTGCTATTGTAACACTTTGAAGATGATCTAACATATGTAATCCAAAAAGGCTGTTAAATTCTGTCTTCATGCTGTCAACAAGAGTGACATTGAAGTTTTCCATTCTTAAATTCAATTAGATATATTTTCCACAATGAAATTTAAAACCATGTTTAGAACTTGTCTTAAGCTGCTCTGACCTGTGTTGTGTTCTATCTTTCATCACCATGTCTGGTATATCATTGCTCTTCAATTCTCCATAACCAATCATTTTCAAGTAAACACAATTGGGTGACCATTGCCTATGTTCTGCCCACGGTTCATCAGATTTCTCCCAATCTCGAAGCTTTATGCCGCAAGCAAAACATGTAGTACAATCACCTTCTCCTGTATAGTAAAATCCAGACTTTGCCAAGGAATACTTGTCAGGTGTTATTTGTTTAGGCCAGTTCATAAAGCTAACAAGTCTACTTTCATTAAATATCATATCATCTCGCGTGAATTGGAAACATTTCATGCAATGCATAGTAGCATTAGCAGAATCAACTTCTAAATCCATATTTCAACAGTCTAAATTTCCCTCTAAAAATGATTTAAGGAGTTGTATACTCACGTTCAAGGTACATACTGACTCAAATATGCCATGTGGTAGCTTTATAGACTTCCTCCCCTCTAGAATCATAATAACAATTTCATTTTTCCATCTTTTTACAACTATCGAATACTTCTCATTCAGTATACAAGATATTTTTCTCCGTTCTGGTTGCCAGTGTAACTCACTAATATCATCAAAACTATCTTTAAAATTACAACTAAGCATGTCGATTTGTGGTTGAGCCATATCTTCTGTTAGTAATGTTGTTTCATATGGAGTATTGAGAGATTTATCATAACACGTATTCTCTATAGCAACATCTCTTCACATGTGAAGCGCTCGTTTTTAATGATAAGTAATTGCTATTATTTTGTATAATGATCGATACTTTAGCACAGATAAACTGAATTATATTACATTTTCTTCTATTCTTTAGTATTTGCTTTAACGTTATGAATAACAGTTACTCACAGAATATAAGTTCTCTCCCTTTACTTTTCATTACAAAATACGTGGGTGTGTATGTATGTATGTGTTCGTGTAATGGAAATCGTATAAAGAAATCAGAAAATAAAATTGTATCACAATTCAAAATATACTCAATAAAAATTGTAAACTCAAGACAAGTAGTGATTACATATATAATTTATTTCTATAAGTGTGTTAACACATATATCGTTTAATTGTTTATTGTATTACGGTGATTATTAGAAATAGTATTAAAGATAAGTTTTTGCTGAGAGTTAAGAATACACTTTCTAAAGATAAAAAGTACTGTTATTTCGATTAGAAAGATAAATGACACATTTTTGATAATAATTAATGATTACACTTCTATAAAAAGATAAAAAGGTATTGCTAATTTAATAGAAAGAATAATAGTCGTCCGCAAGAGTTTGGGAATTTTGCATCTTTGTAGGTGGTGTAATCTGCTCATATGCAGTTTCATCTAATGCTGGAGGTGTTATGGAGCGTTTCAAGCTAATAGTAGGCAATGACTGTGCTATGTTGTTTGAAACTAGGAAATGAAAATTAGGTGTGTGTGTGTGTGTGTGATTTTTTAGTTTTCATGTCATATTTTACGTTTGATAATTTCTTCAGGGTATGATAATATGCATAAAACTTTAACCATGCTCTTTTTTCTTTAGATTGAATTCAAAACTTGGGATGTGTATGTGTGTGTGTATATATATATATATATTTGTCAGCGAATGTCTTTTTCTTTTATGTTATTAGATACATTTTAAAACTCAAGTTTGACATTTTGTGATTATATACTCAGAGTATAATAATATACATATAATTTTTATTGTTTTATTTTTCCTTTACATTGAAATAACAATTAGATATATTTGTGTGTTTGTATCTTCAATTTCTTTTTATTTAAGTAGATTTGTTTCTGAGTTACATGTTCACTGTTTATGATTATATTCACAAGGTATAATTCTTTAAAAAGATTAAAAGGTATTATGCATATAAATTGGATTCTGATTTTTTCTATACCTAGGAAATCAAAGTTAGGAGTGTGTGTGTGTGTGTGTGTGCGTGCGTGTGTTTGTGTGTGTGATTTTTAAAATTTGAGTAGATTAGTTTTCAAGTCACATTTTACTTTTGGTAATTTTTTTAAGGGATGTAATAACAATATGCTTATAACTTTAATCGTGATCTTTTTTCTTTAGATTTCAATCAAAATTAGGGATGTGCGTGTATTTGTCTGCATGCGTCTTTACCTTTTATATAAGTAGATACATTTTAAAACAAGTTTTACGTTTGTTATCATATCTTCAGAGTATAATAATATACATATAATTGTTATTGGATTTTTTCTTATCATTGAAATCAAAATTAGATATATGTGTGCATTTGTGTGTTGGTATCTTCAATTTCATTTTATTTAAGTACATTTGTTTAGGAGTGTGTGTGATGTGTGTGTGTGTGTGTGTTTCTCTTCATTTGAGTAGATTAGTTTTCAAGTCACATTTTACGTTTGATAATTTCTTCAGGGTGTAATAATATGCATAGAACTTTAACCATGATCTTTTTTCTTTAGATTGAAATCAAAATTAGGGATGTGTGTGAACATTTGTCTGTGTATGTCTTTTTCTTTTATGTTAGTAGATAATTTAAAAACTCAAGTTTGACATTTTGTGATCATATATTCAGAGTATAATAATATACATATAATTTTGATTTTTTTTTTCCTTTACATTGAAATAAAAATTAGATATATTTGTGTGCTTGTATCTTCAATTTCTTTTTATCTAAGTAGATTTGTTTCTGAGTCACATGTTCACTGTTTATGATTATATTCACAAGGTTTAATAATATGCATATAAATTGGATTCTGATTTTTTCTATACCTAGGCAATCAAAATTAGGAGTGTGTGTGTGATTTTAAAAATTTGAGTAGCTTAGTTTTTAAGTCACATTTTAAGTTTGATAATTTCTTCAGGGTGTAATAATAATATGTTTATAACTTTGATCGTGATCTTTTTTGTTTAGATTGAAATCAAAATTAGGGATGTGTGTGTATTTGTCTGTGTGCGTCTTTTCCTTTTATATAAGTAGCTAAATTTTAAAACTAAAGTTTGACATTTTGTGATCATATATTCAGGGTATAATAATATGCACATAATTTGGATTCTGATTTTTTCTATACCTAGGAAATCAAAATTAGGAGTGTGTGTGTGTGTGTGTGTGTGTGTGTGTGTGTGTGTGTGTGTGTGTGTGTTTCTTTATATTTGAGTAGATTAGTTTTTAAGTCACATTTTATGTTTGATAATTTCTTCAAAGTGTAAAAATATTGTTTATAACTTTGATCGTGATCTTTTTTCTTTAGATTGAAATCAAAATTAGGGATGTGTGTGTATTTTGTCTGTGTGCGTCTTTTCCTTTTATATAAGTAGAAAAATTTTAAAACTCAAGTTTGACATTTTGTGATCATTTACTCAGAGTATAATAATATACATATAATTTTGATTGTTTTTTTTTCTTTACATTGATATCAAAATTAAATATATTTGTGCATTTGTGTGTTTGTATCTTCAATTTATTTTTATTTAAGTAGATTTGTTTCGGGGTCACATGTTCACTGTTTACGATCATATTCACAAGGTATATATAATAATATGCATATAATTTGGATTCGGATTTTTCCTATACCTAGTAAATCAAAATTAGGTGTGTGTGTGTGTGTTTATTTGTTGAGTAGATTAGTTCTCAAGTCACATTTTACTTTTGTTAATTTTTTTAAGGGATGTAATAATATGCATATAACTTTGACCATGATCTTTTTTCGTTAGATTGATATCAAAATTAGGAAGGGGGTACGTGTGACGTGTGATTTTATCTTCGTTTTGATATTACAAGTTTTATCTGAATGTGCAGTAATATACTCTTTATAAAGGTCTTACATTTTAAATTTAAGAGACCATTTTGGGATTTTCAATTAGATACATCCTAACATTGCATATGCCGAAATTAAACGATGTCTACATATTAATTTGAACACATATTGATCAATTAATTTTAAATAAAAATTAAATACACCTATGGATAAATAAAATCAGATGACGGGTACACTTTGATGTTAGATTCTCTTTGATGGTAGACAAATTTACCCTGTATGGTTTTGATTTAGTCTCAAAAATCTAGCAGGCAATAAAAAGAAACGGTAATGTACATCATATCTTTCCAAACAGTGGTACAAGTAGTTTACCGTGCATGATCTTAATTTGTGAATATTTCTCATTAAGTATAAAAGAAACTTTTCTCTATGCTGGTAACTAGTATAATTCACTAATAGGTATTCTCTATAGCAACGTCTCTTCACATGTGAATGAACTTAATTGACATGTTGACGTAAAATATCTGGGATTCATTCATCCTTCTAAATGGCCGCTTACAATGACGATAGTTTACCTAGTGTGACCTTTGTTTAACCCTATTCCGTCAAAAGCGCAATGTGTGGTCTTTGTTTGATCACATTTCATCACACCGACGGTGCGCCCTGGAATGCATGACCTTTGTTTGACCGCATTCCATCCTATACCGGTGCGCACCGGCGGCAATTTACTACTACTGTAATACAGTTTAGTAAATCATATGATACATTCTAATTGCTAACTATGTATTATTATCGGTATATAGGGCAGTAATACAGTTTAGTAAATCATATGATACATTCTAATTGCTAACTATGTATTATTATCGGTACATAGGACAGCAATACAGTTTAGTAAATCATATGATACATTCTAATTGCTAACTATGTATTATTATCGGTACATAGGGCAGCAATACAGTTTAGTAAATCATATGATACATTCTAATTGCTAACTAAAATGATATATTTTAGGACAGAATTCATTTCCCCTCGACTCCGGGATACAATATCTCACAACTGTCATAACACTTGTTGTAGTAGGCACTATTTCCACTCGACTCCGGGATACCATACTTCACAAATGTCATAAAATTTGTTCAAGCGGGCACCATTTCCTTTCGACTCCGGGATACTATACCTAATCAACGGTCATAACACTTGTTGTAGTGCGAACTATTTCCCCTTGACGCCAGGATACCATATTTCACAATGGTCATAACGTATGTTCAAGTCAGTACTATTTCCCTTTGACTCTGGGATACTATAACTCACAACGATCATAACGTTTATTCAAGTGAGCGCTATTTCCCTTCGACTCTGAGATACTATACCTCACTATGGTCATAACACCTGTTCTAGTGGGCCCTATCTCCCCTCTATTCCGGGACATTACACCATAACGGTCATAACACTTCTTGAAGTGGGCACTACTTGGAACGCGCAGACATATTTTGGTAAACAATGTCGCTATTTTGAAAATATATATGCTAACAGAAATTACTGGAAAACAGCAAATTGTACATACCAAACAAGCAACTAAATTTGCTCAGACAATAGTTAACCAATTTCATGATAAACACTAATTACATTCCTTATATATTATCTTCATTTTTGTACCAAAAAATAAAATAAAAAATGAAATCCAGTGCATTATTTAAAAGTTCAAGTGTACCAAGACTATCCACTAACCTAGACACAACACATAAATAATCAGCATAGACTATATTTCATTTTCTAGACACAGCATATAAATAATCAGCATAGACTATATTGAATTTTCTAGACACAGCATATAAATAATCAGCATAGACTATATTGCCTTTTCTAAACGTAGTTGTATTTGAATGATACTGTTAAAAATTTTAGTGCAAGTGACCTTTCCAGAATCAGCCGAATCACACATGTTGGCTTTGTCATCTACGGCAAAAGTCAAAAGGCTGAACTCAATAAACATTGTATATTTTGTTTAGACTTTAATGATGTTTTCTATTTAATGCCAGTAACATTCCACACTGGTTAGCAAATTTCAAGGAAAACTGAGAGAAGTATATTAATGATTTTCATAGGAAATACAACATGATGCAGTAACGACAAGTGTCCTAGTTAGTGTAGTAATAAGTTTCACAAGTTGTGGGTCATGTGATGTACACAATCTTTGGCACTATACCCTAACAGATAGCAGACTCGGGGAAGATTTACAAAGAGAGAAGGCAATACTAAATAGGTAAATAGGTATCGTTTGACGTCACAAGCTTTCATCGTTACTTCCCATTAAACAACTGCCTGTCATCTTTAGCGACATCTTCCGTAACAACATTTTAAGAGAACGCTTGCCTCGGGAGAAGGCAATACGATAAGACTAATAGCTATGCAAGAGATATGGATACCAAGTCTAATAGACGTATTAACTTGTGGCCATTTGAATGAATACATTATGCAACAAAGAATGTATGTTACAAATACAATTATAATTGCACAATGATAAGACGTTTGCAGCAGATGACGTTTACTGTTTATTCATGTAAAAGACTGAGAATACTTCTCGCGCTTTGGAATGTTTTTGTGTTCACCGCTTACTATCTCTCGCACGTTTTCCCATTTAACATGTAGAAGACAACGTATCTTGTGTGAATGACTCACTAGATCGTACCTACGAATTATAATGTTTAGCTACCTTTAATCATGTTTTTTTTTTTTTTTTTTTTTTTTTTTTTTTTTTTTTTTTTTTGGCAAGGAGTCGGTATATAGTTCAAACGAGATACCATTTCGCCCATGCTCACATCATCTTAACTCTTGAATCAATATAGCATGTAGACTCTAAAGATGACTTAGACTTATAGACAGACGGATCTACTGATAAGAAGACAGACGGGCGGAAAGAAAGAGCATAATTCAATACTTATCTAGGTCTTGAGCCAGAATTAAACTGGACATATACACAAAGAAAACAGGAATGAAACGTTTCTGCATTTTCCTGCTGGTTGAGTTTGGGAATCAAATTATTAAAATTAAGAATTACATATATATATATATATATATATATATAGAGAGAGAGAGAGAGAGAGAGAGAGAGAAAGAGATATATTGAACTATATATTGTCATTCTCAATTCACAACCGGTACATCCCAACCTCCTATTAGGAAACATGTCGTAAATTAGTATGAAAAGCGTGTTTTGTATTTTTGCCGGATTTGTAATCCTAGGGTTGCAGCCATGTACTATATTCGAATATGTTTAGATTATAGTTTGGAGCTAATACACTTTCTGAGGTAGACCATGTTTTAGGTCGTGTATAAATAGTCTGGTATTGACACTGGGACAGCGAGTGCTCGTGACCTACACTTGGTCTTGCCAACCCACTAGTTAATAAATATTATTAATATTTTTATTTTTTTATTTATTTTTTTTTTTTTTTTTTTTTGGGGGGGGGGGGGGGGCATCGTGCTGTTAAATAAGGGGACCCCTGGTCTGCACCTAGTAACATAGCTTCACAGCAAGAGTTCAAATGATATTCTGCCAATAGTAAATTAAATACAGGATATCAAAATAAAAGCAAATATTTTGCTCTCAACTATGATCTATAAATTAAAGTTTGTGAAATTAATGATCGAAGAAAAATTAAATCCGTTTACTAGCCAATGGATGCATCTCAAAAGATTTAGTACTTAGTAGACTGGTTCTCTTGCTGTAAGATAATTAGTGTATGTCGCGTAGATGAGATATTTGTTCAAAAGAAATATAACCTTTACCATAAAGGTTTGAGAAACGAATTAAACAATTTCATTTTTCATCATAAATATACATATTAGAGATTTAACTGCAAAATGTCAAATGAAAAAAGACAAACTTACTGTGGCGCCAACCTTGATTTTCCTCCAATCTATCAATAGTTCAGCATTGTGCTTCCAGACAGTGAGGCCAGTTGAGAGAGAGATTTTGGATTATCGACGTGTGCGACGAATTTCGTCATGTACGTCTAGTTAATGTACGCACGGCGTACTATTTAATTGGTCACCAATGGGCTAAAGATATAACCCATTGGTGCATTAATGTGTGCACAACACACTATTTATTTTACACCCCTCCATCGCTGCATGGTTTCCCCAAGTTAATGGGGTTCATTGTAGGCGCCATATTGGAGGGTGTGTAGATTTACTTTCAATCTGTACATAGGATTAGAACCTCAATGTTTACAGGTGTGATAGCAATGCATGCAAAGCATGCTGGTATTCAGTGTCTGGAGCGAGGCAGTCAGCTTGGGCTCGGCAAGGGAGACTCGAAGCGGAACGGAAGCACCGAAACGCCATGGATGTTTATGATCAAATTCTGCCCAGTTAACTAAGTCGGGCTGTCCCTAATACCAATAAAGTGTTAGCCACTTGTTCAACTATGACAATGCTTCAAGTTACCAAGAATTTTTTTATTTAACGCGCTTATTCCAGTTTTTGTGAAAATTTTGTGTACAAAGTGTACATGTTATTTTCCAAAAGCAATACCAATCTTTGAGTAAGAATTACTCATCTCATTTTCTTATCACGCACACTTCAATTTTGAGTAATAATTTTTAGACGGTGGTTCGAAATTGATCAAATTTGTGTTTTAAAAGAGTATAATCAAAAGGGGTTTTCGAAAATACCAAATTGAAAACCCCATTGATTCAGGCAATGTGATAGCCCTTAGAAGGACTGTTTAGCCCTTAGAAGGACTATTGTTAACAGCAGGTGGTCCACGGTAGAGAAGCTCTGTCTGTCTGCTTTTCCAGCTATCTCTTTTACGCAGCGCCCCCTTGGTAGCTCGCTATGCTTAACATGCTGCTCCATGTGGTCGGCTATTGGCGGGAGGGGTAGGTCGACGACATTTTGTCGTTTGGCCAGCACAGCAGCTTGGCCCCATACTTCCAAACTTCTTCTCGTTGTAGTTGGGTGTTCCATAGCTGCTGCTTGGCTGACCAAGATTGCTTCCTCCCCTCTTCGTCCACTGCGTCTCTCTCTACCGGTTCGCACGTCTGCCACACGTCTGCTCTGCTAGTAGTAGCTGGGGGGTAAATAGGGTCAAGATTTTTTGGGGCCTCTACAGGGTCAAGAGGAATTTAACATGGCGGGGGCACTACAGGGTCCTACGAGAAATTAACATGGCGGGGGCACTACAGGGTCATACGAGAAATTAACATTGGGGGCACTACAGGGTCTTACATGAGTTTTTTTAACGTGGCGGGAGTGTGGGTGGGGGTGTGGGGAGGGTGGAATAGAATTAATCTTTCTTGAAAAAAGGGTGGTCCTCATAAGGACCGTTGGATTTTTTTGTTTTTAGAGTACACTTAGAGGTGTGGGCACCTCCCAGGCTTTGCCCTGCATGCAAGGCAGCTCCCCTTCCATGTAGTTTTACTTTGTTTGCAGGGAGTTTTAAAAACCCATGGAGGATGGGACGTTTCAGGCTCCCAATCCTCCATCATCATTGGATGCGGTTTAATTGGGATTTGCTTCTCCCTCTCCTCCACCTCCCTTTTCTCCACTTCATGGGGGAGGTGCCACGCCACCTCGAGATGAACTCTAATCTGCCTAATAATTTCAGTTGTGTTCATTCTCTTGAATAAACTCGGGGGGTGTGGGTGTGGGAATAGAATTAATCTTGGCGGATGGACCGCTTCTGGTTCCCAATTTTCTTCCTTCTTCTCCTCCTTCTCCTCCACTATCCTGTGATCTTCCTCCTCTATCATCGGATGAGGCTGGATAGGATCCTTCTTTTCCTCCTTCTCCTCCACTATCCTGTGATCTTCCTCCTCCATCATCGGATGAGGCTGGATAGGCTCCTTCTTCTCCTTCTCCTCCACTATCCTGTGGGAAATTAACATGCGGGGGCCTCTATGGCCTCAAACCGGTACTCTACGAGAAATTAACATGCGGGGGCCTCTATGGCCTCAATGGGAAATAAACATTATGGGCCTCTATGGCCTCAATGGGAAATTAACATTGTGGGTCTCTATGGCCTCATACGGGAAATTAACATGGCGGTAAGAATGGTAGGCAATAATTGGAAAATAACCTTCTGCCTAGTGGCTATATCTATATAGCCTAGAGTTATATATAAAGCATTACCTATACCTCAGATCATGTTGGAGGTGTCAGTAAATTTGCATATATTATACCTATGTTATAAATAGCTTTGATCAAGGGAACCAACTCATAATAACACTAAAATGGACGTGACTAAAAGTTGTATTAAACTTCGGGAACCGTCACGGACTTTGGCGTTGACTAGAAAAAATCCGGAACATTAGATTATAATGGTCTAGACTAAAAGTAACACTAAACTTCCGAAATTGTACCGGACGTTAGCGGAGACTGAAAATAATCCGGAAAAAAAATGGAAAAAATTGGCTGACTAAAAAATAGTACTAAAATTTCGTAACTCATTTAAAATTTTTTTGTTATTTTATATTTTTTTATATACAAACCCAAATAAACCCCAAACCCAAACCCAAACCTAACACACTATCCCAAATGCCTTGTGTGTTGCCTAAAAACCCCAAAAACCTGCTATCAGACGAAAGGGTATGACAAAGGAATGAAATCACGCCAACATACTATCCAACATATAAACCATCCATTTTTTTTACTTTTTTAAATTTTTTTTTATATCAAAACACACACCACAAATATACAATCCATATTTTAAATTTTTTTTTTATATCAAACACAAAACTTACACATACCACAAATATACAAGAGAAAGGTTTTTTTTTGGTTTGGTGGGTAAAAAACAAACCACACAACACCATTCAGAGATATACATCAATAATAATAATTATATTTTATTCAATGTATATACATTATTTTACTCGTGGTAATAAACAATTTCATATAAGTCCAATACAGTTCAATACACTTCCATATTTACCATTTCATTCTCTTATTGTTCTGACACTTCAGGAAGATTCTTGTCTACAATTCTCTTATAACTTTCTTCTTGACTCTCATTGATAAACTCCAACTTAATAAAATGTCCATTATCATCTCGAATCCACTTCCTTTTTTGACAAAATCCTTTTTTTTTTATTTTTTATTTAAAAAAAACAAAACAAAACAAACACTCTATACAAACACACACCACACAACCATTTTAAAATTTTTTATTTTTTATTTTTTTTATAAAAAAACACAAACACTCTATGCAAACACACTCCACACAACCATTTTTATTTTTTTTATTTTTTATTTTTAAATCAAACACAAACACACACACACATGCACCACACCATCCATTGCGCGACCTAAAAATAGGGTTCAGATCGACAGTGAGATAATAGATAGATTGGGGTGACTTCAGATCGATAGAAAGAGAGAGATAGAACATAATCATTATTATTTCAAATTCAATAAAAAACCACACAACACAATATTTTTTTTCAACAATAAACATTTTTTTAATGAACAATAACCATTCTAACATAAAAAACTAACAATAAACAAGATATTAAACAGGAACATATTTACAAGGTTGACAACGTTGGGGTGGTAAACTAAACCTCCACCTTTCTACATCGACATCATTCTGATTAACATTACGCTTCTGAGCTAAAGACAAGAGATAACCAAAATGTTCAGAAAACCATCGTTGTACTTTAGCATCGTTTCGATCATAGTTTCTATCAAACCAAGTCAGTAAATGTTCTAAGGAATATCCAAGACTGCGTTGATGAAGATGATGTACACAATATTGTCCACACACCATGGAATCCGATCCTTGTAATCTAACATTATTGAATCGAGTCGAGACGGCATTTCTTCTCATAAAGTCGATGATGTCGTCTTCCAAAGGAGGTAATCCATAAGAATCAAAATATTCCACACCTCCACCATTGTGATCGTTGGGAAAGTACACGGCAACCCAATGGGTTCCTGGTAGATGACTGTCGTCGGTATTGATGATATAGGCATGAACGTTTTTCGGTTTACGATGAGGTAGTTCATCTTTAGCACATACCACAGGATTCCAAGAAGAAGTGTAGGAACTACGAGTCAATACGTAATAAAGTTCTCTAGTATCCATTTTTTTTCTTTCTTCTTCTTTTTTTTTTGTCTTCAATGGAAATAATGAGTCACCAATTCACACCTGACTTTAAACTTGAATTGATCTGTCTTGTAATTTCACGAATATTCACGGCGGATAGTTTCTGTACTCTGTTGAATGAGCCCTTCGATACGTCTGATCTCCAGAGGAGCGAGTGGAGGAAAAGAAGAATTCACCAAGACTTTATACCACTGTTTCAACACTTTTTCGTCCGAGTTCTGGGACCAAGCCGTTTCCAAATATTCATCCAATTGTTCTTTGCCTGTCATCATCAAACATTGGTCGTGTTCTTTTTGGCTGGGATGATCGTTTTGACATCCATGACATTGTTCTTGGACTAGACTGTTAATTATTTTACTCAATTCCTGAGCATAACAGGAGACTAACTGTTTTTCTTGTTCTGGCCATCGAGAAATAAATCCAGTAAACTCGGTTTTAGGTTCTGAATGAATGACTTCGTCATCATCATCATTTGTGGTAGTTTGTGACTTCTCACAAAATCCCTCATCTATCTCCATAGGTTCTTTGTGTTACATCTTGTTTTTTTTCTTCTTATAGTCTAGAATCACTTCTCTCAAACTGTTGATTTCTAGATTGTTATCAAATTCTGCATACAAGACGACGTTCACTGTGTCGGGTAGAGGATCTGCAAACTGAAGTTCCACACGAAGTGGGCCTGATTTTATAGGGTGGAAATGTCCTTCATCGCTGCCTTGGTCAGGAGTGAAATCAAATCCCCACAAGGCATACCCTCCTGCATAATCCTCGTACGAAATGCCGTGGCTGGTGTTAGTACCTAACTGTCCCGTGGCTTCAAACAGGCTCAGGTAAGATCGCAAGTAATTTTTATGGCCGTCGCTAAAGTTAGGTTCAAAAGGTCTGGTACACAAGGTCTTGCCATCTCTACTGACTTCTATCTTGGAGACGTTGTAGTGGTGAAACTGGAACGGATTCTGATCGTGGACTCCGTTGAGGGCTGCATTACTGACGATGACCTTCAGCAAACGCTTGGGGAGCTGTCCTTGGAAGACGTGATCTTCGACTTTGGATCGGAGTCCAGCGGCTATGGTAAAGGTTTTCACTTCTACGCGTCGCACAGGATACTTGGCAGTGGTTCCGCTCAAGGATTGACTGATGTCGTTGGCTACTTTTGGTAAGACTTCTACACGTCTCACGTAAAGTTTGGCTTCTTGGATGATGGTTTTCCACTCGTTAGCATGAGCCATCAAATGGAAGGCGGCACTACTGCGATTCAGTCTCAGGCGTACATCCACTCCGTTCAACAAATACTTGTCTTGCAACCACATGTCCAAATGTAAACGATCCATCAGTTCTAAACTTCGTCTGATTTTCTTTCGACGGTCGTTAAATCCCACATTGTGAGGGACTGCTGGAATTATAGGATCACCATCATTAGCAGAAGTCTTCGCCGGTACTGACAGCTCTGTGTCGTTGAACTTTTCCGAGGTGTCAGGTTTCCAGACCACCGAAGCATCCAGATGAGTGTTCTTGGCTTCTTTTCCGTACGTCAAGAGATTTTCCAAATAAGCACGGTAAGGGTAAGTATCCAAACTGCTGCTGACCAGTTTGTTATTCAAGTACAAATCTACTCCGCTGAACAAGGAATGCATGAAATTATTGACGGGAGCGACTCTGGAATTGCCATCAGGAAAGCTGCTGTCCGCCGTTTTGATCACATTGAGTTTCAGGAACAAGTAGCTGTCATTCAGATCGATGTAATCTTCGGTTTGTCCTTTGATTTCAAATTCGATAGGAGCTGAATCCGACAAAGACGATACAGGATGAAATTCCACCCATTGGGATTCTTGCATCGTCATCATGGTGGGAGGCATGGTAAACATATCCAGTTCTGACTTGGTACATTCGCAAGAATCTCGGTGCATCATTTTCACAGTTAATAATCAAACACGTCTAATTCTCTACCAGTTCTTCTTCTTTTCCTATTCTTTTTGGAAGAACTACTAACCTGTGTTCTTTTATGAACTTTGAAAGGATTTCGATGTCGTCGTCGTCTCTTTCTACCTTGTCCTTGCTGCTGTGAAGTAATGCCAGAGCCTGAAGCATGAAGCGGATTTATAGGATTTTCTCGGAGACCCAAAAGATCTTTACCAGTGGTCATCAACACATTTTTGCCTGCTCTCATAAAGGCTTCTTTAGGATTTTGTTTGTCGATGAGGACATTTTGCAAAAATTCTTTTCCTTGTGTCAAAGCGGCATCTTTTAAGGCATGAAATCCTCGAGTCACCATCGGTTTCTAAATAGGAGCTACCGTCCGAAATGCTGATTTTAACATATCTCCTAAACCATGTCCTCGTTGTCGAGCCACTCCTTGGTACACTGGATACATTTTTTTTGGATGGGTCAGTTACAAGATGTTAGAGAACTTGTTTTTTTCGAAAATGTAGTTTCACCGTGACTTTTCCTTGGTCAATGAATGGCACATCTTGTCCCGAATCTCCTTTTATACTAATGTGGACACTGTCAAAATACGATTTACTGACTGGAAGATAATGAGGATGTACAAAATCACGGTGAACGTGAAACGTGTTTCCACCTTCTTCGTACGCACCAGCAGCAGTATCCACTTTAAAAGGAATGACTCTTAGTAAAGGAGCAAGTGTGTGTCCCACCACGTTGTACTCCACCACATCGGAGTACACAAACATTAAATTCAATCCAACGTTCAATTCGATAGGGGTGCGAAAAGCCTCTCCGAAATCTGTGTTGGTGTGGATTGTTCGTTCACCATGATACTTTTTATTTCCACCCAAAATATCAAACAACCCAGCAGAAAAACCGATGGTCATGAATTTTCTTTCGTGCGCGGGTAAGTGTTTGTCTTCTTTCTCGTCGAATGGCTTTCCCTCATGCCCTTTCAAAAATTGCAAGAGGAAACGGCGTGCCACAGGATGGTATTTGATCTCTACCCATTTTTTGTTTTTTTTCCAAGGCTTTGCCAAATTGGGCTTCGAAGACGGCCGCAATCGTCTCCACCAAATGTTGAGCACTAAAATAATACCCTTCAGGAATTCTCATGCGATAGGTCGAGTAGGGAGTATTGTCAGTTTTTGAACTCATTTTTTTCCCAATTTCAGGATCATGAGCGTCCAACTCTTTTTGCACTTTTTCGTTATAGATTGCTACGTCAAAAATGGTTTGATTTCCAGACACATTCTTGATTTGCGTAGGATGAATGATTTCTACCAAAGCCACTTCCCATTGAGCATCGTGATCCAATTGGATGGATTGAGGTAATTTGGCCGTGAAACAACATAATTTGTTGTTGGGAAACACATCCATATAACTTTCACTAGGTAACGTTAAATAAAATTGGTCATTCATAGTTCCAAAGTGGTTCTGGTGTCCGAGGAGTCACTCAAGTGAACGGAAGAATGATGTTGAAAGGGTTCCAAAAGAGGACTGGTATTGTGGTGACTGGAAGAAGAAGAGGGTGGACTGGCGTTGCTCGTACTCCCCTGGTGGTGACTGTTGTCCGTCGTTGTCGTCGTAAATTTCAAAGAGGGACTGGGTAAAAGATAACCGATGCAACTGCTCAGTAAAATGGTCCACAATTGTTTGTCTCCTTGTTGTAAACTCAAATTGGCAATGGCTGCAGCGATGACACAATACACTACAAAAATTTGGCAGAAAAAGACGATTTGATTTTTAGGCACACGTTCTCCACACCACACCCAAAGCGGTTGTTTTTGTAATTCTTGAAGAGAAGAACTCTGCGAAGGAGTCGTTGAAGTCTGGGTTGCTGCTGTGTTGAATGGCATGTTGTTAGTTTACTTCTTTTTCTTTTTATAGTCGACGACTTGAGAAGCAGCAATCCAAGAATCAAAACTAGGGGGATATCCTGTCCAACGTACTTTGACTTCTGCCAGTCGTCGTTTACCTACTTTACATGTTCTTTGTTCGAGAATGCTTTCGATGTCGTACAAGGCGTCTTCTTTTTTGGTCACTCGTTGTAACTCAGGCAAGTAAAATAATCCTTTGAGCACTTCACCGTGCATGTCTTCCAATTTATAGACGGGAGGATCACGACCAGGGACGGGGGTAGTGACACGAAACAATTCGGTGGTCCAGTTGGGTAAATAACCTTTGTCAAAAGTACGTTTGGTTTTTCCGATGCGAACCCAATCTCCCGTCTTTAACTCCAACAAGGGTGTCTTCTTCTTTTTTTTTTTCTTCTGGGGTGAACCAAACAATTTATCAAAGACGGTCACTTCGTTTTCAGGGCTGACTTCTTCGGGGGCACATCCGATGCTACGATGGTACGATTGATTGTACGCTTTGACCAAACGAGGTAACACGTCGATGTACTTGAGAGTATGTTGATGTGTAAAATATTTCCACATGCGTTCTTTCAAAGTTCTTTGAAAACGTTCCACGATACTGGCTTTGGTTTCAGGATTTTCGGTGGTAAAAAAATGAATTTGTCTTTGTTTCAATTCTTTTTGAAAAGCTTGGTTTAGAAATTCGGTGCCTTTGTCAGTTTGCCATCGTAAAGGTTGGCGTCCACTTTGTTTCAAGACCAATTTTAAGGCCCGTACCAATTCGGTACTGCTTTTAGAGGTCAAAGGCACGACCCAAGCAAATTTGGAAAACACGTCGATGACACAAAACAAATAGTTGTGACCACGATTGTAAGTGGCTAAATGAGAGACGTCGGCTAAATCGGCTTGCCATTGATGATCGATCCCTTCCACTTGAGTGGTACTTCTAGAAAATTTACGTCGAATGGGTTTGTGTAACGTGTACGTCGATTGTTCTTGTAACCATCGTCGTACTTCGGGTAAACGTACACTTTTCAATTTACTTTTAGCAGCTCGATATAATTTTTGAAATCCTCCGTAACCAGCAGCATGACTTGGATTGTAGTAAATGGTAGCTAAAAGTTTCTCCATGATTGATCAATAAGTCACCCACTGTTCGATACTACTACTTTGAGTGCCGTGAGGTTTGGACGAAGCGGCTTGACGCGTTCGACGAGCCACAGGAGTGGGAAGTGAAGAAGGGGTAATGATGTCAGGTTTCTTCTTGCTGTCTTTCTTTTTTTCTTCAGCCGAAGAAGGAGTGGACATCTTCTTTTTAACCCAAGCTTTCATTTTTTCTCGATGAGGGGTAGGCGAGGGTGTCAACAAGGAAGCTGTAATTTGACTAGGTATCCCAGCAGACGGAGTTTGAAACACTTCTCGAGGCTCGTCTTCTTCTTTTGTCATCCCCGTGGCCGTGTCTGTTTTAGTGGTGGTGACTTTAGGTTCGCTTTTCATCATCGTCTTAAAATCTCTCAGAGTGGGTGAAGCTGTTTCGTCGACTGCTTTTTGGCGAAAGAGTTGTAGACGTTGTAAAAGTTGACCGTACCGTTGCGATTTTTCTGTTTCGGACAAATCGCTTCGTTCCATCAGGGATTGTAATTCTTGTTGTAACTGGGACATCTCGTTGAGATTAGGATTGGGTGGTAAATGAGGTATCCGTTGTTCGTTCCAACGATGAAATTCCATCCATCGTTTGTAAGGTACTAAAGTCAGTTTTCGTCCTTCCATTTCATCCAAAGGTATCAAAACGGTGTGGTCTTTTCAGAGAAAGGTGGTCCTTTTTATCTTCTTTTTTTTTTGGTTATCGCATGACCCCTCCTAAAAGCGGTCCAGCAATCGTTCCTAACAAAGGAGCTGCTATTTTTAACAACGGGCCTATCAACATAGGTAGAA
The DNA here is from genome assembly GCA_029931535.1 of Margaritifera margaritifera. Lineage (NCBI taxonomy): Eukaryota > Metazoa > Mollusca > Bivalvia > Unionida > Margaritiferidae > Margaritifera > Margaritifera margaritifera. Next base: position 2,019,895 of record JAQPZY010001323.1, read on the forward strand.
ATCCTCCTCGTTGCACCAACATTTTTTTCTTTTGTTGAAGAGGTATTTTCTTTTTCACCATTTGACGAAGAACGTTCCGATGTTTCCCTAATTTTTGTTTCTGTATCTTGGACAAAGGTACCGTTCCTTTCAACACGTTCAAACAACATTCACACACGGTATCGATGATTTCTTTAGGGGCTGTTTGAATGAGTTGTTTTCGCATGGGAGGATTGGATTTGATCAGGACAGACAAGACATCCCAATGTTTGGCCAGACGAGGTGGAAGTCGTCCTTTTTGGTGGTTTTACTTTTCTTCTTTTTTTGGTGGTGGTGGTTGTGGTGTGCACGTTTGGGAGCCATCTTAGAGGTGAGGAGTAAGTCTGAAGTCTCTGGCAGGGTACCCTTCTATTTTATACTGGAACACGTCTCCACTGATTGTCTGCACGACGTACCAACTTCACGACAGGTATCACTTGACGTTGAGGTGTTTTCAAGGGATTAAATCGTCTCAATTCTTCTTTGGATAAATCCAACAAACTTTGTAACACGCCGGTTCTTTCTTGAACTTTGGTTTTAGGGGATGGTACTTTGTTGGCGGCCGCTGCCATAGCCAGATCAGCAGATGTCGTCGTGGGTCCCGAAGGGGTGACTTTCGAAATAGGTTTCCATTTTTGCATCAAATTAGGAAACACTTGTCTTAAGTCCGGTTTGGCAGGCATCATCGTGAAGGGTGGTAAAGAAGACAAAGATGATGGGGACGAAGGAGAAGGAGACCTCGTCACGGTTGTTTGTCGTGGTGTCTTGCGGGTGTACGTTTGCGTCCTGGCCGCAGTACCTCTCTTGCGGCGGGTGCTAGTGGTAGGTGTTTTCTTCTTCTTGGCAGAACTTTTCTTTTTCTGGTGGGTGGTTTTCTTTTTCTTTGGACTTTTCTTCTTTTTGGGTGCTTTGGGTTTTTTGGCTTGGGCATTAGGATCCCATTTCAAAAGGGAACGAATCATGACCCCTCCTAAAGAACCACTTCCACCAGGAGTTAAAATGATTTGTTTTTTAGTCCGTGAATCGATTCTAGGATCAGCTAGTTGTGACAATGCCCCTTTATGTTTTTGAAAAAAACGTTGAGTTTGATGAGGGATGTGAATGATGCCTTGCAGTAATTGACGTGCCGTCAAGGTAAACCATCGTAACACTTCTTTAAGACTCGCTTCTAACAAATGAGCACGGACTTGTGCATTTTTTTCACGACTGATGCCATACAAGGCACGAATCAATTTAGCCGAAGGATGAGGTTGAAAGGAAGTCATCTCAAAAGAGTGTGAGACAGAAATGACGTAGTAGTTTGTTTTTATAGTTTTTTTAAAAATTGGCTGAGGGGACGTGTAAATGACAGGACCACCTTCCTCAACCCAAGGGTGAAACAATTGAGCACGAAATCTCAAATAGTCAGGAGTGGTGGGTTTTAAGTCAATGAGTAAATACTCGTGAGGGGTTTGAGTGGCATCGTCGTACGCATAATTCAACCAAGGAGCCCCTAACTGTTTGGCTAACACTTGTACTTGAGATTTGTCTCTGGGGCTTTTAAACAAGACCACGTAATGAGCGTTGAGACTAATAGTCCGATGGGCTTTACTTTGTTGAAATAAATTTTGAGTAATGTAGACAATACTAGCATTACGATGGTGTCCTTTTCGTGTAAACCAAAGTTTAATTTCTTCTTCGTCTTCTCCTAACATGTCATCAAAAATAACCAAATGGGTTTGAGTCACGTCAGACACGATTCCATCGTCTTCGTGAAGAATACCATCCACAAATGAAATGGTTTCTCCTTGACTTTCTTTCAATAACGTGTAAGACTTTTGCCACTCTTTGTAACACCACACGATATGTTGAGTTGGACGATCGAACAAAATAGCTTTGTGTTCGATCAAACGTTTGACAAATTCGGTTTTACCTGAACCACTCGGTCCAGCAATCAACATGTTAAAAGGATGGCGCAGATACAAAGCATTCCAACTTTGACAATCTAACTTTTCGTCAATCACTTTGACTACAGAAGCAGAAGAGGCAGACGAGGCAGAAGATGATGTAGCCATGATTGAGGTAAGAAGATTTTTGAGAAGAAGACAAAAGACCCAAGATATTTTATACGTTTCATACACGTTTATTTTTTTTTTTTTTTAAAAAAACCCAACAAAAAAACATATTTTACAACTTTACACGAACACGAAGAAGTGAATTAGTGAGAAAATATCCAATTAAAAGGAACACGTAAACGATGAAGACTACCACTAAAACATCTAAAGTTATCTCTAAACAAGGCAATGAACAACAATAGTTTCGTGTCCCAGTAATGAAAGACACAGACACTGTTTGGGGTGGTGGAATTCTTCTGGTCTTCTTTGTTTTTGAATCCTCTGACGACGGTGGTAAGGAAGGGTTGTGTTCCTCAAGAGGTATTTGAACCACAGTGGTGTCAGGTTCTTCTTTTACTTCTTTCAGGGTTTCCCATTGAGGTTCCCATTTTTTCACTTTTGGACCCTTATGGACAAGTTGCCAAATCTTTGGCAAACTGAGCCACTTCTTGTAGCCAATATTGGAAACCAAGGTTTCTCCAGGGTCGTACATCTTTCCAATTGAAAAGGTGTTGGTGTAACTCACTAGCAATACACACTTCTTGAAATGTTTTATAAACAGATAAAGTGTGACGAATGTCTTCTTCACATTGAGGATATTCACTGATTTTCATGACCACTCTCAACGCTTTAAGTACAATTTGTCTTTCGTGTACTGATAAAATCAAGTTTTTATAGTCTTCTTCTTCTACTAAGTCCGAAGAAGAACACAGGGTCATATTGTTTTTTGGAACTCAACAATTGAGTCCAAAACAACCACGGGTCCTCCAAAAGAATCCAAGGCAAACACTTATCCTCAAAAATACTCCACAACGAATGTCCTGGAAAACGAATTCCAAGATAAGCAGTCACTAAGACACACACTGCATAAAGTCCAAAATTTAATAGTAACAGTTCTTGTATCAAGTCATTATAATCCTCTAAGCTCTGAACACAATCGTTGACTTCCTTCCACGGAATCCGTTTCACGAGTGACGTGTAGAGCGCAGGCATGCCGCCTCTTTATAGGGGTCGATGGCAAAGGTAGGTATCTTGGGTGGCATGTTTTTATAGCCAGGCTCCCAAGGTTGGTACCTTTTGAGACAGTCACCTTCAGGATAGTAGCAGCGATAGACGTTTTCCATAATCATTCTTCTATGACCTTGGAAGAGGGTATAGTGTAAAAATCGAGAAATGACTTTGAGTTTACGTTTCACTTGGATCTTGACAAACTCTTGGTAAATCCTTTCGCGCACATTCAAAGGCATACCACTAATGTACTTTGGTAAATTTTCCGACTTGGAAAGAAGTAACTCTCTTTTGTGTTCTTCACGATACTCGTGATAGTTTTTCTTCAAAATCAGATTTCTGATACGGTGAAAGTCACGGTAGTGTGCAAATCGAGGAATGACTTTGAGTTTGGGTTTCACTTGGATCTGGACAAACTCTTTGTAAATGCGTACTCGCAACTTCGAAGGCAAGTCACGAATGCGATCTTCTAAACTAGGGACAAAATACTGGTAAATGCGTTCTCGCAGCTCCAAAGGTAAACCACAAAGGTATTCTTGTAAAGTATCCTCCGACATGTTTTTTTACTTCTTCTTGGCATCTGGCTCATCGTACTCGTACTCTTCTGAGGCCACTAAAGGTAAGAACTGACAGTGCGGAGACCATCTGGCATGTTCAATGTAAGCTGAGTCGGTAGGCTCCCATTGGTGAAGTCTCACACCGCAACTGAAACATTGAACTTTATCTCCTTCTCCCAAGTAGATAAATCCAGATCTGGCTAAAGCTTTGTCAGTAGTGGGTTGTAGTAGAAATTTAGGCCACTTGTCTTTGAACGTCTCGAGTCGATTATCATACTTGGAATAACCAGGCAAAGCCACATCGTCAATTCTTTATGACATTCACAGGTACGTTTAGCATTCTTCCCAATAAAGAAGAAAGGTCGTCCTGCATCTCTAGAGGGACGGTGAGGTACACGTGCTGCATCGACGATGTCCAAGCGTACGGCATCCGTCTGATCGTGTGAATCGATGCTGTCAAGGCTTACGGAATCCGTCTCGTCGCATGGCACTGCATCGCACTCCAAGTCGTAATGGTACTTGGAGTTCACACCACTAGATTTCTCCCTCGGTGGGTGGGTGGCATGAGTATTCTTATTCATCTTTGGTGGGAGGATGACAAAATTACTCATCTTTTTTTTCTTCTTCTTGCTCGGTCAACGTTGAAAGTCACAATGAATGGTTAGGTTTGGAAGGGGTGCCCTTTTTTATACTGCAGATCGGCGTGTCCGTAATGTAAAGTGTTGTGGTCTGGAAGTCTTACTCGCTTCTGGTACACGATTTGGTACACTTTTTGTAAAGGACGAGTGACAATTTGATGATTAGGTAACCGTACGATCTTGTGAGGTTCTAACGTGTGCACTCGAAAGTCTTCCACTTGTCCAGACAGCAAAGCATTTTTCAAAACCTCAAAGTTAACCACTTGGCTGGTTAGGGATGCCTGCTTGTTGCAACAGGAGTTCTGCTTCGTTTCGTTGTTTGGTTCTGTCCGACTGTCGAATGTTATTCCAGGCTCTTTTCCATTCTTTGCTCTCGTTCTTGTTGGCGTATGTTCGCCCCACCACAATAGCCCGAGCAAAGCACATCTGGTCTTGAGTATTGTCTATTTGGACGACACTGCGTTTGGTACTTCGAATATCGTCCACCAGTAACGGTTTCCTACTTCGTCCACTTCCTCAAGGAGGGGAAACGTGAGTCAAGTAAAGTGTGGCCTTTCCATCGGTGATGGTAAACTTGTCGTTGGATTGTTGCACATGTTAAATTTTGGACATGACTTTGTCTGGCGTTAATTCTGCCGGGGTGCTGAACTCGATCCAAACAGGACTCTTCAAATTGTCATGATGAATGGCCAGTCTCAATCGATCGTCTTCTTTGGCTCCACATTGTCGTTTCAAGTTCATTAAGACAGAATCCCACAAATCGCTAATGAACCCCGCCGCTTTCTCGGGAGGTACTTTGGACTTGAAGTCTTTAAAGTGAACCGTGTGAGTGTAAGCTGTAGTTTTAAATTTTCGAGAAGTTATTTTTTGAGTCTCTAGAATCCAATAGTAATTTTCAGGAGGAACCAAAGTACTAGGTTGTATTTCTTGGCCTGGGGTTCTGGTGTTGGTAGTGGTGGTGGTGGTGGATTCTTTGGGTGGACTTGAAGGTGGTAAGGTTTCAGGCTCACTCATCTCCTCTTCGAAATCGCTCGCTTGGACTTGAGCTAGCACTTCATCTAGTGGTGTTTCAGGTGGCACGGAAAATCGTCGTCGTGGCCTCTTTGTTTCGTCTTGTTCTTCTTCTGGTTTCTCATAGATTTCGCGTGATCTTTTCATCTTGAAGTTTACTTTGAAACTGATTCAGTTTCACCCAGGTACCTTTATATAGAGAGATTTTAACACAGGGAGACTATATATAAAGAGACCTTCGTACCTTCAGAATCAGTCTTTGGGATTGAACATTCAAACTGTGAAGATGGAAAAGTACTGCGCTCGAGATAAAAGTCAACATACTTGCTATATCTGCCAAGAGAAAGGACATTGGGCTTCAGAATGTCCACAAAGTCAACAAAAAAGAGATTTTGGAATTGAATTGAATAAGTATGTCCATAAGGTGTATGATAATTATGCTGCTGACATACTTGGTAATGTCTATAATATAAGGATGAAGTCTGGAAGGAAAGTCAAAGGAAAATTGAATTCATTTGAATTGATAACTATTACGGTTACTGGTAAGGAAGGAAAGAGGAAGAAACATACAAATCGAGGGAGATTTGTCTTTGAAGCGGTGAATGGAGTGGATCTACCAAGACAGAGTCAAGTGGTACATCTCAATGATGTACTTGATGATGATAGAATAGAAAATCTTCTAGTGATGACTGCTAGTGAACGAACATGTTAGCATAAACATGTGAAGAATGATAAAGAAAAAAGGAGAGTTAATTTTGGAAGTGATAGAAGTGTGTTGTGCCAGTTTGTTGGTGAGACAGAGGAAAGAAGATTTGGGAGTATGGAAAAGGCTAATCAATATTTTGATTGTCATGCAGGAAGTATCTACTATTGCTGTACTGGGATTTATAAGTCGGTCTTTTCGAAGAAGTTCCAGAAAAGATTTCAAGCTAGATGGGAAGAGCCAGAGAAGAAGAGTCAAGTCATTGGAGGATTTGTGAGACCTGTGAAATTAACTGACTTGAATTCAGGATTATATAGTCGGATGGATTCCATTGGTGATGTGGCAAGATGTTTTGGATTAGATCATCGTGAAATTTATTGGATTTGTCAAAAAAGGCAGTGGATTCGAGATGATAATGGACATTTTATTAAGTTGGAGTTTATCAATGAGAGTCAAGAACAATGTTATGAGAGAATTGTAGACAAGAATCTTCCTGAAGTGTCAGAACAATAAGAGAATGAAATGATAAATATGGAAGTGTATTGAACTGTATTGGACTTATATGAAATTGTTTATTACCACTAGTAAAATAATGTATATACATTGAATAAAATATAATTATTATTATTGATGTATATCTCTGAATGGTGTTGTGTGGTTTGTTTTTTACCCACCAAACCAAAAAAAAAACCTTTCTCTTGTATATTTGTGGTATGTGTAAGTTTTGTGTTTGATATAAAAAAATTTTAAAAAAAAATGGATTGTATATTTGTGGTGTGTGTTTTGATATAATAATTTTTTTAAAAAAGTAAAAAAAATGGATGGTTTATATGTTGGATAGTATGTTGGCGTGATTTCATCCCTTTGTCATACCCTTTCGTCTGATAGCAGGTTTTTGGGGTTTTTAGGCAACACACAAGGCATTTGGGATAGTGTGTTAGGTTTGGGTTTGGGTTTTGGGTTTATTTGGGTTTGTATATAAAAAAATGTAAAATAACAAAAATTTTTTAAATGAGTTACGAAATTTTAGTACTATTTTTTAGTCAGCCAATTTTTTCCATTTTTTTCCGGATTATTTTCAGACTCCGCTAACGTCCGGTACAATTTCGGAAGTTTAGTGTTACTTTTAGTCTAGACCATTATAATCTAATGTTCCGGATTTTTTCTAGTCAACGCCAAAGTCCGTGACGGTTCCCGAAGTTTAATACAACTTTTAGTCACGTCCATTTTAGTGTTATTATGAGTTGGTTCCCTTGATCAAAGCTATTTATAACATAGGTATAATATATGCAAATTTACTGACACCTCCAACATGATCTTAGGTATAGGTAATGCTTTATATATAACGCTAGGCTATATAGATATAGCCACTAGGCAGAAGGTTATTTTCCAATTATTGCCTACCATTCTTACCGCCATGTTAATTTCCCGTATGAGGCCATAGAGACCCACAATGTTAATTTCCCATTGAGGCCATAGAGGCCCATAATGTTAATTTCCCATTGAGGTCATAGAGGCCCCCGCATGTTAATTTCTCGTAGAGTACCGGTTTGAGGCCATAGAGACCCCCGCATGTTAATTTCCCACAGGATAGTGGAGGAGAAGGAGAAGAAGGAGCCTATCCAGCCTCATCCAATGATGGAGGAGGAAGATCACAGGATAGTGGAGGAGAAGGAGGAAAAGAAGGATCCTATCCAGCCTCATCCGATGATAGAGGAGGAAGATCACAGGATAGTGGAGGAGAAGGAGGAGAAGAAGGAAGAAAATTGGGAACCAGAAGCGGTCCATCCGCCAAGATTAATTCTATTCCCACACCCACACACCCCGAGTTTATTCAAGAGAATGAACACAACTGAAATTATTAGGCAGATTAGAGTTCATCTCGAGGTGGCGTGGCACCTCCTCCATGAAGTGGAGAAAAGGGAGGTGGAGGAGAGGGAGAAGCAAATCCCAATTAAACCGCATCCAATGATGATGGAGGATTGGGAGCCTGAAACGTCCCATCCTCCATGGGTTTTTAAAACTCCCTGCAAACAAAGTAAAACTACATGGAGGGGGAGCTGCCCTGCATGCAGGGCAAAGCCTGGGAGGTGCCCACACCTCTAAGTGTACTCTAAAAACAAAATAATCCAACGGTCCTTATGAGGACCACCCTTTTTTCAAGAAAAATTAATTCTATTCCACCCTCCCCACACCCCCACCCACACTCCCGCCACGTTAAAAAAACTCCCGTAAGACCCTGTAGTGCCCCCAATGTTAATTTCTCGTATGACCCTGTAGTGCCCCCGCCATGTTAATTTCTCGTAGGACCCTGTAGTGCCCCCGCCATGTTAATTTCTCGTAGGACCCTGTAGTGCCCCCGCCATGTTAAATTCCTCTTGACCCTGTAGAGGCCCCAAAAAATCTTGACCCTATTTACCCCCCAGCTACTACTTCTGCTCCACCTGCTGCTGCCTGAATGGAATGACGGAATGGAATGACGTAGGCCAGTTAGTCAGGTTGTTGTTTTTTATACAGCTGCCATTGGACCGTTGGACCAGCTGTTCTTACCTACTGGCCCTTTGAGAACATGATGCCGATGATTTACAAATATTTCAGTAAATTTGGTTAGGATGGACATGATTAATGTTGCACCGGGAAAAAGCAACATCTGTAAATTCGACATATGCCGACTCCAGCCTGGCCAAAAACTCAAATTGTTACGCGGCAAACATGACGGAAAATCGTGATTATGTCTCAAACTTTTAAAAAATATCCAATCAAATGTAGAATTATTTAATATTCTCAATGGGATATCACCACCACTACTACTATTACTACTATCAACTGTTATATAATCATATGTGACTGACCCTTACGCTAATAGCAAAGGTATCAAACTGAGATGCATCCGGGGAAGAAAACCTTGTATATACTTGTATACACTTGTATACACTTGACGCAATGATCAGATAGTGATGTTAGATATTTCCTCAAAGTACCATTAAATGTTGCATCATAATGGGTTTATTGTGACAGGTTGTTCAGACTCGTAAATTAAGTCGATATTCTTAAATAATGAGGCTGGTAACATCTGGTTTGATGGATTTCAAATATCGGAATTAACGTTTGAGCGTGTTTTTGTTTTTCTTGATACACACCTTTTGTTTATTTTTAGACTAAATACATAGGTGAAATTAAAAGAAAAAGAATGAAAAAAAAAAAGATAAAAAGTTGTAGTTATTTTCTTGGGATTCCGTGGAAATAGCATCGGTGAGGATTTCTCAAGAAATGTTTATGTAATTCTGAAACAATGTATCTCTGGTTTAAAGAACACTAACCTATTTTATTTCTTTATTGGAGATGTTATTCATCGAAGTCTTCTCAGTAGACATGCAAATATTGATTTCAAATTAGATAAAATGACGGACATTAAAGATGGTAAAGATGGATCCCAGGACCAATGTCAGTTGCACGTTTAAGATTTCCTATTCATGCCCAGTAAGTGTATATAAGATTGAAGGGTGGGGATCTCAATAGTGTCCAATTTAAGGCCCAGGAGTTAAGTCCCTAAGAGTAATTTCAGCTGCATGTATCAATGTCCAGTAAGTGTATACGTAGTTGTAAGGTGGGGATCACAATAGTTTTTATGTTATTAACAGGGATAATATTCCTGGAGCTTGAGGAAGCCACCGGCGCATCATCTAGTGACCCGAGTCTGAAATGTGTTGACATTTAAATCACCGATCACAAAAAATTCTTTGATATGTGAGATATACATATCATGAGTTATTTAAAATTAATGAAAAATAATCCTTTCCCACCCAGCGCCACTCCCAAAAATAATGTAAACATTCCAAAAGTGTTGGCACAATCTACACTCATAAGACTATATTGACCCAAATTCCGTGTGCTTAGCTTTAACGTTGTAAGTATAGTTCAAGGACAGTACCTACGGACAGACTATAACAATGTATTGCAATTTCCCCGTGCGTGTATGAAAGCCGGGGGATAAAGAAGAAAAAGAGAAAATACCAGAACGATGAGGACAATAGAACTATTAATAAAGAGAAAGAAGACGAATAATAACAACAAAGATGAAGAACGACGTAAAAAGATCAGAAGAAAAAGTGAAGGAAGAATAATGTCAGCAATCAGGAAGGAGAAGAGAGAAGACAACTAGATTAGTAAGGTGAGTGAGAGTGCGAGGGCACATGTAAAAGTTAACATTATTACAATCCCTTGAAAGCGTACACGAGCACCCTTACACCACTTGTAAACTTGAATTTATTACCATCTCGAGTAGGGGTACGATACCATCCTGGGCTATTTGTAAATCTGAATTAATACCATCTCGTGTAGGTGTACAAGAACCTTCTGAAACTACATGTAAGAAGTTTTCAATTATTACCATCTCGTGACTGGGTACAATATAATAAAAATAGAAGTTCCAAAAAATAGGGCTATATTCTGTATAACATTTCTGTGCTGACCATTCAAATTTATTTAGAGTTTTGTTCAGTCAATTTAAAATACTCTTCCGTGGTAGATATCGGTTTATACTGAAATATAAATTTATATTTAATCAGCAAAATTAGTTCTATGATAGTAAATCCTTCCGTTTTTAAAGAGGTTGTATATGTATCGTTTTAATTTCAGCCGTAAAGCAACTATGTCAGTATTTGAAACGGATATTTATTGACTTTCCAGTTTAGATTGTGCAAGTTTTATTCCTTGAAAAAAAAATTGCGAGATGAGATAGAGAACGAACTTTGCTAATCTCTAACAAAACTAACTTTCTTCCTTGTTTTAAAAAGACAGGAGATGTATAAAAATTGGTAATGACCACAATATAGACTTTATTGGTACAGATAAAACAAGCACTATTTCAAAATCTGTAAAGATCTTCATATTAAAACCCAGAAAGTCCTCTTGTTTGCACTTATGTCAATCACTAATGGAACAAATTAAAAAGGACAAAAGAAAAGAAAATGCGCTGAATTAAATCAATGGTTAATAGATCACTCTTTGCACGTATTATACAAGCAAACTAAAAAGATACCATGCTAACGGGTTTACGTAAATCATATTCATTCTTAATGGCAGGCAGATATTGTTGACATGCAATTATAAGAAAAAAGAAACCTTGGATTGAAATACATTTTAAGTTATAAATATCCTATCTAAGTATACATGCGAATATAGAAATCTTTAAAGAACGAACACGGGAAAATATACAGTTTCATTTAACAATTGTAAGATTAAGGGATTACTGAAGACAAAATATATATTGCTCAGCTCTCAAAGACACGAAGCATCTTTTTGTTACAGATTTAATAAAACTGTTAATATCAGAATGTGGAAATTGTTCTCAAGAGGAGACAAGAAAATAAGTGGATGAACTAATTGACTGATACAATAACATTCAGCTAACATCTATAGATAGTTGTTCAAGTGAAGCTAAGAGAGGAAAATATATCTAAGGTTTGAATTAATTTATTTGGGTACCTTAATTTATTATTACTTTCATATAAAACAGGTCAGAATGTTAGGATTTCAAAATATAAGATTATATTTTCATTATGTTATTTACCTAATTTTATGTAGAAATATTTATAATTAAACAAGTTAAAGTAAGTGACCCAGTTGTATATAAATTAAATGATTTAAAAGGAGAGAATATTCGGGGGGTATTTTTTTACGAGAATCAGTTATCTCTATGACAAAAAGTTTTTTTACTACAAAGTATGAAAATTTTTCAGAACTAAGCAATTAAAAGGTACAAAATATATGTTGCGAAATGGCAAGGGTATAATTATTTGTATTATTATTTTAACAGTTGAGAGCCATTAGAAACTATTGCGCAATAAATAAGTAAAAGTAGATCAATGTCTTCGTTTGTAACACCTAAGTGTACAGAGCCAATAAAAATACATAAATAAATAATCTAGATAATCTAAACCAACCATAGTGAAAGATAAGTAAATTCAACCTTTGTACCATGAAACTGGTTTAGTTGTGGTATTTGTACAAACTCCAAGGTTCATTTTAAAAAATTTAGTATCCACTTTTTCAAATGGTTCATTTTCTGTTATGTCATAAAATTTAGAGACATGATGCTTCTGACGTTTTGTAAATAGTTTGACTCCCATATGTCTGAGTTATGGACAGTTTTTGACTTAATAAGGGTGTCAGAGGTCGTTTTGATGATTTCTGGGCTGAGATGGTTGTGGGAAAAATTAATATAAGTTTTAAATAGAACTTTGTAGCCTTGTTGTTTTATAACTCTTCCTTTTTACTCGAAAATCTGCCTTTGGAATTGGTTGTACACCCTAAATAGGTGATTTGATTGGAAATCTTGATTTCATGATTATTGTTATTGTACATAATGTGGTTTACCTAATTTGAGAAACATAGGTTTTGATTTAGCACGGATGAGAGCTATACACCATTCTTTGCGGAAATGTCTCTACTTTACGAAAACAGTTTGTACTCGCTCGGCAGATTAAGATATAAGTAATAAGTCCTCAGCCCAAAATATGCGTGAAATTGTTTCATTAACCTGGGAATATCAGGTCATTTACAAAGATACTGAACAGGGTAGGACTGAGATTATCGTCCAGTTTTACTCCTGTGTTACTTTCAAATTTGTCTGTACAATACGCAGTTAGTTTAAAGTTATCTGGTGCATGGCAGTAGATGGATTTGATATTAGCTATAAAGTAAACCCTCTATACCCAGTCCTAATAAATACAAAGGCAATCCCTTCCATTCTATATCAAAGGCTTGCTTCAAGTCTGAAAAACCCAGCTATAAACGCTTACACTTATCTATGTATTTATTAACAAGTGTCTATATACTAAATGGGTTGTCAGCTGTTTTTCTTCTGCCCTTTCTGAACTTCCTTTAGTTTTCGACAAGGAGTGAAGTTTATTTTAGGTATTTGTAAGAATAGAACACAGTAGAAGAAAACGCTATTTGCAAAGTAATTGTATTGATAAGAGCAGTAAACAACTTGCCAAAATAATTGACAATGGTGATTCTCGTTTGTTGGTAGGGTCCATTCTAGATCCTTTTTAATGCAGTTGAGTAATAGTACCTAGAGACCTAAGTTTAACGACTGGAAGTAATAAGCATTTACTTGGATACTTAATCATGTGAGCAAGGTATATTTAATCGTTTTGTTGCCTGTTAAATGGATTGAGGTAATTATCCCTGTTATGTAATTCATTTCTAGACACCTCTTTTACTAGCATCTGAGTCCTCGAGTTTATTAACATCTAGTGGTTTTGCATAGTTCCAACCATTGTATCTGATACATTATTTATTATGTTATCATTTCCAGTGATTTGACTGAATAATTTTAAGTAACTTTTTAAGCCACAAACGTGTATCTTTTCTAGCCTGATATCCTTCATTTTTATGTTGTCACTTTAATTTGTTTGCGTGAATTGAAGAATCTGCCTCTTAAACGTGGTTCATTTGGACATGTGTTCAGAAGAGTGGCTAGATTTTTTAAGTCCTTTAATTTACTGTTTGAGTCTTTGTTTTCAACAATATTATTTGAATCGTGATTAACTGTTTTCTTTAGTTCATGAGTTGGTGGTGGTTGGGTAACCTTACTAGCTGCACCTAAGAGAATAGTATTAAATTGCCTGGTCAGAAATTCGATGTCTAGTTGTGTTAAGTTAGAATTGATATCACTGAAATTTCTGATCCCTTGAAGATCTTGGTTGGAGTTAGGTTCTTTAAACGTACATATCTTTATTTTAATTGTTGATTGTATTCCTTCGCATGACAGGCTCAAGTTGAATAATATTACTTTCATCTATCTTATTTTATATTTTAAAACTGTGGTTATGGGGCAATCGATTAAGTATAAAGTATTGTTTGCATATTAAGTGTTAAGTCATAAATTGTTTGACGGAGACTCCATATCAACCATAGCTGAATCGTTGGGATAGTGACATGCTAACTTTCCTGCGTAATCATCTCAGGAAAGTCCATTCATTATTTTCGTAGACTTCTGATGCAGAGTTCAATTATTTGTTTTGCCATGCTTATTGTTTGGGGTGTCTGATAAGTTTATGTATCGAAAGTCATTATCCTGTTCGTTGTATAAGGTACAGAGTGTCGAGTCATTACGTGTAAAAGGCAGGTTATCAAATCCATTCAGATCTTGTGCTATTTTGTTTATGCATGGTAATAATGTTTGTCGTTGCAATCAATAAAACATTGATATTAAATGTTAAATAATGCCATTATATCATATATGTATGTACGTACAAACGTGCGTACATGTGCATGCATGCATGCATGTATATATGTGTGTTTTTATGTATGTATGTATGCATATATGTATGTATTTATAATAGGGAAAATATATATATATATATAAAGATAGATGCTACCGATTGGTCAATTTTAGTCTAAGCCTGAACAGAACGATATAAAACGCTGAAACAAGGAACGCTACTAGATTATGTAAATCAAAACTCCTTTGGAATTTGGACTTAATGTAATAAATTTAACCTCTCCTATTTTGAATTGTCAATATTTCAATTAGGCATCAGTTTATGGCCCGTACGCAAATTGTTTTGACTAATCACACTAATGTAAATACTCCTTAACTACTAGTATGAATTATTATTATTCTTGTTGTTCATTTTTCTTTTTCTTCTTCTTCTTCTTCTTCTTGTTATTGTTATTCTTGTTGTTGTTGTTGTTGTTGTTGTTGTTGTTGTTCTTGTTCTTCTTCTTCTTCTTATTATTATTATTAATATTATTATTATTATTATTATTATTATTATTATTATTAGTTGTAGTAGTAGTAGTTGTAGTAGTAGTTGTAGTAGTTGTAGTAGTAGTATTTTTGTTATTATTATTTCATTTCCAGTATCCCGCTGCAATCATTCTGATGCCACATTTTCTTTTCTATCTTCTCTAGTCGTATCTTTACTAGAATATAATTTTATTTTAATTGATCAATAATGTAAATATACACTAGACATAACATCATAATATACAATATAGTTGATTTGGGCGAATACAAACAATTTTGCATTGTATATTGCAGAAACAACCATTTTATTAGTTCACTAAAGGTGTGTTCTAGATTAATGCTTACTCTATTTGGTACCGTCTCCTTTTTTCTGCTTTTGCGGAAAAATAAAAGTGTGTAGAAGAAGGTTCAATATGTTTATCTAAATTAAACGTTTTTATGCAATTACAGTAAGTAGGAATACAATATACTTCTTATTGCAAGTTGTGATCTAAGATGACGTTATATCTTGCTACATACGGTTTTCTTCTTTTGTCTTTATCCTTGAATGAAGTCAAACCTATTTGGTTTTCCGTACAGATAACACGTATTTACATGTAGTTGACACAGTTTGCTATTGTCTTTCATCTCATAGTTTTCATTACTGAACTTTATTTTTTCTGCTGATCTCTCCTGTCATTCAAGCAAGTAATTTCATGCTATTCTTTCGGCATTGTAGTTACGTATTGTTCTTGTTTTGTAAGTCGTTTCTTCCCATGACGAGTTTGATTTTTACGAAATGTTGGGAAATTGCTTAGCAACTGCGCCGTTACCAATTCATATGTGTGTGTCTATATGTATGTACGTATGTATGTATGTATATATATGTATATAAAGAGAGAGAGAGAGAGAGAGAGAGAGAGAGAAATGTTTACTATATGTAAAGCATTAAATTTGATAGTTACTGATCAGTTTATATAGCTTCTTATACTGGCATGTAATGTTTGGTTTTACACCCCCAGCCATTTCTACCTCCAACCGACATTATAAGCAACTGGCGTGTCATGTCCTATTTGTAGAAGTTTATAAGAAGGATTACCGGATTTAAAGAGAACGGTTGTTAAAAAGTTAATAATGTAAAATAAGAATGACAACAGTTAAGAAGACAACTCTTGATATGATTAAAAAACGGTTATATATCATGGTTTAACATTATAAAACATTCTCACCTGCTTAATTTTAAGGAATCCGTCTCCGGTGATTTTAAAATAAACTGCTGAAGGAAGTTCCATTGAGAAACGTAAAATTATGGGATAACAAATGTATCGCAAGGAAAATACGTCTAGCAATTTGTGTAACACCGTTATTACTGTGTTTTTTTAAAGTATAATTAAACGATCATACTTGCAGCGACTAGATAGCTGAATGCGATTTCCCAAACCAATCAACATATCTGCGTCCCGTTTGTCAGTACTTTATTCGAGAAATAAGTGGACATTAATTAGTTGACGCTATTTAGGTGGCATAATCACAACCGTATGCACACCATATTTTGACGATATGACATCGGTTTGAACTATTCATGTCAATACAAGTCAGCTAACGATTGATGTTCCACGGTAGTTAACTGATGTAATTTGTATGCATTACACCACCACCACAATAATCACGTTGCTTCACAGTGCGTTATTGCCAACAGCATTTCTAACAAACAATCACCGATGATATTGTGATACCATTCGTTTATCTGACAATCCGTTATTAGTTTTGCTCCGAAACACTAAATGGAAGAAAATAAACAAACAACCCTGCACTGGTTATCCGTGTTAATCACGTGCAAGAGGTTAATCATTTTGGCTGATCATCCCTGTGAGGAGGTAAAAAATAAAATATTCTAATTAAACTTACGTAAATTCTCAAGAATGTTCTTATTTGTTCTGACAAAAGCTTCATGGAAACAATTGTCATTATTGTGGATTAAGGATCTGTCAAAATTGATATCAGTAAATACAAGGTACGATACAAATAATGTTGTAAGAAGTGCCTAAATTATTTTTTATTCTGATTTATCATTACAAGAACACAAAAGTAAAATTGGAAGAGATAACGCAAAATACATAGTGTCTGAAAAGGAATCTGTAGTTAAATTTTAAAACTATAAGCATCAACTAGATGTACCGTTTGTTATGTATTGTGACTTTGATAATATTATGGAGTCAATAATTGCTGTTAACAGAACCAGACAAAATAATGTACATTAAAAACAGCAAAATACAAAACATCCGGATTTTGTCTCCACATTGGATCAATTCACACGAACTATAAGCCTACATTTTTATAAGAAGCACAGAGCACAATAAGTACATTTTACAAGTATTTGCAAATAATTGTAGAGACTTTCTATGAAGAACAAAAACTAAGAAACTATTCTAATGTCATATTCACTAATAAGACAAAAAGCATTATAATTCCAACATTAATGTCATATTTCTGAAAATGAGATTGAAGAAATATATACTTAATATATACCACTAATTGTTCATAATTTATCTGGATACGATTATTATCTGATTATAAAGATCTTAGGAAAACACGTAAGGTAGAATATGAATTGCCCACAGATTATGATTTGTTCCTGATGATTGAATATTGAATTAGATGATGAATCTACATGATATCAAATATATATACTTAAGGAATATCCTGAGTATGATAATACTTTTGATAATTCAAGGTCAAGGACATTCGCTATGTACCAAAACTTCAAGAATTTATAAAGTTGGGCTATGGGCTAAACAATTCCTGTCGAAAACTTTAAACGGACAAAGAAATAGTCAACGTAATCGAAGAAAATCTTTTATCTTGGAGAGATGTCGAAAGTTTTGGTGGAATTTTAGAAGTAGATTCAGTAGTGCTAACACATTTGCACGGCTATTTTAAATACTATCCTTTATCAACAGGACAATTAATTTCTAATTATTCTAAATTAGAGAAATTAATAGAAGATAAGAAGGGTACAAGAAATATTTGAAACTTCGAAAGGTTATTGTGGGAGAACAATTGCATAAAAATATGGTTTTAGTTTGTTTAAAGGACAAGAAAATTAAAGTAACCTACCAAATTTATGGTGGCTTTACAGTGTTAAATTTCAGCAAGTTGAATATCTATAACTTCTACTACAACAATCTCAGAATTAAATATGGTGATATTATGAAACATTTAATGACAGATATAGATTCAATACGTGTATATATATATATATATATATATATATATATATATATATATATATATATATATATATATATATATATATGACATAAAGAAAATATTCAGCTTAATGACACAAACGATTAAAAAAAGATAATATTTTGGTGTGTCTGAAATAAATAAAAGTTAACCAGGACTTCTTTAAGATGAAATGAATGGCATATGACTACAATAATTGTGTTGTCTTAGAAGGAAACTCTATACCATTAAACCTGACTAAGATGAAAAGTAAGTATTCGAGGGCATTATAAAAGAGGTAATTCAAACTAATTTTCAATTACAAATGTACACATAATTTTTTATTTAACCAAACTATAAATCACCAAGAGATGAATGTGATTAGGTCCTACCATCATGAGATGTACAATACTGTGAATCATTTTAAAATCGTGGGTATTAATTTGTGTTGCTTTATTAAAAAACTGCGTATTCGTAGGGGTTTAGTTTCGTGAATTTGTCAATATGGACATATATATACTAATATATATATATATATATATATATATATATATATATATATATATATATATATATATATATACATATATATTGAGCTACAATGTATATTTCTCGTATAGATCATACCGTCATTCACTAAGACATATTTCCGAGGAAATATGCTTCTTTCATATTGCAGTAATTGGATTGATTAGATAAGTTATTCGTTGCTAACACTTAGAATAAATGTGGAGATCTAAATCAAAGAAGATGCCGACATTCTTTTGCATGTGTTTATAATAAGCAAACTTAATACCACTGCTGGACTAGGTGTGAACAGAAGTAGGCAATGCTATTGCTGTATTCAAAGTGCATCGCAGATCGGTGCTGCTGTCTCATTTAAATTAAATGGCATCATACTATTTTGACAGCCACGTGCACGAAAACCCTAGATGTATCTGTCAACATATTTTTCAAGGCAGACCTAAAACCACGCTTTTATGAGTGGTATTCGTGCAAAGTAAATGCGCAGTTAAATAAACGGGAGGACAGTGGGAATGTTCTATCAGATAATGTCTAGATCGACCTGAAATCATCTACCCGAAACCAACTAATGAAAAGTGAATTATCTCTACACATGACGAAGAATCATATCAATCGGAAGAGATTAAAGTCGAGTTCGAGAAACGAGACAAATCTGCTTATTGTTTATTCAAAAGTTAGTTATATCTATGAAACGTAATTAATAATAGAATTGTGCTTTTGTGTTCCGTTTGCCCAGTGCAGTAATAAATAGTACTGGAGATCAATAGAATAAAAATGTACGAACAACTGTTTATTACTAAAACGACTAATATTTGAATCTGCCATCGTAATTGCTTTAAAACTAATGTATCTATTTGATATGGGGCATTGTCTAACTGTAGAGAATGCAGTTCCTTGTGTTCCATAATTTAGATGTTTTCATAAATAACCTGCTACTATTCCAGGATATGTGTGCTTTAAAAACTGTGATTGACATATCATTTTCTTGAACTTAAATTCTGTAATGTTTCTCAGTTTTGTGCAGATTGTTGCTTTTCATATTTACATAAATGTGTACGGATTTCCTCTTCACTTTTATTTCAAAGTGGAGCAAACATATGCCTTAGAAGTTAATAGGAATGTGCCATCTAAGAAAGTAAATTGTTACAATAACATGTAGTATGGAACTTGTAATGGGATCGAACAGAAAATGTAAGGAAAAGAAAAATTTGAGAGGACGGAATTTGTGTAATCACAATTGCAATCTGAAGCAGCATCATATAACGAAAACGAGCAGTATCAAGACGGAATTGCTTCATACTGAGACAAAACTAGATTCAGTTATGACGTATCTTGTCAATGTGGTATCTACAGATTATCTGAATAACGAAGAACAATGACAATGGATGTTCTAAGAAGCAGGAAAAAAGATGAAGGCTCTATTGTAACGGTAAAGGACAGTATCGCCCAGCAGATTGATGGACAAACTAGCGGTGCATACTTGTATAACATCATGATAGGTTTATAATTACAAACTATTTGCAACCCTCAGCCATTGAAAAACAGACAGAAATTATACGAATTGTATTCATACTATGGTTTGCTTATTAGTCTAATTTATTGTTCTTAGCAATAGCCTATAGTTATGAGGGACGTCTTTCGAATTTGCTATGAGCGGGAATTCCCGAGTATTAGGCGGTTGATTGGTTGCCGTAACCATTAACTGTTTAACAGAACATTACTAAAGTGTCCATAACCAATCTACGAACATTTTCTTCGTAATAAGGAATCACTGTCGAATTTGAACTTTGGGGTAATATAGTGATAAAAGATGAGTTACTAAATGAATTATATATTTATATATTAGCACTTAATTTCACACTACAATACGACAAGTCATTTACCATGATAAATGCTGCACACTAAAACTGACCCAGTTAAATGTATAGCTTACAGGTGTCACGGATTTGTATAAATCCCTTTTATTTATTAAATACATGTACTCGGGTTTCGTTTTCCATTGTAACAACGATCTCCGAGGGTGATTTATGTATATTGTACAATATGTCGAAACAGTGAGTTCGGTTTACCGTATGCCGCACGTGCGAAGTGCTTTCCATGGGAAAAACCGAATACATCAAGCGCAGGGACGATGTAGGGCTGTATCGTCTGTGTATAAATACCTCACCGTAAGAATAAATCTTTACATTACGGAACGTCTTGTCAGTGAGCAGTCTACTTAAGGATTTGCACATCTTCAGCAGTAGAGGTATGTAAATTATTTATCAATTTCTGATGTATATTTTCTGTGTAGCTTCGACTTGCGTACTACATTCTTGTTTGTGACTTAATAAGAGCTTTATATTAGCAATGTAAAGTGGCATTTTTAGAAAACGTTTAGTACCATAGGATTATTATCGGACACGTGTAGGTTCACTTCTGAACTTGTTTATTGCTTTGTAATGTTGTGCCGATAATGTAATTTGTATAACTTATCGTATATAACGTCATTACTTGTTATCGTATATGCCCGTGTCAATCATAATACACGGTGTTAGATTTATTTTCAGCTGATCAGAGTCGACGAGGTCCCAGCTGTAGAGCTGACGATAGAAGTTGACCATAGCAGCTGTAAAACTAACCATAGCAGCCGTAGAGCTGAATTAACAGTGTGTTGCTTGAGTACCAGGTGATCGGGCGTTGCTGACCGATTGGTGGGCGCTGATCGCTTGATTGACCAAGGAATTGAATGGTGGTCGGGGACTACCTGTAATGCTGACTGCTGGATTGACCAGTGTGACTGATAGCTAAGTGTGCCAGTGACATAGTGTTTTGTGTTACTCCATACATGTGATTTTTTTTAGCCGTAGGCTAATTTTGGGGTTTTGTGATACCCAGTGTTTGGGATTGTAAAGATGTTTTGTGTGATATCTATCCCATTGTTTTCATCATTTTACTATTTGAATAAAATACCAGTATACATGTTTACTATATGAGTAAAGTACATCATTTTTACTATTTGAGTAAAACACATCATTCTTTTCGTCGTCTGAAATTACTGTGAATCATTAACATTTGTCTTTGTACTGTGTATTTATTTATTTGTATTCACATTTGGGTTACATTATTAGGTTCGTGCGAATTATGTTAATTTGTCCAATATTTGGACCTTGTACACGCACGTATTAATCATAACCCTTTTTCCATACAAGTCATTCATCAATAAACATTGCATTTGTATCACCATTAAAAGTGTTCTGTTATAAATCCGAAATCCAACCCGGTTATCTTGTTACAACAGGCGACTGTAATGATCTTTCCAAAACTAATTTTAAGTGATGAACGATTGCAAGAATTGTTTTGAAAAATCATGGTTGAGAATGAAGTTGCGTTGGCTTTTAATATGTATCTGTTTGGATTTAGACTGTTTCTGATATGGGTTTTTGTTAGAGGCTAGATTTTTAACTTGTAAAATGTGATGAGGTTGAAAGTGGTGAGGAGTGGGTGATGTTATGATTTCTTTGCGGTTGGAATATGCTTTTATAATTTTGATTATTTCATGTCACACTCATTCACGGTATGTAAGTGTACTAAACATGCAAGCAGTGGATCGCCCTGGATATTGTGGTTTTTTTTAAAGTGATTGAATGTGTTGATTTAAATTACTGTAATTAATAATGTTGAATATTTTAATATACCTTATTTGATGTCATTAGCAATGGTAAATATAACATTATTCATGAGGAATTTTAATGTTTTTTTTATGAAAGTGTAAAATTCCCTTGCGTTCATCAGAAACGTCATAGTCTAAATATTTGTAATCAACACGATTTTCCTATATTGATATATTGCCTCCTAACTGTACAGGGTTTTAGAGAAAACACAAAGCCATTTAATTTCTCTTCATTAGCTGTTGTTAAGGTTGCAGGCCTGGTATCAAAATCGCAGAGTCTTGTCAGCTTTTATGATGAATATGTTGCATCAGTCACTTTTCTTGGATTTTTGTTGCCTCTCTTTCCTTTATTCAATTCACTTGGCTTGCTAGTGCAAGAATGTTAATATATATCCAAATTCCTTGCAATGATCATCTATTGTAAGTAGTACTGCTGGACAAGCACAACTAGCATCTCGCGCAGCTCCACTAATGTATGATATTGTGACATGAACAATTTGCTCTTCATTTCGTACAGATGCCGCCACTTTTGCTTTTACATAAGTTTCCATTATGTTCCGTGTCCATCGCATTCGTTACCATACCACTTTTACAAACTGCTTTTCTTTAGTTAGAGGTTTTGATGTCATATGTGACAAGTTGTTATCCTCTGATTTGCCAGATTCAGTTATGACGTATCTTGTCAATGATTTCCTTTTCTAGAAGTACAACACTTTCTAGCAAGTATTATTATTATTTATGACCATAAGCAAATATTAAAGTCAGGAAAGAGTTATAATGTTCTAAAATATTTAGAATATTATATAAACATCATACATAACAATATATATATACATATATATATATATATATATATATATATATATATATATATATATATATATATATATATATACGTGTTCCATGTTGTAGTTGGCATATTTCAAAATCGCTAAATAAGTGATAAATTGATGGATTCCTATTTCAAATGTCGCTAAATGAGTGATAACTTGATGAATTCATATTTCAAATGTCGCTAAATGAGTGATATGTTTATAAGTTCATAATACGTGCGTCCTATTTGTGGATAAATCATTAATGATGCATTATTCGTAGTTGTATATAAATCACATGTTTTGGTCACCCTTGTTGCTGAATAAGGCATTATATTTATTGGGGTGAGAATCATATACTTCCATTTGTTGATTTATATTTGTTTTACTTGTTGAGTTGCTTGTTGTTGATTAGTTCCGTGTTAGGAACCACACCATTTTCCTAATATCTTTTTGTTAAATGGTGTCAGATGCGTTCATCTTTAAATTGCATTTATAAATAAACATCTCATCAACGCAATTGCTTTCGGTGTCTTCGCTAATCCAGTCCTAACCCGGCTTCACCCTGTTACATAGAGATCAAGTATATTATTTGCTGCTATTCAAGACCTATATAGAGTAAAGGAAAGAACAGATGTCAGAACACACACTGCAATTGATACAACTGCCCTGCCATTCTTAATAGTGTACAGACAGGAGCATGAGCAGTGAGATAAATACTTTAAAGAGTGAATGAAGAGACATTTTTTGTAAAGAAAAACTCTGGAAAATTATGTCACTTTAGAATCTCAACTGGAACAGTATTGAAATAATTGTATATTATAAAGCGGAAGTAGAAAATTATAAAATAACACAAATGTCACCTGATAGTATTCATGTTGTCAATGAAGAAACATCGGCTTGTTGGGTATTTCTAAAGCAAAAACTACATCAGTCATTATTTAAAAGTTATGGATTCAATTATGCTCCATCACATTTGCTGAATACAATTTACACACACTAGATGATTCGCAACAACAGGCAGTTCTTTACCAAAACATTTCATGACCACATAATTTAAAAAAAAACAACTGTATGTTGAAAATGGTGCTTAAATTCTATCATATATTTTTTCTAAATGACTAGAGTTAATCAATCAACTTACTACTCTTGGAACTAATGCACAATAGGAATCAGATTATTCCTTTAGTTTAAAGAATCAAGGACGTATTGTCTTGACGAAAGCAACATTTAAAATTTGGGAACAAAAGTAAAAGATCATAGAGATCATTCTAATATGTTTAGGCCCGGCAACAGTATTGAAGTTTGTTACTTATTGATACAACAAAATAGCCATACCCACATCATTAGTTATGACTAGAAGTGCAACAGCTAACGGTTTAAAATTGACATGAAGCACGATCTGTTAAAGTTACTTGATCCTAAAGGTGTTGATAAATAAACAGTTGTTCTCGACCAATCTTCTAAGAGTACCCGGAATAAAATCAGATCAAAGACATACGATAGCTTGAACGAAACATTGAGAGAACAAGTTTGGGTGACTCACTACTTGGACAAGTCGGACGCTGCTTTTCACTATATGTGTCTGCTCATTCTGTTGAAGGTAGACATGATTTAAGCGATCTTGATTGTAAGGCAAAACTTGAAAAACCAAGACATCCAAAACTGAATAATTGATATCCATCCTTGGATGATCAAATAAAATATGAACACATTGCACTGGTTACAGATTTTAGTGTGTATGCTGCTTTCTTGTTTCTGTGAACGTGCTTCGCTCTACTTTAATTGGGGAAACGAAAGGATCTGACATTCTTGCGAAGCGAGAAGGCTGCACTAGAGATATAAGACATTTTTGAAGCAATAGAAAAAATCTCAGACTATAGGTCCACGAAATAAGACTTATTCTCAGGGTTTCAAATAATGCAACAGTTTACAGACGTTACAATGTATTTGTTTCATTAACAACAAAATCACAGGGAAATTAGTTAAATAAGCGTGAAATTTTTTTACACTGACAGTCATTGCATCTGGCATGATTGAGAAGTACACACGATAACATATTGTATGGTAGCGGTCTTGAAGTAGCCAAGGTACAGCAAAGTATTCACTTTTAAATCAACAAAGAAGTAAATGTAGATACACAAACATATATGGTCCGGTTAACATTCAAACCTATCAGCGCAAATCAATTATACTTTTAACATCAATACGTTTATCTGAAAGCACGGTGTAAAGGATTATTCATTAATGTGAAAAAGTCTTTCTCGAAATCATTATTATCTTCTTATATCAAGCTTGTGTTAACTTGTATATAGGATTTCAGCCAAGGTTGTTGTTCAACAAGACAACTCTGTTTATAGTTTCCCGTTTTAGTCCTAATTGCAAGTAAAGTTGTATGTTTCTATAATGTATCAGTTACTTGTTTTGGTTTCTCAATGAACATAATATTTTTTTGTATATTTGCCTTTCTAACCTTATAATTATCAATACATTTCTATTGCAAGGGAGGTAAAAAAATTCGTCTAGAACATTTTTTTCCCGGTGCTAGAAGGTAGTCCTTAAAGCGATTATAGAGATGTAAAGGAATCTCCAAGTTTACTTCTAACATGCAACCAGTTTAACTATTATCAAGTATTTCAAATAGATTTTCTTCTATCCATCTAATTGATTATCAATTGAGCAGTTAAGTTATTTACCGGGTTATATCGGCTCATCCACTAATCATAAATATTCGTGGTATCTAGGCACACACTATGTAATTTCGGTTCTTCTCTTCAAAGTCTCCGCCATTTGCTAACTTGTTATCGTCGTCTGCATATAATTTATGGTTAGCATTATATAGGTCTTGTTATGTGATAAAAGTTTCCGTCCTCAGTTTTTTCTACATCTTGAGTAAGCAAGTTTCTAAAGTATGATCGTTATGTCTACCTGAAATTTCGCAGTACCAAATTATCGAATTTTTCGAATGATTATTTTCTTTAAATACGGTTCAATCCACTGAAGTATTCACCGAAATCTTGATTGTTACCGGACTAAAAAAGGTATTTTTATTATAACCCCTAACTGCTTGCAGATTTTCGCGAATCTGAGTCAAGCAATCCAGACAGTTAGCCACCACAGCAGATCGGCACCCCCCCCCCCCAGCTATTTATACATGATCATCTATTTATATATACACCATTACTGTGATAAAGATCATGTTGATAGTGTATGTAAATTAGAGTATATTGTATTGATACTAAACATAGCTGCGATAAAGGGAACTAACTCGAAATACCTTTGTACTAACAGATGTTATTTGGTCTTCGCTGCACTGACCTTTCGTTAGTGATTTATGTTTGTCTGTGTTATAGTATCTCTGCGATTTAACAACTCCCTTTTTTATTAGTAGAACAAAATTAAGTCTGTGTGTATAATAACGTGCTGAAATAGATTTATAGACGTTATCTTCTTTTTATTTATTGTGAGCGAGCGAAACATGTTCTAAAATTCAGTTGTAAAAAAATCACACTCTCTCTAACTGGCTCACACAATCAGCGTGTTGCTGATGAGTCAATGTATGTTCTGTAATTGCATATTAAAAAGGGGAAGTATAAAATTATAAAATAGTAATTTCTGTAAGTGCCTCCCTCACACAGCAACAAGTGTTGTAATGCCGATTCATTTATTGATTTTCTGCGGGATGTTGCATGGGCTGGCTACACATCCAGAGAAATCCTAAAGGATTGATTTTCGGTTGTGCCCTATATTTGTCTGCCCATGTAGTGATAATATTTTAGTGTTGATTATGTTCATTTGATATTCAAAGAAAGATCGTAATAATTGTAATTTGACGAGTGGGCCAGCAGGCAAAATTTATGTTAGTGCGGTAATATGAATTTATCAATGTGATATTTTTTTAAAATTGTTTTTATTTAATGTGTGTTGGCGATCCCCACAGAAGAAAGATAGAACCAATTTACAGTTGTGTGAGTGGTCTCGGGGTGTTTCGTACCGCTACACTAGATGGTAATAATTTAAACTGTACAAGTGGCATCAGTGTGTTCTCATAACCAGATGGTAATAACTGAACATTTGCAAGTGTTCTTGCACTCTCACCCTTTCCATTTTAACTCAAGTTGTCTTCTTCTATCTCCGTATTCTCCTTAATTGCGTATATTATCGTTCCTCTACTCTTTCTTCGTTTTTTTTTCTTCTTCTTTTTTTCTATGTCCTTCTACATTTTTGCTATTATTCTTCATCTGTACTTTCATCTTTTCCTTCTTTTATCCCCGCACTTAGAGGTGTACGGATGTTGTGATCCAGTCCGTTCGTACGTACGTATGTGTACTGCCTATGAACTCCATCTTGCACCGTTAAAGATATGCACATGAAACTTGGATCGATATAGTCCAATGCTTGTAGTGTTATGTACGATGTCTATATATGCAACTTTTGTCCATAATTGCAAGTTGTGTGGTTTTTTGAAAATACGTACTTGACTTTTGTCCATGCTTCTAAGTTGTGACAAGTGTATGTGGAATCATCAGTATTTAGGGGAATTATTTATTTAAAATATTCATCAGAATTTCTAAACAACTCATTGACTTTTGGATCAATAGATGATTTTTGGATTTATGTGAACTCATTCAAATACATTCTGGATTACATCTGTGTGGTACATCAAGACATTCAATTATATTGGAACTCATTCAGAACTTTCTTTTATTTTGGACTTTTGATTAGGACATTTAGGATTATTTGGAATTTAACTCACAAGTCGTAAGTGTCTTTTGAATGTTCACTTTTTTTGTCTGGAATAAACGTGCTTGTTGATCATACTTGATTTTATTGGTTTCACTTTTATTTTCTGTTACATATTTTAAGACTTAGACTCGTAACAGAAATTAGGGGCTCGTACGGGATCTAAATTTGTTTAAAACATTTCAGAGATATTAAAATGGGCTTTTGAAATTTAAATTAACTTTGTTTCGGAAATTTCATTGTCGCTGGTACAGATTTGTATTTCACGTATTTGAGTAATCTTTAGTGAAACCAACAAGCATTCACAATGTCATCTAATGTTGAGAACTTTGTTTCAAATCCTTCCCAGGTAGGGTTAAAGTCTATGAACAATGATGAGGTGATTGAGCTTGCCAGACATTATGATCTGTCTGAAGCGAAAGCATATTTAAAAAAAAAAAAAAAGAGATAAATAATATTTTGATTCAGTATTTAGTACGAAAGGAACTATTAGATAACAGGGCTTTGGGTTTAATTCGGAGGACTGTATATGGCTTTGATAGGAAATTAAGGGAATTACAGCTACAAAACCATATGGAATTGGAATTAAGAAAGCTTCAGCTTCAGAAGGAAATAATGGAAATGCAAATTCAGAAAGAGAGTAGAAAGAGGAGAGATAGATGAAGGAGAGGCAGATGCAGAGAGAGAGAGAGAGAGAGAGAGAGAGAGAGAGAGAGAGAGAGAGAGAGAGAGAGAGAGAGAGAGAGAGAAACAAAAAGGGAAATGCAACATAGTTTAAATGAACTAGAACTGGCAAGCGGAGAACTCTTCCTCCCCCCTCTTGTCACACAAGTTCAGGTTTTTATGTAACCAGATATATTAGGGGAGTAGCCGCTTTTCATGAAAGAGAAGTAGATAAATATTTTCTTTATTTTGAGAACATTGCTGAAACCTTGAAATGGCCAATAGAGCATTGAATTTTTTTAACTACAAAGTGTACTTATTGACAAAGCTCGTGATGTCGGTACAATAAAGTACTGACTATGATGTTGTTATGTACTATATATTGAAGGATTATAAGTTGGTACCTGAGGCATATCGACAAAGGTTTAGGAATTGTAGAAAATAAACTGGACAAATTCATGTCGAATTTGCAATGGATAAAGAACAACTATTTGATATTTTGTGCTCAGTCAGGAAGGTCGATCACAATTACGATAATGTCAGACTGCTCGTATTAATTAAAGAGTTCAAAAGGTGCGTCCATAGTGATGTCAACACCTATCTTGATGAGCACAACATTGAAACTTTGGAAAATGCTGCTTGTATGGCTGATGATCATTCCATAGACTCACACAATTTAGTTTGTCAGTAAGTTCTCAGGAGTTTTCTGGTAACAAAACCATCTCAGTCTCAAGCGAGTACTTCCAAATTTTAAAACAGAACAACTGTTAGAAATCAAACATATGATAAGACTGATCAGAAATCCTTATCTCTGTAAAAATAAGCAACATAATCAAGACAGAGCTATTCCAAATGATCTTATTTCACAGAATTCAAGGTCACGGTCGTGTATTGAAAGCAATGAACGTTTTGAATCAAACCAACCCCAGTCTGATTTTATTTTGGAGTTTTATGAACCATTCATGTCAGAAGGTTCTATATCACTTATTGGTGATTCTGCCAAACCTATTACAATATTAAGGGACACAGGAGCTTCTCAGAGTCATTCGTTATCAGTTACTTGGCGTTTGTCTGAGAAGACTTCTTCTAATGAAAGTGTTCTTATTCAGAGAGTAGAGTGCGGCTTTGTAAATGTTCCTCTCCATTGTGGCAATTTGGCATCAGACTTAGTTTCAGGACCTGATATTGTTGAGTCAATGACTTCTTTACCTACAGAAGGTATCCATGTGTCACTAGGCAATGACCTAGCGGGAGATAATGTCGTGGTTAATCCATTTGTAACTGACAAGTCTGGTTTTTATCAAATAGTTGATCCGATTGAGATTGAAATCCCTGATTTGTATCATGCTTCTGCAGTTACTAGAGCTATGGCAAAAAGAGGTCTTGAAAATGATGTTGATCTGAAAATTATTCCTTTAGCTGACACATTTGTTGGTCAGTCTTTTGATGAGGTCATTTTCTCTCCTGATATTGATCACAGTAATCCTCTTGTTACAACTCATTCTCTCTATTTTAATCAGACAGTCATTCGTTGTTGAATAAGAACAAGATCATGAGATCTCCCGTTTGTTTTAGTGATCTATTAGTGAAACTGAAGCCACACAAGTCCCAGATTGTTACTTTGTTAACAATGGGGTCCTTTTGAAAAAATGGAGACCACCTGAGGTACCCACTGGTGACGAGTCGTCAATGAGCTATCAAATGGCCGTTCCGATGTCATATCGATAGGAGATTCTTAGTCTTGCTCATGAAACTCCCTTGGCTGGTCGTTTAGGAGTCAGTAAGACTTATCTCTTAGCCCCTGAAACTCTAGAATCAGACATCTCATATTGAACTTTACTCTGGAGTTAAGCCAACCAAGGTGGAGATGTTACGAACGCAATTTGATACTTATGCCAGTTTCAAAATCACCTGTGATAATCTCACTCACGATTCGATAATGAACGTGGGTGCGTGACTAAGGAGTACGTACGTTGGTTAGAGACTACTATCAGAGCTGGAATTAAACTTTAATGTACCAAAATATTTCTTTATTGGAGAGAACTATACAAAATGGCTACTTTACGCATTTCTTTCTATAACTGTCGTTCTATATCTAGAAATATCCATATTGTAAGAACCGTACGCGATATATCTAACATTTGTTTTCTACAAGAATTGTGGCTATTCGACGGTGAGCTAGACTGTCTGTCATCGGTGGATGAGGATTTTTATAGTTCAGGGGTATCACCGATTCATTCTGCTACACACATTCACGTACGTAGGCCTTACGGAGGTGTCAGTGTATTATATCTTAGATCTCTTGCAAGTGTTATAGAAGTGCAACACCTGATGACCCCAGATTAATAAGTATTAGTATTAAGACAAGTGATTTCTCTTTGACTTTTTGTAAATGTTTATTTGCCTTGTGATCTTGTTGAAAATTTTGGGGAATTTGTCGATTATTTAGGTAAAATTAATTATATTGTAGAAAATGCTAATACACCAAATGTTTATGTATTAGGAGATTTGAATGCTAATGCGCTCAAATCCACTCCACTTGGAGATGAACTTTGCCAATTTTGTAATGTATATGTTTATATCATATCGGACTTAAAACATATCGTAGACGACACAACACTTTTCCCAGTGACTCGCACAATACTGTCTCTTGGTTAGATCACTGTGTCTCCACACAATCTGCTCATTCCACTTTATGTGATATGAGAATAATTCATACGCTAGTAGGGTCCGACCATCGTCCTATTTTAATGACTATCAATGCTGACCTACTCCTTGGTTTTGATTCATGCCCCCATGAACTCTTAAATTTAAATACAACATCAATTGGTCAGACCTCACTGCCGACGAAACAAAGAATTATACACAAAGATCGTCATTCTTATTAAGCAAGATAGAGATCCCATATGGTGTAGCGGTCTGTAATGAACATGGCTGTAGTAATCGTGTGTATATAAAACACATTAATGAATTTTACACTGATATAGTAACAACTTTGTTCAACTTGCCGAAAAAATCCAAACCTGGTCATCCGGTTATACCAGGCTGGAATGACTGTGTTAAAGAATTGCACGACTATGCACGAAATGCTTACCTTATGTGACGTGATAACGGTAAATCTCAATATGGACCTATCAGTAACCAAATGGGCCAGACTAGAGCTGAATTTAAGTATGCCCTTTGACTAAAGAAGGAAGATTTAAAACATAAAGCAGACACACTTGTAAAAATATTTGCAAATTTAGACCAACGTGAATTCTGGAAGCAGGTTAAAGAAAATACTACTAGAACTTCTAATTGGCTACCAATTTGTATCGATGGGAACCATGGGCAAATTAACATACGCAAAATGTGGAAAAATAATTTTGAAGCCTTACCCAATAGTGTTAAAAACTATTCGAATAAGGAGTATGTTCTTTCAGCATGCAAGGCCCCTTCTAGTCTTATTGAACTGATCTCATTGTTGTAGACCCAACGTGCCATAGCTAAACAAAAGGGAGGTAAATGTCCAGGATCAGAGTTTTTATACGTAGACCATTTTAAATTTTCAAATAATAGACTCCATGTTCGTTTAATGATTTTATTTAATTGCATATTTGTATCTAACTTATAAAGTTACAATTATCCCGCTACTGAAAAGTAAAATGAGTAATCTGGCAGACAAAGATAATTATAGATCTATAGCTCTCACGACAATTATTTCTAAAATATTTGAATGTATTGTACCACAACGATGTGAAGTAACAACTTAGTATAATCCGTTTGGTTTTAAAACACAACAATCAACAGACTTATTTTTCCACGCATTTAAGGAAACTATCAACTATTATTTAGAACATGATAGCCCTGTGCTTGCATATTTTTTTAGACGCTGGTAAGGCATCTGATAGGGTTAATTATTGGACACTATTTAAAAAGTTACTCGACAATCAAATACCCTTTTACATTGTTCGCACTCTAGTTAACTGGTATGGCAAACGATTTTACTATATGTGTTGGGGGAGTACAGTATCCAATTCCTTTCATGTAACCAATGGTGTGAGGCAGGGAGGTGTTCTTTCGCCTTTGTTTTTTAATATATATATATATATATATATATATATATATATATATATATATATATATATATATACACATAGACGATTTAAATCGTAAGCTGGGACAGTGTCACGTGGGGATACCTTTGACACTCAATGCGTCCTTTCTTAACAATTTTAGTTTTGCTTATGATATGTCATTGAAAGTCCTTCTATTGCAGGTTTAAGGACATTATTAACCATTTGTGAACATTACGCATTTGAGAATCATATCATATATAATACATAACAATCGGTATGTACGGTATTTCAGGCAACTTCATTAAAATTACCCTCTCTTCCCTCTGTACTTCATAACTGTCATGATCTTGCATATGTCGATAGTTATACGTCTTTGGGTCATACTTTAAAATCCAATCGGTTAGATGATGAAGATATGATGAGACATTACAGATTTGTGTGTACTAGAACAAAATGCTTTTACGTAAATTTAGAAATTGTTCTTTGAATATCAAGATTAGATTATTCAAATCTTATTGTTACACAATGTAATGTGCTCCTCTGTGGACATACTTTAGTGAATGCATGAAAAAAAACAAAAAAAAACTAGTTATTGGCTATAATAATAGTCTTCGCATACTATTAAGCCTTCCAAGATGGAAATGTACCTCTACCGTGTTTGTAAAATATAATGTATTTAGTTTTGAAGAATTAATGAGAAAGTATGTGTTTTCAACGATGGCACGAATATCTAATAGTAAGAATTGCATCTTGAAATCTTTGTTGAACTATGATATTCATTTAAGTTCTCAGATTATAGATAGATGGAACAAATTACTTTTTAAATGTCTTACATAATTTTGTTCCCGACAATGACAGACACATTCAGTAGTTTTTGATGGGTCCGTATATTTATACATAAGACACCTATGAACTTTTATGTTTTAAAATAATTCTATATTTAATTTTTAATTTAGATGTATGTACCATGCAGTCTGAAATAAAGAATTCTTATCTTATTTTATCTTATCTTGTCACAAGATCTTGAATCATTTGTCTTGGCCGAGACTTAAAAGTGATGTTTCTAGATATTGTAGATCTTGTCACATTTGTCAAATGGCAGGCAAACCCAACCAGAAGATACCTAAGGCTCATCTGCAACCTATTACTTCATTTGACGAACCATTTAGTAGAATAATGGTAGACTGTGTCAGTCCTTTACCTAAGACCAAGTCAGGCAACCAATACTTGTTGACCATCATGTGTACATCTACAAGATTTCCAGTGGCAATTCCTCTGAGAAATATTAAAACTAAAGCCATTGTAAACGCTTTGGTAAAGCTTTTTACACTTGTTGGCCTTTACAAATCTGTCTAGTCTGATCAAGGGTCAAATTTTATGTCTTGACGTTTCCAACAAGTTATGAATGAATTAGGCATCCAACAGTTTAAATCGTCTGCCTATCACACTGAAAGTCAAGGTACTTTGAAAAGATTTCATCATACTTTTAAGAATATGATTCAGTCATATTGCTTTGATATAGGAAAGGATTGGGATGAGGTGTTCATTTGTTGTTGTTTGCTGTTAGGGAATCAGTTTAAGAGTCATTGGGTTTTAGTCCCTTTGAAGTGGTTTGTGGACAAACAGTCTGGGGACATTTGAAGTTATTAAAAGAGAGCATTCTTTCAAATGAAGATTCAAAGATTAATCATATTGACCATATCTCTGATATCAAATATAAGTTGTCAAAGGCTTGTGAAGTAGCAAGGACTAATCTTCACTCTTCTCAGTCAAAAATGAAATTAAGCTACGACAGAAATGCTCACGAAAAAAGTTTTCAGCCTGGTTATAACGTTCTGGCTCTCTTTCCCACACCTAAAAATCATCATCGGACTAAATTGTATGATCCTTATACAGTTGAAAAGAAAGTAAACGACTTACATTATATCATTAACACTCATGAGAGGCGGAAACAGAAACATCTTTGTCACATACATATGAATTCAGAAATATTAAACAATCTGGACCAGAAATTGATACATCTACAATTAAAGGAAAGGAGTGAACTAAAACAGCTATTAAATGAGTAGGATCACTTGGTTCCCGATGTTCCAACACGAACAAATAAAATCTAACATGACGTTGACATTGTAGAAGCTAAGGTCAATGCTATCTCTGCATTCCCTGTGCCTGTTTGTAAAAAAGCAAATTATACTATTCTTAGGTATGGCTGGATATTATCGGAAATGTTGTTCAAATTTTTCCATAATTGCCGAAACTTTGACAAATTTGTTGAGTAAGAAATCCAAGTTTCATTGGTTTGATCAGTGTCATGAATCCTTTGATAAACGGAAGGGCATGCTTAAGAATCCACCAATTGTTTCTGCAACAAATTTCAGCCAATTATTTAAAATGAATGTTGATGCAAGTGATGTAGGGGTTGGTGGAATATTAATTCAAGAAGACAAAATGGTGTGGATCATCCTGTGTGCTATTTTCTAACAAACCAAACAAGTACCAGAAAAATGATCCACACTCGAGAAAGAATGTTCGCTTTGATACTGGCTTTACAAGATTTGGAAGTGTATGTTACTTCGTCTCTTTCTCCGGTTATTGTATTTAGTGATCACAATCCCCTTACTTTCATTAACAAAATGAAAGATAAAAATCTGAGATTGTTGAGATGGAGTTTAATACTGCAAGAATACAACATTGACATTATACATCAGGGGACAGATAATGTGATCGCAGATGATGCGCTTTCTCGTGTATAGAATTACTATATAGCCTTTTTTTGCTTAATTAGACTGAGTGTCATTTAAAAGACATCTTCGTGTGTAATTCTGATGCATATTTACAAGAAAACTTTATTGCATAAATCTTTCTTTTTCTTTATGAGGGGAGGGGGGTGTTATGTATGATGCTTATATATGTAATATACTTAACTTTTGTCCATTCTTGTAAGTTGTGACATGTGTCAGGATGGCCATTATTTTCATAGGCATTTCGCGATTATTCTTTTGTGACATATGTCAGGTAGGCCAGTATTTTTCCACTGAATTACTCATATTCTGATGTGACATAGGTCATGTAGGCATGTGTATTCATATTCATATTTTGGTAAATAAATACATTCCTGATCTAGAATTCCGGTTCCAAAGATCAGTTTGTAAGGAATCTATTTTAGTAACTAAAGTTGTGTTGTTGAATCAGATATAATTTGAGTGGAATTATTTATTAAAAATATTCATTGGAATTTTTAAAGTGCTCATTGACTTTTGCATTAATACATGATTTTGGTATTTATGTGAACTCAGCCAAATACATTCTAGATTACATCTTTGTGGTGCATCAGGACAGTCAAGGCTTTTTGAATTCATTCGGAAAAGTCTATTATTTTGGACTTGTGATTAGGACATTTAGGTTTATTTGGAATTTAACTCACAAATTGTAAGTGTCTTTTGAATTTTCACTTCAATTGTCAGAAAATAAATTGCTTGTTAATTTTACTTGATTTTATTGGCTTCACTTTCTTTCTGTTGTATGTTTTAAGACTTAGAGTAGTAACTGTTACAGTAGATTATGCCAACACATTTAGAATTTTGATCTTACACCTGGAAGTATGGTTGGATGGGAACCTTGATTTTACATTAATTTAAAATAACACCAGATATGTATGTCTCACATGTCTTTAAATTGACATATATGATCAATTATCGATGTGTCAAATATCAGACTGAGATACCTGATTGATGCGTCGTGATCTTCCCCAACTCCCAGGAACATAGCCCCTGGTAATAACACAGAACCTTTTGCGACCCCCATCTTAAAACCATGTATACACTTACTGAGCATGAAAAGACAAATTGATAAAAGCAGCTAATATTGGCCTAGGGGATTTTGCCCTTGTGTCACCACATGGAAACTGTAGTATATATATATATATATATATATATATATATATATATATATATATATATATATATATATATATATATATTTATAGTGCATAGAAATGACACTTATAATATAAAAAGTGACATTGATCACGGGATCCATTCTTATCCACCGTCAACTCCAACCTCTTAGCCTCTGGATAATACCTTGAAAACTATCGCGAACCCACCATGTAACTATGGACATATTTACTCGCATTAATAGACAATTGCACATACCCATATCACATTTGCCCCTTTGACAGACCTTACGCTTCGGACCTACCCAAGAGTCTCAAACTTCAGGCCGGAGGTCCGAAAAGGAGAGCGCTGGGATACGTGTTTTAGAAACACAGAATTTTAGTTTAATTTCCTTCTTCATTTTCTTCTTCTTTATCATAGTATTATTATTATTATTATTATTATTATTATTATTATTATTATTAGTAGTAGTAGTAGTAGTAGTAGTAGTTGTAGTAGTATTAGTAGCTGTAGTAGTAGTAGAAGTAGAAGTATTTATGGACAAGGGGAAAGATTTATTAATTTCTAGCCATGATTGAATTAACTTCAGACTGTCGACGCTTCGTGTGTTGATTGCAACGAATTAAAATCCAACAAAGTTGGCTTTTTGTAAATGGTTGTCTGAGATATTAAGGAACACTTTAAACTCGGGACTAATTCCAAAGCTCATTTTGTCTGGTTGGTTCGGCAAACTTTTAAACCCTACAAAACGTGTCTGATATATTGCTTATAAATCACCTTGAAACTTTATTTCTTCTCGACACATCGTTTATTAGCATGATTAATGCCTGGAGTAAGCTACAATAATTTTGCAGACGCATTATATAAAGACATGTACATTGTATTGAACCACTGAAGCAAACTTGATTTGTATACGCTAATTACATTTCATACAGATTCGGGTAAACTCCTTCAATACTAATAATTGCTGGAGCATCCAGCTCTCCTACCTGGAGCAGGAGAGTATCTTTGATATATTTTGTATTCATTTGTTGTACAATTAATTCTTTATTGTCCGTCGTTATCTAATTCGAAATAAGTAGTGCATGTATAACGAAAAAGCTTCAATAAATAACATCTCCAATCAGGAGATAAAATATGTTAGTGTTCTTTAAACAAGCGATACATTTTCTTCCACGATTCCGTCAACGTTTAATTTTTTTTATTATTATTATTATTTTATTTACAGATGTATTCAGCTTCTTAAAAAATCTTAAAGTGTAAATTCCGTTATTTGAAATCCACCAAACCAATTGCTGCAGGCCTCATTATTTAAAATTACCTGCTTAGTTTACGACTCTGATCGACCTGTCACAATAAATCCACCCTGATGCGACTTTTAGTGGATCTTTAGGGAAATATTGAACGTCACAGTCTGATCAGTGTTTCAAATGTATGCAAGGCTTTCTTTCCCGGATACATCTCAATTTGAAACCTTTTCTATTTAAGAAAGAGTCAGTCACATATTACTATATAAATATTGTTAGTGGTAATAGTTGTAGAAATGATGGTCGTGGTGGAGGAGTACTAATTAATTCTACATTTTTAATTGGATATTCACAATGTTTAGACAACATTGATTTCCCGTCTTATTTTTCGAGTAACAAATCGAACTGTTGACCAAGATGGATTCAGCATATGTCTACTTAACATATGTTGCATGTGCCTAACCTCTCTTTATTATCAGGAGCGATGATAATAAAGTCCTAACTAATCAATTTTATTATTGGCATCAGACTGTCAAATGGACAATTGGGAAGCACATCTGGTCCAAAGGTAACTATATAACATCTGGTCCATGGGTAACTATATAAGCTATATCCTCATCAAGGGCGAACACGACTTTAATTCAAGTATCAATCAATCAAAATCAATTTGCCTCACTGTCTGGAAGCACACGGCTGAACTATTCATAGTTGGTGGGAAAATCAAGGTAGGTCTATTTCTTCTGACCTTATGCAATTAAATTTATTTGATTTGATTTGATTTTGTGGGGTTTAACGCCATTTATCAACATATGATAGCCTATACATCACGGCAAGTATATTTGGTGGAGGAAGAACCCGGGAAGACCTTTGGAAGAAACACCGACCCACGGGAAGCTACTGGCAAACTTTTTCACACATCCAAGTTGGTCCAGCCGAGACCCGAGCTCACGCGAACAGAGATGAGATGTGTGAGTCATTTGTAAACTCGAGAGCCTTAGACCAATCGGCCACCCGGGGCCCCTTTTTAGACCAATCGGCCACCCGGGGCCCCTTTTCAATTATAATATGTGTATTTATCATCACTTAAAAAACAACAGACCCCCCCCCCCTGCAATTTCACTATTTAACTCATTTCTCAAACCTTCAGGGTAGTGTTATATATCTTTTAAGCAAATATTGCGTGTCGGCGACATACATTAGTTACCAATAGAGTTGTTTTCTCGACTCGACTATTTTCGTAGAAAAGTTATTCTTTTTTATAGCAAAACCGAACAAAACAGAGTCAGACGAACAAAGAACTGGGAAATCTCTCTCTCTCTCTCTCTCTCTCTCTCTCTCTCTCTCTCTCTCTCTCTCTGCCTAAATCTACTTTACTATTTAGTCACTGGTCCTCGTTACAAAGGAAATTAAGACTATCGGTCAAGGGTAGAAGGGTGACGGAGGGGAGGGGGAGGTCCAAATCTGTAACAATATAACACAAGGGAAGACACGATTCCAGGTCCCTCGGTATCTTCAACCCAGCAAGCTCGTCCAATTTGCGTCTCCTAATGTAAAACTTAAACCTGATTGTAATCAAGAATAGCTCAATTTCCACACATTTCAACAGAGCTCGTTCACTTGATGACACATTGGTGATCTTCGACGAGTCAGAGATTATACCAACATAGCTACCTCATCTCCCTCTTTACAGCACGGGTGTATTTTGCTGTTAAGAAATAGTTTCCCATACTTATCAGTAGCAAAGAAGACGCGCCTCAGATTAGTTTAACATTGGTTTTGGGAGGAGCTGCAGCTTTAAACCAGATACATATTGGTCTGTTTCCTAACATCTTCTATGTTGTTGCGGAGTACTGTGATCTGAGGGGGGCCATATGAGAATATATACATGTGTGTGTGTGTGTGTATGTCTGTTCAAACGTTATAGTCTCGGTTATTGCCAGTGGACGCGCCGCTT
Source organism: Margaritifera margaritifera (assembly GCA_029931535.1). NCBI lineage: Eukaryota > Metazoa > Mollusca > Bivalvia > Unionida > Margaritiferidae > Margaritifera > Margaritifera margaritifera. Next base: position 2,059,441 of record JAQPZY010001323.1, read on the forward strand.
CGAATAACTAGTGAAATTTTAGGGAAACAATATAAAAAAAACCCTTACATTTATTGACAGATATAAACAACAGAAAATGCTGAACGTTGCTTTCCTTCTTGTGTCCATGTCCGGTTTAATTCTGGCCCAAGACCTCGGTAAGTATTGCACTATGCTTGATGATATAGGGTTTCTTGGGCTTCAATTGACTTTGCATTAAAGTACAACGTGACCTTTTAGGGAAAATTTAACATTCTAACTTCCACAGAGATATCCCAGAAATTCTAAGTCAAATGGTCGTCGCCATCTTGGAAATTGGCTTTTTTGGACGCCGTCATCTTGTTTCTTTGGCCGTTTCTGATTTTAAATGGCTATCGCCAAAATGGCCTCCGACATCTTTTGTTTTTTTTCGCTATATTTAATATAAAATTCGGTAATCCTCGACATTCACGTTAAGGAACATGTAATATTCGCTAATGATCGGATTTTATCGATAATAATGTAAAATTCGGAATAGCTCGGATTTTATGGTAAAGTAATATATAATATTCAGAATACTTTTATTTCTATAGTTATATTATACACTATCTGGAATATCGTCGGTTTTTATCCTTAAGTAGTATTAATTCTGGAATATCCTCAGATTTTCTCGTGACGTAATATGTAACATAGATGACCATGTATGGGTTCTTGAGGTACAATTGACTTTGCATTACAGCACCTCGAGCTATTTTACTTGAGGGTTTAATGTATTTCTATGTAAACTTAACACTTTAGGTGGCGATCTCCAGTTTCGTGCTTTGCATGGTTAGATTTTTAAAGAAAAAGAATTACCCAGGTTTTCCTGACTGGCTGTCCTGGCTATTTAAAAAAGACCTTGTATATCTTAGGTATTGTTAAAAGAACTTTGAATTCTCTTTATTTTGGTGTATGATTGATTGGTGAAATTTGGGTTATAGAGTATACAGCTTGGTCTTACTTAAGATGTGCACCTCTAAAAAAACTGCTAGCTCCGCTTGGTCATTTTCACTTCCTTGATTTCAAAGGTAAATAATTAAAAAAAGAGCCGATAACTTTTTTTACTTTTTAGATATTTTGTAAATCATTCATAGTACTTTCAGAGGCTGGTATTGTCTGCTCTGGCAAAATTCGTTTCCCTATTTTAATAACTGCTGAAAATAGTGAACTTTTGACTAATTCAGGCTGATTTTTGGAGTACTTTGGAGCGGCCATTTTGTCTGCTGTGTGCTTAGATCATGTCCAGTTTCCGCAAGAACAATATGTAAAGAAATTTCAGCCACAGTACATGAAAGTAGCATAGAGGTATGCCAACATTCTCTCCACTGTGCATGTTGCAAATGCAAAATACTTCATCTTACACATGTCACTCTCTCAGAAGCATGTATTATCTGTAGAGCGCCCCAATCAAGACAACATGTGCATTATTATTATATGATTTAATTTTGGTTGTATAGCTGAAACATTTAAGCCGCAAGCATCTAAACAGTCCTTTTGAATAATTTTCATGTAGTTCCCCACAGAACAGTATTCATTTGTAGCAAAGTCCCACACAAGCCCAGCCCCCCCCCCCCCCATGATGAAAAGTGGGCTATTTTAAAACTACACCCTGCATTTTCTCAACAATAGCAACCACTGTTTTGGTAAATGACACGAACATGAAACTTGCCACAATTATTCATGAGATGTCATTAATAAAATTTACAGACTGAACAGGGATGGAAGAGTTCCGGTTCACAGAGGTCAAAGGTCAAAGGGTACAAAGTTTGCTAATTCTTCTAACACTAGTATATTGAAGAAAGAAAATCTACTTTATCATCATTATTTTCCAGAATTGTATTACAAGCGAATGAAAAGAAACATTTTTGCTATATTTTTCTTTGACTTAATACAACAGTTTTAAATTTAAGTTGACTTTACTCCATTGCTTTAAGACTTCTAATTTCCCCATAATTGAGGTCATTGCACACAAAATACTGTCACAAGGCATATTGTGTAAGCAAGAGCAAAATAGGCATAATTAGTTTATTTTTATGCATAACATCAATGTTAATATTCCATTTTGTTGAGAAATGCATACATAATTATATGAGAAAGAGAAAAGCAATTGCACAAATTTTCATATTTGTTTTAAGGTGGCGCTCTCCAGTTTCGTACTTTGCATAGGGTTAGATTTTTAAAGAAAAATAATTATCCAGGTTTTCCTGACTGGTTGTCCTGGCTATTTAAAAAAGACCTTGTATATCTTAGGTATTGTTAAAAGAACTTTGAATTCCCTTTATTTTGGTTTATGATTGATTGGTGAAATTTGGGTTATAGAGTATACAGCTTGGTCTTACTTAAGACGTGCACCTCTAAAAAAACTGCTAGCTCCGCTTGGTCATTTTCACTTCCTGGACTTCAAAGGTAAATAATTAAAAAAAAGAGCCGATAACTTTTTTTTACTTTTTAGAGATTTTGTAATTCATTCATAGTACTTTCAGAGGCTGGTATTGTCTGCTCTGGCAAAATTCGTTTCCCTAGTTTAATAACTGCTGAAAATAGTGAACTTTTGACTAATTCAGGCTGATTTTTGGAGTACTTTGGAGCGGCCATTTTGTCTGCTGTGTGCTTAGATCATGTCCAGTGTCCGCAAGAGCAATATGTAAAGAAATTTCAGCCACAGTACATGAAAGTAGCATAGAGGTATGCCAACATTCTCTCCACTGTGCATGTTGCAAATGCAAAATACTTCATCTTACACATGTCACTCTCTCAGAAGCATGTATTATCTGTAGAGCGCCCCAAACAAGACAACATGTGCATTAGTATTATATGATTTAATTTTGGCTGTTGTTACGACTCTAGGGGTAATGTAACAGAATAAAAGACACAAATATGCTTTCAAGATTAAAATGCAAAACTTTAATTTCCTAAAATATTAAAAGAATTAAAATAATTCAACAAACAATCAAAGTGAAAGAATTAAAATAACTTACAGTATAGAATATCCTAAAAAGTCCTAAAATGTTTTAAAGTTCACTTCCTGTTGTTAATCAGAATAATCCGGATGTGGTATTCCGAATGAAAAAGCCTGTAATGTGATGAAGCTGATAAGTTCTGATGTAATCCAAAATAATCCTTGCAAGTCTGGAATTTCACAAGTTTTAGAATGATGTCCGATAATTCCACGGAGCTGTATAGTAATTCATATGAATTACTAATTAAATAAATTCCACACAGAACTGAATAATTTCAATAACCTCTCCTCGATCAAGCAACTGTAAAGAATGATAATTCCAAAGATTATTCCCTATATATCTTTACTAAGTACGTAGAATTAAAAGGGAATATCCTTTCTTCGTCTTTAATACTATGGTATTTCAAAAAAACACAACCCTCTAAGAACCAATCAGGAACTAGGTTACGCGTCATTTACCCAAAGGTCTAGTGTACTAAAAATCTTAAAGAGTAAACATAATGTTATTGTGTAGTGTGGAATGTGACCTTTCAATGTTGATTTCTAAAAAGTACAAAGCCAGGTCGACTTCATTTCCCGCGCAATTGATCATGTGACCACTTATTTGATCGAGCAGTAGTCGTATCTATACTGATATGCTAACCCCTATTCAGACTAAAACAGAAATCATAAATTAGTAAATTAAATCATTATAAAAAGGTAAAAAGGTATGATTCCGTAACACCCTCAACCATCACGGAAAAAATAAGGATTTATGCAATAAAAACTTATTTTTTAATATGTACTTCCAACATACAAGTAATTAAATTAAAAAAAAATAAATGAATACACGATACAGTCATGTATACAAAACAGTGTAACGGTGGTATTATACACATGAAAATACATCATCGATTAAATTTTACTAAGACATAGCCGTAACCTTAGCTTCTATTGATTTTATTTGTCCATGTCTCACAATCATGCCCTGAAAAGGTAACACAGGCTCGATAAAAGTCACTTTAATATTGATTGATCAGGTTCACTTCGCTGAATCTCTTGAAGAATGGTTCTATCTTGTTGCCACATGTCGTTGCAGATGTCATCGATGTATGCATCGCAATTTCTATTTGGATGTTATTATATTCATCAGACGTTGGAAACTTGGGGAACCTTCATCCCAAATGATACGACTTTGTATTGGTAAAGTTCTGGAGTCGAGAATGCAAATTTTTCTTTCTCTCCGTAAGTGAAATTTGGTAGAATCTTCTCAATAGGTCAATATCTTGCGACGTATTAGTCATTTCCAATCCTGTCTAGAAACTGGAAATGAATATGTCCCGGTGACTCTATTTACTTTCTATACTCTATACAGGTACGAAAAGTGTTATTTTGTTTCTGCACTGAAACATGGTAAACTCCAGTCACTTTTATTTGGTTCGTGTAGAATGTCTGTAAATAAATATTCATTTTTCTTCTATCAACTATTTCAGTTCGTAAATCTCAGGCGGCATATGTGCGAAGAGTAGTGACTTCAAATCATCCTATCGGATTTCTCATCTTCATTCAAATCTTCAATGTGTGAGACAAGTACTACTAAAGTAATCGATAATTTATGTGGCTATCTCTATCTACATATTGTTCTAACAATCTAACATTTTGACAAAGTTGTTTCTGCTTTCTCCTCCCAGAAGTATTAATAATAATTTAAATTCCCTAACCTTTTGTCAGTAGTATAAGGACCAAAATACTTAACCTAAAGAGGATTTTTGGGGTATAGGTAGCAAAAGTAATACTCTATTATCTAACTAAAAAAAACTCCTACACTGACCCCTCGCAGCAAACAACAATAATTGGAAACCTTCAACCTACTCCCTTCCTGTTCCACAACAATTCCCAATTATATACCATCTCATAACAATATGTTACAATAATTCTTTCTAAAGCCTGATATAGTATCAGCTTCAGAAGACCAAACAGTGTGAAGAACCCGACCAAAACTCTCACTATGGTCTCAGTTTTAATATTCCCCAAAGGAATAGCTTTTATAAAACTTGTAGACGCACACTTCGCCGACAAGTATTGGTTGCCTAACATCGTCTCATTTATTCCTAAACGACCAGACAACGACGTTTCATGGACTACACTAAGTAATTCCTGACGATAGTATCTAGGAACTACTATTTTACCAACTGACCACTCATCACCAGCAATTACCCTAAGCAATCTCTGTTTCCGTTCAAGGACTTCACTCGTCAAGAAGTAACAAGTACCTTCTTGCGTGGCTTCAGTTTCAGTCATAGCCCCCTGAAACAAACAGGAGATATCCGAACCTCCCTGTTGTAAGACATCTAGTGCTTGTCTTATTACACCCTGACTATTTTTATGAGACATAGTAGTTGAAAGAGTATCACTATCAATACTAGATTGAGGAGCAGACCCTTGCGGCAGTGAGACCTGTGACGAAAAATGGCCGTCCTGCTGCCAGACGTTCAACAAAAACTTCTCACCAAATACCCGCCAACGCTCCTTTCAAGACCACCCACCTCTCTAGAAAAGATTACTCTAGGATTGCCTTAAAGAAATATTGGTGTGTTTGTATGTTGAGTGTATGTTTGTTTATTTTGTTTGTGTGTTTGGTGTATGTGTCACTTCTGTCCCTCTAAAATATTTCTGTCCCTATAAACACTTCTGTCTCTATAAACACTTCTGTCCCCATAAACACTTCTGTCCCCTGTTACGGAATCATACCTCTTTTTCCTTTTTATAATAATTTAATTTATTAGTTTATGATCTCTGTTCTTAGTCTAAACTGTGGTTACCATATGAGTATACACATGACTAAATGCGCGCGAAAATGATGTCGACCTAGTTCTTATAAACATTGCAAGGTCACATTCCCATTCTGAATGAACATGATGTTTACTGGTTAAGATCTTAAGAACGTGGGAACGTAAACATTATGACGCATAACCTAGTTCCTGATTGGTTCGTAGAGAGTAATGTTATGGTGAAATACTTTGTTATTCAAGTCGGAGAAAGGGTTTTTCCTTTCGATTCTGCGCACTTACGATATATATATATATATTGAGAGAATAATCCTTTGATTATTATTCTAGCAGTTACTTGAGAGAAGAGAGGTCATATTGAGATTCATTGTCAGTTCAGTGTGTTAATTACTTTGAAGATTCATTATTAATACAATACATTTAGAAGTCAGTATTGTTCTTCATCTGAATTTATATACAGTTCCGTTGAATTATCGGGAACATTTCTAATACTTGTGAGATTCCAGACTTACAAGGATTATTTGGATTTACTTGAAACTTATCAACACATTAGCACATCAAAGGCTATTTCATTCAGAATACTACATCCGGAATACTTGGATTAACTTCCGGAAGTGAACTTTTAAACAATTTAGGACTTTTTAGGATATTCTATACTGTAAGTTATTTTTAATTCTTTCACTTTGATTGTTTGTTGAACTATTTTAATTCTTTTAATACTTTAGGAAATTAAAGATTTGCATTTTAATCTTGAAAGCTTGTTTGTGTCTTTTATCTTGTTACATTACCCCTAGAGTCGTAACACCCCATAAACATTTCTGTCCCCCAACTGCCCTCTCCATGTTAATTTCCCATTGTCCCTATACATTTTTACCCTGTTTACATAGGATGTCCCCTTGTCCCTATTTACCAACGAACTTCCCAATCCTTTGTTAAACAATCTAACTCTGAATTCAATTGATATAAATTGTTATGTGCGTTATTTTCAGAATATTTTCAGGATAATCTATACAAACTTGTATAATCATACAGTAAATAAAATGGAAAAACAAATTCATGCTTCATTGAATGTATTTATACTTTTTTAAGGAAAAGATTTGAAAAGATGTTAAGAATAATCAAGGCAAATACAAAAATAACAAGATACACGGAATTAGTATAATCATACTGGGACTCAAACAATATTTATACTTGAAAAAATATATACAACCGGAAAATAAGAATAATAATCAAGGCAAGTAAACTAAATAAGATTAAAAGAAGTCGTATAATAATACTGGGAATAAGAAATGAACACAACAAAAATTTGTATACTTTTTTAACAAATAAAAAAGCTAAAACAACTAATATTTATACATTGTTGAGAAACAAATCTAACGGGAAAATAAGAATAATAATCAAGGCATGTAAAATAAATAAGATTAAAGGAGCCCGTATAATAATACTGGGAATAAGAAATGAACAAAAGAAACATCTTTACATTTTTTTAACAAACTAAAAAGATAAAGCAAATAATAATAATAATAATAATACTAATAATACTAATACTAATACTACTACTACTACTACTATTACTACTACTAATAATACTAATAGTCAAAACAAGCAAAATAACTGATATAAAATGATATAATGTATCTATCATTTTGTTTTCTTCTATTAAATATAGATAATTTAATTATAAAAAGAAAACAATTACAAACACTTCTGACTATTTTAACATTTTAAGGAACCTCTTTCTTAGATTTGGGAATGATATAGTGCTTGGAACAGTGGTTCCAGAACTTGTTTAATCGAGACCCTAAATACCATCTTTGGTGACCAAAAATGCAGTACCAGTATAGGGTTTGGGAACCACTGGCTTAGAAAAGTAGAAACGAAACAGCATAATGCATATCGGAATTAAGCAACAGGTTAATATTTTATGACACCGTCTTTTAATTTCAGAAGGTATTGATCTTAGAGGTGATGCTATGGACATTATTTTGTATGATATTGTTAATGATGATAAAGTGGATTCTATATTGGATACATCAATCCAACGATCCAATTTTTTAGGCATTGTAGTAATTTGTAGTCCTTTTAAAAAATATAATCTTAATAATTGTATATGTTTTCCATGTGGCATTATTATATATATTATTTTTGCATTTCATATTCATAGACATGACTTGGTAATAGATCAGCAGCATAATCTTTAGTTATATAGATGTTGCTACCATTTCGGATAGATCTATGTGTAATAATACATATTTCTTCAATCCTTTTTACATCAGAATCTCTTTGAAAAATTTGTTTTTTCCTTTTTATACAAAAATTAAATGAACATGGTCCCCAATTAGAAATGAAAGAAAATCTTTTTTATTATTGTTTGTTAAAATGTGTTTTATTTGTTTATTTGTTTTCTAGGTGTTCCTTTTTTCCAAAAACAATATTGTGTATTTTCATCAATTTCATCGACTACAATGATGCGTAATATTATAATTTTGAAACAAATCTTGTAATATATCTAAATATTTAATTCTTGTACATCTTCAAAGTAACGATAGAGTCAATATTTTAAAGTACGAATAAATCGTTCAGAAAAAGCCGCCTTTGTAATCGCTAGGGCTACCGATATGAAAAATGTTCTTCTGTTGTCACGGATTTTGAAAAAAGTTACTCATAAATTCCCTACCTCGGTCAGTGCCTAATATTTTGGAGATATGTTATTGTTACGTTCAAGAATAAGTTTAAATGCATCAATAATGCTGTTATGTTTTGCTTTTTTAATTCTTAAGGTTGTAGAAACTTTACGTGAAAAATCGTATTCAATAACGAATAGAAATTTATATCAATCAGGATATTCTTTCAAATTGAACACATTTGTTAAACTACCATCCCACATATAAATAATAGCATTTGTAATCACTTTATCAGCTCTGGGTTTTTTCGTACAATATTTCTATGTACTGAAGAACTGGATTGTTTTTCTAACCATTTTTAATTTGACATAAACTCACTTTATACTCTTTGTCTTTTAATAATTGTTCTAGTTTTATAGGGCTTGAATATGATCTAGGTTGTTTAACAGTATGAAAAATATTGTGTTTGCCCGGTTCGAACCGGTTCAAACCAGAATAAAATAGTAAAAACTATTTGGAAAGTAAATTTATGATAGCTGATTGGATTAAATAATTGTACTGCATGTATGAGAAATGCAAGGATCCAAAACAGAGACTAATGTCTTACTTCATTACTTACATATCAAAGAAGAATAATTAAGTTTCACTGCATTCGCCATAAAAAAGGTTATAGATTAACTCTCACCTATTATACCATACGTATTTATTTTTGTATCACTGATAAAAAAATAAGTTCTGTTTCTTTCCTATATCGATTATCGAAACAAACGTCATCTTTTATTAAACATTAAGCGCGACGTAAATGAAAAAAACCAACATGGGTATAAAGAGATACTGCTATTTATAGCCCAGTTTATGTTAACATGTAGCGACGTTATTAGTCCATCACAGTGAAGTCTTCATTCGTATCATCAAAGTATTATGTACAGCAAACCATGTAAGTGCTTCATGTAATCTAATACAGACAATGAATATAGAAATAATGTTATAAAATATTGAGCTGTATTAATAAGACACGCTTCTATTGTGATCATAAAGTAATACAAAAAAGTGTTTCATCCGTCACGAAAATACTTTTTTAACGAACAAAATGGAAAGGTAAAATCTCTTATGAAGAAAGGAAGACAAACTTTGTATTTAAATTTATGAATGTTTAGAAAGAAAGAAAAGAAATAACTTTTAATATCTGGGAGATAAGATTACTCTCTGATTTCAATATATTTATATTCTTGATTATTTTAAAAGAAAAGATTGCTCTCATTTAAAACCAATTCTTACATTTCAAATAAAAAAAACTCTTTTATTTAATTATATTATATTTTGAAACAATTATTATATTTTCATAGATTTTTGTTACCTTTGAATGAAAAGATTAAATTAATTAAATAATATTTTAAGAATTTTGAGTAAATTCAAGTTATGTTCAATTAAATTTGTAATTATTTTTGGTCCTTGTATTCAATTTCTTTTTTAAGTACAATTTCATTATTTTATAAATATAAATAAAGAAATGATAACTTCTTTTAAACCCTAAAGGCGCATTTTTGTTTAATTTCAATGATTGTTGAAAAGAAACGATAACACTTTCAGAAGAATTATTATATTTGAATAAAATCGTGAATTAAATCTTATTTTTATCCATCGTTTAATAATGTTTTTTAGTTTTTAATTTTTTGTTATTTTGTCACATTATCTTAACATAAATTTGCAATAAATCTAATAATATCTAAAGGAACAGATAACTTTTTCATAAATAAATCTTAAAGTCTACATTAACGTTAATTAGTTTTAGTTATATTCATTGATTCTTATTCATTTTAGTTTAATTTTGAAGGGTTAAATAAAGATAACTCTTTACAAAAAGTCATATTTGTTTAAGTATTTTTAAATAATTTTAATGTTTGTCTTTCAATTTTAGTTATTTTTGCTTAATTTGCATCGATTTATACCTAGTTTAACTAAAATCTCATTATTTAAAATTAATGTTTAATTGATTCTTTTCAATACTTTAAAATAGATATATATAATTATAGTTAAATCTTAAGCATTTTATTAAATTTTAAAACAAATGATACCTATTCTAGAATGAAAGAGCATAATTATTAAATTTTAAGTACTTTTAAAACAAATGATCAACCTTTTCAGAAAGAATTCTGATAATTATATAATTTGAAATTTCTTTATTCCTCAGTCTTAATATTCTGAAATATATTTTCTATTCAGTTTTATTAACATATTGTTTAATTTGAGTTATTTTAGATATTTTTAATTAAATTAAATCTTTTTAAAACTTTAATTATTATCATTATTATTATTATTATTATTATTATTATTATTATTATTATTATTTACTTTTTATAAATTTTAGTTACTTTGAATTAAAAAATTATAGAGTTATTAAATTTTGAAGAAAAAGCACGTTAACATGAAAAAAATCAACTCTAAATATTTGTATATTCTTTTTACTAAATTCTCATTAATTTTTGTCATTATTTTAGCAATTTTGTGAAATTCTGAAGCAAATGAGAAGTATTATTTTTTGAAAGACAATATAACTGTTCTGTATAATTTTTATCTTTTTTTAAAGACTTTTAACCACATTTTAGTCATTTTCATTACATTTTTAATTCTGTGTTATTTGAAGTTATTTTATATAAATATAACTGATTTTATTTCAAATTTAATTTTTTTATTACCTTGGTATTATTATTACTTATTTTTGACTGTAGATTTAAGTTTTTTTTTTAAATTTAGAAGAAAAATAAAAGATAAGTCCTTTTAAAAAGTCTTATATTTTTAGTTATTTTAACTAAATAAATGAAACTATAACTCTTTTTAGAAATAATTCTTATATTTTAAGGATTTTAATTAAGTTTGTCATTTATGTTATATTTAAATTTAAAGTATTTTCAAATAAATCCGATAATTTGTTTAGTTATTTTTCAATTATTTCAGTTGATATTTTGCACGGAAAAAATGTTTATAATCAAATTAATGGAAAATATATCATGCATTTCATTTACACGTAATCATTTTAATATATTTAAAGGAGAATATATGATAAGTTTACTATATTGTACTTAAAGGATAATATTTTATCTCATGTAGAACACATTTATTGTATACGTGACCATTTTAATAAATCAGACCTTATTAACTGCTATTTTATTTTTGCTAAAAAATTTCTTTTACCCTAAAATAAAAAGCGTTCTTTTTGTCTTTAATTTCTTAAGGACAAGGCACAAGGCACTCCATCTTTCCGTGTAAAACGCCTGGAGACTTTTTTTCATATAAATATTAAAATTTATTTTCTACTTTTCATCATTTCATATTTTTCTTTTTTCACTTCTCCCGAAACTTGGTTGCTAGTAGGGGCGCCATTTGATGACTTTGGGACAATCTTTCTCCATTTTGTCCTGTTCTCCATTGCTCTTTGGGACTCTGCAAAGTCCATGCCTGTCCACTCTTTTACATTATCTACCCATCTATTCTTCTGTCTGCCTCGTTTTCTCTTTTCTCTCACTGTGCTCTCTAAGCTTGTCTTTGACAGGCCAGTTGAGCATGAGACGTGACCATACGATCTTAGGTTGCGTTTCTTTAAATGGTCAGCAGATCTTCATATGGTCCGATTGCACATTGGATTCTAATGCACTCTTCCTCATTAGAAACGTGATCTAAATATGAGATTTTCAGGATCCTTCGATAACATCTCATCTCCAAGGCATGAATTCTTCTCTCTAGTTCGGCAGTAATGGTCCATGTTTCACATGCATACAGGAATATGGACACGACGATGGAGCACATAAGCTTGATCTTGGACCCAATCGGGATGTTGCTGTCCTTCTAAATATAGGCTTCAGCCTAGCCAGTGCAGTTGTTGTCTGAGCAATCCTGGAAAGAACCTCAGGTTTTGAACCTTCGTCAGAGGCTATAGCCCCTAGGTACTTGAAGCTTGTCAATGTGCCCAGCTTCTGCCCATTCACTCTTATTTCCGTTTTTGATACCACTCGGGTTGTCTGTCATTAGCTTGGTCTTTTCAGCGCTGATCTCCATCCTATAGCTTAGTGATGCTTGGTTGATACGTTTCACTAAGGTTTCCAGTTCTTTTTCATCTCGTGCTAAGCCATCGATATCATCATCAAAGCGAAGGTTGGTGATTGTTCTGCTCCAACACCGACACTGCTATCATAGTCCTCCAAGGCATCGGACATGATCCTTTCTAGGTAAATGTTGAAGAGAGTTGGTGAGTGAAAGCATCCCTGTCTCACTCCGACTGTGGTTCTGAACCAATCTCTTATGTTGTCATTGACGAAAACTGTGCTAGTGGCCTTGTCATACAGGTTTTCGATGGTGCTGGCTAGTTTTGCATTTATGTTGTATATCCGCAAGGTGGCCCACAATCTTCTGTGAGACTCTTACAAGCCTTGTCCTGGAACGTATTAGATCTCCCTAGTTTCTCTGTTGTCGGGTCTTTCACCAACTGGTATGCCTTTTTACTGTTATTCTGGTTCAGGTTTTTCTCGACTTCCTTACGTTCGTTCTCTAACCAGCTTTTCTTTGCTCTCTTTAAGCTCTTCTTTATGCTGTTGTTAATCGCCCTGTATTTTTCTGCTCCTCAATGTCTCCTCGCTTCTTCCTCAGTTTTCTCTTCACATCACAGAGGTCGAGGATATCTGATGTGACCCAGGACTTCTTTACCCTACGATTCTTGCCGAGGATATCGTTGGCTGTGCCTATTATTGCCGTGTTGAAGGTGGTAATCAAGGAGTCTAGCTTTTTTTCTTCAGCACCAAGAATTGTGAGAGGTGGAAATTTGCCGCCTATAGATGCTTCAAATGCTCCCCGCCTGGATCTTTAAGTTTTTCAAGTTTAAACCTGGTCGTAACCTGACTTGGATTCTTTGTCTTCCTCAGACGAAGTTTGATAGTCATCATCGGCAAGTCATGGTCGCTTCCTATGTCCGCTCCTGGGAAGCTACGTGTTATGGCAATGTTAACGCTAGACCGTCATCGCTTCCTCACCAAGATGTAGTCAATTTGGTTGTGATGTTTTCCGTCTGGACTGTGCCAAGTCAATCTTCTAGATAGTTTGTGGGGGCCAAGGGTGTCCGTTAGCACTAGGTCTTTGTAGGTGGCAAAGTCCAGGAGCTTGAGTCATCTCTCATTGGTCTGTTGATTACAGTATGGACCGCAGACTTCTCACCAGTGCCTGTGCGTCTATTCCTACCTTTACATTCCAGTCTCCTTCAATAACTAGAATATCCTTCTTGGCTGTTTGGTCAATAAAGATTTGAGGCTGATCGTAGAACACGCATCCATTACCTCGTCATCATGGTGAGATGTTGGGGCATAAACCCCTATGATGGTGATGTTAAATAGAGATGCCCTCAAGCGGATGGTAATGAACCTGTTAGACACAGGTCGGCAACCCATGACTGCACTCACAATGCCCTTATGTACCATAAATCCGACTCCATGCTCATGCTTGTCCTCATGTACAATGAAGTAGATCTTGTGTCCTTCATCTCTTGATCTGTCTTCGAAATTCTTCCAGCGTATCTCTCAGAGTTCAAGGATGGGTTAGCTCCTCGAATTTCCCTGCTGGTCTTAATGTCCTGACATTCCACGTTCCAATGGTGATGTTATCTCTTGTCCGTACTTTGATGGTAGTTGCACTAGTATCATACTTATCATCTTCGTCCTGGTGTACAGCGGATAGCGCGGTCATTGGTAACCCGGGCTGCGACCGATCCGGTATGAGAACTATATCTATTGTCATGTTGTCATCCCTGGCGTATCATGGGCAGTTGCAACCTGGGGGAGCCCATCCCTCTCTAGGCTGTAGACCACAGCCGATATCCATGTTACTGTATGGCTCGCAAAGGTCTCGAACATGTGGCCGTTGAGTTCATCTTGAAAACCCTTCCGCCCTTGCCGTTGACTTCAACGTGGAAATCTTCCGCCCTGTGATGTCATGTTACCACCACCCTATTTCTCCCATAGGTAAGAAGACTGGTGGACGGGGGAGTGTCTTATCATCCCTCGCAAGTTTTATCTTGCCCACTGCCTTGGCCTTTCTGCTTTACAATTTAGAAAATAGCACACACACACCCTCACCTACTCCCCCAGAGAAAGAGGGGACGGGGATAGTGTAATTTATTGATTCACTCTCATCCGATTGCAGAGTTCAGTGTGTGATTGAAAACTGCAAGGACTCCCGATAGGATTATTGTTATTAAAGTTTGAAGAAAAAAAGAGTTACACCATTTTTTCAGAAGAAGGAATATAATTCTAAAATTTCAATGTTTTTTTCTTAAATATTGAAAGAAATAAGAATTTTATAACAAAAAAGGAACTTATTTTATGTTCAATTTCAATGTTCTTAAAAGAAAACATTACAATTTTTAAAAATAATTCTTATATTTGCGTAAATTTTAAGTATTTTCACATAAATCGTATGTATCTATTCATTTCTAGAGTTTTATTATTGTATATACCTTGCAATAAATCTAATAATTTCTAAAAGGAAAGATCAATCGTTTTAGAAATAATTCTTATTATTTATTTACATTTTAATGATTTTAGTTTTTTCTTTTGTTGTTAATTGGTTTAGCTAAATTTCGAGGGTAAGAAAACAAAACTTTTACAAATTCGTATCTTTTAAGGAATTTTAATAACCATTCCAACGATTTAATTTCAATTTTAATTACTTTTATTTACATTTTCACCAATTTTTAGCCAGTTTTCCTAAATTCTCTTTATTTTTAATACCTTAATATATCGAAGGAATAAAGGAACATAATTCCTAAATTTTAAGTATTTTCAAAGGATAGATAACTTCTTTTAGATATAATTCTTATTGTTACTTGATTTTTAAGTATATTTCCTTAAATATCTTAATATTTTGAGCTAAATATAACATATAATATTAAATTTTTAAGTTATTTTTCTTTACATTTTATTTAATTTTAATTATTTTAAGTATAGTTTCAAAGCAGTCCATAATTGTAATAAAATTTTAATTCCTCTATTAGCTTCTAATAATCTTTAGTTTCTTTTAGATAAAAAGGTATTTTTATTACATTTGAAGAAAAAAGGAAGTTAACTCTTTAAAAATCAACACTTGCAGTTTTAACTATTTTTACCAAATTTTCATTATTTTTTAGTTATTCTTCGTTTACTAAATTATTAAACTAAAGATAATTCGTATATTCTGTGAGGAAAAATCACTATTTTCAAAAAATTTCAGGTATCTTAGGAAAGTGTCGTTAATTCAAGTTTTTGTATAAAACGTTCAATGATTTTATTTCAGTTATAATTATTTTTATTAAATTTATATTATAATTATTTATTTTCAGTGAAATGTTAACAATATTTTTATTACATTCTGAAAGAGGATAAATCTTTAAATACAAATCTTATATTTGTAGCTATTCTACAAATTTTTCATAACTTTTAAGAAATGGAAATTATAACCCTTTTTAGCAAAATTCTCCTGTTTTAAACAATATATTTTATGCATTCTAAAAAAAACGAAAATCATTCTTAAAGTTTTAAGAAAAAAAGAGTTACAACATTTTTCCAACTCAATTATGGCATTTAAAACACATGGAGACTATTTCCTTATAAATATTACAATATATTTTCTACTTTACTATTTAGAAAACAGCACACAGACACACAAACACGCACACACACACACACACACACACACACACACACACACACACACACACACACACACACACACACACACACCTTCTCCCCCAGGGAAAGTTGAAACTAAGAAGGAGTCCTTTCTGGATTCCCTTTCATCACTCCCCTCACGCTGGTCGATGGGGACTTTTCTGTGTTATATTTGATCTTCCCAAATACAAAACTTCTTTTTCTATTCTATAAAAATAAAAAAGAACGACAGCTATAACGTGGTTCTGGGAGAAAGACAGCTATAAGGTGAATTAATGTGCTTCGGCAATGATACACAGTGGACAGAATGTTGGTATACCACTATGCTACTTTCATGTACTGTAACTGAAATTGCCTTAAATGGAGTAAGTATGGAAACAATGCCCTCTCAAAATTGTTGTTGCCATGTCCTCGAAACATGAGCCTGAACTAGTCCAAAGTACACTAACTTGATCAGTTATTACAGTAGGGAAAATGAATTTAACCAGAGTAGACAAATCCAACATCTGAATATGCAATAAATGAATTATAAAATATATTAAAGCTGTATACTCTATAACTCAAATTACACATACCAACCATACACCAAAATAAAGGGTATTAAAAGTTATTTTAACAATACCTAAGATATACAAGGCCTTTTCTAAATAAGTAGGCTACCAAGTGAGGAGAGGCTGGGATATTATTTTTCTTTAAAACACAAACCCTGTGCGTAAATGCCAAAATGTGGAGTGGAACCTTAGGAATTCTAGAATATTTCTATGGCAGATGCAATGTTAAATTTCCATACAAAATATGTTGAAGCCGGCAGCTAAAACGTTATATGGTACATTAATGCAAAGTCAATTCAAGCCAAAGAGAACAGAGAATTCAAGAAAACAAATGATTCCAGATCTAAGCGAAGACTGTAGGAATCCCCCAAAGCATTGTCACGGAGAAGATACACTGAGAGTCATCTGGTACTAAGACGAAGCTAATGCAACATGCGCAGAGCTTTCAGGATGTTATTCGTATAACGACTTCAATGTCTTCAAATCGGAATCGGATTGCAGATCGCTGTGTGTTGTTGAAAACAGTAACAGTAAGGATTCCCCTTCTGATTTTTTAAATTAAATTTTGAAGAAAAATAAGTGACATTCTTTTTAACAAAGGAAGGAACATCATTCTAAAATGTCAATGATTTTCCTTAAATTTTGAAAAAAATAACTTTTTTTAGAACAAAAAGGAACATAATTTTTAAAATTGCAATGATTTTGAAAAGAAAAAATTACACTTTTAAAAATAATTCTTATTTTTGCGTTAAATGTTAAATATTTTGAAATAAATCTTATATGTTTATTCTTTGTAGTGAGTTGTTAAAGATTTTTTTGATCATTTTGTTTTGTTCAATTTTATGTTTTTTGCAATAAATTTAATATAATTTTAAAATGAAGATATAATTCTGTTAAGAAAACACTCTTAATATTTAAAAAAATTTAATGATTGTTAGTTTTTTTTCCCATTTAGCTATTTTTAATTAAATTCTGATGGTAAAAGAAACACAACCTTTGACAAAATCTTTTATTTTAAGTATTGTTATATCCATTTCATCGATTTAATTTCAATTGTTATTATTGTTATTCTAACTTTCATCAATTTTTAGCTAGTCTTAGTAAATTCTCAATAATTTTAACTCTTTTCTCATATCTTAATATTTTCAAATAATCTTATATTTCTATTTAAATCGCAATTACATTTGTAGTATTTTCTTACATTATGAAAGATTGAAATCTTTATTTTACAATAAGAGAACATAATTACGAAAAGTTTAAGATATTTGAAAGAACTGATATCTCTTTTTAGAAATAATTATCATTTTTATATAATTTTTAAGTATTGTTACTAAAATGTCTTAATATTTTGAGATAAATTAACATTTTGTATTGCTAATGATTTTTACTAAATTTTCATTATTTTTAGTTATTTTCTAGGAATTTTATTAAATTTTAAAACGAAAATAGTTCATATATTTTAAAAGGAAAGAGTACTATTTTCTATAAATATTCAGTATTTTCATAGACTTTTAATCACATTTTAGTTTTTTATCAAATTTGTTTCTAAGTGTCATCATTTCAGTTACTTTTACATAAAGTTCAAAGATTTTATTTCAGTTGTAATTATTTATATTAAATTTGTAATATTGTCACTTATTTTCAGTAAACTTTTAAGTATGTTTTATTAAATTCTGATGAAAAAGGACCGATAAATCTTTAAATACGAATATTATATTTTTAGTTATTTTCACAAAATTTTCATAATTTTTAATCATTTTTAAGAAAAGGAAAATATAACCGTTGTTAGAAAAATTCTCTTAGTTTTGACAAAATTTGATATATTTTAAAAAAACGGAAATTATTCTTAAAAATAATGCCTGAGATGCAAATATTTCGATTTAGTTTTTCATTATAATTTCTTTAAGTTTTAAGTATTTTCAAATAAATGTAATAATTTATAGTTATTTGTAATTATGTGTCTTCATATTTTGAGAGCAAAAATGAGCACCATCATTATAAAAAAAATATACCATACATTTAGCGTATAAGTTATCATTTCGTTATACTAAAAGGAGAATATATCATACATTTAATATATTGTATTGGATATAGCACACATTTAATATATGTGTAACCATTTTTATTTATCAGACTTTATCGACTGCTATTTTATTTTCGGTAAATATTTATATTTTTCATTCAAAGAAAAAGCATTATTTTAAGTCGTTAAAAGTTTGTTGCGGAAAAAGCACGACCAACTCAATTATGGCGTTGAAAATACATGAACACTATTTCCCTATAAATATTAAAATATATTTTCTACTTTACTATTTAAAAAATAGCACACACACACACAAACACACACACACACACACACACACACACACACACACACACACACAGGAGGATTGGGTCCTTTCTGGCTTCCTTTCATCTCTCCCCTCACCCCCAGAACTACCCCCTTTCTCCAGGGGAAGGAGGACTAAGGTGGATGGGGACTTTTCTGGGTTCTAGTTGATCTTCCCAAATACAAAACTTCTTTTTCTATTCTATAAAAATAAAAAAGAACGACAGTTATTACGTGCTTCTGGGAGAGAGTTAGCTATAAGGTGAAATAGTTTGCTTTGGCAACGATACACAGTGGACAGACTGTTGGCATATCTCTATGCTTCTGTCATGTATTGTAACCGAAATTGCCTTACATGGAGTAATTATGGTGTTACGACTAGCTAGGGGTAAATGTAACAAAAGAGAGAATTACTCAAACAAGCTTTCAATATTTATAAACACAAATTTAATTTCTCAAAATATAAAAATATTCTAAACAAATAAAGTGAAAGAATTAAAAATAAGTTACAGTGCAGAATTTCCTTAAATAGTCCTAAATTTTTCTATTTAAATCACAGATCCAGAAGTTATCCAAATTATTCCGAATGAAGAATGTTCCGAATGAAAACACCAATGTGCTGATGTAGCAACAGTAATCAGTTATATTCAAATATTATTAATTCCAAATAAATCCTTGTTAATGTAGAATATCACACAAGTTCTAGAAATGTTTCCTAATAATTCCAACGGAGCTGAATAATTCTTAAATCTTTAAATGTCAGTACTTAATCCGAAAAAATGTACTGTCTGGAAAATTCTGAAGTAGATAATCACACACAATGAACCAATCTCGTTTATGACCTCTCAAGCTGAAATAATTATAAAGAATACTAGAAGGCAGCAATAAAATCTCATTATATAGCTTCTGTACTGCGTCTTTGGAACAAATAAAATCCAATTCTTATTCCGTCACAAATATACATCTTATTATTACGATCTTATTCTAACTTCTGGTCAACAAGATTAATCATTCTTTGAATTGCGAAATCTGGGTCAGAACATTCTCACGCGCCAAACCACGTGATATATGAGTCATTCTTAACCGACATAATTATTGATTTTTCCCAGGACAGAAGAACTGGGTAGCATTGAAATACCGTATACTTGTACTTTACAAAAGGACGGCTATTAGATTATAATACAAAGGTCATACATCAAATAAAACTATATTATAATTTAAAAAGATGAGACATATTTCCATAACAATGGAAACTAGGCCCTCTCAAAATTGTTGTTGCCATGTCCTCGAAACATGAGACTGAACTAGTCTAAAGTACACTAGCTTGATCAGTTATTACAGTAGGGAAAATTAATTTTACCAGAGTAGACAAATCCAACTTCTGAATGTGCAATAAATGAATTATAAAATATATTAAAGCTGTATACTCTATAACTCAAATTACACATACCAACCATACACCAAAATAAAGGGTATTAAAAGGTATTTTAACAATACCTAAGATATACAAGGCCTTTTCTAAATAAGTAGGCTAACAAGTGAGGAGAGGCTGGGATATTATTTTTCTTTAAAACACAAACACTGTGCGTAAATGCCAAAATGTGGAGTGGAACCTTAGGAATTCTAGAATATTTCTATGGCAGATGAAATGTTAAATTTCCATACAAAATATGTTGAAGCCGGCAGCTAAAACGTCACATAGTACATTAATGCAAAGTCAATTCAAGCCAAAGAGAACAGAGAACTCAAGAAAACAAATGATGATGATGACGCTGATGGTGATGAGTGTACATTCCGACGATGACGATGGTTCTAAGAAACTAATTTAACGGTCTTTCAAGTACGGAATCTTTTACCAAAAGGTAAATCTAGAGATATGTAAATAGGGATGATTTTTTTCTGTTTTAGATCAAATTCCAGATCTAAGCGAAGACTGTAGGAATCCCCCAAATGAGAATGATGCGACGCATTGTCACGGAGAAGTTACACTGAGAGTCATCTGGTACTACGACGAAGCTAATGCAACATGCGCAGAGCTTTCAGGATGTTATTCGTATAACGACTTCAATGTCTTCAAATCGGAATCCGACTGCAGATCTCTGTGTGTTGTTGAAAACAGTAACAGTAAGGTTCCCCTTCTGATTTTTTAAATTAAATTTTGAAGAAAAATAAGTGACATCCTTTTTAACAAAGGAAGGAACATCATTCTAAAATGTCAATGATTTTCCTTAAATTTTTGAAAAAAAAAGATAACTTTTTTTAGAACAAAAAGGAACATAATTTTTAAAATTTCAATGATTTTGAAAAGAAAAAATTACACTTTTAAAAATAATTCTTATTTTTGCGTTAAATGTTAAATATTTTGAAATAAATCTTATATGTTTATTCTTTGTAGTGAGTTTTTAAAGATTTTTTTGATCATTTTGTTTAGTTTTATTTTATGTCTTTTGCAATAAATCTAATAATTTTAAAAGGAAGATATAATTCTGTTAAGAAAACACTCTTAATATTTAAAAAAATTTAATGATTGTTAGTTTTTTTTCCATTTAGCTATTTTTAGTTAAATTCTGATGGTAAAAGAAACACAACCTTTTACAAAATCTTATATTTTAAGTATTGTTATATCCATTTCATCGATTTAATTTCAATTGTTATTATTGTTATTCTAACTTTCATCAATTTTTAGCTAGTCTTAGTAAATTCTCAATAATTTTAACTCTTTTCTCATATCTTAATATTTTCAAATAATCTTATATTTCTATTTAAATCGCAATTACATTTGTAGTATTTTCTTACATTATGAAAGATTGAAATCTTTATTTTACAATAAGAGAACATAATTACGAAAAGTTTAAGATATTTGAAAGAACTGATATCTCTTTATAGAAATAATTATCATTTTTATATAATTTTTAAGTATTGTTACTAAAATGTCTTAATATTTTGAGATAAATTAACATTTTGTATTGCTAATGATTTTTACTAAATTTTCATTATTTTTAGTTATTTTCTAGGAATTTTATTAAATTTTAAAACGAAAATAGATCATATATTTTAAAAGGAAAGATTACTTTTTTCTATAAATATTCAGTATTTTCATAGACTTTTAATCACATTTGAGTTTTTTATCAAATTTGTTTCTAAGTGTCCTTATCTCAATTACTTTTACATAAAGTTCAATGATTTTATTTCAGTTGTAATTATTTCTATCAAATTTGTAATATTGTCACTTATTTTCAGTAAACTTTTAAGTATGTTTTATTAAATTCTGATGAAAAAGGACCGATAAATCTTTAAATACGAATATTATATTTTTAGTTATTTTCACAAAATTTTCATAATTTTTAATCATTTTTAAGAAAAGGAAAATATAACCGTTGTTAGAAAAATTCTCTTAGTTTTGACAAAATTTGATATATTTTAAAAAAACGGAAATTATTCTTAAAAATAATTCCTGAGATGCAAATATTTCGATTTAGTTTTTCATTATAATTTCTTTAAGTTTTAAGTATTTTCAAATAAATGTGATAATTTATAGTTATTTGTAATTATGTGTCTTCATATTTTGAGAGCAAAAATGAGCACCATCATTATAAAAAAAAATATACCATACATTTAGCGTATAAGTTATCATTTCGTTATACTAAAAGGAGAATATATCATACATTTAATATATTGTATTGGATATAGCACACATTTAATATATGTGTAACCATTTTTATTTATCAGACTTTATCGACTGCTATTTTATTTTCGGTAAATATTTATATTTTTCATTCAAAGAAAAAGCATTATTTTAAGTCGTTAAAAGTTTGTTGCGGAAAAAGCACGACCAACTCAATTATGGCGTTGAAAATACATGAACACTATTTCCCTATAAATATTAAAATATATTTTCTACTTTACCATTTAAAAAATAGCACACACACACACACAAACACACACACACACACACACACACACACACACACACACACACACACACAGGAGGATTGGGTCCTTTCTGGCTTCCTTTCATCTCTCCCCTCACCCCCAGAACTACCCCCTTTCTCCAGGGGAAGGAGGACTAAGGTGGATGGGGACTTTTCTGGGTTCTAGTTGATCTTCCCAAATACAAAACTTCTTTTTCTATTCTATAAAAATAAAAAAGAACGACAGTTATTACGTGCTTCTGGGAGAGAGTTAGCTATAAGGTGAAATAGTTTGCTTTGGCAACGATACACAGTGGACAGACTGTTGGCATATCTCTATGCTTCTGTCATGTATTGTAACCGAAATTGCCTTACATGGAGTAATTATGGTGTTACGACTAGCTAGGGGTAAATGTAACAAAAGAGAGAATTACTCAAACAAGCTTTCAATATTTATAAACACAAATTTAATTTCTCAAAATATAAAAATATTCTAAACAAATAAAGTGAAAGAATTAAAAATAAGTTACAGTGCAGAATTTCCTTAAATAGTCCCAAATTTTTCTATTTAAATCACAGATCCAGAAGTTATCCAAATTATTCCGAATGAAGAATGTTCCGAATGAAAACATCAATGTGCTGATGTAGCAACAGTAATCAGTTATATTCAAATATTATTAATTCCAAATAAATCCTTGTTAATGTAGAATATCACACAAGTTCTAGAAATGTTTCCTAATAATTCCAACGGAGCTGAATAATTCTTAAATCTTTAAATGTCAGTACTTAATCCGAAAAAATGTACTGTCTGGAAAATTCTGAAGTAGATAATCACACACAATGAACCAATCTCGTTTATGACCTCTCAAGCTGAAATAATTATAAAGAATACTAGAAGGCAGCAATAAAATCTCATTATATAGCTTCTGTACTGCGTCTTTGGAACAAATAAAACCCAATTCTTATTCCGTCACAAATATACATCTTATTATTACGATCTTATTCTAACTTCTGGTCAACAAGATTAATCATTCTTTGAATTGCGAAATCTGGGTCAGAACATTCTCACGCGCCAAACCACGTGATATATGAATCATTCTTAACCGACATAATTATTGATTTTTCCCAGGACAGAAGAACTGGGTAGCATTGAAATACCGTATACTTGTACTTTACAAAAGGACGGCTATTAGATTATAATACAAAGGTCATACATCAAATAAAACTATATTATAATTTAAAAAGATGAGACATATTTCCATAACAATGGAAACTAGGCCCTCTCAAAATTGTTGTTGCCATGTCCTCGAAACATGAGACTGAACTAGTCTAAAGTACACTAGCTTGATCAGTTATTACAGTAGGGAAAATTAATTTTACCAGAGTAGACAAATCCAACTTCTGAATGTGCAATAAATGAATTATAAAATATATTAAAGCTGTATACTCTATAACTCAAATTACACATACCAACCATACACCAAAATAAAGGGTATTAAAAGGTATTTTAACAATACCTAAGATATACAAGGCCTTTTCTAAATAAGTAGGCTAACAAGTGAGGAGAGGCTGGGATATTATTTTTCTTTAAAACACAAACACTGTGCGTAAATGCCAAAATGTGGAGTGGAACCTTAGGAATTCTAGAATATTTCTATGGCAGATGAAATGTTAAATTTCCATACAAAATATGTTGAAGCCGGCAGCTAAAACGTCACATAGTACATTAATGCAAAGTCAATTCAAGCCAAAGAGAACAGAGAACTCAAGAAAACAAATGATGATGATGACGCTGATGGTGATGAGTGTACATTCCGACGATGACGATGGTTCTAAGAAACTAATTTAACGGTCTTTCAAGTACGGAATCTTTTACCAAAAGGTAAATCTAGAGATATGTAAATAGGGATGATTTTTTTCTGTTTTAGATCAAATTCCAGATCTAAGCGAAGACTGTAGGAATCCCCCAAATGAGAATGATGCGACGCATTGTCACGGAGAAGTTACACTGAGAGTCATCTGGTACTACGACGAAGCTAATGCAACATGCGCAGAGCTTTCAGGATGTTATTCGTATAACGACTTCAATGTCTTCAAATCGGAATCCGACTGCAGATCTCTGTGTGTTGTTGAAAACAGTAACAGTAAGGTTCCCCTTCTGATTTTTTAAATTAAATTTTGAAGAAAAATAAGTGACATCCTTTTTAACAAAGGAAGGAACATCATTCTAAAATGTCAATGATTTTCCTTAAATTTTGAAAAAAAAGATAACTTTCTTTAGAACAAAAAGGAACATAATTTTTAAAATTTCAATGATTTTGAAAAGAAAAAATTACACTTTTAAAAATAATTCTTATTTTTGCGTTAAATGTTAAATATTTTGAAATAAATCTTATATGTTTATTCAATTTAGTGAGTTTTTAAAGATTTTTTTGATCATTTTGTTTAGTTTTATTTTATGTCTTTTGCAATAAATCTAATAATTTTAAAAGGAAGATATAATTCTGTTAAGAAAACACTCTTAATGTTTAAAAAAAATTAATGATTGTTAGTTTTTTTTCCATTTAGCTATTTTTAGTTAAATTCTGATGGTAAAAGAAACACAACCTTTCACAAAATCTTATATTTTAAGTATTGTTATATCCATTTCATCGATTTAATTTCAATTGTTATTATTGTTATTCTAACTTTCATCAATTTTTAGCTAGTCTTAGTAAATTCTCAATAATTTTAACTCTTTTCTCATATCTTAATATTTTCAAATAATCTTATATTTCTATTTAAATCGCAATTACATTTGTAGTATTTTCTTACATTATGAAAGATTGAAATCTTTATTTTACAATAAGAGAACATAATTACGAAAAGTTTAAGATATTTGAAAGAACTGATATCTCTTTTTAGAAATAATTATCATTTTTATATAATTTTTAAGTATTGTTACTAAAATGTCTTAATATTTTGAGATAAATTAACATTTTTTATTGTTAATGATTTTTACTAAATTTTCATTATTTTTAGTTATTTTCTAGGAATTTTATTAAATTTTAAAACGAAAATAGTTCATATATTTTAAAAGGAAAGATTACTTTTTTCTATAAATATTCAGTATTTTCATAGACTTTTAATCACATTTGAGTTTTTTATCAAATTTGTTTCTAAGTGTCCTTATCTCAATTACTTTTACATAAAGTTCAATGATTTTATTTCAGTTGTAATTATTTCTATCAAATTTGTAATATTGTCACTTATTTTCAGTAAACTTTTAAGTATGTTTTATTAAATTCTGATGAAAAAGGACCGATAAATCTTTAAATACGAATATTATATTTTTAGTTATTTTCACAAAATTTTCATAATTTTTAATCATTTTTAAGAAAAGGAAAATATAACCGTTGTTTGAAAAATTCTCTTAGTTTTGAGAAAATTTGATATATTTTAAAAAAACGGAAATTATTCTTAAAAATAATTCCTGAGATGCAAATATTTCGATTTAGTTTTTCATTATAATTTCTTTAAGTTTTAAGTATTTTCAAATAAATGTGATAATTTATAGTTATTTGTAATTATGTGTCTTCATATTTTGAAAGCAAAAATGAGCACCATCATTATAAAAAAAAATATACCATACATTTAGCGTATAAGATATCATTTCGTTATACTAAAAGGAGAATATATCATACATTTAATATATTGTATTGGATATAGCACACATTTAATATATGTGTAACCATTTTTATTTATCAGACTTTATCGACTGCTATTTTATTTTCGGTAAATATTTATATTTTTCATTCAAAGAAAAAGCATTATTTTAAGTCGTTAAAAGTTTGTTGCGGAAAAAGCACGACCAACTCAATTATGGCGTTGAAAATACATGAACACTATTTCCCTATAAATATTAAAATATATTTTCTACTTTACTATTTAAAAATAGCACACACACACACACAAACACACACACACACACACACACACACACACACACACACAGGAGGATTGGGTCCTTTCTGGTTTCCTTTCATCTCTCCCCTCACCCCCAGAACTACCCCCTTTCTCCAGGGGAAGGAGGACTAAGGTGGATGGGGACTTTTCTGGGTTCTAGTTGATCTTCCCAAATACAAAACTTCTTTTTCTATTCTATAAAAATAAAAAAGAACGACAGTTATTACGTGCTTCTGGGAGAGAGATAGCTATAAGGTGAAATAGTTTGCTTTGGCAACGATACACAGTGGACAGAATGTTGGCATATCTCTATGCTTCTGTCATGTATTGTAACCGAAATTGCCTTACATGGAGTAATTATGGTGTTACGACTAGCTAGGGGTAAATGTAACAAAAGAGAGAATTACTCAAACAAGCTTTCAATATTTATAAACACAAATTTAATTTCTCAAAATATAAAAATATTCTAAACAAACAAAGTGAAAGAATTAAAAATAACTTAAAGTGCAGAATTTCCTTAAATAGTCCTAAATTTTTCTATTTAAATCACAGATCCAGAAGTTATCCAAATTATTCCGAATGAAGAATGTTCCAAATGAAAACATCAATGTGCTGATGTAGCAACAGGAATCAGTTATATTCAAATATTATTAATTCCAAATAAATCCTTGTTAATGTAGAATATCACACAAGTTCTAGAAATGTTTCCTAATAATTCCAACGAAGCTGAATAATTCTTAAATCTTTAAATGTCAGTACTTAATCCGAAAAAATGTACTGTCAGGAAAATTCTGAAGTAGATAATCACACACAATGAACCAATCTCGTTTATGACCTCTCAAGCTGAAATAATTATAAAGAATACTAGAAGGCAGCAATAACATCTCATTATATAGCTTCTGTACTGCGTCTTTGGAACAAATAAAACCTATTTCTTATTCCGTCACAAATATACATCTTATTATTACGATCTTATTCTAACTTCTGGTCAACAAGATTAATCATTCTTTGAATTGCGAAATCTGGGTCAGAACATTCTCACGCGCCAAACCACGTGATATATGAGTCATTCTTAACCGACATAATTATTGATTTTTCCCAGGACAGAAGAAATGGGTAGCATTGAAATACCGTATACTTGTACTTTACAAAAGGACGGCTATTAGATTATAATACAAAGGTCATACATCAAATAAAACTATATTATAATTTAAAAAGATGAGACATATTTCCATAACAATGGAAACTAGGCCCTCTCAAAATTGTTGTTGCCATGTCCTCGAAACATGAGACTGAACTAGTCTAAAGTACACTAGCTTGATCAGTTATTACAGTAGGGAAAATTAATTTTACCAGAGTAGACAAATCCAACTTCTGAATGTGCAATAAATGAATTATAAAATATATTAAAGCTGTATACTCTATAACTCAAATTACACATACCAACCATACACCAAAATAAAGGGTATTAAAAGGTATTTTAACAATACCTAAGATATACAAGGCCTTTTCTAAATAAGTAGGCTAACAAGTGAGGAGAGGCTGGGATATTATTTTTCTTTAAAACACAAACCCTGTGCGTAAATGCCAAAATGTGGAGTGGAACCTTAGGAATTCTAGAATATTTCTATGGCAGATGAAATGTTAAATTTCCATACAAAATATGTTGAAGCCGGCAGCTAAAACGTCACATAGTACATTAATGCAAAGTCAATTCAAGCCAAAGAGAACAGAGAACTCAAGAAAACAAATGATGATGATGACGCTGATGGTGATGAGTGTACATTCCGACGATGACGATGGTTCTAAGAAACTAATTTAACGGTCTTTCAAGTACGGAATCTTTTACCAAAAGGTAAATCTAGAGATATGTAAATAGGGATGATTTTTTTCTGTTTTAGATCAAATTCCAGATCTAAGCGAAGACTGTAGGAATCCCCCAAATGAGAATGATGCGACGCATTGTCACGGAGAAGTTACACTGAGAGTCATCTGGTACTACGACGAAGCTAATGCAACATGCGCAAAGCTTTCAGGATGTTATTCGTATAACGACTTCAATGTCTTCAAATCGGAATCCGACTGCAGATCTCTGTGTGTTGTTGAAAACAGTAACAGTAAGGTTCCCCTTCTGATTTTTTAAATTAAATTTTGAAGAAAAATAAGTGACATCCTTTTTAACAAAGGAAGGAACATCATTCTAAAATGTCAATGATTTTCCTTAAATTTTGAAAAAAAAAGATAACTTTCTTTAGAACAAAAAGGAACATAATTTTTAAAATTTCAATGATTTTGAAAAGAAAAAATTACACTTTTAAAAATGATTCTTATTTTTGCGTTAAATGTTAAATATTTTGAAATAAATCTTATATGTTTATTCCATTTAGTGAGTTTTTAAAGATTTTTTTGATCATTTTGTTTAGTTTTATTTTATGTCTTTTGCAATAAATCTAATAATTTTAAAAGGAAGATATAATTCTGTTAAGAAAACACTCTTAATGTTTAAAAAAAATTAATGATTGTTAGTTTTTTTTCCATTTAGCTATTTTTAGTTAAATTCTGATGGTAAAAGAAACACAACCTTTTACAAAATCTTATTTTTTAAGTATTGTTATATCCATTTCATCGATTTAATTTCAATTGTTATTATTGTTATTCTAACTTTCATCAATTTTTAGCTAGTCTTAGTAAATTCTCAATAATTTTAACTCTTTTCTCATATCTTAATATTTTCAAATAATCTTATATTTCTATTTAAATCGCAATTACATTTGTAGTATTTTCTTACATTATGAAAGATTGAAATCTTTATTTTACAATAAGAGAACATAATTACGAAAAGTTTAAGATATTTGAAAGAACTGATATCTCTTTTTAGAAATAATTATCATTTTTATATAATTTTTAAGTATTGTTACTAAAATGTCTTAATATTTTGAGATAAATTAACATTTTTTATTGTTAATGATTTTTACTAAATTTTCATTATTTTTAGTTATTTTCTAGGAATTTTATTAAATTTTAAAACGAAAATAGTTCATATATTTTAAAAGGAAAGATTACTTTTTTCTATAAATATTCAGTATTTTCATAGACTTTTAATCACATTTGAGTTTTTTATCAAATTTGTTTCTAAGTGTCCTTATCTCAATTACTTTTACATAAAGTTCAATGATTTTATTTCAGTTGTAATTATTTCTATCAAATTTGTAATATTGTCACTTATTTTCAGTAAACTTTTAAGTATGTTTTATTAAATTCTGATGAAAAAGGACCGATAAATCTTTAAATACGAATATTATATTTTTAGTTATTTTCACAAAATTTTCATAATTTTTAATCATTTTTAAGAAAAGGAAAATATAACCGTTGTTAGAAAAATTCTCTTAGTTTTGAGAAAATTTGATATATTTTAAAAAAACGGAAATTATTCTTAAAAATAATTCCTGAGATGCAAATATTTCGATTTAGTTTTTCATTATAATTTCTTTAAGTTTTAAGTATTTTCAAATAAATGTGATAATTTATAGTTATTTGTAATTATGTGTCTTCATATTTTGAAAGCAAAAATGAGCACCATCATTATAAAAAAAATATACCATACATTTAGCGTATAAGTTATCATTTCGTTATACTAAAAGGAGAATATATCATACATTTAATATATTGTATTGGATATAGCACACATTTAATATATGTGTAACTATTTTTATTTATCAGACTTTATCGACTGCTATTTTATTTTCGGTAAATATTTATATTTTTCATTCAAAGAAAAAGCATTATTTTAAGTCGTTAAAAGTTTGTTGCGGAAAAAGCACGACCAACTCAATTATGGCGTTGAAAATACATGAACACTATTTCCCTATAAATATTAAAATATATTTTCTACTTTACTATTTAAAAAATAGCACACACACACACAAACACACACACACACACACACACAGGAGGATTGGGTCCTTTCTGGCTTCCTTTCATCTCTCCCCTCACCCCCAGAACTACCCCCTTTCTCCAGGGGAAGGAGGACTAAGGTGGATGGGGACTTTTCTGGGTTCTAGTTGATCTTCCCAAATACAAAACTTCTTTTTCTATTCTATAAAAATAAAAAAGAACGACAGTTATTACGTGCTTCTGGGAGAGAGATAGCTATAAGGTGAAATAGTTTGCTTTGGCAACGATACACAGTGGACAGAATGTTGGCATATCTCTATGCTTCTGTCATGTATTGTAACCGAAATTGCCTTACATGGAGTAATTATGGTGTTACGACTAGCTAGGGGTAAATGTAACAAAAGAGAGAATTACTCAAACAAGCTTTCAATATTTATAAACACAAATTTAATTTCTCAAAATATAAAAATATTCTAAACAAACAAAGTGAAAGAATTAAAAATAACTTACAGTGCAGAATTTCCTTAAATAGTCCTAAATTTTTCTATTTAAATCACAGATCCAGAAGTTATCCAAATTATTCCGAATGAAGAATGTTCCAAATGAAAACATCAATGTGCTGATGTAGCAACAGGAATCAGTTATATTCAAATATTATTAATTCCAAATAAATCCTTGTTAATGTAGAATATCACACAAGTTCTAGAAATGTTTCCTAATAATTCCAACGGAGCTGAATAATTCTTAAATCTTTAAATGTCAGTACTTAATCCGAAAAAATGTACTGTCAGGAAAATTCTGAAGTAGATAATCACACACAATGAACCAATCTCGTTTATGACCTCTCAAGCTGAAATAATTATAAAGAATACTAGAAGGCAGCAATAACATCTCATTATATAGCTTCTGTACTGCGTCCTTGGAACAAATAAAACCTATTTCTTATTCCGTCACAAACATACATCTTATTATTACGATCTTATTCTAACTTCTGGTCAACAAGATTAATCATTCTTTGAATTGCGAAATCTGGGTCAGAACATTCTCACGCGCCAAACCACGTGATATATGAGTCATTCTTAACCGACATAATTATTGATTTTTCCCAGGACAGAAGAACTGGGTAGCATTGAAATACCGTATACTTGTACTTTACAAAAGGACGGCTATTAGATTATAATACAAAGGTCATACATCAAATAAAACTATATTATAATTTAAAAAGATGAGACATATTTCCATAACAATGGAAACTAGGCCCTCTCAAAATTGTTGTTGCCATGTCCTCGAAACATGAGACTGAACTAGTCTAAAGTACACTAGCTTGATCAGTTATTACAGTAGGGAAAATTAATTTTACCAGAGTAGACAAATCCAACTTCTGAATGTGCAATAAATGAATTATAAAATATATTAAAGCTGTATACTCTATAACTCAAATTACACATACCAACCATACACCAAAATAAAGGGTATTAAAAGGTATTTTAACAATACCTAAGATATACAAGGCCTTTTCTAAATAAGTAGGCTAACAAGTGAGGAGAGGCTGGGATATTATTTTTCTTTACAACACAAACACTGTGCGTAAATGCCAAAATGTGGAGTGGAACCTTAGGAATTCTAGAATATTTCTATGGCAGATGAAATGTTAAATTTCCATACAAAATATGTTGAAGCCGGCAGCTAAAACGTCACATAGTACATTAATGCAAAGTCAATTCAAGCCAAAGAGAACAGAGAACTCAAGAAAACAAATGATGATGATGACGCTGATGGTGATGAGTGTACATTCCGACGATGACGATGGTTCGAAGAAACTAATTTAACGGTCTTTCAAGTACGGAATCTTTTACCAAAAGGTAAATCTAGAGATATGTAAATAGGGATGATTTTTTTCTGTTTTAGATCAAATTCCAGATCTAAGCGAAGACTGTAGGAATCCTCCAAATGAGAATGATACGACGCATTGTCACGGAGAAGTTACACTGAGAGTCATATGGTACTACGACGAAGCTAATGCAACATGCGCAGAGCTTTCAGGATGTTATTCGTATAACGACTTCAATGTCTTCAAATCGGAATCCGACTGCAGATCTCTGTGTGTTGTTGAAAACAGTAACAGTAAGGTTCCCCTTCTGATTTTTTAAATTAAATTTTGAAGAAAAATAAGTGACATCCTTTTTAACAAAGGAAGGAACATCATTCTAAAATGTCAATGATTTTCCTTAAATTTTTGAAAAAAAAAGATAACTTTTTTTAGAACAAAAAGGAACATAATTTTTAAAATTTCAATGATTTTGAAAAGAAAAAATTACACTTTTAAAAATAATTCTTATTTTTGCGTTAAATGTTAAATATTTTGAAATAAATCTTATATGTTTATTCCATTTAGTGAGTTTTTAAAGATTTTTTTGATCATTTTGTTTAGTTTTATTTTATGTCTTTTGCAATAAATCTAATAATTTTAAAAGGAAGATATAATTCTGTTAAGAAAACACTCTTAATATTTAAAAAAATTTAATGATTGTTAGTTTTTTTTCCATTTAGCTATTTTTAGTTAAATTCTGATGGTAAAAGAAACACAACCTTTTACAAAATCTTATATTTTAAGTATTGTTATATCCATTTCATCGATTTAATTTCAATTGTTATTATTGTTATTCTAACATTCATCAATTTTTAGCTAGTCTTAGTAAATTCTCAATAATTTAAACTCTTTTCTCATATCTTAATATTTTCAAATAATCTTATATTTCTATTTAAATCGCAATTACATTTGTAGTATTTTCTTACATTATGAAAGATTGAAATCTTTATTTTACAATAAGAGAACATAATTACGAAAAGTTTAAGATATTTGAAAGAACTGATATCTCTTTATAAAAATAATTATCATTTTTATATAATTTTTAAGTATTGTTACTAAAATGTCTTAATATTTTGAGATAAATTAACATTTTGTATTGTTAATGATATTTACTAAATTTTCATTATTTTTAGTTATTTTCTAGGAATTTTATTAAATTTTAAAACGAAAATAGTTCATATATTTTAAAAGGAAAGATTACTTTTTTCTATAAATATTCAGTATTTTCATAGACTTTTAATCACATTTTAGTTTTTTATCGAATTTGTTTCTGTGTCCTTATCTCAATTACTTTTACATAAAGTTCAATGATTTTATTTCAGTTGTAATTATTTCTATCAAATTTGTAATATTGTCACTTATTTTCAGTAAACTTTTAAGTATGTTTTATTAAATTCTGATGAAAAAGGACCGATAAATCTTTAAATACGAATTTTATATTTTTAGTTATTTTCACAAAATTTTCATAATTTTAAATCATTTATAAGAAAAGGAAAATATAACCGCTTTTAGAAAAATTCTCTTAGTTTTGACAAAATTTGATATATTCTAAAAAACGAAAATTATTCTTAAAAATAATTCCTGAGATGCAAATATTTCGATTTAGCTTTTCATTATAATTTCTTTAAGTTTTAAGTATTTTCAAATAAATGTGATAATTTATAGTTATTTGTAATTATGTGTCTTCATATTTTGAAAGAAAAAATGAGCATCATCATTGTTAAAAAAAATATACCATACATTTAGCGTATAAGTTATCATTTCGTTATACTTAAAGGAGAATATATCATACATTTAATATATTGTATTGGATATAGCACACATTTAATGTATGCGTAACCATTTTTATAAATCAGACTTTATTGACTGCTATTTTATTTTCGGTAAATATTTATAGTTTTCATTCAAAGAAAAAGCATTATTTTAAGTCGTTAAAAATTCGTTACGGAAAAAGCACGACCAATTCAATTATGGCGTTGAAAATACATGAACACTATTTCCCTATAAATATTAAAATATATTTTCTACTTTACTATTTAGAAAACAGCACACACACACAAACACACACACACACAAACGCACGCACACACCTTCTCCCCCAGGGAAAGTTGAAACTAAAGAGGATAGGGTCCTTTCTGGCTTCCCTTTCATCTCTCCCCTCACCCCCAGAACTACCCCCTTTCTCCAGGGGAAGGAGGACTAAGGTGGATGGGGACTTTTCTGGGTTCTAGTTGATCTTCCCAAATACAAAACTTCTTTTTCTATTCTATAAAAATAAAAAAGAACGACAGTTATTACGTGCTTCTGGGAGAGAGATAGCTATAAGGTGAAATAGTTTGCTTTGGCAACGATACACAGTGGACAGAATGTTGGCATATCACTATGCTTCTGTCATGTATTGTAACCGAAATTGCCTTACATGGAGTAATTATGGTGTTACGACTAGCAAGGGGTAAATGTAACAAAAGAGAGAATTAATCAAACAAGCTTTCAATATTTACAAACACAAATTTAATTTCTCAAAATATAAAAATATTCTAAACAAACAAAGTTAAAGAATTAAAAATAACTTACAGTGTAGAATTTCCTTAAATAGTCCTAAATTGTTCTATTGAAATCACAGATCCAGAAGTTATCCAAATTATTCCGAATGAAGAATGTTCGGAATGAAAACACCAATGTGCTGATGTAGCAACAGGAATCAGTTATATCCAAATATTATTAATTCCAAATAAATCCTTGTTAATGTAGAATATCACACAAGTTCTAGAAATGTTTCCTAATAATTCCAACGGAGCTGAATAATTCTTAAATCTTTAAATGTCAGTACTTAATCCGAAACAAATGTACTGTCTGGAAAATTCTGAAGTAGATAATCACACACAATGAACCAATCTCGTTTATGACCTCTCAAGCTGAAATAATTATAAAGAATACTAGAAGGCAGCAATAACATCTCATTATATAGCTTCTGTACTGCGTCTTTGGAACAAATAAAACCTATTTCTTATTCCGTCACAAATATAAATCTTATTATTACGATCTTATTCTAACTTCTGGTCAACAAGATTAATCATTCTTTGAATTGCGAAATCTGGGTCAGAACATTCTCACGCGCCAAACCACGTGATATATGAGTCATTCTTAACCGACATAATTATTGATTTTTCCCAGGACAGAAGAAATGGGTACTATTGAAATACCGTATACCTGTACTTTGCAAAAGGACGGCTATTAGATTATAATACAAAGGTCATACATCAAATAAAACTATATTATAATTTAAAAAGATGAGACATTTTTCCATAACAATGGAAACTAGGCCCTCTCAAAATTGTTGTTGCCATGTCCTCGAAACATGAGACTGAACTAGTCTAAAGTACACTAGCTTGATCAGTTATTACAGTAGGGAAAATTAATTTTACCAGAGTAGACAAATCCAACTTCTGAATGTGCAATAAATGAATTATAAAATATATTAAAGCTGTATACTCTATAACTCAAATTACACATACCAACCATACACCAAAATAAAGGGTATTAAAAGGTATTTTAACAATACCTAAGATATACAAGGCCTTTTCTAAATAAGTAGGCTAACAAGTGAGGAGAGGCTGGGATATTATTTTTCTTTAAAACACAAACACTGTGCGTAAATGCCAAAATGTGGAGTGGAACCTTAGGAATTCTAGAATATTTCTATGGCAGATGAAATGTTAAATTTCCATACAAAATATGTTGAAGCCGGCAGCTAAAACGTCACATAGTACATTAATGCAAAGTCAATTCAAGCCAAAGAGAACAGAGAACTCAAGAAAACAAATGATGATGATGACGCTGATGGTGATGAGTGTACATTCCGACGATGACGATGGTTCTAAGAAACTAATTTAACGGTCTTTCAAGTACGGAATCTTTTACCAAAAGGTAAATCTAGAGATATGTAAATAGGGATGATTTTTTTCTGTTTTAGATCAAATTCCAGATCTAAGCGAAGACTGTAGGAATCCCCCAAATGAGAATGATGCGACGCATTGTCACGGAGAAGTTACACTGAGAGTCATCTGGTACTACGACGAAGCTAATGCAACATGCGCAGAGCTTTCAGGATGTTATTCGTATAACGACTTCAATGTCTTCAAATCGGAATCCGACTGCAGATCTCTGTGTGTTGTTGAAAACAGTAACAGTAAGGTTCCCCTTCTGATTTTTTAAATTAAATTTTGAAGAAAAATAAGTGACATCCTTTTTAACAAAGGAAGGAACATCATTCTAAAATGTCAATGATTTTCCTTAAATTTTTGAAAAAAAAGATAACTTTTTTTAGAACAAAAAGGAACATAATTTTTAAAATTTCAATGATTTTGAAAAGAAAAAATTACACTTTTAAAAATAATTCTTATTTTTGCGTTAAATGTTAAATATTTTGAAATAAATCTTATATGTTTATTCTTTGTAGTGAGTTTTTAAAGATTTTTTTGATCATTTTGTTTAGTTTTATTTTATGTCTTTTGCAATAAATCTAATAATTTTAAAAGGAAGATATAATTCTGTTAAGAAAACACTCTTAATATTTAAAAAAATTTAATGATTGTTAGTTTTTTTTCCATTTAGCTATTTTTAGTTAAATTCTGATGGTAAAAGAAACACAACCTTTTACAAAATCTTATATTTTAAGTATTGTTATATCCATTTCATCGATTTAATTTCAATTGTTATTATTGTTATTCTAACATTCATCAATTTTTAGCTAGTCTTAGTAAATTCTCAATAATTTTAACTCTTTTCTCATATCTTAATATTTTCAAATAATCTTATATTTCTATTTAAATCGCAATTACATTTGTAGTATTTTCTTACATTATGAAAGATTGAAATCTTTATTTTACAATAAGAGAACACAATTACGAAAAGTTTAAGATATTTGAAAGAACTGATATCTCTTTATAAAAATAATTATCATTTTTTTATAATTTTTAAGTATTGTTACTAAAATGTCTTAATATTTTGAGATAAATTTACATTTTGTATTGTTAATGATATTTACTAAATTTTCATTATTTTTAGTTATTTTCTAGGAATTTTATTAAATTTTAAAACGAAAATAGTTCATATATTTTAAAAGGAAAGATTACTTTTTTCTATAAATATTCAGTATTTTCATAGACTTTTAATCACATTTTAGTCTTTTATCAAATTTGTTTCTGTGTCCTTATCTCAATTACTTTTACATAAAGTTCAATGATTTTATTTCAGTTGTAATTGTTTCTATCAAATTTGTAATATTGTCACTTATTTTCAGTAAACTTTTAAGTATGTTTTATTAAATTCTGATGAAAAAGGACCGATTAATCTTTAAATACGAATATTATATTTTTAGTTATTTTCACAAAATTTTCATAATTTTTAATCATTTTTAAGAAAAGGAAAATATAACCGCTTTTAGAAAAATTCTCTTAGTTTTGACAAAATTTGATATATTCTAAAAAACGAAAATTATTCTTAAAAATAATTCCTGAGATGCAAATATTTCGATTTAGCTTTTCATTATAATTTCTTTAAGTTTTAAGTATTTTCAAATAAATGTGATAATTTATAGTTATTTGTAATTATGTGTCTTCATATTTTGAAAGAAAAAATGAGCATCATCATTGTTAAAAAAATATACCATACATTTAGCGTATAAGTTATCATTTCGTTATACTTAAAGGAGAATATATCATACATTTAATATATTGTATTGGATATAGCACACATTTAATGTATGCGTAACCATTTTTATAAATCAGACTTTATTGACTGCTATTTTATTTTCGGTAAATATTTATAGTTTTCATTCAAAGAAAAAGCATTATTTTAAGTCGTTAAAAATTTGTTACGGAAAAAGCACGACCAATTCAATTATGGCGTTGAAAATACATGAACACTATTTCCCTATAAATATTAAAATTTATTTTCTACTTTACTATTTAGAAAACAGCATGCACACACAAACACACACACACACACAAACGCACGCACACACCTTCTCCCCCAGGGAAAGTTGAAACTAAAGAGGATAGGGTCCTTTCTGGCTTCCCTTTCATCTCTCCCCTCACCCCCAGAACTACCCCCTTTCTCCAGGGGAAGGAGGACTAAGGTGGATGGGGACTTTTCTGGGTTCTAGTTGATCTTCCCAAATACAAAACTTCTTTTTCTATTCTATAAAAATAAAAAAGAACGACAGTTATTACGTGCTTCTGGGAGAGAGATAGCTATAAGGTGAAATAGTTTGCTTTGGCAACGATACACAGTGGACAGAATGTTGGCATATCACTATGCTTCTGTCATGTATTGTAACCGAAATTGCCTTACATGGAGTAATTATGGTGTTACGACTAGCAAGGGGTAAATGTAACAAAAGAGAGAATTAATCAAACAAGCTTTCAATATTTACAAACACAAATTTAATTTCTCAAAATATAAAAATATTCTAAACAAACAAAGTTAAAGAATTAAAAATAACTTACAGTGTAGAATTTCCTTAAATAGTCCTAAATTGTTCTATTGAAATCACAGATCCAGAAGTTATCCAAATTATTCCGAATGAAGAATGTTCGGAATGAAAACACCAATGTGCTGATGTAGCAACAGGAATCAGTTATATCCAAATATTATTAATTCCAAATAAATCCTTGTTAATGTAGAATATCACACAAGTTCTAGAAATGTTTCCTAATAATTCCAACGGAGCTGAATAATTCTTAAATCTTTAAATGTCAGTACTTAATCCGAAACAAATGTACTGTCAGGAAAATTCTGAAGTAGATAATCACACACAATGAACCAATCTCGTTTATGACCTCTCAAGCTGAAATAATTATAAAGAATACTAGAAGGCAGCAATAACATCTCATTATATAGCTTCTGTACTGCGTCTTTGGAACAAATAAAACCCATTTCTTATTCCGTCACAAACATACATTTTATTATTACGATCTTATTCTAACTTCTGGTCAACAAGATTAATCATTCTTTGAATTGCGAAATCTGGGTCAGAACATTCTCACGCGCCAAACCACGTGATATATGAGTCATTCTTAACCGACATAATTATTGATTTTCCCCAGGACAGAAGAACTGGGTAGCATTGAAATACCGTATGCCTGTACTTTACAAAAGGACGGCTATTAGATTATAATACAAAGGTCATACATCAAATAAAACTATATTATAATTTAAAAAGATGAGACATTTTTCCATAACAATGGAAACTAGGCCCTCTCAAAATTGTTGTTGCCATGTCCTCGAAACATGAGACTGAACTAGTCTAAAGTACACTAGCTTGATCAGTTATTACAGTAGGGAATATTAATTTTACCAGAGTAGACAAATCCAACTTCTGAATGTGCAATAAATGAATGATAAAATATATTAAAGCTGTATACTCTATAACTCAAATTACACATACCAACCATACACCAAAATAAAGGGTATTAAAAGGTATTTTAACAATACCTAAGATATACAAGGCCTTTTCTAAATAAGTAGGCTAACAAGTGAGGAGAGGCTGGGATATTATTTTTCTTTAAAACACAAACACTGTGCGTAAATGCCAAAATGTGGAGTGGAACCTTAGGAATTCTAGAATATTTCTATGGCAGATGAAATGTTAAATTTCCATACAAAATATGTTGAAGCCGGCAGCTAAAACGTCACATAGTACATTAATGCAAAGTCAATTCAAGCCAAAGAGAACAGAGAACTCAAGAAAACAAATGATGATGATGACGCTGATGGTGATGAGTGTACATTCCGACGATGACGATGGTTCTAAGAAACTAATTTAACGGTCTTTCAAGTACGGAATCTTTTACCAAAAGGTAAATCTAGAGATATGTAAATAGGGATGATTTTTTTCTGTTTAGATCAAATTTCAGATCTAAGCGAAGACTGTAGGAATCCCCCAAATGAGAATGATGCGACGCAGTGTCACGGAGAAGTTACACTGAGAGTCATCTGGTACTACGACGAAGCTAATGCAACATGCGCAGAGCTTTCAGGATGTTATTCGTATAACGACTTCAATGTCTTCAAATCGGAATCCGACTGCAGATCTCTGTGTGTTGTTGAAAACAGTAACAGTAAGGTTCCCCTTCTGATTTTTTTAATTAAATTTTTGAAGAAAAATAAGTGACATTCTTTTTAACAAAGGAAGGAACATCATTCTAAAATGTCAATGATTTTCCTTAAATTTTGAAAAAAAAAGATAACTTTCTTTAGAACAAAAAGGAACATAATTTTTAAAATTTCAATGATTTTGAAAAGAAAAAATTACACTTTTAAAAATGATTCTTATTTTTTGCGTTAAATGTTAAATATTTTGAAATAAATCTTTTATGTTTATTCCATTTAGTGAGTTTTTAAAGATTTTTTTGATCATTTTGTTTAGTTTTATTTTATGTCTTTTGCAATAAATCTAATAATTTTAAAAGGAAGATATAATTCTGTTAAGAAAACACTCTTAATATTTAAAAAAATTTAATGATTGTTAGTTTTTTTTCCATTTAGCTATTTTTAGTTAAATTCTGATGGTAAAAGAAACACAACCTTTTACAAAATCTATATTTTAAGTATTGTTATATCCATTTCATCGATTTAATTTCAATTGTTATTATTGTTATTCTACCTTTCATCAATTTTTAGCTAGTCTTAGTAAATTCTCAATAATTTTAACTCTTTTCTCATATCTTAATATTTTCAAATAATCTTATATTTCTATTTAAATCGCAATTACATTTGTAGTATTTTCTTACATTATGAAAGATTGAAATCTTTATTTTACAATAAGAGAACACAATTACGAAAAGTTTAAGATATTTGAAAGAACTGATATCTCTTTATAGAAATAATTATCATTTTTATATAATTTTTAAGTATTGTTACTAATATGTCTTAATATTTTGAGATAAATTAACATTTTGTATTGTTAATGATTTTTACTAAATTTTCATTATTTTTAGTTATTTTCTAGGAATTTTATTAAATTTTAAAACGAAAATAGTTCATATATTTTAAAAGGAAAGATTACTTTTTTCTATAAATATTCAGTATTTTCATAGACTTTTAATCACATTTTAGTTTTTTATCGAATTTGTTTCTGTGTCCTTATCTCAATTACTTTTACATAAAGTTCAATGATTTTATTTCAGTTGTAATTATTTCTATCAAATTTGTAATATTGTCACTTATTTTCAGTAAACTTTTAAGTATGTTTTATTAAATTTTGATGAAAAAGGACCGATAAATCTTTAAATACGAATATTATATTTTTAGTTATTTTCACAAAATTTTCTTAATTTTTAATCATTTTTAAGAAAAGGAAAATATAACCGCTTTTAGAAAAATTCTCTTAGTTTTGACAAAATTTGATATATTCTAAAAAACGAAAA
This sequence comes from Margaritifera margaritifera, assembly GCA_029931535.1. Classification (NCBI taxonomy): domain Eukaryota; kingdom Metazoa; phylum Mollusca; class Bivalvia; order Unionida; family Margaritiferidae; genus Margaritifera; species Margaritifera margaritifera. Next base: position 2,101,405 of record JAQPZY010001323.1, read on the forward strand.
TTATTCTTAAAAATAATTCCTGAGATGCAAATATTTCGATTTAGCTTTTCATTATAATTTCTTTAAGTTTTAAGTATTTTCAAATAAATGTGATAATTTATAGTTATTTGTAATTATGTGTCTTCATATTTTGAAAGAAAAAATGAGCATCATCATTGTTAAAAAAAATATACCATACATTTAGCGTATAAGTTATCATTTCGTTATACTTAAAGGAGAATATATCATACATTTTATATTGTATTGGATATAGCACACATTTAATGTATGCGTAACCATTTTTATAAATCAGACTTTATTGACTGCTATTTTATTTTCGGTAAATATTTATAGTTTTCATTCAAAGAAAAAGCATTATTTTAAGTCGTTAAAAATTCGTTACGGAAAAAGCACGACCAATTCAATTATGGCGTTGAAAATACATGAACACTATTTCCCTATAAATATTAAAATTTATTTCTACTTTACTATTTAGAAAACAGCACACACACACAAACACACACACACACACAAACGCACGCACACACCTTCTCCCCCAGGGAAAGTTGAAACTAAAGAGGATAGGGTCCTTTCTGGCTTCCCTTTCATCTCTCCCCTCACCCCCAGAACTACCCCCTTTCTCCAGGGGAAGGAGGACTAAGGTGGATGGGGACTTTTCTGGGTTCTAGTTGATCTTCCCAAATACAAAACTTCTTTTTCTATTCTATAAAAATAAAAAAGAACGACAGTTATTACGTGCTTCTGGGAGAGAGATAGCTATAAGGTGAAATAGTTTGCTTTGGCAACGATACACAGTGGACAGAATGTTGGCATATCACTATGCTTCTGTCATGTATTGTAACCGAAATTGCCTTACATGGAGTAATTATGGTGTTACGACTAGCTAGGGGTAAATGTAACAAAAGAGAGAATTAATCAAACAAGCTTTCAATATTTACAAACACAAATTTAATTTCTCAAAATATAAAAATATTCTAAACAAACAAAGTTAAAGAATTAAAAATAACTTACAGTGTAGAATTTCCTTAAATAGTCCTAAATTGTTCTATTGAAATCACAGATCCAGAAGTTATCCAAATTATTCCGAATGAAGAATGTTCGGAATGAAAACACCAATGTGCTGATGTAGCAACAGGAATCAGTTATATCCAAATATTATTAATTCCAAATAAATCCTTGTTAATGTAGAATATCACACAAGTTCTAGAAATGTTTCCTAATAATTCCAACGGAGCTGAATAATTCTTAAATCTTTAAATGTCAGTACTTAATCCGAAACAAATGTGCTGTCTGGAAAATTCTGAAGTAGATAATCACACACAATGAACCAATCTCGTTTATGACCTCTCAAGCTGAAATAATTATAAAGAATACTAGAAGGCAGCAATAACATCTCATTATATAGCTTCTGTACTGCGTCTTTGGAACAAATAAAACCTATTTCTTATTCCGTCACAAATATAAATCTTATTATTACGATCTTATTCTAACTTCTGGTCAACAAGATTAATCATTCTTTGAATTGCGAAATCTGGGTCAGAACATTCTCACGCGCCAAACCACGTGATATATGAGTCATTCTTAACCGACATAATTATTGATTTTTCCCAGGACAGAAGAAATGGGTACTATTGAAATACCGTATACCTGTACTTTACAAAAGGACGGCTATTAGATTATAATACAAAGGTCATACATCAAATAAAACTATATTATAATTTAAAAAGATGAGACATATTTCCATAACAATGGAAACTAGGCCCTCTCAAAATTGTTGTTGCCATGTCCTCGAAACATGAGACTGAACTAATCTAAAGTACACTAGCTTGATCAGTTATTACAGTAGGGAAAATTAATTTTACCAGAGTAGACAAATCCAACTTCTGAATGTGCAATAAATGAATTATAAAATATATTAAAGCTGTATACTCTATAACTCAAATTACACATACCAACCATACACCAAAATAAAGGGTATTAAAAGGTATTTTAACAATACCTAAGATATACAAGGCCTTTTCTAAATAAGTAGGCTAACAAGTGAGGAGAGGCTGGGATATTATTTTTCTTTAAAACACAAACACTGTGCGTAAATGCCAAAATGTGGAGTGGAACCTTAGGAATTCTAGAATATTTCTATGGCAGATGAAATGTTAAATTTCCATACAAAATATGTTGAAGCCGGCAGCTAAAACGTCACATAGTACATTAATGCAAAGTCAATTCAAGCCAAAGAGAACAGAGAACTCAAGAAAACAAATGATGATGATGACGCTGATGGTGATGAGTGTACATTCCGACGATGACGATGGTTCTAAGAAACTAATTTAACGGTCTTTCAAGTACGGAATCTTTTACCAAAAGGTAAATCTAGAGATATGTAAATAGGGATGATTTTTTTCTGTTTTAGATCAAATTTCAGATCTAAGCGAAGACTGTAGGAATCCCCCAAATGAGAATGATGCGACGCAGTGTCACGGAGAAGTTACACTGAGAGTCATCTGGTACTACGACGAAGCTAATGCAACATGCGCAGAGCTTTCAGGATGTTATTCGTATAACGACTTCAATGTCTTCAAATCGGAATCCGACTGCAGATCTCTGTGTGTTGTTGAAAACAGTAACAGTAAGGTTCCCCTTCTGATTTTTTTAATTAAATTTTTGAAGAAAAATAAGTGACATTCTTTTTAACAAAGGAAGGAACATCATTCTAAAATGTCAATGATTTTCCTTAAATTTTGAAAAAAAAGATAACTTTCTTTAGAACAAAAAGGAACATAATTTTTAAAATTTCAATGATTTTGAAAAGAAAAAATTACACTTTTAAAAATGATTCTTATTTTTGCGTTAAATGTTAAATATTTTGAAATAAATCTTTTATGTTTATTCCATTTAGTGAGTTTTTAAAGATTTTTTTGATCATTTTGTTTAGTTTTATTTTATGTCTTTTGCAATAAATCTAATAATTTTAAAAGGAAGATATAATTCTGTTAAGAAAACACTCTTAATATTTAAAAAAATTTAATGATTGTTAGTTTTTTTTCCATTTAGCTATTTTTAGTTAAATTCTGATGGTAAAAGAAACACAACCTTTTACAAAATCTTATATTTTAAGTATTGTTATATCCATTTCATCGATTTAATTTCAATTGTTATTATTGTTATTCTACCTTTCATCAATTTTTAGCTAGTCTTAGTAAATTCTCAATAATTTTAACTCTTTTCTCATATCTTAATATTTTCAAATAATCTTATATTTCTATTTAAATCGCAATTACATTTGTAGTATTTTCTTACATTATGAAAGATTGAAATCTTTATTTTACAATAAGAGAACACAATTACGAAAAGTTTAAGATATTTGAAAGAACTGATATCTCTTTATAGAAATAATTATCATTTTTATATAATTTTTAAGTATTGTTACTAATATGTCTTAATATTTTGAGATAAATTAACATTTTGTATTGTTAATGATTTTTACTAAATTTTCATTATTTTTAGTTATTTTCTAGGAATTTATTAAATTTTAAAACGAAAATAGTTCATATATTTTAAAAGGAAAGATTACTTTTTTCTATAAATATTCAGTATTTTCATAGACTTTTAATCACATTTTAGTTTTTTATCGAATTTGTTTCTGTGTCCTTATCTCAATTACTTTTACATAAAGTTCAATGATTTTATTTCAGTTGTAATTATTTCTATCAAATTTGTAATATTGTCACTTATTTTCAGTAAACTTTTAAGTATGTTTTATTAAATTTTGATGAAAAAGGACCGATAAATCTTTAAATACGAATATTATATTTTTAGTTATTTTCACAAAATTTTCTTAATTTTTAATCATTTTTAAGAAAAGGAAAATATAACCGCTTTTAGAAAAATTCTCTTAGTTTTGACAAAATTTGATATATTCTAAAAAACGAAAATTATTCTTAAAAATAATTCCTGAGATGCAAATATTTCGATTTAGCTTTTCATTATAATTTCTTTAAGTTTTAAGTATTTTCAAATAAATGTGATAATTTATAGTTATTTGTAATTATGTGTCTTCATATTTGAAAGAAAAAATGAGCATCATCATTGTTAAAAAAAATATACCATACATTTAGCGTATAAGTTATCATTTCGTTATACTTAAAGGAGAATATATCATACATTTTATATTGTATTGGATATAGCACACATTTAATGTATGCGTAACCATTTTTATAAATCAGACTTTATTGACTGCTATTTTATTTTCGGTAAATATTTATAGTTTTCATTCAAAGAAAAAGCATTATTTTAAGTCGTTAAAAATTCGTTACGGAAAAAGCACGACCAATTCAATTATGGCGTTGAAAATACATGAACACTATTTCCCTATAAATATTAAAATTTATTTTCTACTTTACTATTTAGAAAACAGCACACACACACAAACACACACACACACACAAACGCACGCACACACCTTCTCCCCCAGGGAAAGTTGAAACTAAAGAGGATAGGGTCCTTTCTGGCTTCCCTTTCATCTCTCCCCTCACCCCCAGAACTACCCCCTTTCTCCAGGGGAAGGAGGACTAAGGTGGATGGGGACTTTTCTGGGTTCTAGTTGATCTTCCCAAATACAAAACTTCTTTTTCTATTCTATAAAAATAAAAAAGAACGACAGTTATTACGTGCTTCTGGGAGAGAGATAGCTATAAGGTGAAATAGTTTGCTTTGGCAACGATACACAGTGGACAGAATGTTGGCATATCACTATGCTTCTGTCATGTATTGTAACCGAAATTGCCTTACATGGGAGTAATTATGGTGTTACGACTAGCTAGGGGTAAATGTAACAAAAGAGAGAATTAATCAAACAAGCTTTCAATATTTACAAACACAAATTTAATTTCTCAAAATATAAAAATATTCTAAACAAACAAAGTTAAAGAATTAAAAATAACTTACAGTGTAGAATTTCCTTAAATAGTCCTAAATTGTTCTATTGAAATCACAGATCCAGAAGTTATCCAAATTATTCCGAATGAAGAATGTTCGGAATGAAAACACCAATGTGCTGATGTAGCAACAGGAATCAGTTATATCCAAATATTATTAATTCCAAATAAATCCTTGTTAATGTAGAATATCACACAAGTTCTAGAAATGTTTCCTAATAATTCCAACGGAGCTGAATAATTCTTAAATCTTTAAATGTCAGTACTTAATCCGAAACAAATGTGCTGTCTGGAAAATTCTGAAGTAGATAATCACACACAATGAACCAATCTCGTTTATGACCTCTCAAGCTGAAATAATTATAAAGAATACTAGAAGGCAGCAATAACATCTCATTATATAGCTTCTGTACTGCGTCTTTGGAACAAATAAAACCTATTTCTTATTCCGTCACAAATATAAATCTTATTATTACGATCTTATTCTAACTTCTGGTCAACAAGATTAATCATTCTTTGAATTGCGAAATCTGGGTCAGAACATCTCACAGCGCCAAACCACGTGATATATGAGTCATTCTTAACCGACATAATTATTGATTTTTCCCAGGACAGAAGAAATGGGTACTATTGAAATTCCGTATACCTGTACTTACAAAAGGACGGCTATTAGATTATAAGACAAAGGTCATACATCAAATAAAACTATATTATAATTTAAAAAGATGAGACATATTTCCATAACAATGGAAACTAGGCCCTCTCAAAATTGTTGTTGCCATGTCCTCGAAACATGAGACTGAACTAATCTAAAGTACACTAGCTTGATCAGTTATTTCAGTAGGGAAAATTAATTTTACCAGAGTAGACAAATCCAACTTCCTGAATGTGCAATAAATGAATTATAAAA